>CM066036.1:561810113-562410113 GCA_033557465.1 Ichthyophis bannanicus
TAGTGAATTTTCTCCAGCACCTCCCTTTGAGGTCTGCTATTCTTTCCAGCACCTCCCTTTGAGGTCTGCTATTCTTTCCAGCACCTCCCTTTGAGGTCTGCTATTCTTTCCAGCACCTCCCTTTGAGGTCTGCTATTCTTTGTCCTGCAGACTAATCTCATCAGGCCCGCAGACTGACATCACCAGGGGGTCAGAGCTAATCTCATCTTGTAAACTACCCTCATTAAGTTTGGAGACTGACATCACCAGAGTAACAAAGCTGCTTGAAATCCAAAGTCTGGGAAAAAGCCATGACACCTATGCTAGGCATAATGTTATGCTGATGTATGCTGACATCTCCCACACCTTTTTTTATTTGTATTTATTATTTGTGCCTGGAAATGGTGGAAGCAAACCTGTGGTACCTGTCCCAGCTGCAATTACATGATAGTAGGCAGCTTGTCTAATACCTCCTGTATTAAATACCTTGCTATGTCTAGCAGGTCCCCTGTCCTGCACAGTACTGTCTCTAGTGTTCTAGAGATAAACAAATCCCCTTATGAGTCCAAACCTCGTGTCTTAGGTAGGGCAGCCACTACTGGTGGGGGGGGGGGGGGGAACCCAATATGCTACCTCAGTGCCCGTCTTAGAGAGAGTGAACAGTGCATAAGGGCTGCAGGAATTTCTGAGGAGGTTAAATCCAAAAGGTACCAGGATGCTATGAGTGAGGATAGGAAGCAATACTAGACTGCCGCTGACTCTGGTATTCAGTGTAATAGGAAATGCCAAATTAGCAGGCCAGGTTAGCCTGGATGTAGGGGTACATGCTGGAGAAATTCAGTGTAACTACCTTAAAATGTTGTTGATGTTCTATAGGACATGCGCTGCAAGGAAATGTACATTTGTTTCATTTTACAACACAGGAAAATTATGATAATGCATAGAAATATTTGTACAGCAGTTAAAATAATAATAGGGTGAATAAAAACATTAAAGACATGATCAGCAGTAGGTGAGTAACCAAATAACAATTCCCACACAGACACATGAGCATCTTGTAGCAAGTGTCCAACAATTTGTTGAATGTGTCCATTCTCATAAGCGATGGTGTGATTCACTTCAGTGGATGTTGTTTTAAGGTGATCAATATAGGCATGGAGTTCTGTAAAGTTGAGCAGTTTTTGTAGTGTCTCTTCTCCCATGCCAAGTGGTAATGGATGCACAGCATATGAGATAAAGTCTGGAATGTCCATAGAGTCATTGGTAACCAGCAGTGTGGAATAAGTTGTCCCGTTAATGGTGATGGAGACCAGTGGTGTATGACTGCACCAGGTATTGTTTGGTAAATAGTTTGAACTGTACAACAAAGTATTCTTGGGAAGGCGAATGTCATGCATTCTGGGAGCAATCGAAAAAGAAACATTCTGGGGAAAGAACAGATGAAAACAAAATTGTCCAGCTCCAAGGTAATACAAACTGTGTGAGGTAGTCAGGGAATATGAGAGCTTAACAGTCAGGGAGCAAGAGGAGGAATTGTTCCAGCAGGAGGTGTCAGCCTCTTTAAACTGGTGAGGTTGACACTTGAACTGAAATGTAGTCTGCTCACACAAACTGGGGTCCATCGGCTTGAATGATGTCCAGGTGTCGTCCAGTGGCTGCACCCATGTGAGATGGTCCACAGGATACATAAGCATATTATCAAACTGCACCCCAATATTAACAACAGGATAAATAACTGTGTGTTGTCCTGACCATGGGATCAAAGTACAGATAGAGCCGCCTTGTGGTGAACAAATGGGAACACTAACTGTCCACCAATCAAGGTGAGCTATAGCAAATTCAGGTATTTTGGTACTAGCCATATGGACGAGAGATGGTGGCCAGTGTCCTAACTTAGCAGTGATCAGAATTTCCTTTAGTATAGTAATAAGCTCGATCTGTACTTGATCACAGGCAAGAGCCCAGGAAATATTCTTTCCCAATCTATATTCTGCATGTGCTAAGGTAACAATTTTCTGTTCTATAATGGGAGATATAAGAGCAAAGGTATCTACAACTACATTGGACAGTTTAGAGGAAGCTTCATTAATAATATGTTGTGAGGTAAAACCATCAGCAGCATGCTGAGCAGTGGATCCCATTTTATTACGGAGCACCTCTATATCAATTATATTAAGGGCACCCAGTGCAGTCCCTGTGCCACCTAAAATTGTATCAATTAATTCACGCTTGTGTCGAAATTGCTTGGCTCGGGGTGTTACTGACTGCATATCAAACCAAGTATTGAGCATTTGTATGTGGTTGGCAACAAACTGAGAGCAATTTGGATATTTGTGAGTAACTAGAAACAATTTGGGAAATAGATGCCAAGTAAGAAAATGGTATTCTACATCATATAAAACATCGTGTGGTGCATCATATTTAATCTGAAAGGGATGTCCTTCCTGAAATGGGTGGATATCAGAAAGGTAGAGTACAGGAGGAGCAGAAGTGGTGGGAGGGGTGGGATGAGGGGTGGTAGGTAAACAAGATACATCCAAAAGGAATGAAGTCTCAGTGATGTGCTGTTGATCACTCACAACCCATGTATAAGTTATTTTCCAGGTACCTCTGTCCTGACAGGAAATATTGTACAAAATCAAGGCAGGAGGACCTAGAAAGTAATGTTCTGGAGGTGCCCTCAATTCTTGTGTCCTTTCTAGAGAAGTGGAAACTGGTGGCTCGCATTGTACTTGAGTGATGTTTAATGAATAAATTTCTGCATAGCAGCATAGGAAGCCAGTACATGTTTTTCACAGTTTCCCATTTTGAGTTCAGGAGAAGTGAGAACTCTGGAACAGAAGGCAATAGGGGGATCTACTCCTCCTAAGCGTTGTGTTAGAGCTGCACCTATACTGTTCTCTCCAACTACAGGGTACAGGAAAAAATGTTGTGTGTGATCTGGGTGTGCAAGAACAGGAGCAGAAGTCAGAATGTGCTTTAATTTAGTTATAGCTTCTGTATGTTCTTCCTCCCAAACATAACTTTTACTTTTTAGCAGGGAGTAAAGTGGAGCTGCCACTTCAGCATAATTGTGCATGAAGTCACGACAGAAACCAGTGAGCCCTAGAAATGACTGGAGTGATTTCTGATCTGTAGGAAGTGGAAGTTTCTGTATCAGCTCTATCCTCTGAGAATCTACAGATTTACCATCCTGGCCAATAGTAAACCCCTAAAAAGGAAACCTGTGATTTGCACAGTTGAGCCTTGGCAGGATTAACTTTAAGACCAGCTTGTAAAAGGGCTTTTAAAACTTCTCTTACATGATTCCAGTGTACAGCTTCATTCTCAGACTGAATCAGAATGTCATCTACATACTGAATTATATTATCTCTGCAAGACAATAGTGACAGGGCTTCCTGCATGTATTTATGAAATATTGAGGGGGAATCCTTATAGCCTTGTGGAAGCACAGTCCATGCATATTGTTTATTCAGCCACTGAAAGGTTGTTTTTTACTGGCATTCAAGGGCCAGGGGCAGACTCCAGAACCCATTGGATATGTCTAAAACAGAGAAAAATTTACATTTGGGGTTCAGTTTAGAGATCATTTCAGGGTATGAGGCTACCACGGGCACTACAGATTTTGAAACTTGATTCAGGGCACGGAAGTCCATAGTGAGCCTGAAGGAACCTCCCGGTTTAACTATCGGCCAGGCTGGTGAATTGCATGTGGAAGAAATAGGTCTAATCAGACCCCTCTCCTCCAGTATCTTCACAATTTTAGTCACTGGTTCTATAGCCTGATGAGGTACTGGGTATTGTTTCTGTGGTGGAGGATCCTCACCTTCCAACAGTATTTCTGTGTGCATTTTCCCACAATCTAACTTATCTTGAGCCCAGACTGGAATATCAGACACATCTGAGGGAATTACACACAGATCATACTGCTGAGCTGTCTTGGTGCACTGAGTTGCTAACTGCATGGGAATGACTTCATGCAATACAGTTTTAGAAGCACTTGAAGTTCCTGAATACTGCCACAATTTAAGATTAGCCATATCCACCACCAAATTTAACTGGTTGAGAACGTCAATTCCAATTATTTCTTTTGGTGTGTTCACTATAGTGGAGGCAGTGGTTTCCAACATTTCCTTGTTTTATTCACTGTGCACAGGGATACCCCATTTAACTGGGATAGCCACACATTTGGAAGCTGTGTCATTAATGCCTTGAATTTCATAAATTTCCATATTTTCCTGATCTGCAGTGGGAGAAGCTCTGTTTGTAAAACTAATTCCAGCCCCTGTGTCAATCAAAGCTAGTTTATCCTGACCCCCTATTCTACTGATAACATTGGGGCGTCCACAAGAGTCCAGTATCAAGGATGTTACAAGCCTTAAACTGTATTCTGGGCCTGTATCCGTTTCATCATCCAGAGGCTCTGAAATTGAGTCCTCTGCTGAGAGAACGGAGGCAGGCTGGGCATGAAGGCTTGAGACATTTTGATATCTGAACCCAGGAGGTCAGGACATCCCTATGCACTAGCCTTGTGTTTGTCCTGAGCTGTTTGTATGTCCTGTTTTAATTTATCTATTTCTACCTGCAGTATGTGTTTGTCCTGTTCCCATTTAATTTTCTCCTTTTCTAATCCATCTCTCTGTGCTTTGAGCTCCTGAAAGGGAATGTAACCTGAGGAGTTTCTAAAAGTACCTCTGCTTTGTCCTCTCCAAGGTGTCTGTCCTCGGTATCCTTTGTTTGTGTTTTTTGTGTATTGGGAGGATCCCTCAGCTTGCCACTTCCGTGCTTCTGATACTGTTATGACCTGCGAGGGCTGGGTCTTCCAAACAGACCCAATTCTGAGCATTAAAGTATCAAAGGGGGTTGCTTTAGGGTCTTCAGAAAATAACAGAAGGTGTTTTGTAATCTCAGGGGATAGGAATTCTAATAAAAATGCCTTATGTGTACTCTCCCCATACTCTTCTGCATTGGGCCAGGATTCCTGCTCATTAAGAACTGCTTTTAAAATCCAGGCTATATATGCAAACTGTTCCAGTGTATCATTTGGTAGAGGTGAAATAATTTTAAATACTTGCATTGGGGAACAGTGAAATAGTTTCTCAATGCCCCTTTTCACCAATTGGTATGGGTGAGTGAGAGAGCCAACTTTATAATAGTGTGGCCCCAGAGCCAGATGCATAAGTCTATCAAAGTCTGATTGTTTTCTTCTGTATTTCCCTAGACCCCAGTGAATCATAATATCAGTGGCCCATTTGCACCAGTCATTAACATTAAAAGGCATAGGGCCAGTTTTCTCAACTATCCTTTCCATGTCCCTATCTTTTAAATTGTGCTGCAGCATCACTTTAACTGGTGCTGTGAGTTTGGTACTGGGTGCCAGGTCTGAGTCATCTGAATTATCCTCCTGACACAGGTCCTGGTTATTGCTCTGTTCTGGCTGAGGTAAACTATCAGGATTTTCTTCCTCTGATTCAGCTTTATTTTTTCCATTCCTAAGTCCAGCTATGCATACTTCTGTATTCTTTTGTTTCTCAATAGCTTGGATGCATGGCTTATAGGGTGTGTCATAGGCATAGGGGGCTGAGGGAGAAATGGGTGTTGGCCAGGGCGTATATTTCTTTTGTCTTTCAGAGGCCAATTGATCCTTAACGTGCCTCAATTCAAGTTTAAGTGCTTCTAATTGCTCACTAACAGTTATAAAGGAATTTGTGGCTTGTATCACCTGAGCCCTTTGCATAGAAATGCAAATTTGTGCCTCCTCAAGGTCTTTGGTTAATTGTGTACAATGAGAAGTCAGTTCAGTATTGTCCTGTTTCATGCTAATGAGCCCCCTGCACATGCCTTGGATAAAAAGGCATTTTATTTTATTTGTTTTCTTTTTGAATTCTTGATAATGGTTTAACATCTGTCTTTGAATATTATACCATGATGCCTCAGGGAATTCCCCTTCAAAGGGACCACCTTTTCTCTTACAGTATGTCAATACTATTTCTTTAAGTTCTTTAAAATCAAAGGCTTCCATATTTGAGACTGCAGAAAGACTGTAGTTGGTACAGGGGCCTAGCTTATTATGTTTTTATTTGGTTTTATGCGACTATCTCAAATGTGCAACCTTGGAAGGAGGAATGCTCACTTTTATGAAGAAGTGAGACTTAGAATTATAGTTGGAATGGCATAAATTTTATGGGTGTTCAGTAAAGCGTACTGGCATAAAGACCACGCCTTAAAATTATACCTGAATAAAAAGTGCTTACCACCTTTTAACAAGGTGGAAGTTTAGGATGAAATTATAGTAAGAAGGGTGTTAGGAGATTAACAGAATTGTCAGTTACTGTATCAATTGCAGCAGACTTTAAGCCTGCTCTCACCAAGATACCTGACAGGAGACTGAGAAATAAAAGGCAAAGGGACAAGAGGTAATAGTGTTACCAGGAAAGATGTATATTGTATTCAATGAGGGACTGTTTACCTGTGTACCACTTCCAAACTAGAGCTGGACTATCTCTCTGTCTTTTCTTAGCAGCTCAAATACTAGAGAAAAATCTGTGCCTTGTAACAAACCGTAACAAGCCTCTACCTACAAATAAGAAAATTGCAAGCCACTCTATGTAATGTCCCTAGGTGTAGGTAATATTAAAATTCAGGATTATTACAGAGCCTTTTGACAATAAAAATCTCACCTTGTCTAACCCACAAAACAAAGGTATCACTGGAACTTTCCACTAAATCCAGCCTGTAACCAAAATTGTCAATTGTACATGGTCACAAGGGCTTTTGATTTTCCTGTCGCACCCTGTCTGAAATCCACTTTAATGTATCAAACAAAATTATTACTTACCCAAATGGAGATCTGCTGTGAAGTCTGAGACGGCCCCCATAAATGTAACCTTCTGAAATGTAATCTTCTGATCTACTCTCCGTTTGGTCCTGGGTTCATTTCACAGAGACAGTAGGGTAAGCAGCACAAATAAGACAACCAAAATGGTGTGGCTTGGAAAAAGAGTTTTATATAGAAATAGGCTTATTACATAGGTACAGAACAGAGTTATATAGTGGTTGTTACAGAGCTGCTTCAGTGTGCCTCAATGAATCTGTGTGTGTGAAGTGTGAGTGAGACTAGAGTATATGAAAGACTCTATGTGTGTGCATGTGTGTGTGACAGAGATCAGAGAGAGAGAGAGGGGGAGGGGTAAAGAGAAGTGGTACTCAGAGCCTCATGTCCTTCATGTCTGATGAATAGAGAGAGAGAGAGAAAGAGGAAGTATTTCTGTCCTTTATAGTGAATTTTCTCCAGCACCTCCCTTTGAGGTCTGCTATTGTTTCCGGCACCTCCCTTTGAGGTCTGCTATTGTTTCCGGCACCTCCCTTTGAGGTCTGCTATTCTTTCCAGCACCTCCCTTTGAGGTCTGCTATTCTTTGTCCTGCAGACTAATCTCATCAGGCCCGCAGACTGACATCACCAGGGGGTCAGAGCTAATCTCATCTTGTAAACTACCCTCATTAAGTTTGGAGACTGACATCACCAGAGTAACAAAGCTGCTTGAAATCCAAGGTCTGGGAAAAAGCCATGACACCTATGCTAGGTATAATGTCATGCTGATGTATGCTGACATCACTCAGCATCATTATCTGGATAACCTCCATGATAATCCAAACAAGAACTTTGAAATATTGGGCCCTAGGAGCATAAATCCTTTGAATATCAGGCTATTCGCCGTTTGTCTGAAGATAGAGGACAAATTTAGGAACCTAACTTAGGTTCCTAAATGCAGGAGTTTAGTGTTTTTTTTTTTTAATATTGGGCCCACAGCTGTTAGGCACATGAATTTGATTTACGTCTGCAGGGTTTGCTTGCTTGTGTGCTTTGTGTCAATATACTTCCGAGATTGGAGAATTGCCCACTCATTCCTTTATCTATTATTTAATCTTTGTGTGTTAAATATTGATTTGATGTATGGTCTTTAATCTTGGTGCAATGATTATTAGAAATTATTTTTGTGAATGTATAGTGAATAGATGTTTATGATATACAGTATTTAATAAACAGCTGTTATTATGGTATGAATGTGCAGGGTCCAGGATTTGAAATTGCTTCCAGTGGGTTATGACGACTATTTTTGGATGAGAACCCATGTATATTTGTAGATGGGAACAAACAGCTGGCTTTTTTTTTTTTTGGATTGCTGTTTGTTGCCCCAAGAATTTTATTGTGATTTATAATAGACATTAACTCACTTTCTGGTTGCTCTATGAACACTTTATCTCTAGCCTCATGGACAGTCAGTGCATTCAGTAATATTAATCTTATTGTACTCCTAGTCATTGCTTATTGCTAGGATAACCAAACTGTTCTATTTCATAGGAGGCATGATGAGCCAGTGTTTTGCTCCAGTGCATTTATTGGCTTGTGATATTTCACAAAGCAAATGAAGTACAGCTCCATAGACACAATGGGGGGAGGGGAGCCAGGACAGACTCAGCCTGTTCAATACGATATGGAGCTACCTAGTCACTATATTATTGCTTGTGCATTTAACTCTTACAATTTTTTAAGGCTTATTATGTAAAAAAAAAATCTAGGAACTAGGTAATTGCCCAGAGCCATTAATCTCTATCACACCATTACAGGCGCACTTTGGGAAGCAGGAATTGCTCTTGGGCTGTAACACTTTCCCACTCTGTAGCCCATTTGATTTTATCATAACTCAAACCCATTTAGAGCAGGGTGGAAAGTCTGTGAACATATCTTTCATTTCTTCATGCCACACTATAAATTATTTTTCAACTGTTAAGAACAGACTTTATTGCATGCTGTGGTATATTTCGGTGCAAGCAATTTTCTTTAGCATGAAGGATGCCTGAATGATATTATTAGAGTTCAGTGTTACAGCAAGAGCATTTTAAGCAAGAATCTTGGTTATATTAATCTTCCCCAAAATGTCTGAAAAATACACTAAAGAGTATGTGGGTGAATTACTTACACAGTGGAGTGCTCTTTGACCACGTTACATATATTTGCTTTTTTTGCATTTGATAATTTGCCCACAATCTTAATGCTGGTCTACTGTATATTCTGCATACAATGAAGAGATGGTCCTATGGATTAAAAAGGTTCCATAGCCCCACAGTTCTGAGAGCCTGGTATTTGATGTAATCAAAGTGGCCATTTACAGTTCAATTACTGCAGAGGCGCACCTCGCTCTCTGACATCCAGAGCAGATCACTTGTTAACACCCCCCCCTCCCCTATGCAACAAAATTATTTTCAGTAATATCATGAAATGAAACAAATAATAATGATGACCAAAAAAGAGATGCAGTGAAAATGTTCTTTTTTTGAAGTTTGTATATATAATCATGCCAGTAAAAAGAGGTGGTGGAGTCCTCATAAGAAGCAAACTTGAACTAAAAAGCCTCTCCAAGCATATGCAGCAATATAGATGGGATGGATATAGTTAAAATCAAAAATAAAAAACCTGGCTACATACCTCATTTACAGCCCTCACTCCTCTAACTACAATAACCTAATATCAGTCCTAGAATCAGCCTGCTCATCCTCTTTAAAGAAACCTTCCTTCACTCCATAACACACAAATCACATTATTCCTTGAATCAATGTCTGACATGGGTTATCATCAGATAATAAATACGCCCACACACACTAAAGGCAATACTTTAGACCTTGTATTTCTCCCAAAATCAACTACAGGGCACCCTCTCTACTTGCCCCCTCAAACAAAACAAGCTCCATGGTCCGACCACTACATAGTTAAATTCACCCTTCCTATACTCTCTCCTTCCCCCCTATCACAAAACACAATATCCCACAAAAAACAATTTAGACACGTTGATAAGGAAACCTTCATAAAATACATTTTACCCCAACTAAACACTCCAATAACAGACCTAAATGACACCCTAAACATATGGAACACCACAATACAAAATGCAGCTACTCCCATAAACATACAGGTAAGAACAACGCACAGACTCTGAAAAAAATGGTACTCACAAGAACTAGCAAAATTTAAAAAAAGAATTAAGGAAATACAAACATAAACGGAGATCTACTAAAACTCCAGAAAATAAACTTCTCTACGTGACATCTCTTAACAATTATAAAGAAGCAATCAACAGTGCAAAGAAAGACTATTGTCACCCGGTGAGGGTCCCCAGGGCTGGAGCCTGGGTAATTCACCGGGGCTACTTCAATACTAGCAAAAGTGGATGATTACAATGCCCTCTGGGAGTTGTAGTCCCAATTTGCTGAATAAAGAAGGTGAGTCGTGGATGAATAGTAAGGCTTTCAAACAGGACTTTTAATTCCCCTTCCGGGTGGATTTTTAAAGCAATGGGAACAAAAGGCAAAACACCATGCTTCTGGTACAAAAATCAAAAGGAACAAACTGGAACCAAAATATGCTTATCTTCAGCTGAACTCAAAAGTAACACAAACAGTCCGTTCAAAACAGGTAAGTTTTCCTCACTGCAGTTTGCTTATACTTTAACAGCTTCTTCAACAGAAAGAAGTAATGTCATCTGACATAATTAAAGTACAGTCCATGCATGTATCTGATATTGCTTCTTCATAATCATTACATTGCATTTCCTCTGGTTCCTCCTCTGAATAACATTCTTCAGGGTTATAGAAAACGTTATCTTTAGGCAAACTCTGTTCTCGGTAATTACACTTCCCTTCTTCCTGGTTAAGAGAGTGCAGTGAATAATTACCACCCTCTCTTGAGAGCTCCCTTTGTGAGTCACACAACTCCTTATACGTACAGGGCAAATCACTATATTCAAAGACTCTTCTATTAGAAGGAATTGGCCTACCTCCCAACTGCCTTTTCTCTGAGCTCCTGCGTGTGAGTGAGTTATCAGAGCACTGCTGAGACGGAGACGTTTCTCTGCCTTTCTGTCTTGGCTTTTCCTTCAGCATAAAACTTTCCCCAGGACAGACTTTCCCTCTTGTGCTGTACCTGGTTTTAGGAAGATAAAACTCCTCAGCTTTCCTGAGCCTGGCTTCTGTACCGTAGCTTCTCCTAGCTTTCTGGTAAGTTTCACCAGGCACGTCCTTAGCTGGGCACTGCTCTCTGCAACAGGCTGCTGTGTTTCTTCCTGTATACCTTTCAGTTCTGCTGGCTTCTGAACTCTCTCTCACTCCTGTGTCTCTGCTTCTAGAACTGGAACTTGCTCTGCTCCTCGCCCTGCCTCTTCTTCTCCTCTCCTCACTAACCTCAGGTGAGCATGTTTTAACTACGCGTGTCCCTGTGCTTGGTTGGGCTCCACCCCTTCTCAGCTGCCCTTCATTTCCTAATAAATCAGGAACCTGCTTGCTGCTCGGGCGTGTTCTCCCACCATGTGATAGTGTTTGTTTTGATTGCCTATAGCAACTCTGCTCCATGTGCTGATCTGAGCTGTCATTTTCAGATCTGTTTTCATCTGTTCTACCTATTTCCATAGGCTCTTATGACTCTTCCTCATGACACTATCACGCTAAAATCCTTACTAATTCCCTCAATCACCCAAGGGAACTTTTTGAAATCATCAAGTCCCTAACCAAGATAATTCATAATGAAGCAAACAATATTAGCATAAACCCTCAAATACTAGCCGATTATTATGCAGACAAACTAAAAAGAAAAAAACATGGTAGATTTCACATGTCAACCTAAACCTCCTACAAACCATAACACATGGCATACTTTTCACCTAATAGACCAAAAACAACTACTAAACACAATCACCAAAATTAACACCACCACCTCCCCATTAGACCCCTGTCCTGTTGCCCGGATAAAAGCATCCAAGACTGAACTAACCTCCTCTATATAGTTAACCAATCCCTTGACCAAGGAATCATGCCAAAGGATCTCAAACTAACCATAATCTGAATAATTCTAAAAAACAAAACACTCGATAAGGAAGACCCTAGTTCCTACAGACCCATAGCTAGTATCCATTTGTAGCCAAGGTAATCGAGAAGGTTATCCAAGTTCAACTCCAGGACTTCATAGACTTAAACGCACCGCTAGATGATCAACAATATGGATTCTGTCCATACCATGGAGTCAAATCACTCCTATTAGTTCTTTTCGACACACTTATTTGCAGCATAGATGATGCCAAACAGGCGTTCATTCTTGTATTCCTAGACATCACCTCCACATTTAACAATGTTAACCACAACACCCTACTCACTAGATTAGAACAAATTGGAATAAAGGGAACAATCTTCCAATGGTTTAAATCATACATTTTGGACCGTATGCAACAAGTATTAATAGGGCAAAAAACATCCACAAACTTCAAACAGGAGCAGGGAATATCAGAGGGATCTGCCCTCTTCAGCGCTCCTAGTCAATCTATACCTACAACCAATCTGCAGCATATTCAAAGTAGGATATCATATCTATGCAGATTATATCATGTTATATCTTCCCATAGATATAATGAACCCCACCAATCACATAATGTCATCATGCATCAAAGAAGCAGAGAACTGGCTAAAATCATAAAACCTTAGCATTAATTTCAAGAAAACCGAAGTACTCTATATAACAAGAAACCAGAACTTTATCCCCACCCCTCCTCTGATGCTCACCATACAAGACACTGTGCTACCAGTGAAAAAGGAGGTAAAATACCTTGGGGTTACACTTGATCAATTCCTCACCATGACTTCCCACATAAAACAGATCGCTAGAAATATATTTTTCAAATTAAGGACGATACAACCCTAAGACCACTACTTGACATCCATGATTTCAGATCTGTTGTACAAGCTCTAATCGCCCCTCACCTTGACTTCTGTAATAGCCTACTACACGGATTACCCAAAAAGAATATGAATCAACTTCAAATCGCACAGAATGTGACAGCTAGAATCATCTGTAAAGCTTGATTAACAGATCACATTGCGCCCATATTACACAAACTACACTGACTACCAATAACAAGCAGAATAAAATATAAAACATTAATGATAACATTCAAGCTATTTAATAACATAGCACCATTGCTCCTTACAACCCTAATTAACTATGCAATAGACACAAAATCCAAAAAAGGACATGCACAGAACACCCTACTAATCCCATCGACCTTCCGCAAAACAAAACAAATCGCAAGCAACAGAGCATTCTCCTATGTTGCACCCGTACTTTGGAAAGCTCTACAAGACATATTGCGATCCATCAAAGACCTCCAAACATTCAGAAAGGAAATCAAAACATTACTATTCATTGAACACTATAGTAACTATGGCAAAAATGGCATATATACACAACTCAAAACCACACACCCTGAAACCTTCAAATACCACTGACACTAGGTGACATGGCATTCGACCCTTAAATTCCCTCAACTCTGTCCAAGACAAATGTAAATATTTGTAAAACTGCAAAACCTGTAAATAGTTCCATATGTAACTAGTTGTGTCTAATGTTTTTTTTTAATTGAATATATTTAGATTTTACACCACATCACAATACAAACAAAAAAAGAAAAAAAACAAACCATAGTACACTTACATAACCGGGATATGTCTTAAAACCTTAGACAGCCCCTATTAAGTTACTACGTCATCTGCCCCCCTCCCCTGACACCTTGCAAGCCCAGACCGACCCCACTGCTCAGCTCACAGCCACATTCGCAAACTTATCTAGCGCAGACCACTTTTTACAATCTACCCCAATACCCCTGGAGGCAAAAATGTTGTCATAAGCTTTTTCATAATGGCTATATAGGCAAACTAAATTCCACCAATACAGCCAGCTTAACTTCCCAGAGTCCTTCCACCTCAAGAGGATTACTTTTATAGCAAGCGCCAACATAAAATTTAGTGCAAAATAGTTTTCCTTAGCAACATTGGGAATTCCTGCAGTAGCTCTCAGCACTACTATCTTCCATGACAGCGGGCAAGTAAAGCTTAAGACCTGTTGGATCTTCTTCCAAACATCCCTCCAGTATGTCTGAATACTTGAGCATTCCAAGATCATATGTCGCAATGTTCCAAGCTCTGTGCAACAGGTCCAACAATTCTGGGACGTACCCTTGCTCCACTTGGCCATTCTAACCGGAGTGCAAAACGCCCTGTGTGCAAGGAAGAACATTGATTGTGTAAGGGAGGCCGATCTAGATGACCGCACCAACGGGCCCCAGTGCGCAAAGCATGAGTCTTGAGGCAGACAGACACCCAGATCTTCTTCCCATGCTTTCCTTAGCCCCAAGGTCTGAGTCGGCCTCTTATTCCTAAAGAAACCATAAATACTCGATATACGGCCTTTCTTTGAAGCAACCTCATCGACAAACTCCTTCAAACCCCATTTATCCATCACCAGGCTATGATTTTTTATTTCCTGCCCCACACAATGCTTTAATTGAAGCCACTGGTAAGAACAAGAAATTGGTAGGTGAAACTCCTCTTGCAGATCTTGAAATGATTTCCATACATCTGTCCAAAACAGCTGACCCACTCGCCAAACACCACAGCACTGCCAAACGTTCCAGGCAACCGTCCGTCTATTTATTTTGAAAGCAGGATTATTCCAAAAGGGCATCCCTCCAGATATGGGTTTACTATTCCCCATTCGAAGCAGTAAACTCTGAAATGCCCATTGCGTAGATAATATTATACGCCCCACTTTAGAGGTCTCCGAAAAAGTCATCCCCATAATCAAATTAATTGGGCACGGAGAGACCAACCGTTCCTCTAGCTCCAGCCACACAGGTCTCTGCACAACTCCAGAATCAGCCACCCACAAGGCACCCTGACTTATTATAGTCACCTGATGATACAAATAGAAATCTGGGAATTGCACCCCCCCCCTCCCCCCGTTTTCCTTGGAGACTTTCAGCTTCTTCAGCGCAATCTGGGGGGTCTTCCCATTCCAAAGAAAGCGGCTCAAAATCCTCTCAAGCTCTTTGTACAGAGATTCTCAAAATAACATGTGGATCATCCCCAGGACATAGTTGATCTTTGGCACCAGTACCATTTTAATAGAATCCAGCCTACCCCACCATGTAAGATGTAGGGGAGACCATTTTACTGTAAAAGCACAAGCAGTTTCCTTCAATCACTCGCTGTTTGTTCTAATGACTTCCTCAATTGGAGTACCGAACTGAACACCCCGATACTTGATTGTCGCTGGCTCCCATTGAAAGTCGAACTGTTGCACCATCATCCGGGTCCCAAACTTATTAAGAGGGAATGCCACCAATTTTGTCCAGTTAACTTTGTAGCCAGAGAAGTCAGAATAACAACCAATTTGATACAGTACCGAAGAAATAGAATCTGGGCTGAGAAACAGCAAGAGATTATCCACCTAAGCGGAAGCTTTCACCTGCAGATCCTTGACGACTACTCCTCTAATCTCTTCCGTCTGTCGTATAAGTAACATCAGTGGTTCTAACGCCAAATTGAATAACAGGGGAGACATTGGACAACCCTGTTGCGTGCCCCTACGTAGAGAAAGGGGTTGAGACAATACACCATTGGCCAGAATCCTAGCGCCAGGGTTGGTATATAGCAGCTTCACCATACGAATAAATCGGAGAGGAAATCCAAACCATTCCAATACTCGGAATAAGAAAGGCCACTCCACCTTGTCAAAAGCCTTCTCAACATTCAGAGAGAGGACAATGTAAGGGTCTTCCAGGGACTTGGTAATCTCCAGAATGTTACAGAGTAGCCGAGCGTTGTCAGCAGTGGACCTTCCGGCAACAAACCCACATTGATCGGGATGAATCAATGAGTTCAGGACCCCCTTAAGGCGAGCAGCAAGAATAGAGGAGTAGAGCTTATAATCAGCATTTAACAATGAGATGGGTCTGTAGTTACCCACCTGACCCAGATCTCTCCCGGGCTTAGGTATAACAACTATAGTAGCCTCCGCAAAGGCCCCAGGGTTGCCTGCCTGATCTTGAAGGCGTTGATAGAAGGTCAACAACTGCGGACCAAGGTCTGCCACAAACATCTGATAGAATTCTAATGGGATTCTGTCAGGGCCCGCTGCTTTCCCACTCTCCATCTCCTTTAGCGCCATCTTAAGCTCCTCCAACTGAATCGGTTCACATAAAGCTGTTCTCTGACCCGGTTCCAAACAGGGGTGATCAATCTGTTCCAGAAATCTCTGCATTTCAGACTCCTCACTGACTCCTTCAGACGCATACAGCTGACGGTAATACTCAGAGAAAGCATCCGAAATGTCCTGGTCCTTATATAGGGGTCCTACTTGCTCATCCTCTATCATCACTATCCGTGCTTTATCAGCAGGTGGCTGAAGTTGTGATGCCAAAAGTTTCCCGGCTTTATTTGCCTCTATGTGGAATCTAGCTTGCAAAGGGAATGCAGACCAACCTCTGTACTGAGAGCCGAATTATACGCATATCGCAACTTTTGAAGCTGAGCCAAGGCTCTATTATTGAATTGCCGCTGTAGAATTCTCTCCCCAGCTCGTATCTGTTGATCAAGAATCTTCAGCTCATTCCGAGCAGCCCTGTTTTTGGCAATCACATAGCTGGTTATCTGCACTCTCATGGATGCCTTAAATGCTTCCCACCAGGCCCATACAGGAGTATCGTTTATCAAATTAGTCGCAAAGTACTCTCGAATAGCTTCCTGAAGGTACAACTTGAATGCCTCTTCTGCTAACAGATATCTTGGGAAGAACCAGGATACATTCTTGCAGGATTCAACATTGAGATCCAGAGCAATCACTACCGCTGCATGATCAGAAACATTAGTACTGAGGATTTCAGACAAACTAGCATTTTTGACTAATGATCTGGACATTAGGAAAAAATCAATTCTTGAGTAAGAGCCATGCGGATATGAAAAGAATGTAAAATCCACTTCTGTAGGATGGTGCAGCCTCCAAATATCCACTATTCCAAAGTCCTCCATAATTGAGTGCAACACCTCCAAGGCTCTCTCCTTCTTACGTATTCTACTAGGTTTGCGATCAATTAAGGGATCCAGAGCCAAATTGAAATCTCCCCCTATGATTAATGGATAACTTGCAAACTCCTGGATGGCAGTAGCAAATGAGTGAAAAAAGGAAGGATTGTCATTATTAGGTGCATAGACATTAAAAACAGTCAGCTGTTGACCCTCCAAAAGAAGATGCACCCCAGCCCATCTGCCTTCCAAATCAGTCCGAGACGACAGGACCTGGAACTTAAGGGACCTTCTGAGCAGAACCGCCACTCCATTCTTCTTCAGACAGGCGGGAGCATGAGCCACTAGGCAGAATTTGCCTAGCGCCAGTTTTTTTGTCTCTTTGGAAGACAGATGGGTTTCTTGGAGAAGGATTACGTCTGCATCTTGCTTTTGACAATATAATAATATTTTTTTGCGCTTGATAGGATGATTTATTACCTTAACATTTAGGGATAAAAATTTAACCAAGCCCATAATCCTTATCACAAAGCACTGTCTTGCCCCAATCTGTGATCTGCGCCCCCATTCTATCAGTATCTAGGTGAATCAAGCAGGGTGTTCCCCGGACGGGCTTGCAAGATGCCACCAGTGTCTCCAATAAGGAGAAAAACAATATGGGTGAGCTCACACACTTACAAAATGGCCCCCAAAGACCCCAGCCATCCCCCAGCCATGTTACAGAAAAAGAATAGAAAGAGAAACACAACCTAACTAAACAACAGTTACTATCTGTCCTTTTATCCAACATGCCGCCATCTACACTGCTTAATTCTTACTATTAACACTACCCACCGTATCCCACACTTAACACTTATACTTAACCATTTCCCCAGAGGGAGCCACCCTGCTCAGGGCTTCCCACCATAGGACATATAAATTGAGACTCTTAAC
Organism: Ichthyophis bannanicus; assembly: GCA_033557465.1. NCBI lineage: Eukaryota > Metazoa > Chordata > Amphibia > Gymnophiona > Ichthyophiidae > Ichthyophis > Ichthyophis bannanicus. The sequence continues at coordinate 561,827,925 of CM066036.1, forward strand.
CGCATGGGCACATTACTTCTCCCACCTGAAATCAAGTGCCCCTGTACACATAGGAACTACACATACTAGCAATAATACTGAACACGGCAGGCACACTTGATCCCATGCAAAAAAGTACACCACAATGTCTCTCAAACACCAAGAACCAGTTCCTGGGAAGCCACAAACAGTCTCTTCCAGCATCTTCCGACCCCTCGAGCAAATCAGCAGCCGCATCTCAACCTCGATAATTACTGCATCTGCAAGGCCTCCTGCTCCTCAATGTATTGCGCCGCTGCCGCCAGAACATCGAAGGACTTCGTCTGGTTATTTAAAGTGATCTTAAATCGAGCGGGGTAGAACAACCCGTATCGGGCCTGCAGTTGCTGGAGGTGAGGTCGCAAGGCAAGAAATTGCTTCCGCCGCTCTACAGTAGCCCTGCAGAAGTCGGGGAAAAAAAGAATCTTGTGCCCCTCAAAAGTAACTGACCTCAAGGTCTTTGCAGCATCCAAAATCTGCACCGCTTGTTGATACCTCAAGAGGCAGAAGATGATCTGTCTTGGACCCCGGGCGTGCAAATTAGGTTGGGCAGGGATCCGGTGGGCTCTCTCTACATCAATCGGGCCCGATAATTTAGACGTAACAGCGATGGCAAGGCGCCTACAAGGAAAGAGATCATGTCGGACCCTTCAGCGCCTTCCGGAACTCCTAAAATTCTAATATTGTTCCTTCGGTTTCTATTGGCAAGATCTTCCAAGTTTAATTCCAGCCGCTCAATCTTTTTTAGAGTCTTATCCACTCTTGCAGGTTTTTCCTCGTGAACAGCAACTGTCACTCCAATGGTATCCAATCTGCTAGTATACTTCTCCATTTGTTCTCTGATGTCCTGCATTTCGATATGTACCTTCCCTAGCGCCTCACCATTTGCCAAAACTAGCTCTTTCACCGAACGCATCTCTCCCAGCAGTTCCCGTATCATCTCCTCCGACTCCCTTGTGGCGGCCATCTTGTGAGGAGACAAGGGGTCAGACTTTGCCCTCTTTGAGCCCGAATTACCGCCAGGTTTACAATTAGCCATATCTACCACCACGGCATGCACTTGTAGAAGCAATTTCTCACTAATAAATCTTCTCAATCGCAGAGTTTCTCACAGGATTCATGCCAGGGGACTGAAGAGCTAGGTTCTCAAGCTGCCATCTTGCATCCGCACAGGCTCCGCCCCCTGTTGTGTCTAATGTTTAATGTTCCACTTATGACATTGTTCTATGTAAATTGTTTGTTTATTGTAAACCACCCTTGATCTTGGGAAGGAGCGGTATAGAAAAACACTGAAATAAATAAATAAATACAATAAAATAAAAAAAAATAAAAAAAAAGTAATGGATTAATACTTTTTAATTACATAAATGTATTTTTTAAAAAAGGGAAAAGTGAAGTTACTCACCTGTAACAGGTGTTCTCTGGGGACAGCGGGAATCAGTCCTCACATATGGGTGACGTTTGCGCCGGCACGGATCCACTCCCCAGCTTTCAAAGAAAGCCTTTGGGAGTTACACCGCACATGCCCAAAGGTGCCATCTTACCTCAGTATAATATAGCACAAGACTGCAAAAAAAGAAAAACAACTTTATGGGAAGGCGAGAGGGTTGTGAGGACTGATTCCTGCTGTCCCTGGAGAACACCTGTTACAGGTGAGTAACTATGCTTTCTCCAGGAACAAGCAGGAAGTCAGTCCTCACAAATGGGACTCCCAAGCTACAGGCTACGGAAAAAACCTGTAAAAGTCACAGGTGACCCAAAAAGCGGACTGTAAAGGGCAGCAGGGGGCGGTGGTTAGCTGGAAGATGCAATCTCCTCTCTGATAGCCTGGACATCACGAGTTGGAGAGAAGGAGTTGCACTATTCCCCGAAGAGGTGATGGAGTACTACCTGGCCGAAGGCACTATCCCTCCAGAAGGTCTTTTTCAAGCAGTAATGTGCTGTGAAAATGTGCACAGAGGACCAAGTAGCGGCTTGGCAGCTGCTCAGTAAGGGCATCGAGCGCAGGCTGGCCACTGAGGTCACCATGGCACGCACATTGTGTGGTCATATGATGCTACAGCAAAAGCCCCACCTGTTGGTAGGTGAAGGAAATGCAGTCAGCCACCCGCTATGAGAGGGTGCACTTAGACTGCAACCTCAAGTCGACTGGGGTCAAAAGAGACAAAGAACTGTGCTGAGCGGCAGTGGGGCTGTGTCCTCTGGATGTAAAATGTCAAGGCACGCTTGCAGTCCAGCATGTGTAGGGAGGCCTCCGCTCTGGAGGAATGAGGCCTGGGAAAGAAGGTGGGTAACACCACCTCTTGATTCAAGTGGAACACAGAAGCGACCTTTGGCAAGAATTTGGGGTGAGTCCAAAGGACGACCCTGTTCCTGTGGAACCTGGCATAGAGCATATGGGCCACCCGCCTGGCCAAGGTGAGTGCCACCAGGAACACGACTTTCCAAGAAAGGTATTTGAGATGGCAGGTAACCAGGGGTTCAAAGGGTGGAGCCATGATCTTTCCCAATACAGATCGGGGGCCGGGAGATCAGGAGGCCATGCATGAAGCAGCCCATCAAAGGGTGTACCGACACAGCCTGGCCATCTACCACGTGGTGGTGAGCCGAGATGGCACAGAGGTGCACTCTGATAGTGTTGGATTTGAGGCTGGCCCTCGACAGATGCAGGAGGTATCACAAGATGTCTGACATTGTGCAGAAGAAGGGGTTAAGGGCAAAAACTTGTGCCACTTAAAGGTCTTCCCCCTTTGCATGGAGTCCTTATGTGAGGCAAGCAGAACATCTTCTATCACCCTGGAGAGGTGGTGATGCGCTATATAGCTAGCCTCTCAGCATCCAGGCTGTCAGGGCAAGGGATTAGAGGTTGGGGTGCAGCAGTATCCCTCCCTCCTGTTACAGAAGGTCTGGAGTGCTCACAAGCGGCAGAGGGTCCCTCTGGGACAGCTGCAGAAGTAGGGGGAACCAAGGTTGCCTGGGCCAATTGGATGCAACAAATATGACCAAGACCGCTTCGCTTGGATCTTGAAGAGGACCCAAGGAACCAGGGGCATAGGTGGGAATGCATACAGGAAGCCCCTGGACCATGGGAGTAGGAAGATGCCACCATCTTCCATGCCTGGGCTGGCCTCCATGAACAGAAGCGTGGTAGCTGCATTTTCTCCAGACTGGCAAAGAGGTCTATCTCTGGGGTTCCCCAGCATCGGAAAACCTCCCCCAGCTCTTCCAGGTTCAATCACCACTCATGGGGCTGGAGGACCCGGCTCAGGAGGTCGGCCAGTACATTGTCCTGGCCCAGCAAGTACACCACTTTGAAGGAGATCTTCTTTCCTGTTGCAAAGTTCCAGAGGTGCACTGCCTCCCAGCAGAGGTGGTACAAGCCCATGCCTCCCTGCTTGTTGATGTACTACATCTCTATCTGGTTGTCCATCTGGACCTGAACCACCTACTCTGCCAGATGGTCCTGGAACCTGCAGGGTGTGATAGACTGCTCTGAGTTCCAGCAGGTTGATCTGTGAGGCACTCTCCTCTGGCAATCATGGTCCTTGCGACTTTAGACTATTGCAGTGGGTCCACCAGCCCAGCTTGGACACGTCTGTTGTTAGGATGCATTGGATTAGGGGAGCCTGGAAAGGCAGGCCAGCTCTGAGTTGAGAGGATCCTGCCACCAGGTAAGAGATGGTACCAGAGCCAGTGTGATCTGGATGCTGTCCTTCAGATGGCCCAAAGCCTGTGTCCACTGGGCACTGAGCATCCACTAAGACTGCCACATGTGGAGGCAAGCAAAGGGAATAACATGGATGATGGATGCCATATGCCTCAAGAGACAGAGCATCTGCCTGGCTGTCACTGCTGAGCTACCCTGTACTGCCTGTGCTAGGGTGGCTAGGCATTGCACACGGTCCAGTGGCAGGAAGGCCCTCGCCTGAGTGGAATCCAACAGGACGACGATAAACTTCAAGTTCTGGGTGGGCAGAAGGTGAGACTGGGAAGTTGACCACTAAGCCCAGGCACTAGAGCAGCCCTATCGTGTAATGCACTGCATTACACACCTCCTTCGGTGAGCTAGTTCGTATGAGCCAATTGTTCAGGTAGAGGAAGATGAAAACCCCCAGGAGCCTGAGTCGTGTGGCCATGACTGCCAGGAATTTTGTGAATACCCGAGAAGCCGAGGCTAGGCCAAAGGGGAGCACCCTGTATTGATGATGTCATCCGCCAATGACAAATCGGAGGTACTGACAGTGCCTTGGATGGATCGGGATGTGGGTGTAGACATCTTTGATATCAAAGGAGCATAGCCAATCTCCCTGCAGGAGGTAAGGCAGCAAGGTTCCAAGAGATACCATTTTGAACTTTTCCTTGACCAGGAAGCGGTTGAGGTCCCACAGATGTAGGATGGGCCTGAAGCGCCCTGTTTTCTTGGGCACAAGGAAGTAGCGGGAGTAGAGCTCCCAGCCCTGTAGAGGCTGATGGATGAGCTCACCACCTGATCCTTGAGCAAGACCTTGAGCTCCCTTTGCAGGAGTTCCCTGTGCAAGGGTCCATAGGTAATTCCCCTGGGAAGAAGGGAGGAGGCAACTGGAGAAGTGGAGGAGATATCCCTCCCTGACCACTTGTAGCACCCAGGCATCTGTGGTGATGGTCGGCCACAGGTGAGCAAAGTGGACCAGCCTGCCTTCTAGGGTAGGGAGGCTATGCCCAAGTAGTCAAAAAGTCAAAAGCTCCCCCCAGGCTGTGGCTGGGGTGCTGTTTGGGCTTTGGGGGCTTTTGGCTTATGGAACCTATGCTCCTTGCCCTTGGGGGGGGGGGGGTGCGTGATAGACCTGAAACTTGGGGTAGTTTCCATAAGCCTTCTTGGCCTTCAGGTGGAAGGGCTTTTTCCCTGAAGTCTTCCTGTGGGAAGGTTCAGACACTTTCTTAGACTGCCTGATTCTGGTCATGAATCCGTTCTCCAGCTTGTTGGCCTTCTCCATCATGGACTTGCCAAAGAGGTTCTCTCTCCGGCAAGGGACTTCGGCCAACTTGTCCTGAAGCCATTGCTCCAAGTTGGAGGACTGTAGCCAGGCAAGGTAGTGAGCACTAATGTCTACTACAGCTACATGAGCCACCAACTTGAAGCCGTCTAAGACCACCCAAGTTTGAAACTTGGAGCACTCTTTGACTGATGACACCAGGGTCCTGAAGCACTCAAGAGGTTCACCTGATAACCCAGCTGAGAACCCAACAAGCTTCTTCACCAGGTCTCTCAGGTACATGCACATATACAGCTGGTATGCCTGGATCCGGGCTGTGAGCATGAAGCACTGGAAACACTTCCTGCCAAAAGCATCCATGGTGTGGGTCTCCCTGCTGGGGGGACTGAGGAGTGCATCTTTTGACTTTTAGTGTAATGCCTGGCCGACTCTACCACTATGGAGTTGTGTGATAGTTGTGTCTTCTGGAAGCTGGGGCTTTGGCCGACTCGATACTGTGAATTAAGTCGATAGTTCACAACCGGCACCATCACCAGGATCTCCCACATTCTGAACATCAGCTGCTGTAAGTGCATCCCGAGAAGGAGCCTCGTATTGGTGGATCTTGAGATCCTTGGTACGTCGTTCATCCAAGGGCACTATCACGAAGGCAAGGGCCTTGGGCATTTCCCTCACAAACTCCAGGAAAGCTAGATCCTCCGGAAGCAACCACCATTGATAGTGTGGTGGAGACAGGTTGGAGGGGATGTCTTAGTGGAGAATGGTGTCGGGAGACTCTTCGTCTGTCTCCCATGCCGACTTGCAGCCGAATGAATCAGCAAGTACTCCACAGTCATCTAACCGAGTCGGCTTTGTCGGCATTGGAGCTGCTGCGCTCCTGTGCTTGACCCACATCGGGCCTCAAGGCAGCCACTGATGGAGTTGGCACCGCTCGAACCAACCTCTCGAGGATGGGTGGAGCATCCTCCAGGGAGGTCCTCAATGAGGACAGCCCCGTGGCTGGTACCGACGACCCTGAGGTACCAGGAATTGCTCCCCACTGTGCCTCAAGGAATCCAGGGCTGCCATCCTGGCCTCGCTTCCAGGTGGCTCTGCAGTGGCATGTACTGGCCTTGAGGACAACAAGGCTGACGTCAGGTCCCTAGGTAGGGGAACCCCTGATGGTGATCGACTCGGGGGATCTGACCTGATCTCCTGACTCCATAGACGACTTCTCCTGCCAGGACTGCTTAGAAGGATGCTCCCAGCCATTGTCACAGGCATCAGGTCAAGGGCTTTGCGCCCAGGCACTGGACGTCTTACACACTGGGCCAGGGTTGGACCTCTACTTCGGCTTCAATGAAGCCCACAACTCATGAGAAAGGTCCTCCAAGGATGACTCCAATGTCAGTCAGACCTTGGGGCTCTGACTGAGCCCAGACACGCAATGACAAGTTGACCGATGCCGGTGTCGAAGGCAGGGATTCTGCCTCCAATGTCCATCCTGATACAGACTTACCAAACAGCTCTCCTTGCTGCCTTTCATGTTCCTTCTGGGTCTTAGCTGACATCAAAAGGCAGAGAGGGCAGGAAGCCACATTGTGGTCTGCCCCGCAGCACTTAATGCACGTACTGAGGCAGTACGTATGGGACATAGTGCAGTTGCACATGCTACACTGCTTAAATCTGCTGGTCGAAGACGTAACAGGAAAAACAGCTCCTACGGGATCAAACTTGTCTTGACCAGCTAGGCCATGAGCAAAAAACCAACGCGACAAAAAATAAAGGAAAAAATGAGGTACCCGAGTGAAAAGCACGATGCCGAGATGGTGGATTCGGGCAGCGGAAAGGTGATTGAACCAATCCCGGTGAAAAAAAAACAGAAGAAAAATACTGAAGGACGGTGAAAAAAATCAACTTTATCCGGGGTGCACAGACAGCACGTCTGCAGGGCTCCGTGGAAAAAAGAAGCCTGAGGTAAAATGGCACTCTTGGGCGGGACGGTGACCGCACACACACGGTGTAACTCCCAAAGGCCTTCTTTGAAAGCTGGGAAGTGGATCAAGCAGGCTCCATTGGCGCCGATGTCACTCATATGTGAGGACTGACTTTCTGCTTGTTCCTGGAGAAAAAAAACTTATACCAGCATATTAGTCTGTTGCAATAATGAATAACAACATTAGTTAGCTCCAAGTTATAATGCCCTGTTCAATGTAATTTCAGTTTGTTCAATGTAAACCGCACTGATGCAGAATAGCGCGGTATATAAGAGAATGTAAATAAAATAAAAAAATAAATAGTTTCTGTTTTTAAGCAAATTTGTCAATGACTTTGTCAAAATTGATCTTTTTTGTATATTCATGTTCATTAGACAGTATAGACAGATTTGCCAATCTATCTTTGCTCATAGTTGATTGAAGAACACTTTTTATTATTTTTAATTTTGAAAAGTTTCTATCACATGAAGCAACAGATATACAAATAGGAAAAGTTATAAACTGTGACCAAAGCAATTGTTTAAAACTTAGACCAACAAAAGATTTATTCGAGGAGGAATATTTTATTGTTTAGAATTGCTGGTGCACAGTGATAATAAAAAGCCGACTGACTTTTAATCAGTTTTATTATTGTTTTTAAATTCTCTATAGACAATGCACCCCCTTATGTTGCCTGCACCCTGGGCGGAGTGCTCCCACCGCCCCGCCTTTTATATGTCACTGAATTACTGGTTACACACTAAAAAGCAGAACATATACGGATAGCCGGATGAGAAAAATAAATTGTCTTTATTTTATAGACACAATACTACTATTAAACATCTGTATAGTGCTACAAGGTGTACATAGTGCTGTACAGACACATAAAAGAGAAAGTCCCTGCTCCATGGAGCTTACAATCTAGTCAACAAGCATTGAGGATGAATGAAATCTGAGGAGCAAATATGTCTTCTGAACTTTAACCAGGATATCAGGCTAGCATTTTTTCTCTTTCTTCTTCTTTTTCACCTATTAACAGATAGTTGAAAAGGCATCTATAGTAGCTACTTTGATTCTGTTGGTCCTTTAAATTTGTTGAAGGGTGGAGCTAGAAATGCCGGTTAAGCTCCAAGATGGTATAGTTCAGGCATGTCCAACAGGTAGATCGTGATCTGCCTGTAGATCGCGGAGGAGTCAGAGGTAGATCGCCAGCCCCACTTGGCTCCATTTCTCCAGCAGCTCGCCCTGTCGCTAGGAGAGAGCTTGTGCCAGCAGGTCGTCTGCCGAGGGCTTGCCACCGCTGCTGATCCTTTGCCTGTCTTTTTTCCCTGCCTGCGGGTGTATTGGGGGCGTTTGTTGTTTTCTTGCCAATAGTTTGTGGGTACCCCAGGGGGCCGCCGCCTGTGCCCCGCGACGAGAGGCCACAGGCCCGGCGTCATACCTGGTCTCCTGCCTCTCAGAATCACCCATTCCTGCTCCTGCCCCAACACCCCTTAGAAGTGTGTTATATACCGGGCGATATCCATTCACCCGGGCTTTACCTGAATACACTTACCGTATTAGTTGTGTCGTGTGCTGGTCATTGGTCGCTTTATAGTTCGCTTTCATTAAACGTTTTCGGACAGACACAACAAAGTGTCAAGAATTTGGTGATTTTGGCGGGCTTTTCCAATTTTGTTCTAACTTGCCTATGTCTTGCCTTCGAATTGGTTCAAACCACTGTGACTTTTGCTTACCTCTGCAATTTTATTTTGCCTAGCCTTTGCGTTGATTCTACACTGCAATTTTATTTCACTTTGCCTTTGCGTTGATTCTACACTGTGTGCAGAATTTATTAAATCGCGTGTGGTGGTATTTGAACTTGTTTGGCGGTATTTGATTTTATCTGGTTTGCTGGACAGGTGTTTAAGTTTTTTTGATGATTATTTGGTGGCATTTGATTATTGGTGCCAGTATGATGAATTCTTATTTTTACTTTTAGAACTGCATGTGTGGTTTTGGCATCTCCAGTCCTTGTATTGCATCCAGAGGTCTTCAGTTCCTGTTGATCTTTAATACTTTGGGACAGTGACAGTTTTGGACCAGATTCAGCCAGTGTTTATACTAACTTAGCAGATTTGGCCTTCTTACATCCAGCCACCCCAGTATAACGAAGATGAGTGTTCCAAAGAAGAGCAAAACCTACCCACTTTCATGATGAATGGGAAATGGACTACTTCTTTATCATGGTGAAAGACAAGTGTTATTGTCTAATTTGTAACGCCTCAGTATCCTTGCCCAAAAAGGGTAATCTGGAACGTCATTATAAGACCCTGCATAGCAATACGTTTGATGCTGATTTTCCACCCAAAAGTGAAATTCGTAAACTGAAACTCAAAGAACTTAAATCGAAATTGGCTACTCAGCAACAGTTGATGGCGAATCCAAGATCACATTCGGTCAATGCAACCATAGCATCCTTCAAGGTCAGCAACTTGATCGCAAAGAAATGCAAACCTTTCACTGGAGGGGAATTTGTAAAAGATTGTTTTCTTGAAGCAGCTGACAATCTTTTTGAAGGCTTTAAAAATAAGAAAGAGATCATAGCTGTTATTCAAGATGTACAATTGTCAAGAAACACCGTCGTGTGGCGAATAGAAAAGATGCGTGGAGACACAACTGAAGAATTTTTGGAGGATGTTTCAAATTGTGTTGCTTTCTCACTCCAACTGGATGAATCTACAGACATAAGAGACATAGCCCAGTTACTAGTCTTTATCTGGATGGTTTTTGAAGACTTCAGTGTTAAAGAAGAACAACTTGGAATGATTTCTTTAAAAGAGAGAACTACCGGTCAGGAAATATTCAGTTCTTTCCATTCTTTTGTGACATTCTTTTGGAGCAAGAGCAATGACAGGTGAGGTTAACGGTTTCACAGCCCTCTGTAGACAGCATGACGACTTCCCAGATTTCCTTTCTTACCACTGCATCATTCACCAACAAGTTTTGGCAAGCAAGAAACTCAATACAAAGACTGTCATGGACATCACTTTCAAAATTGTAAATTCAGTTCATGGAAGATCACTTCAAAGACGGCTTTTCAATCTTATTCTTGTTGACGGGGCAGCGGAAATCATTTTGCACACAGATGTAAGGTGGCTAAGTAGGCACAAATTTCTGCAAAGATTTCGTGATTTACTGAATGAAATAAGAAGTTTTTTTGAAGGAGAGGGGAGATGACCAAGCAGAGTTGGAAGATGAGGAGTGGTTATGTGATCTGGCATTTCTTGCTGACTTTGCAGGTAAACTAAGTGATATGAACCTTGAACTACAAGGTAAAAACAAATGCATTGGCGAGATGAGTACAGTTTCATCCTACAAGAGTAAATTTGAGCTAATGATGACTGACCTTGCAAACAACACTTTTGATCATTTTCCTAATATGCAGGACCATCTGGGACAATATCCACATTTTGTTTTTCAGAACGAGAAGTATGTGACAGAAATCTGTTCTGTTATCCAGGAATTCGAAAATAGATTCTGTGACTTCCAAAAAATTGGAACAGTTGTGGAGTACTTGCCATACCCATTCAAAGTAGATGTGGACATTAAAGAAACTGCAGCTGCTATCAGTAAAAATTACTCATTGAACAAGCCATCTCTTGAAAATGAAATATTAACCCTTAAAAATTACATTTTACTCAAGACCCGTGCTGAGCAAGAATTGTTTTGGAAGCTAGTGCCTAGAGACAAATTTCCCAACTTGAGAAGATGCAGTGAAGCTGTACACTCCTGTTTCGGTTCAACTTATTTGTGTGAATCTGCGTTTTCCCATCTGAAAATGACAAATAGTACACAACATTCCAACATGACAGATAAACATCTCCAGGATTCCCTGAGACTGGCCCTCACACAATATTCACCCAACTTCAAAAAGCTGGTGGATGAAATGCAGGCTCAGACGTCTCACTAATGAGCAAGAGCGAAATATTAAAGATTGTGCAAGATCAGCCTGGATCAATACTCGACCTAAATTTAACACAAATTACTCAATAAAAGTTAAAGAAAGTTATTAAGACAGTTAAAGAAAGCTATTACTCAATAAAATTTTAAGAAAAAATGTACTTTCCATTTCCCCTCGCAGTTCTTACTGGATCTTCGTCTCTGTTTTGTTTTTGCTTAATTTGCTTAACAGCTGATCACATCCAAGTAAATGACAGAAGGTTCATTAAAAATGGGGGGGGGGGAATCCTCCAACTTTATTGAGTTAAAATTTAATTTGAAACTTAATTTTCATGGTGGTAGATCACCGGCACTTTTGGCCGGAAAAAGTAGATCATGACCTGTTTGAAGTTGGACATGCCTGGTATAGTCCTTCTGATTATTGAAGAAACGGATACCCATTCATGATGAGGAAACGGACAAGCTAACTCGTTCAGATGTGTTTACCCTAAGGCATAACTAAAATGAGATAAGTTCGAAATGCGTTGGTTTTTGAAGGCTATGAATTCGGTTTTTAATACACTGCATGATCACTTAAATTAGACTAAAAGGACTAGTTGGAGAATGCTGATTTATAGCAACTTCATTGTAATGTTTGACAAAAATTGTTTACATTGTTTATAAATGATTAGTTTGAAGAAGCATAAGACAAAATATAGGATATTGAATTTACACTAGAGAGAAAATAGTGCAAAATAGAACAAAAAGAGCTGTAGTTAAGGAAGTCAATGACTCTCATTACTACCATTACCATAGGTAAACATTATTGCAACTCGATAGAGAATGGGAGGTGAGAGGGAAGGCAAAGTGCAATAGGAATAAAATTTAAGGTGTTGTGGTTTGCTGGTTATGGTCATCTTGAAGGACCAGGATGGGACTATTAGCTCTAGCTAAAAGTAATGGGAGGATCAAGGGAGTGTACTGGATGGCATAGGTGTGGAAGCAGTCTCTAGGCACTGAAGAAAAAGAAAATATGACAAGTATTTGCAAGAGTAAAAGACTGTCCTTTGATTAAAACAATTAGGTTGAACAATAGTACATAATATTAGTCAAAACACTATGGTGGTCATTCCAATCAGGGAATAGTGGGGTTGGATATCTGGGTTGGACGACCAACCCGAGCTCAACCCCTGATCGCGATTTTGCACTCAGTACTCCCCGCACATACTAATCGGTTGTGCAGGGAGCGCTGGATGGGGCGGTGAAGGGGAGGAGTGTGTGTGGTGCGGAGGAGGTGCCATCTGCCGGGAAGTACAGAGGCAATTCAGGGCATGCCTCAGTATGTCCCTTTGGCAGACTTGGAAGCCCAGCTTATTCTATCACGAAGGTGGAATAAGTTCCGGGCTCTGAGCCGATTGCAGGCTGAACAACCCCCCCCCCCCCCGCATCATTGAGCCACCGTGAGAGGAATCTCACTGCCTTATCCCAGCCTTGGGGGCCCCGGCCAAAGGTTGGATGGTGGAGAAAGGGGGCCATGCTGCATCTGGGCCATTGATTGCTCTGGCTGGACGTGCCAATGCCATGATGACAGGATGCTGTTGCACCAGCACGAGTGTTGGAAGGGCTGGCTGGACACATTAGAGGACATCTCCCTCCTCGGAATTGTGTGCATGCTGGACTGTCTAAGTGCCCTGATTCTGCAACTGCGGGAATGTATAAATCCCCCAGTTGCAGAATCGGGTACAAAGTGGTCCCATCCATTTTTTGGGCGTCCAGACAGCCTGGACATGCACATTTCAGATCCTGCCTCCATGGGGGTTGTTTTAGAAGTCCTATTTGTGCTTTGTATGTCAAAAAACAGGCATAGAGACATCCAATGCATGCAGACATCTCCAGAGGCATTTTACAAGCTGTGTCTGTGGACGTCCCCAGCATGAGATCATCAAAGTCTGAATGGGGGCATGGCGGAGGCATGATTGAGGTGTGCCCAAAAACCTGGATGTCGCTGCTTGATCTCAGAAACTTTCTGGATATCTGGAGTCACTTTTATTGTTATACCTGCTCCAGGCAGAAATAGGCATCAGGAAAGTGCTTGTTTTGGTCATACAACATCCAGATGGTGTAGAGAAGATGGCACTCCACTATTCTCAATACTCTGCACAATCACAATGATAGCAGCAGTGGGATTTGAAACTGGCTTTCCTGGCCCTAGCCCACTAGGCTATTCCTAGACATCCATGCTTCGGAATACTATTCTGGGGATGTCTATGTGGTCACCCCAGCAGATGTCTGTATCGGTGCCTGAAATGGTGCCAGAGTTTGGATGTGCCTGCTTTAGTTTCAGATGTTCTGGTTTGGATGTCCCAGATTGCACTTGGACATCATCTGTATGATTGAATAGAGTCAGATCAATGTCTCTATATGTTGTGAAAGGAAAACAGCTTATAGTAGCTGATAGCATGCTAGTAGTAACAACAAGTGTCATGTTTCTACATAGTCAAGTAGTTTTTAGACACTAAAAGATTTACAAAAGCTAAGTCAAATTGGTATTGGACAAGGCTTGCCAGATAACATTCATTATTGCATATTTATCAAAGATAGAAAAATCTTATTCTACTGGTAGTAGTGTAAGACTCCCAGCGGGACTTGTACTGTTATATTTTGACCTAGATGATTCTCTCTATTGGAGTTAACTACTCAGCCATTGCAAGTGATAGGGGATTTTAACCCAAATATTGAAAAGGCCAGCTATTGCTTTGCTAATGATTTTTTAAAATAACATGTATGAGATACTGTAGGCCTTGCCCAAGTGGTGGATTTCCAAATATCTTGATTTAATTTTCCATTCACTTAATTAAACTTAACTTTATCTGCAGTTCCTTGTTAAAATCATTTACTGGTCATATTTAGCCTGAAATGCAAGGTAGATTCATTAGGCATGGTGATCATTTAGAAGTATGAACTTACCAACTACAGACAATTTGTTGAATTGCTTAGAAACCTTCCTGCAATGGAAATCTATAGGTGATGTACCATGGAAGATGTACCAGTTGACAGCACAGTAAATGAGTGGAATAGCACTATGCATAATGTGATTTTATTGCCTCCTTTGCTCATATATCCTATAAAACTGGGCAACTCTGTAGATTGATTGACATGAAAAAGAAAAGAAAAACTACCTTTGGAGGAAATGAGGGTACCGTATGAAAGGAAATTTTCTCCTTGAAGATTCTGAGATACGGCTTCCTACTAGAAAGAGCTTGCAACTCAACAACCCTTCTGGCTAAAGAGATGGCCACCAAAAGACGGTGTTCTTTGTATGAACACCAAGGGGCTTGAATGGACTCGCAATCAAGGTATTAAGCACTAAATTTAAATCTCATATGGCACTGATTGCTGTATAGGGGACCTAATCTGCTTTATTCCACTCAGAAAACATACTATGTCTCCTTGTGCCAAAAATGACTTCCCAAATAGCAGAACTCAGTGACAAGTCAGGGCTGTGCATTGAACTCTGAGGGGATTAGGAGAGAGACCTCTATACAGTCCTGCCTTCAGAAAAGTCAGAATGTCTGGAATCTGGGCTTCCATGGTGAATGCTGCTGTTCCTGGCATCAGATTTTGAAGATCCTCCATATTGTAATATAAACAAAGAGGTGGATGTCCTCATGGCCTGCCACATAGTCTCAGTTACTGGCACGGAGAATCCCCTTGTACTCAGCCTCGCTCTTTCGAGAGCTAAGCCATAAGTAAATATGGAGAGGAACCTTTCATTTGAATTGGACCTTGCTGCAACAAACCCCTGATGTGAGGTAAATTGAAGCGGTTTTCAACTACTAGTCTCCTCAGATCCCAATACTATTGATAACTTGCCCAAACTGTGATGCCTGAAATAATAAAGCTGAGAAGTTGCCCAACACAATGCTATATTTCAAACTTTATATTTAAAGGTTTTGCATCAGGGAATATACTTGTCAGTGCAATAAACGGTCTGATAATTTGTAATGCTGTTTCCAGGTATTTCAGTCACCATTAAATGACTGTGTTGGGCAACTTTTCGACTGGGTGATTTTGCAGTTTGATAGTTTCAAGGATTTCAAATTGCCGTATAGTTCACTAATATAAAAAGTAAAATGGACCTTGCTGCTTGTGATCTTACTTTGGTACGACAAAAATTTCTTATTGTCACTCAGGCTAATTATGGGGCTGACGCAGACAACTGGCACTGAAGAAGCATGCTATTAACTATGTGCGTGTCTCTGTAGCATGCTAATAGCACGCAACTTCAGCACCGTCATGCAGAAAGGGGCACATATGCAAATTAACCATCTGTAAAACTTTGGCGCAAGTCATACACATGCACACAGAAGTCAGTGCAAGTTTGGCATGGCTCTCCCAGAGAAACAGGGTCATCTAAGGGGAAGTTTGACTCTTCACCTCAAAGGAACCAGGCATTGGGAAAAGCCCTCGATGTCATCAAAATACTGTCGGGGGTATGTGCAAGACGTTTAAGCCACCTCAGACCAGGCATAAAGATATTTGCGCTTCAGTTGGTTATGTAATCCTCTATGCATTTCTCTCCCTCAAGTGCAAACAATATTATTATGCTATTTTAATATGCACTGCTCATTTGCATATAATTTAAATATGCATGGTATTATTGTGTGCGCAGACTTTTTCTTTGCTGTTTACATGTGCGTCAATCTCTTTTCTGCATTTGGCATGTTGGAATTCGTGCATATAAATGTGCTATCCACGCAAAGAGTGCATTAGTCTTTCCGCATCGGCCCATAAAAGAATGGCTAATTATTGGTTAATTCCACTTTAGAGCCATTATACATGTATATATTGCCACACATGCCGTAATTTTATCAAATTACCCCCCATATGTCCAGGCTTGAATATTGTAATTCGTTGTATTGGGCCTTGTCTAAAGGACTACAGCTATTACCAATTATAGCTGGAAGGCTTTTAGTGGGAGCCAATGTATATAATCATCTACAGTAACTCTTAATTTATGAAATCTCCATTAGCTGCCAGTGGAGTGGAGATCTATGTTGAGGATATTGTTGATCGCTTGTAAATGCTGGCAGCAATGGGCTCCAGTTTATTTATCAAATTTACAGGAGTTTATTAAGCTGAATCGTACAAGAGCTGGTTATCCCTTCTATGCCTGAAAATGAGTCATTATCCACTACCAGAACTGCACTTAGCTATTATATAGAACAAATTACCTTAGAATATTACACGCAAATCAAATCTATTGTCTTTCCATAAGTAATTAATAACTTGGCTGTTTACATAGGCCTAACTAGTCTAAACCATGGGTGCAGAGATTAGCTATTTTCACAAGGCATTTGATTCAATTTAGTAGATCCATTTTTATCACTGACCCCACAAAAAGCTCAAACACTTGGATGTAAGAAAAAGAAAACCACTTCATGCATCACCCTACATTTTATAGCGGTGTATGCCATCATCATATGTCCCTAGAGCTGAAGGCAGTATGGTCCTTATAGAAATATATTACCTATGTAGGGCAACTATTATAGGCTTTCAGGCATATTGTACCTAGCAACATCAACAAATTCACATACGACAAAAGTACTGAAGGATGAAAGTGAATGACCAAAATTGGTTTCTTTTTAAAATTTAGAAATTGGACCATCAAACAAGCATGTAATGTGTAGCTGTTAAAAGACCTGTATACAGAAAGGCATAACAAGGGAACACTGTATCAGAGAAAGAAAGATAGAGAATAAAGAAGCTGTGATCACCTAGGGCATTCCCATTTCAACTGATAAAAATGTGACACAAGAAAACCAGACATTATGGTAAAGGAAAAAAATACAAGAATGGCATTGCTAATAGAAGTGCAATGTACGGAGAAAGAAGATCCTTAAATATTAAGAAATGCAAACGGAGATCAAGAAAACGCAGCAAAAAGATTCAGAAATTATTCAAAATGTATTAGGCATTACCAACTTCATTGAAAAAAAACTTCCAAGTGCACCTTGATATGTCGTCTTTATATGTTACATACTCTGTAAATTCGGAAGACTACTCTTGTTGGCACAATGCAAGTATTAAGAGGGGCATTAGCAGTACATTTGCGAGATTGCGATAATAGCTAACACACCCTGGCATTTAATAAGGCTCATTTCTGTCATGCTATGTGCAAAACTAATTCATTTGGCGATGTTACCCCAAGAATGGGAGGTGAGAGGGGAGGAGAAGGATGGCAGTATTGTGGTTTGAGAGTGAAGGTCATTTTGAAAAGCCAAGATCAGAAATAATACCTCCAGCTCAGAGGAGGAAGAGAATAAGGGCATGAAGAAGGATGCTGCAGGTACAGCAACAGTGCAGGGCGGAAAATATAGAAAGAGGCATACAGGATGGAGCAGGAGTGAGAAGGGTATAACGAGTAGAAGCAGCTAAGACTGAATGGGCTCAGGGTTGAAAAAGGCAATTATCACACCTGTGTTGGACTATTGCAACCTCCTCTTCCAAGGCCTACCCAAACAATCCACCCGTCTCCTTCAAATAGTCCAAAACACCGCTGCCCGCATCATTACTGGCGCGTCACTACAAGACCATATAACTCCCATACTACATGAGCTGCATTGGCAACCAATCTACTCAAGAGCAAAATATAAATCAGCGCTCACAATCTTCAAGATCAAAAACAACGTGTCAGCAGATATACTTTAAGAGCTCATCGGAACCAAAACAAAAGAGAGACCGGAGAGAAACACTAAAAACACAATACCAACTCCCAGATTATTTACAAATACCAATAAATCCACATCCATGCGAGCTTTCTCCCTAGAGGCCCCTGCTATTTGGAATGCACTCCCAGAGAAGCTACGATCTACAACTGATTTAAAGGGCTTCTGCAAGTTACTCAAGACTACCTTATTCATTGAACATTATAACGAAGACCAACAATCACACCAATCTCAATATTAATATGGGAATTTAAAGACTGTCTACATTTGAAATGCAATGTCACAATTTACAATTGAATACTCCTAGTAAAAGGAGCATGAAGTCACAAGCATGCTTAAATTGTTAACATATGATTTTAATATTTATAATTGAAAGTTCTTTGTAGAAGCTATTGTTATTATGTAAAATTGATGCCCTTGTGTAGGCTAACATTAAGTTATTGTCTGAAAGACCCCCAATGTATAAGTTAATATTAAGTCATTGTTTGAAAAACCCCAATGTACCCCCCTACCCTCCCTGTATATAACCACTTGTACATAGCTCATCCTGTAAATAGCACACCAAGAAATCATCACCTCCACTCCGTGTTAACACTGTATGCCTACCCCTACTGACACAGATTTTTGATTGTTTGAAGTGTAAACCGCTTTGATTTCGGCTCAAAGCAGTATATAAATTATTTTAAATAAATAAAAATAAATAAAAAGGATCCCTATAACACACAATCTTTTCTAGGCAGTGGGGACTGGGGGTGAGGAAATTCCCCTTCAGAGTTCCAGTCAAGGAGGGGGGGGGAAGAGTTCTGTAGATGGATATGAAGTGTGTACAGTGCTGACATTTTGATGTGTTGGGCGGGGGGATAACAGGGAGGTGTGGGGTATGTCTGCTGTGGGTGAGATGTCTGAGGTGGGGGAGTAGAGGCTTGTATATGTTGCGAGCATAGTGGTGGTATGATGTGTGGGAGTATGTGTAGGTGAGGAATGTCAGTGTGGAGTGGTTTGGGCAGTGGCGGTGTGTGTGAGTAACTGAGGAAAGGGATGCTGGCTGCACAGTGAAGGTGTGGGGCAGGCCTGGTCTGAAAGGGCTTCTGAGGTGCTGTTCCTGCTGGGAAGTCGGGAGAGGGGCAATGTCTGAGGTGAATCTGCAGGGAGAGTGTCAGGGGCTCAGGGGAGGAGGTTGTCTGAGAAGGGTCTACAGGGAGGGTAGGGTGCAATGAAGGAGAACCTAGAGAGGTGTCCTAGGTGGGTAGGCAGGGAGGGTAGGGGTGTTCAATGTAGGGTTTAGGGAACACTTCCAGTTTCTCCCCCTTTCCCTCAGGGCATATCACAGATTTAGACAGTGTGGGTGTAGGAAAGAGTTGAGCATGGCACACATTTGCATCATGAATCTGGGCAGTCGGTAAAGCACTTAAGCATTTCATCTTGGACTACCACAGGGTCAGAGTCTTGCAGTATGAGCTGTGCAATCATGGCTCTTGCCATGTGACTTTGACCCTGTGGCAGCCCAAGATGAAGCACTTAAGACTTTACCTGCTGCAAGAAGGAAGGTGTGCACTGACGACTGATTGGGAGGCAGTGGAGTGGCACTGCTAGAGGTAAATACAGGGTGCGCCCTGCTTTTCTCCAAGTACCTCTGCCACTGCTAGCTCAAGATTACTCTTCTCCAAGATAAAAGGTCTGTGGAGGTCCAGCAGCAGGTGGCCCCTATCATTAGGCGGCCCTAGCTTTTCAACAGGCTAGTTATCTAGACAAAAATGGAAGGAATTTCACATGCAGTACAGTACTTTCCAGTTTCCAACTGCATACAAATCTTAACAGTTAAATTCATACCTAATTTGTACATCATTGATTCATGTGAAGTGGTAACGATACACAGAAATGAGAGGTAGGTGGGGGGTGGATAGATCAGTAAACACTAAACAGACACATGTCTACAGAGCCTTTTATCTCTAGGTCACAATTTAAATGGCAGTTTAGGTCCGAAGTAATCAAGTGTTATAACTATCTGAAAGCCATTCGGTGACCTTCTCTGAAAAGAGATCATTGTCTCAGTCTGCTTCGCAGAGGATTGCTGTCCCCATCATTAGCATTGTGTTCATAGTTTGACATGAATTCGTTTGATTGACCCCGTTATCTTAGAGATCATCTTGCATCACCTCTGCCTAATAGCTAAATGGTGGACTTAGGTTTCAAGTATTGCCAATTTCATACCTTTCACTAACACTAGATTTCATAGAACCAAATGTAAAAATGGGCACAAAAATAGAGGAGAGAGAAAGTAGAACTCTGAAGTCTCCACATTTAGACTTGTACAAAACGAAACCAGTGAGGTTTGGTAATGACCTTCCAACATTGTATCTGCAATGCATAAATCCTGTTCCCCCCCCCATCCCAAGCCCACCAATCAATATGGCTTATAAATATTACCACAGTGGGAGAGGGGGAAGGAAAAGAAAGCACTTGCACATACTAACATCCAGGATCATTATAAGGGAGCGGACCGCACCTTGAATATTGTGTACAAATCTGGTCACCATATCTTAAAAATGATATAGCATTATTAGAAAAAGTACAGAGAAGAGCCACCAAAATGGTAAAGGGGGTGGAAGGATACCCCTATGAAGAGAGGCTAAAAAGGTTAGGGCTCTTCAACCTGGAAAAGAGACGGCTGAGGGTAGATATGATAGAGGTCTATAAATTAATGAATGGAGTGGAACGGGTAAACGTAGATCGATTGTTTACACCATCAAAATATAGAAAGACTAGGGGTACAGGGTGACGTTACAGGGTAACCTATTTAAGACTAATAAGAGAAAATATTTTTTCACTCAAAGTGTAATCAAACTCTGGAATTTGTTACCAGAGGATGTAGTAAAAGCTGTTAGTGTAGCTGGGTTTAAAAAAGGTTTGGACAAGTTCCTGGAGGAAAGGTACATAAACTATTATTAAAGGGGTCCCGGAATATCCACTGCTTGACCCAATGCAAGCACTGTGGAACCTGTATCTTTTGGGGAAATTGCTAGGCACTTGTGATCTAGATTGGCCACTGTTGGAAACAGGATAGTGGGCTTGATGGACCTTGGTCTGACCCAGTATGGCATATCTTATGTTCTTATGAATGCCAAACTGGGGATGGGGCGCTGCCTCTCTCGAGTTGGTCTGTATGTTTGCATGCACACAGGCACAACATGGAATGGGGTGCCAAAAGCAATCCTTACCTTGGGCACCAACTTGTCCAAAAACTACCCTACCAATGTCATTAGCACATCACATGGACCTCAACAGCTTTGTGCCTGCTTTTTATATAGCTTCGCGTGGGCTTCTGAGTTTCTGTACCATGCCCTGTAGTCTTGTTTGCATAGAACAGTGATCTTCGCTATTTTTTATTCAGGGGCTACTTTGACACAAAAAGGTTCAGTGTGAAAGCCAGGACCACCACTGGACAAATCAGCCTCCTTGATAAGGAGAGAAGCCTCCTACTGATGATGCAGCCAACGTGTTGCTCAAGTCCATTCTGGGTAAGAAGGATAATTACAAAAATATAAGGAATATGCTTTTGTTCCATTTTGTTTATTTATGCTAATTTTTAATGTATGCAAAATCATTTATGTGCACCTAAAATTTCTACTTAGGTACATAAAAAATGAAACAAACAAAAAAAAATGAGTTGGAAAGTGTACACATTAAGATCATCACGTCAACTTCCTGGAGGTACCTACCTCCCATAAACTTAGATCAGGATGGACAAGGAATCCTGCCTTTGGAACTCCCGCCCCTTAGATGTCTGATGGGCGAGCTCCTTCAACAAATGTTAACGAAGTGTTATAACATGGTTGTTTCAATGCACGTTTGTACACTATCTATAACTAAAGAACCTCTAAGGCATTCTGGTTTTAGACATTTTCTTAACCCGTTACTCTGACCTACTGTGTATTGCCAAATTTGGTATCTAATGGAATGAATTTTTTTCATATGCAATCCCCATCCTGTAAAAGCACTTCATGCTGTATATTATATTTTATTTTTGTAAAGTGGTATTTTATAAAGGATGCCCAGATGAAATCTGAGACATACAGGGCAAAACATAATAAAAAATGCAAGGGACATGGACATTTACATTTCAGCCCAATTTTAACAAGCTGGATTTCCCTGAAATGGACAGTCACATGTGCAGCCTCATAGACATCCCAGCCACAAACACTTGGGACGAGGACATCTATCCTATACTGAATGCATGTCCATGCAAACTATTTTGCATGTGGGGGACAAGCATCAGCATGCCAAACTGAAAACAAGTGTCCTTTTTTCCCTGCAGTTTTGATTATTATCACGGAAAATATAGATGATATCAGAGTACCTTCCTCTCTGTGCCCTCCAAGTGTCTGGAAGGCAGAACGAGTGCTTTTCTAATCCCCATTTGTGCTCTGGGGCAGGAATAGACATGGATGGTCCTGCTAGAGGGTAGGGACATGCTTGCCATTTCAGAAATTGGGAGCACATGTCTAACTTGCCCAAAGCACCCCCAGTCACACCTCTTCATGACTTTGACATCCTCGTGCTGGAAGCATCTATAGAACCAGCTTCTAAAATGGTTCCAGAGACACCTCTGTGATTTGTTTGTCTATGTGCCCATTTTCAGATATCCAAAGCACGAAAAGGGCTTCTAAAATAACCCCCTTTATGTCTTAACGGTGCAAAATGTTTTAAATTTTGTTTTAATGTTTTATTGTTTTTCCCAGATTTTAAACAGAACTGTAAACTGCCATGATGTCATAAAAACGTTCAAACGGCCGTACATAAAATCTAGAACAAATAAATTAACAGAATAGTATGTATCCCCTTCCGCTAGAAAAGGCAAGTGTGTTTCTGTGACAGACTTGGTAGCGAGAAGAATGGTGAAGTGTCTCTCAGTAGGGTGGCAGAGGGTATATGATTAGGTGTGTGTGTGGTACAATGTGTTTGTTTTTTTTCTAAGAGGACAGTTTAGATATGTCTCTGTGAGACTGTGCATTTCTGAAGTGATTTTGTGTGTGTTGGGAGGGGCGATAAGGATGTCTGAGGCAGAGGATAAGCGAGGTGTCTAGAGTAGGATGTGGGGTCAATGTTTGGAGGGGGGGGGAGGGTGTCTTAGGCAAGGTGTGTGTCGAGAAACAATTAGTTCTGGGATGCCTGACAAATATATAGGCAGCTTTTTGTAAGCAAAAAATCTCTAACAGCTGGAGCATTGGTTCTTCACTAGTAGAATTCTCAACTATCATGTGGGAGGTCCAGGTTCAAATACTACGAACACTCCTAAATATCCTATCACACTCATTCAGGCAATCCACCCCTCCCCCCATTCTCCTCTTACATTCTCCTATATACGCTACTCTCTCTCTCTTACACACACACAGCATACATATAACCTCTCACCCATAAACAAAAATACATTATCCCCACACACTCTCTTACAATCACTATCTTCAAATGCAGCCATACCACCCAAAAACACACACTCATGATGTTGCAGTTGTTATGTATTCATTATTTGTTAATTTTGTTTTACTTATTAGGTTAATGCTTTTTTGTGTACTGTGCCACCTTGATTTGATACTTTTTCTATAACTGCGAGTTATAAATAATAAATCAAGTCAAACTCCTTCACAAACTCTTGCCCACCCCAAAATATACATGCCTCATATATAATCCATCTTCCACTTATGCATCCCCTGTACATACAATCCCACCATCCCTCCTCACCTATATCCCCACCACAAACCTCTCCCTATCCATACCTCTTCCACAAATCTATGTTGGAAAGCATTCTCGAAGCCTTGCTTCTATATGCTTCTCCTATTTGTTTCTTTTTAAACAAAGAATATGCAAGTGTGTGTGTGCATATCTCTTTGAATGCATGTGAATGATGTAGCTCATGACTGTTTGTAAAAACATAGAACATGATGGCAGAAACAGACTATATGGCCTATACAGTCTGCCCATCCAAACTTATTGCCTATTCTCTAAATTCTTTTCCTCTCCCTCAGAAATTCTCTGTGCTTGTTCCATACCATCTTGAATTCAGATACTGTCCTTTTCTTGGGAAGCCGTTTCACTTATCCACCATCCTTTAGAAAAAGAAATATTGCATTAAATTAGTCTTGCATAGGAGTTCTTAATCCAGTCCTCAGGACACGCCCAACCAGTCAGGTTTTCAGAATAAGAAAAAATATTTTTCACTCAATAGGTAATCAAACTCTGGAATTTGTTACCGGAGGGTGTAGTAAAATTTCCTGGAGGAAAGGTCCATAAACCATTATTAAAGATGACCCGGGAAATCCACTGCTTACCCCAATACAAGCATTGTGGAATCTGTGTGTCTTTTTGGGAACCTGCTAGGTACTTGTGACATGGATTAGCCACTGTTGGAAACAAGATACTGGGCTTGATAGACCTTGGTCTGACCCCATATGGCATATCTTATGTTCCTATGAAAAAGAAAAATATATACTGGCCACACATCACCCAGGATATGAAGATGTCCACCCGTAGCCTCCACACTAGAGCTAACAATGGTGGCAGCGATAGTGCAGACACTGCAGATGCAGGTCAGATCCCTGCCATTGATAAAGGCCATGGTGAGAGTGTTCATGGACCCACTGCGGCAGGAGATAAACCACAGATAGTAATGAAAAGGTTAAGAGGATTAACTACAGTTAAGTGGACTTCTGCAGATAAAGAGGAGATAATGCACTGCTACTTTTATGCTACAAACCCTGTATCTAAATCAAAAGGGTATACAAAGAGAATCCACCAAAAACTGGAAGAAAGAGGGAAATTGTCACTAGAAAAACTGCAAAAAGCAATGAATGCTGTCACCACCAGGTGGGCAGGCTGCCGCCTAGGGATAGCAGGTCTGTGTCTGATGGTGGTTATGAAGAATAAGTAGTTGTAGACACGAATGGTAAAGGTAAATTAGGATTTATTTCCCCTCCCGGGGTTGGATTCTTCAAAAGGTACAACACATAAACTTAAGACAAATAAGCCATACTTTCTGGCATGTTATAAAGGAAAACAGGAAAGCTTCTTCTTGCTTTTTAATTAAATGATAAATGAGAATCTTAGGAATACTCAGCATACAATTCCTCTATAGACAAACAGGCACACTTGACCTTCAGTGTTAACCTTAAGCACTACACAGCTTCTGTCTAACATAAAGAGGTTATTCTGTCAGAAATTGTTAATGTACAGTCCATTGTATCATCCAAAGAGCATTCACTGGGACAATCAATGACCATGGGTTCCTGCAAGGTTTCAGAAGGACCTGTGTTTTCCTTGCCACAGAATGTTTGTAAGTTCCCTTGCAATGTCTCGTTACAGAGCCTATCTGACCAGCTCCCTCTAGGGCTGGAATAGCTGTTACCATATTCCTCTGAGTCTGGGAGAGAAGGAAGCCACCATTCAGGGTTTCCAGAATCCAACTTCTTATAAGAGTTTCTAACTCTAGAATATCTGTTGGTTCTACCTTCAGGCTTTGGCACAGAATAAAAGAATTCTCCTCCCCTATCAGCACAGGGTTTAGCTCTGCGTGTCTTTCTCTGAGGCTTGGGAGTTTCAAACACTTCCTCTTCTGATATGCAAGTGTCTTCAATAGAATACCTCTCTCTTTCAGGGCTTGGAACTGCTCTCTCCCTAGCTCTCTGGGTAAATCCCTCGGTTCGTCTTTACAGCACTGCTCTCCCCTTGGATTTCTCCCACGAGGCTTCTGAGCATTAACCCTCCAGGTATTTCTACTGCCAGCAAACTTTCTTAACTCTATTTCAGAATCACTCTCAGGTTTATAGCTTTCATATACATACTGTTTCACTTTCTCAGGCTTCCATTCATTCTGGGTGGAACGTTGCCTCTGAGTTTCAAACTGCGTCACATCAGATGAACACTCACAGTTGTTCTCTGACTCCATGGCTCCTAACTGCTTTCTCCTGAGGTGTTCTGGGTATCTTGTGGATTGAACTCTTCCTGGTCCCTGTCTCTGCCAGGGTTCCTGTTCCTGGCTCTGCCCTTGTTCTCGTTCCTGTCCTTGTTCTCGGTCTTGGTCTTGGTCTTGGTCTAACTCTGTATTTCCTGAGTGACTCTTATAGTAGCTATTAGCCCTTCCTCTATTCAGGTGCAAACTATTAAGAACTGGGGATTGTTTGTCAGCTGGGCGTGTTTGCAAACCTCGTGGCTGGATTTGTTTATGTTGCCCCTGACAACTACTGCTCACATGGCTTGCCTGCCTGTCAGCTTTCAAGCTAGAATTCACAGAATCCTGTGTTTTTAAGGCAGAGAATGGATCTTCCTCATTACACATCCCCCCCCCCCCTTAAGACCTTACGGGCTGATGATGCCCCCGTCTGACAGCACGTAAGCCTTGATAACGCGTCCGCATTGCCGTGCAACTTGCCTGCCCTGTGCTGTACGTCGAAGTCAAAGGCCTGTAATTCTAAGTGCCATCTGGTCAAACGGGCGTTATCATTTCTCATATGACTGAGCCATTTTAACGGCGCATGGTCCGTGACCAAGACAAACTTGCGCCCAGATAAGTAGAACCGCAACGCCTCTACAGCCCATTTGATAGCAAGGCATTCGCGCTCCACCGTGGAATATTTCCTTTCAGCGTTGGACAGTTTCCGGCTGAGATAAGTGACGGGGTGTTCTACCCCTTCGAATTTCTGCGACATGACTGCGCCTAGTCCCGTCTCGGAGGCGTCAGTCTGCACAATAAAAGGCAGCCTAAAATCGACCCCTCTCAGGACTGGAGATTTACAAAGTTTTTCTTTAAGAGAAACAAAAGCCTCCTCCGCCTCTGGAGTCCACCGTACGATGTTAGGCGCATTTTTCTTGAGCATTTCTGTAAACATCATGCTCTTCTCCGCGAACCTAGGGATAAACCTCCTGTAGTATCCTACAAGGCCTAAAAAGCTACGGATATGCTTCTTATCCAGTGGCCGGGGAAAATTTCGGAAACTGTCAATTTTGCTCGTGAGGGGTTTTACTAGCCCATTTCCTACTATATGCCCTAGATACTTGGCCTCCCTAGTGGCGAATAGACACTTTGCGGGATTCAGGGTTAGGCCAGCCTTCCGGATGGCTTGTAACACAGCCTCTACCCTGAATAAGTGCTCAGCCCATGTACTGCTGTAAATGACTACGTCATCCATGTAGGCTAACGCGTAATCTTGGTGAGGCCGTAAGACTTGATCGATAAGCCTTTGACAGGTGGCAGCCGCACCGTGCAGGCCAAATGGCATACGCCGAAACTGGTACAGCCCTACCGGCGTACTGAAGGCGGTTTTCGGTTTGGAATCCCTAGTTAATGGGATTTGCCAATATCCCTTTGTTAAATCTAGTGTTGTCAAAAAGAGGGCTTGGCCTAACCGGTCTAACAAGTCATCTATCCGTGGCATCGGATAAGCATCAAATTGTGATATGCCGTTAACTTGTCTAAAATCGATACAGAATCGAAGTGTCCCGTCTGATTTTGGGACCAGCACAATTGGGCTTGACCACGGGCTTCTAGATTCTTCAATTATGCCCATTTTGGCCATTTCTTTTACCTGTGTTATAACTTCTGTCTTTTTTGCCTCAGGTAGCCTATAGGGACGTTGTCTAATTATTTTCCCTGGGGTTGTGATGATTTCATGCGCGACAATGCGCGTTTCTCCTGGCACCGTCGTGAGAACATCAGCAAACCTCATTAACACCTTGGTTAATTCTCTTTGTTGTTGTACTGACAAGTCCGTGCCTATGCGCGGCTCAGGCCGTTCTCTCCAATCAGCAGGTTGGGGGCCTAGGTCCTCCTCTCTTTTCTCATCTGCTAGGGCCGTCAGGCTTTTCACCTCCCCCACACCCGTAGAACCAAATCCGCCTGCTCCGCGGGTTGTAGAAGTTAACGACGGAACTTCTTCTATCATGGGAAAACCTACGCGCTCACAGATTAATTGGGAAATTCTTTCGCCCTTCCTGACCTTATAGTCCTCCTTGCCAAAGTTAAAGAGCAGGACCTTCACTTCCCCCCGGTAATCGGGATCTATTACGCCGGCTCCGACGTCCAGAAAATGTTTAACAGCTAGGCCGGACCGCGGGGCTATACGGCCGTAGCAGCCCTCAGGGACCTGTATCTGTAAGCCGGTATCAATAAGGGCTTTCCCTTCCCTCGGAACCACCATATCCCTGATGCTAAATAAGTCATAACCTGCTGCGGCTTCAGAAGCCCTTTTTGGACTTTGAGCCAACGGAGATATCTTGGAAAAGCGCAAGACAAACTTTTTTTTCAGTGAGGCCCCCTCCCCTATCCATAGTTTTGTATGGCTCCTGGGCTTCAGTGTTCTCTCAAACAAGGGGCTCGGGACTTTTTGTGCTATGGCCTCCGTTTTTGATACCTCTGGCTCTTCTCTAAGGCCTTTCTTCATTTCTCTAGCAAATGGGGGCCAGTCACGTCCTAACACTACCTCATAGGGGAGTCGTGGGACTACTGCTACTTGCACTTCTTCTTCTGTACCTACTCCTTCCACAGACACTCTATACAGCGGGTAATGGGAAGAGGTTCCATGCACACATTTCACACTCACTCGGCCGTCCACTTGGTCCAGGCAGATGGGTTATGGGCTGTGATGGTCTGCCACATCTTTTGGGAGACCATACTTTGGTCTGCTCCTGAATCTAGGAGTGCCAAAGCCTCTATCCCTTCTACCTGGACTTTAAGCAAAAATCCTTCCCCTAGGTGGTTCTCTCCCCACGACACTAGGGCAGTTCGCTCTTTACACTCCCTGTGTAAGTGTCCATGCTGGCCACAGTTAAAACATTTCCTAGAAACATTTCTTTTTACATTTTGACCAAATGCATTTCCACCAAATACATTTTCACCAAATATATTTTCCTTAGAGGTCTTTCTTAATCCCCACATTTTATCAAGGCCAGCCACTTTTAACACATTACCTCTAGAGGTGCCGGCTAATTCTGCCTCAAGATAGCACTCCGTGAGGTCGGCAGCGTCTTGGGTAGAATGACACTTTTGAAGCATTATGAAAGCCTTCATTTCAGGTAGTATAGCTTCCAAATATTGCTCTAAGATGACGGTGTCCATCAATGACTCCACCGTCACCCTCTCAGGAGCAAGCCATTTGGTTGCTAGTCCCCTTAACCTTTGTAATAACGCTTTAGGCGTTTCTTTAGTCATAAATCTAGCTTCTCTGAAAAAACGTTTATAGTGCATGGGAGTCAAACCCAACCTATCTCTTATGGCTACTTTCACATCAGGGTAACTGGACGATAGACCGACAGGCATTGTCTTGTAGGCCGCTAATGCTTCTCCTAATAAAGTCATAGCGAACCTAACGGCCCATTGATCAACCGGCCATTTAGCCGCCTCTGCTATGTGCTCGAAGGCGTCAGTAAAATCATCAAAGTTGTCATAAGATTTTAACTGTCCCAATGTTAAAGCATTGCAATGAGGTAGTCCTACCCCCTTTGATACGGAGGGATTAACCTCTGCTGTTGCACAAGTTTTCTTGATGAGAGTCTCTAGCAGTTCAAGAAGCGGTTGCTGTTGCGCGGTCATCGCTGCCATAACCCGTTCTTGACTCAGTCTAGCCAGTTCTCCTTGGGACTTCCATTGAGCTTCCATCCAGCTTTTCATTTCTTGAGGATCCATTTTGTCGCTCTGTCGTGTACCTGCAAAAGAAAAAAACAGGGCCCACCAAGTGCGGCACAGACTTTATTTTTTTTTTTCTATTTGCTTCCCACGGTCACAGCTTCCCCCTTTCTCACTGATCCTCACTACCCCCGTGCCCTTCTACCATTACCTTAGCACAGTGTAGAATCGTGCGTTGAGAAAGGTGTGCCTTGACTCCTTCCAGGTCCGGAATGGTGGAAATCCAGTCTGGGTTTTTCCTTTGTCCAGGATAGCCAAACTTTTTCCTCTTTTTTCCAGCAAGTTATCCTTTATGAATGTCCTTGTATTGTGTTGTTTTTTTTTCTTCTTTTAAAAAAAATCCGAAAGACTACGCCAATTATGTCACCACCAGGTGGGCAGGCTGCCGCCTAGGGATAGCAGATCTGTGTCTGATGGTGGTTATGAAGAATAAGTAGTTGTAGACACGAATGGTAAAGGTAAATTAGGATTTATTTCCCCTCACGGGGTTGGATTCTTCAAAAGGTACAACACATAAACTTAAGACAAATAAGCCATACTTTCTGGCATGTTATAAAGGAAAACAGGAAAGCTTCTTCTTGCTTTTTAATTAAATGATAAATGAGAATCTTAGGAATACTCAGCATACAGTTCCTCTATAGACAAACAGGCACACTTGACCTTCAGTGTTAACCTTAAGCACTACACAGCTTCTGTCTAACATAAAGAGGTTATTCTGTCAGAAATTGTTAATGTACAGTCCATTGTATCATCCAAAGAGCATTCACTGGGACAATCAATGACCATGGGTTCCTGCAAGGTTTCAGAAGGACCTGTGTTTTCCTTGCCACAGAATGTTTGTAAGTTCCCTTGCAATGTCTCGTTATAGAGCCTATCTGACCAGCTCCCTCTAGGGCTGGAATAGCTGTTACCGTATTCCTCTGAGTCTGGGAGAGAAGGAAGCCACCATTCAGGGTTTCCAGAATCCAACTTCTTATAAGAGTTTCTAACTCTAGAATATCTGTTGGTTCTACCTTCAGGCTTTGGCACAGAATAAAAGAATTCTCCTCCCCTATCAGCACAGGGTTTAGCTCTGCGTGTCTTTCTCTGAGGCTTGGGAGTTTCAAACACTTCCTCTTCTGATATGCAAGTGTCTTCAATAGAATACCTCTCTCTTTCAGGGGCTTGGAACTGCTCTCTCCCTAGCTCTCTGGGTAAATCCCTCGGTTCGTCTTTACAGCACTGCTCTCCCCTTGGATTTCTCCCACGAGGCTTCTGAGCATTAACCCTCCAGGTATTTCTACTGCCAGCAAACTTTCTTAACTCTATTTCAGAATCACTCTCAGGTTTAAAGCTTTCATATACATACTGTTTCACTTTCTCAGGCTTCCATTCATTCTGGGTGGAACGTTGCCTCTGAGTTTCAAACTGCGTCACATCAGATGAACACTCACAGTTGTTCTCTGACTCCACGGCTCCTAACTGCTTTCTCCTGAGGTGTTCTGGGTATCTTGTGGATTGAACTCTTCCTGGTCCCTGTCTCTGCCAGGGTTCCTGTTCCTGGCTCTGCCCTTGTTCTTGTTCCTGTCCTTGTTCTCGGTCTTGGTCTTGGTCTAACTCTGTATTTCCTGAGTGACTCTTATAGTAGCTATTAGCCCTTCCTCTATTCAGGTGCAAGCTATTAAGAACTGGGGATTGTTTGTCAGCTGGGCGTGTTTGCAAACCTCGTGGCTGGGTTTGTTTATGTTGCCCCTGACAACTACTGCTCACATGGCTTGCCTGCCTGTCAGCTTTCAAGCTAGAATTCACAGAATCCTGTGTTTTTAAGGCAGAGAATGGATCTTCCTCATTACAATGGATATTTAAGATCTTTAATTCACAGAAGTATGTGAATGATAACATCTTGAATCAACTAAGCGCTTCCATGCAAAAAGGAAACACAGGGAGAAAGAGGAGACCTTGGTGAGATTAGTAGAAAAAAGAAATACACAGAAAAAGAAAGAGCAGCTGAGGAGGAGATGGAGCTTAGAGATTTAGAACTGCAAGAGAGTGAGATGAATAAAGGACAGGTCAACAAATTAACTGAAGAGGAGGAAGAAAGGGAGGAGAAAGACCCAGAGGTAGAGGAATTAGCGCTCAAATTCTTAGTCCACATGGAAAAAGGCAACATTCCATGTATTACTTATAGATTATCTGAGGCTCTACAGTTCTAGCGACCAACATTTAGCAGAGCAGCTCCATGTACCTTGCCCCAACCACTAGGCCACTCCTCCACAGGAGTGGCCTAGTGGTTGGGGCAAGGTACTTCAGGCTGGAAGGTCAGGGGTTCAAATCCCACTAGAGGACAGCAACCTTGGCCCGGAAGGACTGGGGTTTCTAGTCCCACAGGTGCTCCTTGTGGTCTTCGGCAAGCCACTTAACACTACATAGCCCATGTTCCCTGTAAAATAGTTATCTCCAAGATATAATGCCCTGTTCAATGTAATTTCAGTTTGTTCAATGTAAACTGCACTGATGCAGAATAGCGTGGTATATAAGAGAATGTAAATAAATAAATAAATAAATAAAATGTGGTGAAAAGCTTTTATGATGACATCAAGATGACTTCTGACTTACTGAGGGCTGCAATATCAAGGACCTCGAAGGCATATCTCAGAGTAGAGGAAGAACAACACTCAAGCAGAAATTACTGAAAGAAAAGATCAGTAAAGACTATTAGAGAAGACTAATAATTATTGTAAAGTGTTTTAACATCATGGAATAAGATAAAAGCCATCAATCAGCTGGCAATTCCTGTGCTCTCATACAGCTTTGGGATTGTGCACTGACCTCTTAAAGATCTTGAAAAACTGGATGTACAAACAAGAAAACTCTTCCATGCCCATGATGTAATTTGTAAGAATCAATGTATGTTGAGACTGTATTTCCTAGAGCTGAAGGCGGACTAGGCCTCATAGAGATAGATTACACATACAGAGCTACTATCATAGGTCTCCAGGCCTACCTAACAGCAGCATCGGATTCAAATACGCAGAAAGTGTTAAAATATGAAAGTAAACATCCAGAATCTGTCTCTATCATCAAACTTGGACAAGCATTCTGACAAGTAGAAGGAATGAGTGAATCCACAAGCATTCACATGGGAAGGAAGTAACAGAATTTGCAAAACAAGAGAAAAAAACTCTTCAAAGAATTATATTAGCAAATGAGGAAAAACAAGTGGCAAATGCACAAATACAATGGGAAATACAGAGTGTTACTCCAGGAACCCTTTGTCGATCAAGAATAGACACATGAATTGTTAAGGAGAGGTGAACTGAAACCAAAGGATGAGAGGTTGATAGTTGTAGCCCAGGGCAGCAGCTTAAGGATGAGATTGTTTACAGCGAGCATTGAAAAAACTGGCAAAACAGACATATGTCAATTCTGTGAGAAAGAGCTGGAAACAGTGACTTACCTCATAGCTGGCAGTGAAATTCTGATGGCAGAAAATTTCTATACAGAATGACACAATAAAGTAGCATGCCTTATCCATTGGAAACTCTGTAAATACTGGAACATTACAAGTGCAATGTGTGCCTTTGAGTCAGTCCTGACTCCTGGCGACCCAGAAGCTCCTGGGTTTTCTTGGCAGTGTCACCGGAAGTAGATTGCCAGGCCTTTCTTCCGAGGCAATGGAGGGTTAAGTGACTTGCCCAAGGCCACAAGGAGTGCTAGTGGGAACTGAACCCTGATTGCTTGGTTACCAAGCCAGTGTTTTAACCACTAGGCTACTCCTCCACTCCTACTGTAACATTACTGTGCCTGAAAAGCACTAGGATCAAGACTCTAAAATAATTACAGAGAATGAAGACGTTATGATCACCTGGGATACTGCCATTCTTACAGATAAAAAGCTGGATGTGAGAAAGCTGGATATAGTGGTAAAGGAGAAAAGCATCAGAACGGCATTGATTATAAAGGTGTCAATTCCAAGCGACTACTCTGTGAATCGCGTAGAGAGGGAGAAAATGTTCACGAACCAAAAAATGCAGTCAGAGACCAAGAAAATGTGGCAGAAAGGTACAGAGTTATTTCCCATCGTATTGGGTGCCACGGGCTTAATTAAGAGGAATTTCCAAGCACACCTTGATAAATTACCCATGCACGTAACATCTTACGAACTCCAGAGGGAGGCTCTCTTTTGCACGATGCAAGCACTACGCCAAGTGTTAGCAGTAAATTTGAGAGACTGAGATAATATTCCACATACCCTGGCTTAGAAGTAAGGATTAAGACTGACATGGTATGTGCAAAACTGGCCCATTTGGAGAAATTGCCCCAAACAAAGGCGATTTGTTGGAACCGCCAAGCCCTCTTGTTACTTCTGTAGAGATGGATTGGAAGGTGATATGTATAATGATGTTTAATATTTACTTTCCTGCTTAAGTACTTGGGGCTGCCGAGCCCCTCTTGTTTCTTCTGTGGGGCCAGGAGGTGATATGATGGGGACTCTTATTGCTTCTCTGGGGGTGGAAGTTGATATGTTTAACGATGTTTAATGTTTACTTTTTTACTTAACAACTTGGGGCTGCTACGCCCCTCTTGTTGCTTTTGTGGTGGTGAGAAGTTCTATGTTGGGCCACCTAGTCCTCTTGTTGCTTCTGTGGCAATGACAGCTTCAGCCTCCTATTCCCACAGAAGGAACAAGAGGGGCTTCCCACTGGCAGGCGAATAGTTGTGGCTGTTAAGCCCATCTGTTTGCCTCTGTGGCAGTGAGAGGTGATAAGTGGAGCCATCAACCCCTCTTGTGTCTGTGGGTGCCTCTCATCTCTCCCACAGAAGCAACGAGAGGCTTTGTGGCTCCAACATAGCACCTCTCACAGTGGAAGGTGATATGTTGGGGCCACTGTGTCCTCTTGTTCCTTCTGTTGGGGTGGAAGGTGACATATTTGATGTTTCAACTTAAATGTTTACTTTATTTGCTTATCTATTTGGGGCCAAGCCCCTCTTGTTGCTTTCATTCAATCCAAAAGATTGTGTATGTTAACTTTGGTTGATGTTACAAATTGCGGTAACATTTAGCACACCTACTGAATCCCCTACTCTAAATTTCACCGCATGCCACTGGTATTCAAAGACAATTAACATGTATTTGTTTGTTTCAAAGCAGGGGAAAGAAAGTAGTCTGAGGACTGTACAGCCAGATGCCTTTCACCCACTAGCAGCTCTTTATTAATAAACAGAACAAGTGGACTTGTATTCTGAAACCCATAGCACTCTCTAATGGCTTTTCACTGAAATATTCCAAGACAAACAGAGCTAAAAAAAAAATCAATAAACAGAGTAGATCCAGAAATTAAAAACTGCAATTCAATCTTGGAGCATCTGGAAAAGCAATCAGCAAAAGCTATTATCAGGTGCAACACCAAGATTCAGCAG
Source organism: Ichthyophis bannanicus (assembly GCA_033557465.1). Classification (NCBI taxonomy): domain Eukaryota; kingdom Metazoa; phylum Chordata; class Amphibia; order Gymnophiona; family Ichthyophiidae; genus Ichthyophis; species Ichthyophis bannanicus. The sequence goes on from CM066036.1 coordinate 561,862,591, forward strand.
AAAGTATTTGAATTGCTCCAGCCTACTTTCACAGCGTAGCCACTGTAAATGTTGTCTGCAGACTAAAAATACTTGTGTATCTTTAAAGCAATTACTTATCCATTAAAATAGAGTTTTAGAAAAACTAATTCCAAGCCCTGTAAAAATAGCCATTATGTTTGATAGTTGTGGGAATGATACTTTGGGTGCTATGGCTTATGCCTATTAGCCATCCGTTTTATTTTACACCCAAGACAATTAATGAGGCATCATCACAGTGGTCCTATAAGACACTGTACAAAAGGCTTTTTCATGTTGCTTCAAGGAACAGAGGACTCTAGCCTGTAAAGACTTTGATTTGCATAGCAGATCAAAAATCTAGGAAATTCCGGCCCTTCATCTTCATTTTTATTCATGGTGTCAAAGAGATTTGGGCTGGCTTGGGGGATATTTGGCTCTCTCTTACGAAGACGTATTTCTTATTTGTCGAATTAGAGTTGCCGAGTGACCCTACTTCTGGGTTTTGAACTTCCATATGTCATTAGCATTTCAAATACCACACTGCACCAAAAAGGGGCTTCAAAAATGCTCCGTCTCCTGCCAGAAAGTGGGCTATTTGACAGATCAACGCAACAGAAGCATTGGCTTAGATAGTAACAGACTCAATCATTTTGAAAGTGGAGTTAATTTAAAAAAAAAATCAGAAGGGCCAGATTTACCAAAACGTTTATTTCATTTGGACCAAAATTTATTAAGACACTCTCCTTAATAGATTAGAGTTCAAACTAGGAGAAACTCCCTTTATATACCAAGTCTTTTGATTCTGTTTAAAAAGATTGTAGTGAATCAGGTCCAGAATAGTTTTCTTTTTTGCAGTAAGCTTTAGAGTAAGGAAAAGTAGAGATGGTCAGCAGTTAACCTCATAGTGTTTGCTAGTCTGAATTGATCCCTGAGAGAAAATGATGATAGAATATTGTGCAATATACTTTCAAAGGGAGAAAATGGCTTTTAAAATATTTCTCTGTAGTTTCAGCTTTATTTCTGAGTGCTGCACTGCAGCTGCTCTCGAAACTCATGTGGGGGGTGAGGGAGGAGGAAGGTAAAGATCAAAATGGTGGGGTATAGAGAGGCAGCACTGTGAGGATTCTGGATTTCTTTTCTGTCTGCAACTGGCAAGCGTGCCTGTGCTATTTCTATGGGCAAAAGGAAAGGCAAGGTGAGGTCATCTTATCCAAAAATTCTGATATCTTCCGAGAAGCAGAAGACTTCTATCCTCTAAATGTTCTCTTGGGCTTCCGCAGCTAGAGATAAACTTTGCAGTTTTACGGGTCATGCTGCGTCTTTTTAACGGGAACCGACTTTCAGCCACCATACTGTGGCTTTCTTCAGGACAAAGTGGTTAAGCAGTGATGTCTGTTCTTTTTGGATAGTAGTTCTTATACCTGTATCCTGTAAGTCTGTCTCCATGTCTGGTTTGTCCATTGCCAGGCTGGCGTTGAGTGTGGCCACCCAGCTGCAGATACAAAATGGAGTCTAGTTGATGCACACATCTTCCCCCTTACTGTGACTCATGGATTGGCTGCTCCAACACTGGTTTCTCCATTGGCATCAGTAAAGGCAGAGTGGTGGCAGCAGGGCCGTCATAACTACCATAAGATATGAGGACAGTGCTGAACTGGATGTTCCTGTAAGGGATGAGCACAGTGGCCAGTTATAGCTGAAATCAGTGCGGCCTGTGTCTTCTTTACCCATTACTGAGATTAGCAGATGTAGTACTGCTTCTGCAGTAGGTGCTGCAGCTATTTCCTGCTTATTATCAAGGTCTCCCCTGGTAAAGCTGCCTCATTTATCACTAGGCAACATTTGGAATGCACTTGACTTCACTGAAACAAACATTTGCTTCTGTAGCCTTGATTGTCTCTGATATACATCTTCAAGTGCAGACTCAAGAAGAAAATCTGGATGTCCAGGTTCAGAGAGAATCAAGAGATTGGAAGTATTAGCTAGATATCATTTGTACAAGCCAAGACTGATGCTGGACAAACAGGCGATATTCTGCAGAATGGAGAATCTTGAAAAAGGTCTAAAGTATTTGAATTTGCACGTTTTGAATTTTCTATAAGTTTCTCTCTGTTCTCTGAGGAACCTGTTTAGGAATTATCTATGAGATGTTTTGAAGGTTTCAGGGAGGGGTTCCCTCCAGGTAGTGAGGCCTTCTTTATTCCATCTAGAAAGAAATTTGATGAAGGATTCCGGGGGTAACCTTTCACACCTTCCGGAAAGATCTGAAATTGGACAAGGAAATAGAGCTACCCGCTTGGTAACCTTTATTTTCTTGAAAGGTAGAGGTGCTTTTGTCTTTTTTTTTTTTTTAGAATCACTGCATTTTGTTTATGGGACACAGTCTGGTGGTTTTTTAGATGTGTGCAAGACTGCACAGCAGCGCAAGTAAAATGTTTTGACTATGCAAAGTGAGGCAAATTCAAGGGCCCATATTCTTTATTTTTGGCTTCTTTATAAACCTTTAAGAAAGGGCTTATGTGCTCCTTGTGCAGGTAATAACTGCTTCACTGGATTTATGCCATGCCCTGGATTACGGGCAACTACTTTTAATTTAAAAGTGACTTTCTTCTTTACAAGGTGTAAAAATGCTGTACGAGCGTCAGGGACCATTTTAACAAAAATGTCTTTTATGCTTGCTTGAAACTTTTCTTTATGTATGAACTAGAAGCACCATCTCCCTTGTTCCTGGAGTAGTAGAGATTACAGGCTGTCTGGACAGAGATCACTCTGAAGCATTTAATCCTAAACTCATTACATAGGGGAATGTGTACTAAAGCTCCATACTGATAATGTGCATGTGGGCCATGTTACCAGCATGGAGCTTCAGGCTAACTGCAGGGGTGGGGGGGGGGGAGCTTGTACATCCATCCAATGTTCCCTCTAATTTTCTGTAGGCTGTGTGCGCATAAAATATCAGCTGTGCAGCTTTTGAAGGAAGGTTAAATTTTTGTGCGCCACGTAACGACACTCGGAGTTATATACTTTAAAATTTGACTACACATCAGAATACAGTATGTACACCACACTGATTGCACTAGAAAACATTGTAGAACTTGTGAAAACCGTAAATACATACGAACTTTTAAATTTTAAGACGTCTGTGTTGTTTTCTGTCAGAATCAGAACCGTAATTTTTGTGCGCTCTGTTGTAAAGTATGTGCGCTCGCTCGGTGAGGTGTGTGCGCGCGCACACACGCACAGCTTAGAGGGAACAGTGCATCCATCCCTCAACAGTTACTGTGCTGTAGCTTGGTGAACCGCCGAGGGTGCAATATCGCCCACTGAGGTGGTGTTAACTGCGCCAGGCTGGAACCGCTACTGCCACAATGTGTGCTAACAGAGTAGCATGGGGGTTTTGGCATAGGGTCCCACACTACATTTTAGCACGGTGCCAAAATTGTGTGCTTTGTGCTATGCTGGCAGTGCCCGTTAGTAAGCATGTCCTATAATGAATCAATCGACAAGCTTAGCTTAAAGAAAATAAACTAAATCATAACAAATAGAAAGAAACAATAATCATCTTTGGCAGTGGGCTGTGTGTTCTAGATGGCCATTACTGGTCCCAAACTATGGCATCTTCACTCTTCTTTCTTTCTGGCTCAAAAAGTAATTGGCCTGTCTGGGCAAAGTGGGCAAACCCCATCTTCTTTAGCCACACAGACTCTGGGGAAAGCACAAAAGCACTGGCATCAGATGCCTTGAATGATTACAATCATTCAAGTGATATATTTGTCTCCAGAAGGCGACTGTGGTGGTGGTGGTAGTAGTGGTATAGGTGGTCCTAGCGCTAATATTTATCTATTTGGCTATATTTATAATCCGCTTTTCAAAGAGGTCAAAAGCAGTTTACATGGAACTTCAATCAAACGTTTACGTTGAACAGGCAACTTTGTACAATAAATAAAGGAAACGGGGGAATGCTTGGTTAAGATTAATAGTGTCTGTCGGTAGGTGATAAACTTCCAGCATCTTTTGCCAGCCTTCATATGCACATGATGTTTTCAGTGATGTGGCTCTTCATGGATTGGTCTAGTGGTTAGGACATGATACCTCAGGACAGAGGGCTGGGGGTTCAAGTCCCACCTGGGGGCAGCAATCTCAGGCTGGAGGGTCTGGGGTTTCTAGTCCTATAGACACTCCTTGTGGCCTTGGGCAAGCCACTTAACTCTCCCTTGCCTTAGGTACACATAGATTGTGAGCCCCTTTGGGGACAAGGGAATGTATCCAATACCTGTCTGTAGTGATTACATAAAGGAGGGAGGAGTGGCTCAGTGGTTGGGACAGGTTACCTCAGGCCAGAAGGCTGGGGGTTCAATTCCCACATGGGGACAAGCAACTTCAGGCCGGAGGGACTGGGGTCTCTAGCCCCATGGCCATTCTTTGTGGCCTTGGGCAAGCCACTTAACCCTCCATTGCCTCAGGTACACTTAGATTGTGAGCCCTTCAGGGACAAGGGAATAAAAAGTACCTGTTAGTATACATGTAAACCGCACTGATTCTAAAGAGCACGGTATAAAAAATAAATAAATACAAATAATGTAAACCACTTTGATTGAAGGATAAGGCAGTATAGAAAACTGGTTAAATAAAATGCCCAAGGCAGGCTCCATAAAAAAACAATACAATGCTAAAAATTATATAAAAACAATAGTGTGAAATAAGTTAGACAAATACAGCACACTACAAATCAGCATCATCATTCACTTCAATAAATTATTTTACATGCCACAAAAGCAGCCATCAGAAGCAGTGTTTGTCAAGCCGGTCCTGGTTTACCCCAGCCAGTCTTCTTTGAGGGGGTGAGAATTATTGAGGGGCAGTCAGATAGCATTCCCCTCTTCCCCCTATTGTTTTCTGGCAATAATAAGCACTTTTCAAATGCCTGTTCATGGTCATAAACGTGCAGCACCATTCTAAAACTCAGACATACGTGTGGATCTTACCACACATCTACCCCAGACACATCTTGTCACACACCCGTGAGACACAGACGTGACTACATCAGACACATGTAAATTTGGGCCTTTCTAAAATGATTCTTGGGATGTGAATGTGATTGGTACATCTGAAACCGGCCATTCAGACATGACAATCAAGAATAGAGCTTCTAAAATGACCCCCATAATCTAATACACGCAAAGTAGCTGGCAGCTTATTCCATTATTGTAGAGTAACACAAGAAAAAGCATAAACCCTTATGTGTTCTGGAAAGTCTCAAAGACTCAACTTTACTTAAACCAAATGATTATCTATATGCACTTCTTCAGTGGTGAACAAGACCACTAGTACTAGTATATAAACATAAACACAACTGATTAATAATACATATAAAAACACCTAACAGCTTCCAAACCATACTCCCAATAACTGGTTTTGAACCTTACTGACAACCCAACTATTGCTTAAGTTCTAAAGAAATCTTCTAGCTGTCAGCTTGTATCACATTTTATTCATTTTGTTATAAGCTTGAGGGCGTTGTCAAATCTTTCTGCTTTCTATGCTAGGTAAACTTGTTGCCTCCCTGAAAGCATAGCAAAATCACATGCAATTCCGTGCCAGTCATCCTAGCCAGTTGTCTGCAAACCCAAAGCAGCCATACTGTGGACCCCATGTTGGCTTGTGGTAGGCTATGGCCTAGAATAGCCTATAAATGTATGTAAACGTATGAGAGGCCTGTAAGCTAGGCCTGAGTCCCAGCCCCCACCTAAGAATAAGAATGCTGAGAAAGACCAAAGTCAGTATAAGTTAGAGAAATTGCTTTAAACTGCTTTTTGATAAGGTTGTATAAATCCTTTGTTGAATATTCTATGCTGATGACAGACATGTACCAGTGCTCTGTATTCACACATTTTCTAAGCTAAGCAGTGACCTTGTAAGAGAAAAGTATCAAAGTTTAGAACTGTGCCTTTGTTAGAGAATTCTGAGCAGGGGGAACAGAGTGCTGAGCCCAGAGAGAAATCCTAATTGGATGGGTGCAAGGGTCAGTAGAACCAATAGAAAGTTTGCCTGTATTAAACTAAAGAAGAAAGGTATAAAAGGTGTTGTTTACTGGACTCCATTGCTCAGACCATTTTGAATGTGACATTTGCCTGAGACTTGTGCACAATAAATTGGCTTGGATCTTCGAACTGACTCCTGGTTTTATTCATTGCGTGCACTTCGCTGCAACATATTCCTGATGCATTGGCCGGGAAGGTGGGGTACATGAATGGTGCGCAAGTGAATATACCACGTATTACCGCCTCCAGGTTTGGTCCGGTCGGGACCGCGGCCGACCGACCGACAGCGGAGAGGACCCAGGCGCGCCGGTCCCATTGTATCGGAGAGGGTTCTGCCCTGCCTCAGCGGCCTGCCGGGTCCGATCGGCCAACACCTCGAACCCGAGGGGAGTCCAGGATTCAACCCAAGGAGGGACTGGTTGCGCAGCGCATTAGTGGCCGGATCCGGTGAGTAGCAATTTGTCTGGTTCTTAGTCAGTTAGCTATGGGAAAGTCTCGCATGCACGAGACTAATACGGTTTAAGGTAACGGTTTAAGGTAACGAGAGCCTGATCACCTCTCAGGGTCTGGCCGAGTACTCCCTGCATGAGTGTGCGCAAGGATGAAACTCCACCCCTCATGAATAAGTAAGTAAGGTAGGCCTTTATGGAATTTTGGGAACTCGGTGGCATGCCTGTTTGTTTGAATGAATGAGAGGTCTTGAAATACAGACCAAGTGAAAGCGGACTCCTGAGTAGCGCAGTTCCTGGCTGGGTGACCGCGCCCAGGTCGCGAAAAGGAGGAAGCGTTTGGCGTTTGTCTCCCTTATTGTTCCGTGGGCTGTACGGACCCCTTACCTGCAGCCATACTACTCGCCCTCTTTGTCTGTTGTTTTGTGAATCATAATGGGAGGGGTGGGGTCTGTGCAAACTCCATTGAACTGTATGATCACAAATTTTAAGAAGGGATTTAGTGGTGATTACGGGATGAAAATGTTGCCATCCCGATTAGAAAAATTATGTGGTAGGGAGTGGCCAGTGCTGGACACCGCGTGGCCACCAGATGGTACTTTTGATGTTAGAATTGTGTCCCGAGTGCATGGATAGTGCGTAGGAATTACCCCAACCAGTTTCCCTATATAGACTCCTGGTTAGATATCTGTGAAAGGCAGCCCTCTTGGATGAAGCGTTGCTGTGAAGAGCAGTGTAGAATAATGTTAGCAACTACGAAGGGAAACCCCGGGAGTAAGAGAGAAAAGCCTCCCATTTACTTAGCCCCAGAACCTGCAGAAATTCTAAATTATCCACCTCAATTCCTGTATAAGCCAGTCCCATCAGCTTCACCATTACCCCGAGCAGAGCCTGAGGAAGAGAGAGCCCCTCCAGCTGACATGACTCCACCCCATCAGTCACATCTATCGCCCGAAAGAGAGCAGCCCCCTTCCCGAAGCAGGAGTCCCAGTCCCGAACAAAGTTCTCAAAGTTCCCCGGCAGGGCTGCCATCACCTGAAGGAACAGCCAGCGGGGGATCATCAACTGCCAGTCCAGGGTCACCCGTTAGTCCAGGCTCCAGCGTAAGGGTCTCCGCTGGACCCGCAAATTTGCGCTATGCCCTCCGAAGCAGAGAAACGGGCCCGAAAGAAGTTCGCCAGATGCCATTGCGCCAAGTCCCAGGATTGCCTATTGTAGATGATGGGGGTCAGGTTGTGGTCGGGCCAACTAGTCTCGTTTATGTGCCCTTTTCTACCACAGATTTATTAAACTGGAAAACGCACTATGCTTCTTATACTGAAAAACCCCAAGATTTGACAGAATTAATGTCTAGTATCATGCAAACCCACCAGCCTACTTGGTCTGATTGCCGCCAGCTCTTGGCTCCCCTCTTTACTACTGAAGAGCGGGCACGAATAGTGCAAGCAACTACCCGATGGCTGGAAGAGAACCCTGTAGACAGGGGAGACCTAGATCCCCGACGGGCAGCGGCCGTAGATTTCCCGAATGAAGACCCAAGATGGGATCCAAATAGTGCAGACGGAGAAAGGGCCCTCACCCGCTTCTGCCAGGCCCTTCTGCAAGGCCTGAGGAGGGGAGGCCAGAAAGCCATGAATGTTGGGAAGGTAGCAGACGTTCTTCAGCGCCTACATGAAAGTCCAGCTGCCTTCTATGAGTGCTTAACTGAAGCTTACAGACTTCATCCCCATATGATCCAGCAGCCCAGGAGAATTTGCGTATGGTGAACGCTGCTTTTGTGAATCAGTCCCAGGGAGACATAAAACGGAAATTGCAGAAACTGGATGGATTTGCGGGCATGAATACAGCACAGCTAATGGAAGTTGCCCAGAAGGTATTTGTGAATCGTGATCAAGAATGTAAAAGTGAAAGTGAAAGAAAGATGAAGAAGAAAGCCGATCTGCTTGCTGCAGTTCTAGTTGAAGGACGTGGAGGATACCCAAATAGAAGGACCCGAGGATGGGGAAGGGGCCGGGGAAGCGCTCGGTCCCCCTTAGGTGCAAATCAGTGTGCCTATTGTAAGGAAGAAGGACATTGGAAGAATGAATGCCCGAATATTGGCTCCACCCCCTGGAGAGGGAGGGGGAGCACAAGGAGAGCAGGGGGGCAGTTCCAGCAATGAGGAGGAATGCAGCGTGCACAGTTTCAGCAGGAAGAAGCCGCCGTAGAGGGAGTGGCGACTACTGAGGACTACTACGTGGATGAGGATTAGGCCAGACCGGGCTCCAAGTTTTCCCTGGGTCCCCAGGAGCCTATGGTCAACTTAAAGATTGGGGACCAGTACATGGACTTTATGGTGGATACAGGGGCCGAACATTCAGTAGTGGCTAAGCCAGTGGCTCCCTTGTATTCCCGATCTGTCACCATTGTTGGCGCCACTGGAACTAGAACCACAAGACCCTTCCTGCAGAACCGTGCCTGTGAATTAGGGGGATGGAAGATAACACATCAATTCCTGTACATACCTGAATGCCCAGTTCCCCTTTTGAGCTGAGATATGCTTGCTAAGCTCCAGGCGCAGATATCCTTTGTTGAAGGAGGAAAAATGGAGATGACTATGAACTTGGAATCTGCTGGCCTGATGGTGCTGACTGTCCCCCGAGAAGAAGAATGGCGGTTCTATAGTCCACATTCATCCAAGGCAGCTAGCCCCCGTATACCCACTGACATCTTAGCTCCGCCTGGAGTGTGGGTGGAGGATAATCCACCTGGCCTAGCAAAGAATAGAGCTCCTGTGCTCGTTACCCTTAAACCAGGAGCAGAACCAGTGCATGTGTGACAATATCCTCTCCCACGACCAGCATTTGAAGGCATTCACTGCCACCTCAAGAAATTACTACAGTATGGACTCCTGAGAGAATGCCAATCACCCTGGAACACCCCCCTCCTCCCAGTCAAGAAGCCTGGGACAGGTGACTACCGCCCAGTGCAGGATTTGCGACGAGTGAACAGTGCAGTTGAAACCATACATCCAGTAGTACCAAATCCTTACACCCTCCTGGGACTGATTCCATCAGAAGCTACTCATTTCACCATTCTGGATTTAAAAGATGCCTTTTTCTGTATCTGCCTGGCACCTGCCAGCCAACTCTTGTTTGCATTCGAATGGGAGAACCCCACTACAGGAAGACGAGGCCAACTCACTTGGACTCGTTTGCCTCAAGGATTCAAGAATTCACCCACCATCTTCAGTGCAGCTCTCAACCAAGATCTTTCAAACTACTCTGTAACTCTAGGAAGAAGAATCTTGCTTCAATATGTAGATGATCTGCTTATAGCCACCAACTCCAAGTCTGAATATGTGCAAGCCACCAGTGATCTTTTGCACCTCTTAAATGAAGCCGGATACAAAGTCTCAAGAGCCAAAGCGCAGTTGTGCCAAACTGAAGTAAAATATCTGGGATTCCATCTATCCAGAGGAATCCGAAAATTGGGACTCGAGCGGAAGGAAGCAGTGTGCCGCATCCCAACCCCCACCACCAGAAAACAGGTGCAGGCTTTCTTGGGAGCTGCAGGCTACTGTTGAATATGGATACCCAATTTTGCACTTGTGGCAAAACCCTTGTACCAAGCCACGAAGGGAATGGAATGATCACCCATGGAATGGGGCCCAGAACAGGATAAAGCATTCAAATCATTGAAAACAGCATTAATGTCATCACCAGCCTTGGGCCTACCAGATATGCAGAAACCATTTCATCTCTATGTCCATGAGTCATGTGGAAATGCATTGGGAGTTTTGACTCAGCCCCTTGGATCCTGGTAACGACCTGGATCCTGGTAGCCTGGACCTGGATCCTGGTAACGACCTGGATCCTGGTAGCCTGGACCTGGTAGCCTATCTGTCAAAACAATTGGACCCTGTTGCCAAAGGTTGGCCACCTTGCCTAAGAGCCGTAGCAGCCAAAGCCCTCTTAGTGAGCGAAGCTGACAAGCTCATTTTGGGGCAGAATCTTCAAGTCACTGTACCACATTCTGTTTTAACCCTAATGGAACACAAAGGAAACTACTGGTTCAGCAACGCGCGAATGTTGAAATATCAAAGTATGCTGTGTGAAAATCCCCGGCTGCAATTGAGTGTTAGTCAAACCTTGGACCCTGCTACCCTACTGCCGACTGGTCCAGGCCCTCCTGACCATGATTGTCTAGAAGTAATGGACACTGTATATTCAAGTCGCCCAGATTTAACTGATATCCCTTTGAACAACCCAGAAAGAACTTTCTTTGTGGATGGAAGCAGTCTTGTAATTAATGGACAACGATGTGCCGGTTATGCAATGGTGACCCTGAACATGGTAATAGAATCATCAGCTTTGGCCCCAGGAACTTCAGCCCAGAAGGCCGAATTAATAGCCTTTACTCGAGCACTGAAGATAGGGACTGGGATCCGTTTGAATGTATATACAGATTCTAAGTATGCCTTTACAACATTACATGCCCATGGAGCTTTGTACAAAGAACGCGGATTGATAACCTTGGGAGGCAAGTCCATCAGGTACGGCCCAGAAATATTGACGTTATTGGAAGAAGTATGGGCCCCCAAACAAGTTGCCGTAATGCACTGCCGAGGCCAACAGACTGGAGATGGAGAAGTGTCCCGAGGGAACAGATTCGCCGATGCCTCAGCCCGAGAAGCAGCAATCAAAGGAGAAATTTCTACCCCCAATATTGCAGTTCAGGCAGCCATATTTCCAGTACCTCTCAGTGCTTGGACACCACGATACACTCTAAATGAGCTGGACTATTATTGTCAGAATGAAGGGGGGCAGTTATCCGAGACTGGATGGATAGTGCTACCACCGCCTGAAGGAGGCTCACCTCCTGGTATGACTGTGATCCCTGAAGCCCTGGGTCCAGCCTTTGTCCATGCTTTTCATCAAGCCACACACTATGGAAAAACTGCAATGGAAAAAGCCCTGAAACCGTATTTCTGTATCTCATTATTGGGACCCTTAACTGCCTCAATAGCCCGAAAATGTGTAGTCTGTGCAAAGAATAATGCCTGACAGGGTCCTGTCCTACCTCCAAGAGTTCAATCAGTGGGAGTTACCCCCATGGGAAATATCCAAATAGACTTTGCAGAAATGCCACGAGCAAATGGATATCACTACTTACTGGCTTTAGTTTGTACTTTCTCTGGGTGGGTGGAGGCTTTCCCCACCAGAACTGAGAAGGCCAGAGAAGTCACTAAGGCCCTGCTCCATGAAATCATCCCCTGGTTCGGAATACCCTTGACCATAGGGTCAGACAATGGGCCCTCCTTTGTGTCACAAGTAACTCAACAGCTAGCCCGTGCTTTACAAATACAGTGGAAGTTACATACAGCTTATAGACCCCAAAGTTCAGGGAAAGTAGAGAGAATGAACCGAACCCTGAAATCTCAGTTATCCAAGCTCTGTCAGGAAGCTCACCTGAAATGGCCTCAAGCTCTCCCTATAGCCCTTCTCAGAGTACGTTCAGCCCCCACTAAATCATTAGGAGTTTCCCCATTTGAGGTCTTGTATGGAAGACCCCCGCCCATAGTTCAGGGGATATGAGTCAGATTGCATCAGAAATCAATAGACAAGAATTGTTGGCTCTAAGTTCTGTCTTGCAGGACCTCCATACCTGGGTGCAAGACCAGTTGCCTATCAATCTGACTGAGCCATTGCATCCCTTCAAGCCTGGAACCACGGTGTGGGTAAAAGAGTGGAAAAAGACACCGTTGGCACCTCAAAGGAAAGGACCGTATGTCGTTCTACTGTCAACACCCACAGTGGTTAAAGTGGCAGAGATCGATTTCTGGATTCATCACAGTCGAGTCAAACCAGCAGCAGTTTCTGAGAGTCGTCCTTGGATTTCGATCGCTAATCCTGCAGCACCATTACGACTCCACTACAAAGAGAATAACCAACCTTCAACATCTCAGTTATCTATCATCAAAGACTAAGAGACTATGATCATGATGATTGCTTATTACTGTTTCATCTTTGCGGTAGCCCTGGGTCCCCTGAAAACAACTCTTGCCCTGCCTCCTTGTGCAGCTTGTATAACCAATGCAAAGCTTCTTTTTAAACTAATTTGTCAATTCTTTATTCAATCTATTACTTAGGGGTATGAAATTAATATGCGATAAGTGCCACTTCTCCCATAGAAATACAAGGGTTGTGAGTATTTAACGCACGGTAATGAAATTAATCTACATTAAAACCTTTGATAAACATGCCTTTTAGTATTTACAATTAATTATTAATATTTTTGCTCCAATTTTACTCTCAGCCTTCAAGAGCAAAAAGACTGGTTTGGTTACAGGTCCCTAATATCAATAAAACCCAGAGGCAAAGAGACATTCTGGAACATTGCTCTTGCAGGACATAATAATCTAGAAATTCTATTCCTAGAACACCTGTCATTCAGCCATAGATGGCAAGGAAGGTCCCAGACCTGGGGTGGCTTACATTTGTTCTGGAAAGGTGGGCATATACATTTCCCTAGAAAAAGCAGACCTCCTCACTTCCTTGCACCACTGAAGTTTGCACACTTCTTTTAGACCTATTGCCTTTGGTGGAGTTCTGCCATGTTGTAACATCCTAAAATGATGATAATCGAATTCATTACCTTCTGGTCTTAAATACCACACTCTATTTGATAGTTACACAAATAAAACAGAAAACCACCATTGAATAACCAAAATATGCAAAATTTCACAAACGTTTTAAGTAGGATTGTTGTAGAAAAGTGCAGTCAATGAATAAATCCAGGAGTCAATTGACAGGGTCCAAGCCAGTTTATTGTGCACAGGCCCAGTCAGTCAAAGCTTCAAAAGGAACTGAGCAAATGTTTATACAGAGACATAACCATTTATACCTCTTTTTCAGTTTGATACATGAGAACATTCTATTGGTTCCAACTCGATACATGCAAACTTTTCATTGGTTATACATTCCCTTCATTTGTCCAATTAGAAATTCCTCCGGAGCCTAGCAACCAGCCCCCTCCTTTAGGATTGCTTGAACAATGGTACAGTTCTTAATCTTGTTACTTTTCTACTGCAAGGTTAACTTTGGCTTCTGGAATGCATATACCGAAACATTTTTGTTCTTTCACACACAAGAGAATAATAGAAGACTTATGAATTCATGAAAACTTCTTATTAAGCATTTTAAAACAGTTTTCTCATTTTTCACAGATTTTTGGTTCTTTTCTAGCTATAATGGGAATTAGGATCCAGGCCTAACTTACAGGCCTTTCACAGTAGCAGGCCATGCTAGGCCATAGCCTACCACATTCCCCCCTTTGATTATTCTCACCCGCAAGTGAGAAAGGGTGAGAATTAAATCACTCATTAGTCAATTAACACATTATACAGGTGTAATAGCATAGGGTAATATTGCCACATAGCTAATATCTTTGTAGCTGCCTTCCTTTCTACATTGCTATCAATGGCTGCTGACTTTATTCAACTGTGATGAATCTAGGGTTCGAGTTTTGCAACTTTAACTGCTGTTGGGGTTAACAAGATGACAACATAAGGTCCCTTCCAATGCGGTGTCAACGGTATCTTTCTCCACTCTTTGATCCACACCGAGACTCCAGGCTTGAGAGGATGCAGGGGTTCTGTTAGATGGATGGGCAGCTGGTCTTGTACCCACGTATGAAGACTCTGCAAAACAGAACTTAAAACCAATAGTTTTTGTCTAGTAATTTCAGATCTAATCTGTTCCATATCTCCCTTTATCTCCTATACAATAGGCGGGGGTCGCCCATACAGAATCTCAAAAGGGAAAACTCCTAAAGACTTAGCAGGGGCTAAGTATATCCTAAGAAGGGCTATAGGAAGAACCTGGGGCCACTTCAGGTGAACGTCTTGGCAAAGTTAGGACAACTGAGATTTCAGGGTTCTATTCATACATTCTACTTTTCCTAAATTCTGAAATCTGTAGGCAGTATGCATCTGATAATATCAATATCTCGGGGCCATACTTAATGGACTTGTTTCCTGAGGTTATCCTCCCTCATTCTTTGTACAGGGCCCCATGTGCATGCAAGGTTGTAAGGGCATACTTGGAATCTAGGTACACAGTTAGACAGAGCCCATTTTCCTATTGTCAGTGCTCTAGTAAGAGCTATCAGTTCAGCTTTCTGTGCTGAAGTTCCTGGGGCCAGGACTGAGGACTCAACTACCGGATCAAGGGTCACTACTGCATATCTGGCACAACAATGTCCATTAATGACAAGACTGCTTCCATCTACAAAGAAAGTCCGTCCAGGGTTCTCCAAAGGAACATCAGTCGAATCAGGGTGACTTGAGAATATAGTGTCCATAGTTTCTAAACAGTCATGATCAGGGGGTTCAAGACCAACTGGTAACAATGTAGCAGGATTCAGAGCTTGACTGACCTTCAATTGTATCTGGGGGTTTTCACACAGCATACTCTGATACCTCAACATTCGTGAATTAGCTAGAAGTTTCCTTTGTGTTTCATAATGGTTAGAACAGAGTGTGGTACAGTAACTTGAAGATTGCTCACTAGGAGGGCTGTAGCTGCAACAGCTCTCAAACAAGGGGCCAGTCTTTTGCAATTACATCCAATTGTTTTGACAAATAGGCTACTGGTCGTTGCCAAGATCCAATGAGATTGAGTCAACATTCCTAGAACATTTCCTTGTGACTCATGAACATAGAGATTGAAAGGTTTTCTGGACATCTGGTAGACCCAGAGCTGGTGATAACATCAGAGCGGTTTTCAAAGATCAAAAAGCTGCATCCTGTTCAAGTCCCTATTCCAATGGAGACTTTTCCATTCCTTTGGTAGCTTGATACAATGGTTTTGCTAGCAGCGCAAAATTGGGAATCCATATACGACAGTACTCTGCGGCACCCAAGAAGGCTCTCACTTGCCTCCTGGTGGTTGGAGTAGGAATACTGCATACAGCTTCTTTGCGTTCTGGTCCCAGGCATCTAATTCTGCTGGACAACTGGAATCCTAGGTATTTAACTTGTTTGACATAATTGCGCCTTGGCTCTTGAGACTTTGTATCCAGCCTCATTAAAAAAGGTGCAAGAGTTCACTGGTGGCTTGTAGACATTCACTTTCTGAGTTGGTGGCTATAAGCAAGTTGTTCACATACTGGAGAAGAACCCTTTCTCCTGGGTTCACATAGTAGCTGGAAAGATCTTGATTTAAAATAGCACTGAAGAGAGTAGGTGAATTCTTGAATCCTTGAAGTAATCTAGTCCAGGTGAGTTGGCCCCGCCTTCCTGTTGTGGGGTCTTGCCATTCAAAAACAAACAAAAGTTGACTGGTGGGGGCTAGGCGCACACAGAAAAAGGCATCTTTCAGGTCCAGGACGGTGAAATGAGTAGCCTCAGCGGGGATCAGTCCCAAGAGAATATAAGGATTTTGGTACCACTGGGTGTATAGTTTCAGCTGCATCATTCACTCGCCTCAGATCTTGTACTGGGCGGTAATCCCCTGTCCCAGGTTTCTTAACTGGGAGAAGGGGGTGTTCCAGGGTGAGTGGCATTCCTGGAGAGGTCCATACTTCAGCAGTTTCATCAAATGGCAGTGGATTCCTTCAATGGCTGGTCGAGGGAGAGGATACTGCTTCACATGCACTGGTTCCACTCCTAGCTTGAGGGTGACAATGACAGGGGCTATATTCTTCACTAGGCCAGGTGGACTATCTTCTGCCCATACTTCAGGTGGGGCTATAAGGTTGGCGGGTATACAGGAACTAGCTGGCTTGATTGGAGATGCACTATAGAACCGCTACTCTTCTTCTCGGGGAACAGTCAGCACCATCAATCCAGCAGGCTTTGGGTTCACAGTCATTTGCATTTCTCCCCTTTCAGCAAAAGATATTTGTTCCTGGAGCTTAACAAGCATGTCTCGGCCCAGAAGTGGAATAGGGCATTATACAAGAACTGGTGCATTATTTTCTGTCCCCCTAGTTCACACATGTGGTTCTGCAGGAGAGGCTTTGTGGCCTTAGCCCCAATAGTTCTGACAATGGTGATGCCTCAAGAAAACAAAGAGGCTACTGGCTTTAGTATTCTGCTCCTGTATCCCCCATAAAGTCCATATATTGGTCCCCTATTTTCAGACTGACCATAGGCTCCTGGGGACCCAGGGAAACTTGGAGTCCGGTCTGGCCTAGTCTTCATCCATGCTGTAGCCCTCTTCGGCTGCCACTCACTCTATGGCTGCTTCCCTCTCTTGCTGGAACACTGTGCTCGGTTTATTTTTTCTAAAATCAAGTACTCCCTCCTCCCCTCCTGGGGGTGGAGTCAAGATACGGGCATTCACGTCTCTAATGTCCTTCTTCTCTGCAATGGGCGCACTGATTCACACCCAGTGGGGGCCCGATCATTTTCACGACCCCTTTCACTTTCTCTGCTCCTTCGATTAGGACAATCAAATCCTATGGTTTCTCAGTGTAGGAGGCATAATGCAGCTTTCAGTTCAGTAAATCAGTGGCAGAAACAAAGCTGGTCAGCTGGCTAGTGCAAAGCTGGCCCTGGACCTAGTGCAATGGGATTACGTGACCTTCTCTTTTACTGGTAGTTGTACATCTGAAGGCATACGGCAATCGGGCTGAACTAGCAAATGAATCCCTGCTTGTAGTGTCATCGGTGGACTGTGGCCTACTCTGAGTACTTTAAGCTGTGCCGGGGCTTTCAGTCAAGAGGGGGTGCACGTCCTCCTGCTGCGGAGGTGGCTGGTGACATTTGCAGGGAGGTATCCCCCCCTGCCCCAGGCTCTGCCCGGGGTGGTGGCAGAGCTGAGGGAACTGGCCTATAAAGATAATAAACGGGCAGTTTTTTTTTTTTTCTTCTCAAACATTTAACCGGGAATCCTATGTAGGGGAACTGATCAGGGAACATTCTCTGTACAATCTAATAAATACGGGGCCATGCACTCACTTTCACAGAGCATTTCTGTAGTTTCCAGCAACTCCCTCGCTAAAATTCCTAGTCATACATTTCAACAAAATCTGCGTGGACTCTGACTCCCCCCCCCCCCCCCCCACCAGTCAGGCTGCATTTTCCTGTGGACTAAGCATAATGGATATGTGCTCATTCTAAATAAGTACAATTTAGATAAAGTCCTTAAAATATAAAACTATTATTTTGCAACATGTTATAACAACAATCCCAACAGAAAGAACTATAGCTCTTAACATGATGGCCACATATCTGTTACGTATGACTGGAATAAAATTACTTGGCATGAAAACTAACTGCCAGCCGTAATCAGCATGTCTCTGCAAAAGAAATTACTTTAAATCCTACAGTTTTAGGAAGCAGATATTCAAAAGACATTCCGAATACTTTTTCCATAAAGTGGGTGGATATCTAGAATACATATACATTTTTTTTTCTTCCTATCTTATTTTTATTAACAATAAGTATGTCTTCTATGAGGTGCTTGCTGCAGTATATCAGGAACTAGAATTCAAACACGATGAACTCCTTATTCACTCAGGATTTAAATCACTTTCAAGTCGCGATCTGGTACTACTGGCTCGGAATGGTTCTTAACCTCTACTTCGTAGGACAAAGGGAAAACAAAAGCAGTTTCCTGAATTTTTCTATCATTTCCTATTTAAACCATTACAGTACTTACTGAAGGTTTGAACATAAATAACATATAACAAAGCTAAGCCCACAAATGCATTATACCTATAGCCCTACAAAAATTCTTCTCACTTGGTCCGTACAAGTACAGGAACTTGAAAGGGGTTAATAGGAACTTAACCCTTTCCAGGCTAAGCCCAAAACTATCGGGATCCACAATCCTGACTAAACATTCTTATCAAATGATATATAATACATTACCATAGCAGAAGGAACATCACTTATTAAAACATATTGAATAAAACAGGTACAATTTTCCTGAAATAAGCACAAATTAACCCAGCTACAAAGTATTGAGATTAAGCCTTCACAGGGTTAAAAATACACTGCACATTCCTTTCTTCAAACACGCCCCGTCTCTCTCTGCTAGCTAGCTTCATGCTGTGCGAAAGGAAAACTGAAATGAGTGAAACAGCTTCTTGAGTTTACAGTGACTCTAGCATAAGCGTTTGCGTCTTTTCTTACTACTATTTCTTAATCGGTAAACTGTCGCAAATTACCCAACAGAATAATCTTACATCATACCAGAAGGGAAACTCGCGGTTATAACAAAAATCAGAGACAAACAACAAACAGTAAGAACAGACGAACACCAAACGCTTCCTCCTTTTCTCACTCACACAAGCAATCATATTTTAACAAGAAATCATTTTTCAAGTACCCAGGTTTTTCTGACTAACTGACTATTTCAAACAAGAAGGGTCGATGGCTTCAGCTTCCGCTTTCACTTACGCGGAGCTTACTAGGACCGCCCTTATGGGAGGTGATCAGGCTTCCTCGTCTCGCCCATACTTATGGGAGATTTTTCCCAGTTAGTCTATACCAGCGATGGCGAACCTATGGCACGCGTGCCAGCTGTGGCACGCGAAGGCCTTGCAGCTGGCACGCGGGAAGGTCCGCAATCGAAAAAAAAAAAAACCAACCCTGTCTGCTGCCGTTGTCGGGGCCGCCGCGGCAGAATCGAGCGTGCCGCGGGGCCCCCCTGTACCCGGCAGATCCTGCCCTCCCCGTAGCAGCTCTCTCTTTGGAGCTGCAGTCAGACGCGCCGGCTTGCAGAGCGCGAAGGGGAGAGTTTCCCTTTCGCGACTCTGTTAAGCCCGCGGGGGCTGATGGGAACCCATCAGCCCCCGCGGGCTTAACAGAGCAGCGAGGGAACTCTTCCCTCGCGCTCTGCAAGCCGGCGCGTCTGACTGCAGCTCCAAAGAGAGAGCTGCTACGGGGAGGGCAGGATCTGCCGGGTACAGGGGGGCCCCGCGGCACGCTCGATTCTGCCGCGGCGGCCCCGACAACGGCAGCAGACAGGGTTGTTTTTTTTTAAAATTTTCCCTGGGCTGGGGGGGGTGGGGGTTAGGAGTGGTGATGGGCTGGGCTGGGGGGGGGTTAGGATTGGTGATGGGCTGGGCTGGGCTGGGGGGGTTAGGAGTGGTGATGGGCTGGAGGGGGGGTTAGGAGTGGTGATGGGCTGGGCTGGGCTGGGGGGGTTAGGAGTGGTAATGGGCTGGGCTGGGCTGGGGGGGGGGGGTGAGGAGTGGTGATTGGCGGGGCGGGGCTGGGGGGGGTTAGGAGTAGTGATGGGCTGGGCTGGGGGGTGTTAGGAGTAGTGATGGGCTGGGGTGGGGGGGTTAGGAGTGGTGATGGGCACTGGGCTGGGGGGGTTAGGAGTGGTGATGGGCACAAGGCTGGCTGGGGGGGTTAGGAGTGTTGATTGGCGCTGGGCTGGGGGGGGTAGGAGTGGTGATGGGCGCTGGGGGGGTTAGGAGTGGTGATTGGCTGGGCTGGGCTGGGGTGGGGTTAGTAATAGTGATGGGCTGGGATGGGCTGGGTGGTGTTAGGAGTAGTGATGAGCTCTGGTGTGGGGGGGTTAGGAGTGGTGAAGGGCACTGGGCTGGGGGGGTTAGGAGTGGTGATGGACACTGGGCTGGCTGGGGGGGGTTAGGAGTGGTGATGGGCACTGGGCTGGCTGGGGGGGTTAGGAGTGGTGATGGGCGCTGGGCTGGGGGGGATAGGAGTGGTGATGGGCGCTGGGGTTGTTAGGAGTGGTGATGGGCGCTGGGGGGGTTAGGAGTGGTGATAGGCGCTGGGGGGCTTAAACTAAAAATTGAGTGATGGGGGATTAGGACTGGGAGTGGGCTGATGGGGAGGTTAGGACTGGAAATGGGCTGGTGGGATTAGGACTGGGAGTGGGCTATGGGGGGCTAGGACTGGTAATGGGTTGGGGGGTTGCTAGGACTGGAAATGGGCTGAGTGGAAGGGGGCTTGAACTGCAAATAGCTGTTGGGGATGGGGCTTGGAATGGAAATGGGCTGAGGGGAAGTGGGGGGCTTGAACTGCAAATAGCTGATGGGGACGGGGCTTGGAATGGAAATGGGCTGAGGGGAAGTGGGGGGCTTGAAGAAGGGAATGGATGCTGGGTGAGACTGGAACTAGAAGGGAGCTGATGTTGGGGGGAGGATTAGAATGGGATGGGGCTGGGAGAGTAAAATGGAGAGGGGAAAAATATTTTGTGTAGGAGGGATGAAAAATCTACAATTGGCCAGGTATTGGGAGAGTAATTGGGGATTGAGGATGGAGGGGTAAAATTTGTGTGGATGAAATAGGAATGAGGAAAGAGCAAAAGGAGAAAGATTAGTATGTTAAAGCAGATGTAGAGAGAGAGAGAATGGAAAAAAAAACTAGAAGAGAGAAGAAAGGACAAATGGACAGCAGACGATGGAGAGTTAGCAGAAAACATGAAGAAACCAGAAGAAAATGGCTGGACCAATTGCAACTGAAAAAAAATGCACAAAAGGTAGAAAGATATCTCTTTATTTTGAATTTATTAACTGGAATATGTCAGCTCTGGGAAATGTGCATCATTAACATCTGCGCTTTGTTTGGTACAAGAGGAAATTCCTATTTGACGTTGCCACTTGTTCTCTTTCCCAGTATTCACTGAAATGTATTGGTTTAATATTTGCAGTGTTGCCTTTTGATAGGTAGGGTATGGTGCTTTGTGAGTCCTGGTAATGCTGTCAGGATACGGCGGGTTTGCTATGGGTTCTAAATGGGCAGCGTTTGTAGTAGTTCCTAATGTGCCTGGCGGTTGGCACTGGATTATAGTAATGTAGAAATCTTTTAGTCTTTCTTTATCCATACACTCATTAAGAGACATGTTTACTAAAAGTTAGTGTATGGTAACATTATGCAAATATTTATGCAAATAAGGTGCTGGCACTTTGAGGAAATTCTTTGGTTTTGTGCGGCAGTTTGGGCACTCGGGCTCAAAAAGGTTAGCCATCACTGGTCTATACCAACTATACCAAATCAGTCTTGCGCATACTCATGCAAGACTGTTTCCCCAGGCTGCACTGACTTTTAAACAAGAAAATATCTACTCACCGGATCCAGTTCCTGATACCAAACCAGTTCGTGGGTTGGACCCTGGACTCCCCCGGGTCGGAGGTGTTGGCCAGCTGGACCCGATGGCCTGCCAAGGCAGGCGGAACCCTCTCCGATACAAAGTGATCGGCAGCGCCTGAGAAGTTCCCCTGGGGTCGGACAGACATGGTTCCAACCGGACCAAACCTCAAGGCGAATTACGTGGATTGTTCATTTGAATACCATTTACCACTCGCACTTCCCGGCCCAACGCACCAAGAATATGTTGTAGCAAAGTGCAGTCAATGAATAAATCCAGGAGTCAATTGACAGGGTCCAAGCCAGTTTATTGTGCACAGGCCCAGTCAGTCAAAGCTTCAAAAGGAACTGAGCAAATGTTTATACAGAGACATAACCATTTATACCTCTTTTTCAGTTTGATACATGAGAACTTTCTATTGGTTCCAACTCGATACATGCAAACTTTTCATTGGTTATACATTCCCTTCATTTGTCCAATTAGAAATTCCTCCGGAGCCTAGCAACCGGCACCCTCCTTTAGGATTGCTTGAACAATGGTACAGTTCTTAATCTCGTTACTTTTCTACTGCAAGGTTAACTTTGGCTTCTGGAATGCATATACCAAAACATTTTTGTTCTTTCACACACAAGAGAATAATAGAAGACTTTTGAATTCATGAAAACTTCTTATTAAGCATTTTAAAACAGTTTTCTCATTTTTCACAGATTTTTGGTTCTTTTCTAGCTATAATGGGAATTAGGAACCAGGCCTAACTTACAGGCCTTTCATAGTAGCAGGCCATGCTAGGCCATAGCCTACCACAGGATTAGGTCAAATCTTAGTGTTGTTCTGCTCAGGAGAATGTATACACACTGAGGAAGGATTGCGTTGTTTCCTCAAGCCAGCTCTGGGAGATATGTTTCTGTGCTTTGTTCCTTGAACCATGGAAATCATCGTAGTTGGCAGCACCTATGAGTCTATAGCTCACATTTGGGATACAGTGTGAGCTTCCATCCTCATAGATGATCCTCCTCCCTTTAATGCACGCTTCCTGTTTAGAAGGGAAGTACATGGGGAAGAAAGAGAAATTAGACTTACCTGCTAATTGTTGTTCCTTGAGGAACTCCAGTTCAGTCCCTCACCTCTGGGTTGTGCACCACTTTCCGCAGCATGGAGAATGGGCATGTCAGACTTGTGACATCACTGCACATATCCGGCTAGCACCACCCACCAGCTTCCAGTGATCTAATGACAAAGCAGACTCAGAGGAGCAACAATAAGTAGCTATAGTATTAAATATAACATCTAACTTGTAAACTGAACTAAATCCCCTTTTACCTAGAGGATAGCTCTCTCTCTCCCACTAGCATAGAAAGAACAGAACCAGCAGGAGAGAGAGAAAGAGGGCAGAATACAGAATATACCACCAGAAACAATAGAACATACCTTGTCTGAATACAGCAAAATCCAGTTTCTTTCTCTACAGTTTAGTTGCTGCTACACGTCCTGCCTGAAAAAAGGACTCTGTGGAACCGAACAGAATACGAGCAGAAATCAGGACTGAACTGGAGTTCCTCAAGGAAGAACAATTAGCAGGTAAGTCTAATTTCTCTTTCCTCATCGTCCCTCCAGTTCATTCCCTCACCTCTGGGATGTAACAGAGCAGTAAATTAATGGGAGGGACCTGTCCACCCAGACCGCAAGACCGCAGAACCGAAACAGGCATCTCCCGTCACCTGAACATCCAGGCAATAATGCTTACTGAACGTATGCAAAGAAGACCACGTGGCCACGCTGCAAATCTCAACCAGAGGAACCAAGCTATGTTCCACCCACGATGCCACTTGTGCCCTAGTAGAATGAGCCCTCAGCCCCAAGGGCACCTGACGACCTTGCAAGATATACGCTGAAGCAATCGCTTCAAGGATCCATCTGGAAATCGAAGCTTTGGCTGCCGCTTCCCCCTTATGCGGCCCTCTAAAGAGTACAAACAAACGCTCTGATGTGCGGAAATGCTCCGAGACCTTCAGATATCGCCTCAGAACCCTCTTTATGTCCAACAAATGCAAACTACGGTCCGCCTTGCTATCGTCTGAGTAACCTAAAACTGGCAATGAGATAGATTGATTCACATGAAAAGCTGAAACTACCTTTGGTAGGAAAGACAGAATGGGACGCAACACCACTTTCTCCTTAGAGAAAGTCAGAAACAGTTCCCGACAGGACAGAGTCTGCAACTCCGAGATTCGACGTGCCGAGCAAATGGCTACCAAAAACACTGTCTTCAAAGTCAAATCCTTCAGAGAAGCCTGATGCAAAGGCTCAAAGGGATCCCTAGTTAAAGCCCCTAAAACCAAGTTGAGATCCCACAGAGGGGACACCACCCTGCGCGAAGGATGCAGACGTGAAACCGCTCTCAAAAAACGCACTACAATGGCATGGGCCCCCAAGGCGACCCCTTTCACTTTACCTCGATAACAAGAAATAGCTGCCAGCTGGACTCTTAACGAACTCGCCACCAATTCCTTATCGAAACCATCCTGCAAGAAACTCAACACTACTGGAACCGTCACCGTAGCTGGGCAAACCCGACGCCACTCACACCAGTCCTCAAAAACACGCATTACGCGTATATATGCCAAGGATGTCGACCTCTTCCTAGCCAACAGCAAAGTGGTAATGACCGCATTGGAATAATCTCTCTGCCTTAAGTTTGCCCTTTCAAGGGCCAAGCCGTAAGCGAGGACAGAGCCATCTGCGGCATCCACAGAGGACCTTTTAACAGAAGATCCTCCTGAAGCGGCATTCGCCCGGGCTCCTATTGAGAAGACGCATCAGATCGACATACCACGGCTGACTAGGCCAATCCGGAGCCACCAAGACCACTCTTCCCCAATGAGCCTCGATGTGCTGAATCATATGCCCTATGAGAGCCCAAAGAGGGAAAACGTAGAGGAGACCGTGCGCGGGCCACTGCTGAAGCAAGGCATCCAGACCTTCCGACATCCTTTCTCACCTCCTGCTGAAGAAACAATTTGCCTTTGCCGACTGAAATGTTGCCATGAGATCCATAACTGGCAATCCCCACTTGGTGACTATTTGAGCAAAGACCTCCGGGTGGCACTCCCATTCTCCTGGATCTACCCTTACTTGGCTGAGATAGTCCACCTTCACACTGTCCGATCTGGCAATGTGTGCTGCCAACAGTGCCCGGAGACACAGCTCCACCCAAGCGAACAGACTTTCCGCCTCTTCCTCCATTGCCGCACTTCCTGTGCCACCTTGCCGATTGAGATAAGCTACTGTTGCTGCATTGTCTGATAGTACTTGAACTGTGCGACCCTTTACGGTGGTCTCGAAGGCCCAAAGTGCCAGAGCTACTGCCCGCACCTCCAGATGGTTGATTGACCACTCGGACTCCTGAACCGTCCAGAAGCCCTGTGCGAAGAGCTCCGCGCAATGAGCTCCCCAACCCGCTAGACTGGCATCCGTCAGCACGGGAAGCCAACGCGGCTGCTCAAGAGGCATGCCCGCCTCCAGATTTCACAGACAAAGACACCAATGTAGTGACGCTCTCACCTGCAGCGGACAGGCGCTTGGCCAGAGAATCGCTCTGGTGAGACCAGCGGCGGAGCAGCGACCTTTGTAACGGACTCATGTGAGCCCTAGCCCACGGCACGACCTCCAGAGTTGCTGCCATTGTTCCTAACACTCGGAGATAATGCCAGGCCGACGGAGCCAGAGTCTTCAAAAAATTGCACACCAATTGCCGAAAGGCTTGGGCCCGATGCTCCGGAAGAAAGACTGCTCCTACTTGAGTGTCGAAATGCAACCCTAAGTATTCCAGAACTTGCGTTGGGACCAGCCGGCTCTTTGCTGTATTGACCACCCAACCGAGACTCTGCAGGAGATGTACCACTCTGCCAGCAGACTTTCGGTCCTGGATTTCGCCTGAATCAGCCAGTCATCGAGATAAGGATGAACCAATATTCCCTCTTTTTGAAGAGCCGCCGCTACCACGACCATCACCATGCTGAAGGTGCACGGGGCTGTCGGTAAGCCGAAGGGCAGAGCTTGGAACTCAAAATGCCCCCATGGCAATGCAAACCTGAGAAACTTTTGATGATCTGGTCTGATTGAGATGTGCAAATATGCTTTGATGAGATCTGGAGACGTTGAGAACTCTCCTTGACAAACCGCTACCATAACGGAATGCAAGGTTTCCATCCGGAAATGCAGGTACACGCAGGCAGCGATTTACCCCTTTGAGATCTAGACTTGGATGGTAGGCCCCGTCCTTCTTTGGTACTACGAAATAAAGAGAGTATCGACAGACGCCGTACAGTTCTTGCGGTACCAGAACCACCGCTCCTAGCTGCAGCAGCTGAGACAGAGACTCCCATACCGCCAGTGCCCTGTCTTGGCCCCTGCAAGGGGACAGGACAAAAGAATCGACCACTGGACGGGCCAACTCGAGAGAATACCCCTCGCAAATGACCTCCAACACCCACTGGTCCGATGTTATCTGGACCCAGGCAGGAAAAAACTCCTGGAGATGACCCCCTATTGTTTGGATTCCTGCCTGGGCCCCCCTCGCTTCATTGAGTCTTCCTAAATCCTGAGGCAGCGGGAGCCGCAAAGCCTCTGCCTACCCCTCTGAAGCCTCTATAACTTTGACCCCGGGAAGAAAACCTTCCTCTTGGAAAGTTTCCCAAACGGAAGGTGCGAAAACGCCGAAAGTCCCGAGACTGACCCCGCAAAGGTAATTGAGAGCACCCCGGCTTCGGCTTATCCTCCGGCAAGCGACCTCATTTTGATTCTCCCAAATCCTTAACCAGCTTATCCAGCTTGTCGCCAAACAACAACTTCCCTTTAAAGGGACGTTTGCTAAGACGCGTCTTGGAGGAAACATCCGCCGCCCAATTCCTGAGCCAAAGATAATGGCGAGCAGCTACCAAGGAAGCCATGGAATTTGCCAAACCTCGAATCAGATCATACTGTACACATCGGCTAAATAAGCTGAACCTGACTCCAGCCTAGTTAAATCCTCCTGCGTCTGCTGCGCTGGCTGTTGCATATGCTGCGACCATCGAAGGCATGCTCTCGCTACCCAAGCCGCACAAATAGAGGCTTGAAGACACAGAGCATTAACCTCAAAAGCTTGCTTCAATAGGACATCCACCTTCCGATCCTGTGTGTCCTTTAAAGCCGCACTGCCTTCCACCGGAATGGTAGTCTTTTTTGTGACCGCCGAAACTGCTGCATCTATACGCGGAGAACAAAACATCTCCCGCTCCTGATCAGCCGACGAATAAAGAGGATTCATTGACCTCATACCATGCAAACCTGCCTCCGGCAAATCCTATTCATCCTGAATCATCTGTTTGAGATATATATCAAAATCCTATGAATGGGAAACACCGCGTGGGACTTTCGCACTGCCTGTATGAGAGGATCCTCTAATCCCTCATCCTCTGTGAGTGCGCCCGGAGTGAGCACCTGAAGAGACTCAGTAATGAGCGCAGTTAGCTCTTCTCTCCGAAAGACTTGGATAATCCTGGCTTGATCTTCAGGCTCCTGAATTTCACCTTCCTCTAACTCCTCCATTCCTGCTTCTGGCTCCATGTCAAAGTCCTCAGCTACCGGCCAATCCAGACCTAAGGACTGCTCGTCCACCGACCAAGGTCTCTTAACTGCTCTGCCGTCAGCACTTCCAGCCCTGACAGAGGCCGCTTGGGCTCCCATTGCCCCAAGAAGCGACACATCCGCGACCACCCCCTGCTGGCTTAAACAGTAGACCTGATGAAGCAGTAGCACAAAGTCCAGTGTAAAGCCTCCCAGTGCTGACACCGCCCCTAGCGGCACCGCGGACGCACCAGGCAATACCGGACTAGCCATAACAGGAATAGCCGTGGTATCCAGCAGGGCTTCCCCCTCTGAAGCACATGTAGAATCCTCCGTTCCCAACGGAGCATCCACCACAGCCTTCTCCTGGAGCTCCTGCTCCATATTAAGAGCTTCAGCAGCGCAGCCCCGACACACACCAGCTTCTGAGACCGCACCCTGACGGGAGCCACACACTAGGCACTGAGGGCATGTAGGCATTAGCGCTACGGAACACACGAAAATTTATAACTGAACTTAGACCAGCAGAGATCCACAAAAGCAATCAGGAAACAAAAAAGTAAAACAGTGAAAGCAAAACAAATTTTTATTTCCTGCACTGTCCCTTTAAGAATACCAAAAAACAATAAATAAGTTAAAGAATGGAAAAAGACCCAAAACTGAAAGACTTTACTGACTTAAGGGTTTCCTGAAAGAAAAAAATGCTCTGCCATCAAAAAATGTGGGAAAAAACAGGCCCTGATTCTCCTCAGCACGGCCTGCCAATAAACACAGTTCCCACATTGCAGCAGGCCCCGATTCTTCACCTGATCCAGAAAAAAATCATCGGAGCACCCACCTTTGCCTCCGGGCTCCCTCAGTGCCTCTGCTCACCCCACTGACCAAGGGGAAGTCCTGCCTACAGCCTGGCCCTGATCTGCCTTAACCTCAGCTGCAGCAGCTCACTCTGTCCGATGGCGATTTCAGCACAGATCAGAGTGCTGAAATTAAGCTGGTTCTAGAAGAGAACAAACGCTGGGCTGCTCCCCTCCATGCAAACTAGAAGGGGAGAGCCGACAGAAGAGCTAAAGAAGACCGGGAGAGTGAGAGGTACCTGTCCCAAAACTCCCCCTTCACCTTTCTTGACCTTTTGTCTCTCTTTTTTTTTCAATAGCTTTAAACAAAGCACATCAAAAGAATTAAGATATATGTCAAAATTAATGGCAAAAAATCCTAACTAGCCTGAAGCTCCTTATTCGCTCCTCTAGTGAGCCCAGCACCTAGGCTCACTACCTCCAGCTGCATGGAGACTGGACACACTGGAAGCTGGTGGGTGGTGCCAGTCGGATATGTGCAGTGATGTCACAAGTCTGACATGCCCAGTCTCCATGCTGCGAAAAGTGGTGCACAACCCAGAGGTGAGGGATTGAACTGGAGGGACGATAAGGAAAAGGAAGAGTTGCTAAAGCCAGAAGCATAACGTTTCACTGTGACCCGCCAATGCCCTTCATTTGCTGCACTGACAAACAATATGCATGGCCCAGAACAAAACTTGAGGGGTTTTTTTTTTAGTTTAATTCTCCTGCTTTGACCATGGTCAGAACATATGCCTGTCTTTAATGGGTCACAGGGCAGGGCTTAAATCCCCCCCCCCCCCCTCATACATCTTGTGCACATTTTTTGCCTCATTCAAAAGGCCAAGAATGGACTATCCTGAACTTATGGGTCTGCTGAGAAGACTCTGATGGCACTACAGTTATTGTATCAAAATAACGCTTTAGAGAATTTACAGGTTACTCATGCATGAACAGGAGACTTCCCTATCCAATGAATATGGCTGCAAGAGAAAAGAAGAGTCTGTGAATCAGCAGCTATGGTTTCATAAATGTTCCCTTTTCAGGGGGAGAATTTCTCCTGGCTCCCTAAGCCCCTCTTCCACCCTCCTTCCTAGCAACAGAAAAGAACTGACTACTACCAACTCATTATTCAGAGTCCTATCACAGGCACAAAGAAAAAAACGTCTTAAAAAAGAGACCCTAAAAATGAAAAGCAGGACTTTGTATGGCTGGCTGCTCAGGACATCTCTAGCAGTGACACCTGTGCTGGAAGCCCTCCATTTACCACGAAAAGCGGAGCCCCAGACCCGACTATTTCTGGCCCTCTCTCCCAGTGACATCATTGGGGGCACATGAGTGAAGAGGCCGGGGCCCATACAACAGAAAAAAACACCAACAAAGGAGCATGATTAAGGAGCCCCTTAGAGTACTCCTCTGAGTGGCCAGGTACTGTTTCTTCAGGACCAGGTAAAACAAAATTGGAATATATATCTTCTTGATAATTACATTCCACTAGTGATCAGTAATGGACATTATAGTGCACTGTCATATAAATGTAAGACAGCTGTTTACCCACAATACCTCACTACTGAGAGATGTATCACTCAGGAAACTATACCTAAATTTCAGTCAAATTCCCTTATCATCCAAGGCCTTCTATAATTTATATTATGAACATGAGATCAGTGAGGAGTAAGATCTCCACCCTCTCTGATATAATGGCTGATAAGAGACCAGATATATTCTGCACAAGATGGTCTTGGCAGAGCAGACACAGATAATGTAATCATAAATCGATTGTTTCCTTCTGGATAATCAGCTATTTCTAAACCTCAGCTAGCAAAGTATGAGGGTGGGTTGATAGTGATTTATAATAACTGCTATAAATCACTTGCTATGACAAGTTGATAACAACCTGTGTCCCACCATATTCAGTTATATTTGTTACTTCTCTGACTATACGATTGTGCTTAGCGTATTATCCTCCAGGAGTACTGGATACTGACCTGTCCCTCCTTCTTGAATTTTTGATCACAGGAATCTCTGCTAAGTCATCCCAAATAATTCTGGAGACTTTAATCTATGTCTTAGAAGATCTATATGTACTCTATCTTGGGAGGTGTTCTTAAACATAATGGCCCACACATCAGCATGGGGAATCATTAGATTTGGTAGTTTTGGAGAAAGGTTTACATGATGCAAACAACATTTAGGTGATTTATTATCCAGTTCCTTGATCAGACCATAGTTTGATTACACTTTTACTTAGAACAGATAATATGACTAGATCTTTACCACCCACATCAGTAGTCAAAAAAGTGCAATCATACATAGAAGATCCCCTCAGGGAAGCATGGATTGTACAACTGCAACAAATTCTCAAAATATTGATGACATCAAAGAGCTCAGGATTATGTTCCTTTAGGACTCAGTAGATAGAGCAGTCCCAGTAAGAGAAAAACACATGAAGAGAAATTTTCAGTCCCTGGTTTACACCATCATTGCGGATACAAAAAAAAAAAAAAAAGAACACTTCGTCCAAATGAGGGGGAAACACACAACACCAGATTAGTCACAAAAGAATTATCTGAATATGTTAAATGAATATAGAGATCTTGTTCTGCAAGTAAAAAGAAGTGTATTATGATAAAAAATTCAGATGAATTTAAAACCACCAACATATCTTTTTCCCCCATTGTTCAGAGGCTAACACAACCACCCAACCTCTTCTTCTACAGTCCTAAACTGATTCCCAGTACTCAGTGGGAGAACTTTCTCAGTTTCAGTAGAGTATGTTAAATCTATAATTATGTCTTTCAACAATATTTATTGTCCATTAGATGCCTGTCCAGAAGACTTTTAAAGCCATGTCTGACTCCTTCTAAGATGTTGCCTTAAGGATTGTCAACCACTCTCTAGTGGAAGGAATATTTCCCGACTCCCTGAAAAAAAGCAACTATCCACCCTATATTAAAGCAATCATCGATGGACACTCTCAACCCGGTGAATTATCAGTCGGTCTTGTCGCTACCATTTTTAGTAAAAGTCCTTCAAAAATTAGTGTTAAATCAACTACAGGAATTTGTGGACATGAATTACATTTTAGGCTCTTTCCAATTTGGGTTTTGGCTTCACCGTGGCACTGAAATCTTGTTCTCCTCCTATATGGATTGTTTCTTATGGGGATTTGAACAAGGCAAATCATTTGTTTTGGTGCTGCTTTACATTTCAGCAGCCTTTGACACAGTTAATCATTCTATTCTACAACAATTAAGAGACAATGGTATTTCTGGCATGGTACATGCCTAGTTTCAGTCTTCTTGATAGGTCCAGGGGCACAGCTTGGGATCACTAGCAAGTAGTTGTCATAGTTCCCGGAATCCACCAGGGTTCCCCTAGGGTTCAGGCTTTCATCACTATTAAACATTTACATAGCCTCAATATACAAAATATTAATGAGATTAAATCTTCTTACAGGATAAATGCTGATGACATCCAGTTTTTCATTCTTATGACAAATTAAATTTCAAATTTTTGACTGTGTTTCACTTTGCATTCGAACTGTGAGAGCACGGTTGACTCATAATAAATGGTCTCTCAGTGTTCAACAAAACAAAGTATTATTTTTGACATGGACCATTCCATCTCCTTTCTCAACCCAAGCTCTACGCAGGTCAGGAATTTAGGAGTTCTTTTTGATAATCCATTAACAATGCATCCCCAGATTCTGCAAGTTGTTAAAGATGGCATTACTCAAATTGCGGATGGCAAGAAGGCTCAAGTCAAGCTCTTTATATCAGGAGACATCTACATACTGTCATTCAGGCCTTGATTATATCACATTTAGATTGCTGCAGGAGTGGAAGAGTAGCCTAGTGGTTAGAGCACTGATTTGGTAACCAAGTGACAGGGGTATGATTCCCACTAGCACTCCTTGTGGCCCTGGGCAAGTCACTTAACCCTCCATTGCCTTGGAAGAAAGGCCTGCCAATCTACTTCCAGTCACTCTGCCAAGAAAACCCAGGAGCTAATGGGTCGCCAGGAGTCACCACTGACTTGAAGACACACATTGTATTGCAGATTGCTGCAGCAACCTATTATCTAGGACTCCCCACATTCATTATTCAGTCACTCCAGATAGTACAAAAATTCTGCGACAGAGGTTATTGCAGGCTTAAGACACAGAGACCACATCTCACTCATACTTAATGAGCAGCCCATGTAAATCATTAAGTGTCTGATTATTTTTATATGTATTGGTTCTTGTTTACAAAGCTCTCGATCATGAAATACCTCTGCATATTTCAACAGTTCTAAAGGTTTATCGCTCTTCCCACTCCCTGCATTCTCAAAACACCATGCTTCAAGATGTTACCTCATTCTTACTCATGTGCTTCAACGAATTATACAACTGGATGTTCTCGGTAGCAGTGCCCACATTAAGGAATGCTCTAGCAGCTGATCTCCATAAGACATCTTCCATAGCAGTGCTTCTGAAAGTTAAAAGCATACTTATTTTCCAAGGCATATTCAGGAACCTAGGGAAGTTTTTATTGTGGCAGATGGAGTGTAACTACTGTATTTATTTGTAAAAGGATACATGACACCTATATGCTCCTCTTTTCATTCTGTTTTGTTTTTATGGCATCTGTTATCGATTTATTGTGCATCACATTCTCATTTGCTTATGATTATGCAGAATTTTAATTGGCATATGTTATTATTATTTGTATGTGCTATTTTATAGTGCAGAACATGAATACTTTTAAATAAACTGTACACAGACATGAATATAAATGGAAATTACACTAACCTGGTAATTGTAGTTCCTGGAGGGTCCAGTTTAGTCCTCCAACATCGGGTAGTGCCCCTCCTCCTGCAGCCGGGAGACTGGACCAATCAAATCTTCTGTAGTATATATGCAGCAGGAGCTCCCAGAAGTCCCCAGTGTACTAGTAACAAAGCATACTTAACGAAGCAACACATTAGATTAATATACAATTTGTTCCCCCCCAAGGAATATCCAACCCCCTCCCCAAACGAGGAAGTCAGAACACTGCATTGCGCCGGCACCGACGCCTCAGGAATCAAAACACCGCTCCCCACCAGAAGTTCAGGAGCTGCCTGAACCCCCGAGACAGGGAAGAGCCTCTGCAAAAAACGCGGCTGCCACAGAGGGACCGAACGGCAAGAGGAACCGTCTTAATATCAACCGTTCGGAAAGGCGCGCCGCACCACATTAGCAGATAGTCGGGAGGGAAGGAGGACTAAACTGGACCCTCCAGGAACTACAATTACCAGGTTAGTGTAATTTCCATTTCCTGTTCGGTAATCCAGTTTAGTCCTCCAACATCGGGATGTAACAGAGCAGTTAAGACCGGGCGGGACCTTGCCATCCGGCGCGCAGAACCGCCGAACCAAAACAGGAATCCCGAGCCGCTGACACATCTAAGCGATAGTGTCTACTGAAAGCATGCAGAGACGACCAAGTGGCCGCCCTACAGATATCTGCCGGCGGAACCAGGCTATACTCCGCCCAAGAGGTCGCCTGAGCCCTAGTAGAATGAGCCCTCAGACCCTCCGGAACAGACCGCTGTTGCAACAGATACGCGGACGCGATCGCCTCTTTGAGCCATCTAGCAATGGAGGCTTTAGCCGCCGCTTCCCCTTTACGCGCACCCCCGAAGAGCACGAAAAGCCGGTCAGATTTCCGAAAAGACTCGGTAACCTTTAAATAACGATGGAGCGTACGACCCACATCGAGCCGGAGAAGACCTTTGTCCGTTGACCCGACAGATTGCGAAGAAAGCACTGGAAGAAACACTGCCTGATTCATGTGAAAGGGAGACACCACCTTTGGCAGAAAGGAAGGAACCGGACGGAGAACGATCCGATCCGCGGAAAAAGACAAGAAAGGCTCTCGACAGGACAATGCATGCAGATCTGAAATGCGCCGTGCCGAACAGATGGCTACAAGAAAAACCGCCTTCAGCGTGAGATCTTTCAGAGACGCCCTGCGCAGGGGCTCAAAAGGTTCACGAACCAGGGCCCTCAGAACTAAATTCAAGTCCCAAGGAGGAACGAAAACTCTGCGGGAGGGCCGCAAATGAAA
The DNA here is from genome assembly GCA_033557465.1 of Ichthyophis bannanicus. Lineage (NCBI taxonomy): Eukaryota > Metazoa > Chordata > Amphibia > Gymnophiona > Ichthyophiidae > Ichthyophis > Ichthyophis bannanicus. The sequence continues at coordinate 561,896,671 of CM066036.1, forward strand.
AACAGCCGTAAGGAATCAGCGTACATCCGGATGAGCCCCGAGCAGACGACCCAAAACCTTGCCGCGGTAACACGAGATAGCCGCCAGCTGGACTTTTAGGGAACTAGCCGCAAGGCCCTTATCGAAACCATCCTGAAGAAAACTTAAAACGACGGGCACTGAAACCGTCGCCGCCCGGACTCCCCACCGGGAGCACCAGTCTTCAAAAATCCTCCAAATCCGAACGTAAGTAAGAGAAGTGGACGTTTTCCTCACCCGCAGAAGGGTAGAAATCACCGCGGGGGAGTAGCCCTTCCTTTTCAGCCGAGCCCTCTCAATGGCCAAACCGTAAGCGAGAATCGATCCACTTGGGGCATCCGCAAGGGACCCTGAAGAAGAAGATCCGGTAGAGCGGGCAGGAGCCAAGGAACGCCGTCGCTCAACCGGACCAGATCGGCATACCAGGGCCTCCGGGGCCAATCCGGGGCCACCAGTAACACGCGACCCCGGTGGCTCTTGATACGTTGTACGACCCGGCCGATCAGAGCCCACGGAGGAAAGACATAAAGAAGACCGGACGTTGGCCACGGCTGAATGAGAGCGTCGAGCCCCTCGGACATGCGCTCCCTTCGCCTGCTGAAGAAGCGCCCTGTCTTGGCTGATTGAAAGGTCGCCATGAGATCCATGATGGGTGGACCCCACCGCCGGACGATTTGTGCGTAAACCTGTGGGTTTAGCTCCCATTCTCCGGGGTCCACCCGCACTCTGCTGAGAAAATCGGCCTGGACATTGTCTACGCCCGCAATGTGAGCCGCCGAGATTGCTGGAAGGCGAATTTGCACCCAGTTGAACAAGGCCGCCGCTTCTGCCTCCAGGGCCACGCTGCCGGTACCCCCTTGGCGATTGATGTAAGCTACAGTGGACGCATTGTCCGACAGGACTCTCACCAGCCGTCCGAGAACCAGGGTCTCCAGGTCCACCAGGGCTAGCCGGACTGCCCGCAATTCGAGACGGTTGATCGACCAAGAGGCCTCCAGGGGAGACCATTCCCCCTGAGCAAAGCGGGACTCGCAGTGAGCCCCCCAGCCGGTTAAGCTCGCATCCATCGTGAACGGAACCCACAGAGGAGGCTCCAAGGGAATCCCTCGCGACAGGTTCTCGGCGGAGAGCCACCACCGGAGGGATCGGCGAACCGTCTTTGGGCAAGGCAATCTCTTGTTCAGCGAGTCGAACTGGTTGGACCAACGTTGCAGAAGAGCACTCTGCAGCGGACACATGTGGAAGCGCGCCCAAGGCACCACCTCCAAGGTCGCCGCCATCGTGCCGAGGAGCCGCAGGTACCACCACGCCGACGGAGCTGGCATCCCCCGGAAGAGACGGACCAGAGCCCGCAACGCCAGCACGCGTCGCTCCGGAAGGCACACCAAGCCCCTTGCTGTGTCGAAGCGGACTCCCAGATACTCGAGATCCTGTGACGGAGACAGACAACTCTTGCATTCGTTCACCACCCATCCGAGGGACCGAAGGAGATCCACCACCCTGCTCGTGACTTGCACACACTCCCGACTGGACTTCGCTCGAATCAACCAGTCGTCGAGATATGGATGGACCAGGATGCCCTCCTTGCGCAACGCCGCCGCGACTACAACCATTACCTTTGTGAAGGTGCGGGGAGCCGTGGCGAGTCCGAACGGCATGGCCCGGAATTGAAAATGGCCCCACGGGAGCGCAAAGCGGAGAAACCGTTGATGGGAGGGCCGGATGGGAATGTGTAAATAGGCCTCTGTAAGATCGAGGGATGTCAAAAATTCCCCTTGACGCACCACTACGATGACTGACCGCAGGGTCTCCATGCGAAAGTGCGGTACTCTGAGAGCGCGATTCACGCCTTTGAGATCCAAGATCGGACGAAGGGAACCGCCCTTTTTGGGAACCAAAAAATAGATGGAGTAGCGACCTGCGCCTCTTTCCAAGGGCGGGACCGGAACCACGGCCCCCAGAGAGAGAAGCCGAGCCAGGGTCACGCGGATGTCCCGCGCCTTTTGAGCTCCCTTGCTGGGAGACAGAACAAACGAATCCGGAAGTGGGTGCGCAAACTCTAGGGCATAACCTTCTTCTATAATCTGCAGCACCCACCGATCTGACGTAATTTGGGCCCAAGAAGGAAGAAAGTCGCGCAAACGACCCCCGATGACCGGGTCTTCCTCTAGAGCCCGCCTCGTTTCATTGTGGCTTGCGATTAAAGGAAGAGGCCGAGGAAGAGGCGGCTCCGGAGAAGCCCCTTCCCGCTCCTCTGAAACCACGAAACCCTTGATGACGGGTTCCAAAACGACCGCGCTGCGAAGTCCACAGCCGGGAAGAACGAAATCTGCGCGCATCCCGAAACTGGCTGCGCGCTGAGGTGGACGACCTATTAAGCTTAGGCTTATCCTCTGGAAGCCGACCACCCTTAGACTCACCGAGATCCTTCACCAACTTATCCAGAGCCTCACCAAATAACAACCTGCCCTTAAAGGGTAGTTTACTGAGGCGAGACTTGGAAGAACCGTCGGCCGCCCAATTGCGCAACCAGATGGACCGTCGTGCCGCTACCATGGAGGCCATGCTATTAGCTAGGGAGCGTATTAAATCATAACACAGATCCGCCAAGTAGGCCGATCCCGACTCCATGCGGGCAACGTCCAACAGCCCCTGTTGGTCCATACCGGACCCCGAGCGCAGGTGCTGCGACCATCGCAAACAAGCTCGAGCTACCCACGCCCCACAAATAGAAGCTTGTAACGATAAGGCGTTGGTCTCGAAGGCTTGCTTCAACAAATTATCAACCTTTTTGTCCTGAACATCCCTCAGGGCCGCGGCCCCTTCAACCGGGATGGTGGTTTTCTTAGTCACTGCCGAAACGGCAGCATCCACCCGTGGAGACTTAAACAAGTCCCTGTCCTTGTCTGCAAGGGGGTAAAGACGATTCATGGTCCGAATCCCTTTCAAAGCGGATTCCGGTTGCTCCCATTCCGCATGGATCATCTGCTCAACTACTCGGTGCACAGGCAAAACTACCTGGGCATCCCTGACTGCCTGAATGAGAGGATCCTCGAGACCCTCCTCCTCCAGCGGCCGCACCGCAGAGAGGTTAAGTGCTTGGAGAGACTCCGTGACCAAAGGTACCAGCTCGTCCCTTCGAAACACCCGAATGATGCGAGCCTGATCTTCCAGTTCTGGAAGCTCTCCGTCTTCTAACTCCTCCGCCTCAATATCCGGATCCCCCTCAGTCTCGGAATCCGGGAGGCAAAGGGCGCCCTGATCCTGGTCCCCCAACCTGGGCCGCTTGACCGCGGGTTGGGAAGACCGCTGAACCCCCCCCCCCGGGGATGCTGGGGGGAGAGAGCGGGCCAAGCCTCCGGCAAATGACCAGACCGGCTTAAGCGGAAGGCCTGATGCATGAGAAGAACAAAATCCGGGGAAAAGTCTATAGGCGACGCTACCATAGCCGCCTGCTGGAGCTCAGGGACCGACGTATTAGACGCCGGGCCCAGACCAGAAGGAAGGATGCTCGGTGAAGGGACACTGTCCCCCGAAAGGGAAGGGTCCCCGGGCACATGCTGTTCCTTAATTTCAATAGGCAGCTCCAGTTCTGAAGAAACTGCAGCACAGCTCTTACAGATTCCAGAGTCAGTCATTGTACCTCTGCGGGAGCCACAAATTACACACTGAGGTTTGGCAGCCATGCCCAGGCCACCTGCTCTCAGGGAAAAATAAGGCAACAGGAACAGGGAAGCCCACACCAAGGGGACTAACCTTATTCAATTCAGCACAGTATTAAATTTAAAACCTTTTTTTTTTTTTACAGTAAACAAAATACTCCCCAGAATCCTAGGGGTGCCCTGAGCAAAATCGCCAGCAAAAGAAACCCCAAAAACACCAGGGGAACCCGTGCGCAAGTGTTAAAAAGTGCCCTTAAAAAGCACACTTTAGAAATCCAAAATGGCCGCTGCACTTTTTCACCCGCGGTAAAAAACGGCGCGAAAATACAAAGGTACCCAAATAATATGGAAAAGAAAGAAAACGACCCTCTAATACAGGGCAAGCGAAAAAAAGCAGGAAAAAGTGCAATTTGGAAGCCAGGGGAGCCGACAGAGCCTCTGCCCAAGCAAAGAACAGAGAGCTTAAAACAAGGAAAATTCCTACCAGCTCTGGGAACAGCAAGGAACTCAGCCCACTTCTCCAAGTGACAGGCAATGTTGCAGCCGGTATGGCTCTTCCCCGAACAGCCTTGGGGAGAGCTCAACCCAGGCTTCAGAGATTCCCAGGCAGAAAGGCAGGAGCCCAAGGCAGGTCTGGCTTTCCCCAGAAAGTCTCCTGTGTCTTTTTCTTTTTTAAAGATACAGCTACCTAGCAAAAGAAATAGAATATAAAGGACCAGAAATAAACCCCAAAAGAACTAACTAACTAGTGTTGCTCCTTCAAATGTCACTTAGCGTGCCCAGCAAGGGCACAGAAGTCCTCCAGCTGCAGGGAGACTGGACACACTGGGGACTTCTGGGAGCTCCTGCTGCATATATACTACAGAAGATTTGATTGGTCCAGTCTCCCGGCTGCAGGAGGAGGGGCACTACCCGATGTTGGAGGACTAAACTGGATTACCGAACAGGAAAGTGGTTTATTTAATATGAATTAAAAATATCTTTGAGAAGATTCTCCCAAGGTGGTTGGTCTTTAAATAGCATGTTTGCTAAGGTGCACATTAATAGAAGGAAATTGTGCTGCCAAATTAGCATGGAGGCTAATATTTTGGAGCATGTCCATCTGTCTCCCCCCTGCTAAGGCACAGCACCACACTAACTGGTACGCGGGTGCACTTAATGCTCACTAAGTGGGTAGCGTTAAGTGCACCCAGGCTAACGGCAACAGGAATGGTAAGCACACACTAAAAATGCTCCACTGTTATTATGGCACCCTTAGTGAGTGGGAAACCTTATGGTAACAGCTAGTGCAGTTTAGTAAATATACCCCTAAACGTCTGTGGCTGTTAAGATGGTTTATGGTATTTGCTATACCCAGTGGCACAAATTCCATGCAAGCAGCTCCCATGATGAGGGGGGTCCAGACAGAAAGGGAGTCCACAGGGTGGTGCGGCAACTTTTAATATCTTTGCCATGCTGCCTCTGCTGTAGACCCCAACAGCTGTTATCTCCTAGGCTGAAGTCTCACAAGACTTCGGTCTGGGAGGTAACAACCACCAGGCATGGAATGGAGGCAGCACAGCAAGAAAATTAAAGTGAGTTTGCTGTGCATACGTTGGGGGGTGGGGGGTGTGTGTGTGTGTGTGTGTGTGAGGGGCATGGGCACCACAACGATGGGGTGCCTCATTAGAGCCTTCACCACTGGTTATATTGCCTGCCTTTCTCAAGCATAAAATGGTTTATATTAAAAAGTATAAAAAGAAAATGAAAAGAAAAAGCTCCATTTTTGATTAGTAAAGTTGAAGAGAAAGAAACAGCAAGATAGGCACCATTCAGGCAGAGGAGTTACAACCTGTAAGTGGATCAGCCAACAATTCCAAATGTGCGCTCAAAGAGATAGTTATAAGCAATTCAATTCTGGATTAAAAACAAGTGCAAGGCAGAGATGAGAAAGCAGACTATCCCACAAGATAGAGATGATAAAGGCGCTGGTGGATAACTGTCTTGTGGATATGTTTTGCTCTGGAGGGTGGGGAAATATGCAAATGATTGTCATAAACTGAACACATGGCATGAGCTGGAGTTTATATGGCAACATAAGATAAATATTGTATTTGAAAGCTTTATTGTGAAAGGCCCCAAAATTGGATTCAGGCTATAATAGGAAGCCAATGATTGTAGACCAATGGTGGAGCTATGTGATCGTACTTCCAGGCGTAAGATTGGATGCGAATAGTAGTATTCTGGCCTCCCTGGATATAAACCTAAAATGCCTTCAGTCAATTCAGAATAGATGGCATTACAAAAATCAAGACATAATATGGCTAGATTAAGAATAACAGTGGTTATGAGTGGAACGTTCAAGAAAAGGGACGGATTGCACACGAGGGCTGCAAACACTGAATGAGGCTCCAACTACAGCACTGATTTGAAGTTTGTAGTCAAGAATGACGCCTAAATATCTGAAGAAAGGTGTAAGGGTTATTGGGGAGCCATAATATGTAAATACTGCTATGTATCAAATATGTGTAAATAGTTAATTTTGACTATCCAAGTTGAGCTACCTGTTATCTGTATTTTTACGGTTAACCCCACTGTAAAACCTAATGTTCCATGTAAACCGCACTGATGTTGAAGAGCGCGGTATATAAGAGAAATAAATAAAATAATAAATAATAAATTCAGAATAGGGGTAGTAGTGAGAAAGAACTCCCAGTAAAACAGGTAGCTGTGGACTTTTGAGAATTAAGTTTCAGTCAATTATCACAAAACCAGATGGCAACTTTGGAAAGGCAGGAGCTAAAAGGAGATACATCCAGGTTGCACTTGGGATTCAGAAATCCAAAGGAATCGTATGCAAGAGGGGGATAGAGTTTGGTGTGCATGGACCAGGAGAGGGACCTTGGAATGCTAGTGTCTGAGGATCTCAAGATGGCAGCCAAAGCCAGGAGGATGCTGGGTTGCATACAGAATTACCAGCAGAAAGGAGGAGGTATTAATGCCCCTGTACAAGTCACTGGCGAGGCCTCACTTGAAGTATTGTGTTCAGTTTTGAAGGCCATATCTCACAAAGGATATACTGTAAAAAGACTTGAAACAGTACAGAGGAAAGCGACCAAAATGATTTGGGAGCCTGTGCCAGAACATGTCAGAGAAGAGACCCAAAGACCTAAATACGTATACACTACAGGAGAGGAGGGACAGGGGAGGTATGATACAGACTTTTAAATACTTAAAGGGTATTGATGAAAAAACAAACTTTTTTCAAATAGAGGGAATCTGTAAAACTAGAGGGCATATAATGAAGCTGCAAGTTGGTAAACTTAAAAGCAACATTAGGAGAAGAAAGAGATCATTTGCAGCAGCTGTTTCCAGGCCTGTGGGTGCTTAGCACACTGTTTTGACATCATCTGAGCACTGCGCCTCCCCCCCCCCTTCCCATGGGATGTGGCCACATGCCCGAAGGAGCATGCCCAAAGGGGCAGGTCAAGGAAGTCCATTCTAAAAGATGGGAAAAAGTCAGAAGATCTTTCTGGTCAAATCCACGGTAAAAGCTTTGAAAGTGGAGGGACCCCTTGATAACTATTTGGCAAGGAGGAATATGGAAGAGGTTTTGACCTCCCTGTCAGCTTCAGTAAGTACTGGCTTCCCCTTCTGACTTCTCTCTGGCTAACGGGGATTTAACCCAACTCCTATCACCTATGTCTGCTGTATTTGCGAATGGAGATGTGTCCCATGGTTCGTTACCCTCTCCTGGTTTGTAAATGGTGACTGCCCAGCCGTCAGTAGTGGTTCAGACTATGGCTTCTGAATTTGCTCCAATGCCTAAAGTTTTGCAATTACCATCCATTTCAGGTGGCTTGCAAGAAGTTTCCTCTGATCGGGAGATCACACTTAAGGACATTTGGACTGTAATTATAAAAACCGAGACTGCTTTGAGCAGCACTTTGAAACCATTGCAATTTGTGGCAAAATTAACTGAACATGATGTAACATTTGAAAATGTGTTGACTCATGTTGATAAACTTGGAAGCTCAGGTTACCACAATCCAAACTGCATCTTCGGCGTCCATTAAGGATAGTCTTTTTGCCACCGCCAGTTTGAATTTCTTGAGAATGTGTTTCAATTGAGAAATTTGAGGTGTCTGAATTTTTCAATAACTTACTTTCACCTTTAATTTTATTTTATAAATATTTGAAGGAGGTTTTGTTGTTCTCCAGTCTGGAGGACGTAAAAATTGCTAATATTTATTATATATCTCAGGGGAAAAGACTGCCAGGAAGGCTGAAGAGGATTTGGATCAGGTGGTAAACTCCTGACAGTTTAGATATTTCAGAGTTTTTAGAATCGTCGTCAGGTGTTGTTTCACACTCTACATTGTTAGTTACATTTGCTTCCAAAATTGATAAAAGCTTAGTACTAAAATCTTATTTTCCTAAAAAAGATTCCTTGTTTGGTGGTCAGTGAGTCACTCTCTTCCCTGATGTATCACAGCCCCCACAATTGTGTCATAAGGCTTTTCTAGAGCTGAAGCCTAGCACTTTGGCTCTAGGAGTCACTTTTTTCCACAGGTTTCCTTGTAAATGCCTTGTGGTATATCAGGGAAGAAACTTTTGGTTTTGTGATCCGCTTCAACTTGAAGATTCCCTTAAGACCCACAGTTCTTGATTTGTAACCAGGGGGACATGGGATGAGGGTGAAAGGGGATTGATTCAGGAGTAATATGCGGAAATATTTCCTTACGGAAAGAGTGGTGGATCTGTGGAATAGTCTCCCGGTGGAGGTGGTAGAGATGAGGACAGTATCTGAATTCAAAGAAGCATGGGACAAACACAGGATCTCTAAAGGGAAAAAAGGGTCTATTGTAGTAGTTGATATAGAAGGAAGACCACATAGGCCATGTGGTCTTTTTTTGTCATCATGTTTCTAGGTGGTTTTGTATAATTTGGGTTTATTTGATATTGGATCAGCTTGCTCTTTACGTTTCTTTTATATTGAAGTTTGTTGAATAGGTGCTCTCTCTTTATGTGGACTTTATTATTAATGATTGATGTATTGTTCCTTTCTTCATTTTACAATTATGTTTGTTGTAATATATAGCAAATTATTTTAAAAAAGCAATATTAGGAAATACTTTTTCACTAAAAGGATGGCGGATGCTTAGAATGCCCTCCCGATGGAGGTGGTGAGGGCACAGACTGACTGAATTCAAAATAGCACGGGCAGACACAGTAGACCCCCTTATAGTAAGAAGCTGAAATCAAAGCAAACTTAAAAAGCATAAACAGAAGGCTATCTGTAAAAGATGAACCTGCAGAGCCAACTACAAAAATCATAGAGGACCCAAGGGTACAGTAGCAGCAGAACAGAGCAAATGCAGTTACAGGGGCAGGCCCTGGACTGGTCTAGCAAGACTCAAGGAAAGGACATTAACTGGAAAGTAATATGTCACCTTCCATATCGACCTGCTAGACCAGCCCAGACAAGTGGGATGATTTTGATGCAGGGAAATTTTGATGCAGGATTTAGTAATCACCAATAGAGATAGCATGTTGAATGTCCAGGTGGATGCCCACATGAGCAGCAGCGATCATCACACAGTGTGGTTTGAGATAAAAGCCAAGGCAGAGTCCAATCACAGCAAGTTCAAAGTCCTAGACTTCAAAAACTTTAATTTCAGTAAAATGGCCAAGTGCCTGAAGGAGGAGTTGGCAGGGTGGGAGCAGGTAAGGGAAGTGGAATTGCAGTGAGCTAAAAGAGGCAATAAAAGAGGCAACAGATACATATGTAAGGAAAGTAAATAAAAACAAGAGGAAAAGGAAACCTATATGGTTCTCCAAAGAAGTGCTGCACAAATAAAAGCAAAAAACACACTTTCACAAAATTCAGAAGTTTGCAAACAGAGGAACACAGAAAAGCAAAAGCAGAAGAAAAGATGGCTAAAGATTTGAAGTGTGGCAACAAAACTTTTTTCAGGTATATTCAGGAGAAAATGAAGATCAGAGTTGGAATTGCAAGACTCAAAAGTACCGAGAACCGATTTGTGGAAAATGACATTGAAAAAAATGAAAATGCTAAACAAATACTTCTGTTTTAACTAAAGAAAATCCTAGAGAAGGATCGCCTGTGACTGACAAATATACAAATGGGAATGGAGTAGATACTACACTATTCACAGAAGATGATGTGTTTGAACAGCTTGCAAAACTAAAAGTGGACGAGGCCAAGGGACCAGATGGGATATATCTAAGGATATTGAAAGAGCTCAGAGGTTCTGGCAGGGCCTTTAAAAGATGTATTAATAGATCCTTGGAGACAGGAGAAGTTCTACAGGACTGAAAAAGAGCCGATGTGGTATCTCTTCACAAAAGTGGTGTAACAGGGAAGACGTGACAAACTACAGGCCAGTAAGCCTTACCTCGGTGGTGGGAAAAGTAATGGAGGTGCTCCTGAAAGAGAATAGTGGACTTTCTTGAAACCAATAGGTTGCATGATCCAAGGCAATGTGGTTTTACCAAAGGACGATCATGCCAAACGATTCTGATTGAGTTCTTTGTCTGGATGACCAGAGAACTAGATCAAGGACATACGATGGATGTGATCTACATAAATTTCAGCAAAGCCTTTGATAGAGTTCCTCATAGGAGGCTTATCAATATACTGAACAGCTTGGGGATGGGTCCCAAGATAGTGAATTAGATCAGAAATTGGTTGACTGACAAATGACAGAAGGTGATGGTAAACGGAACTCACTCAGATGAAAAGAATGCGAGTAGTGGCGTGCCCCAGGAATCGGACCTGGGAACGGTGCTGTTCAATGTATTTGTGGGTGATATTGCTGAAGGATTGAGTGAAAAAGTCTGTCTTTTTGCAAATTATATGAAAATTTGCAACAGAATGGACTCCCCTGAGGGAGTGGATAACATGGGGAAAGATTTACAAAAGCTGGAAGAATGGTCTAATGCTTGGCAGTTAAGATTTCATGTGAAGAAGTGCAGTGTCATGCTCTTGATATGCAGAAATTCAAGGGAATTGTATGCGATAGGAGGCGAGACGCTGGTGTGCACTGACCAGGAGAGGACCTCGGAGTGACTGTTTCTGAGGATCTCAAGGTGGCAAAACAGTAACAAGGCAGTGGCCAAAGCCAGAAAGATGCTGGGTTGCATACAGAGAGGAATTACCATCAGAAAGGAGGAGGTATTAATAACCCTATACAAGTCACTGGTGAGGCCTCACTTGGGAGTATTGTGTTCAGTTCTGGAGACCGTATCTCACAAAGGATATACAGTCAAACCTCGGTTTTCATGATTAATCCGTTCGAAAAAGTCTGACTAAAACCGAAACGTATGAAAACTGAAGCAATATTTCCCATAAGAAATAATGTAAATCCAATTAATCCGTTCCAGACACCCAAAAATATTCACAAAAAATACATTTTATAGAGAATAACTATATTTTTACATACAGAAAACAATGAGAAATAAATATAAATGACTAATGAAATGGATAAATGAACATTTAACATCACTGAAAGCAAGCTAAGTACAGTACTGTACAGTACAGTATGTTAACATCTGGCCTTAGCCACCCCTGACAAGCTGCTGTGCCCAGCTCTCTTCGGAATCACATTGAATTCAGTCCATTAAAATACCTTTACATTATCTGCTCAATGCTTCAGAATGGCAGAAAATCTTAATGATATAGCTTCAGACGTACCCTGCAAGAGAAAGAACTGCCTCCCACATTCATGCAACATCTCCTGCTTACGTTGACAGCTTTTCTTCCCTGCTACCGGGACAAAATCTCAGTCAAAAGACGTTGAAAACCGAAGCAATGCATGAAAACCGGGACAAAATCTCAGTCAGAAAAGACGTTGAAAACCGAAGCGTATGAAAACCGGGGCAAATGAAAACCGAGGTTTGACTGTAAAATGATTTGAAACAGTTCAGAGGAAGGCGACCAAAATGATTTAGAGCCTGCGCCAGAAGACTTGAAGACCTAAATCTGTATATGCTAGAGGACAGGAGGGAAAGGGGAGATATGATATAGACCTCTAAATACTTAAAGGGTATTAAAGAACAAACAAACCATTTTCAAAGACTGGGGAGCTGTAAAACTGGAGGGCATAAGATGAAGCTGCAAGGGGGTAAACTGAAAGGGAACCTCAGGAAATACGTTTTCACTGAAAGGGTGGTGGATGCTTGGAATGCCCTCCTGATGGAAGTGGTGGGGGACAAATACAGAATTCAAAATGGTATTGGACAGATACAGTGGATTCCTTTATAGCAATGAGATAAAATCAAAATAAACTTAACTATCTCTTATATCTCTACAAATAAGGGTGACCTGCGTGGATTGGTGGGTACATGTGATATCAAGGTGCAAGGCTAGAGACTTACCAGACATTGGACCTCGGAAACAAGCCAAAGCTGTCACCTGAACTTTCAGAGAGCTAAGGGAAAAGGCCTTCTCCAGGCCATCCCATAGAAATGCCAACAGAGACGGCACCTTGGCCACCTCAGGAACCAACTGCCGAGCATCGTACCATCGCTCAGAGGGACACCAGACCTGCATGTATGCTAGCTTGGTAGACCTCCTCCAGGCTCTGAGCAGAGTGGAGACCACCAACTGAGAATAGCCCTTATGTACAAGCCATCTCCTTTCAATGGTCAAACTGCAAGCAAGGGAGAACCGGGGTAATCCGTCCCTGCCACAACAGGCCCTGAGACAGAGGCAACCGAAGATCAGACAACCGCAAGAGCTGTATCACATCTCGGAACCAGGTTCTTCTTGGCCAGTCCAGTGCCACTATCCTGCCGAGGTGTTGTTCCATATGCCAAATCACACGCCCCACCAGGGGCCATGGAGGAATTAATGCAGCAGGTGATTACTTGGCTAGTGCTGGGCCAGGGCGTCAGCGTGCTCAAGCCCCGTCTCTGTGCATTGACTGAAGAAGTGGCAAACTTTGGCACTTGAGCAGGTTACCATCAGATCCATTTTGGGGCAGCCCCAGCAGCACAGATTCAAATGAAACACCTCTTGACTCAACTCCCACTCTCCAGGGGGCCACAGAGGAAATACATATAGCAGTTGCTGACTTGGCCAAGACTGGGTCAGGATGTCTATGCCCTCAGACTCCATCTCCATGTGACAAATGAAGAAGCAGCAAACTTTGGCAATGGAGCGGGTTGCCATCAGATTCATTTTGGGGCGACCCCAGTGGTACAGAATCAACTGAAATGGCTTCTGACTCAACTCCCACTCTCCAGGATCCAGAGAGTGCCAGCTGAGGAAGTCTGCTTCCACATTGTTCACCCTGGCAATGTGCTGAGCTGACAAGGCTAGGAGGTTCTTTTCTGCCCAGGCCAACAGGAGAACCATTTCCAGAGCTACCCCGACACGCCTCGCGCCGCCTGTCATTTGACATAAGCCACTACCATGGCGCTGTCTGAAAACACGTGAACTGCCCAGCTCTCGACCATGGGCTGGAAATACAGATGAGCCAACCTGATAGTCCTCACCTCGGGGTCATTGGCTGACCACACCACTTCCCTGCGGTTCCAATGGTTCTGGGCCATACGGTCTTGGCAATGGGCTCCCCAGCCTGAGAGACTAGCATCCGTCAACAGGAGGAAAGTGAGAAATTGTCCAAGGTACACCCGTCCTCAAATGACAGGGCTGCTACCACCACCACAGGCTGGACTGCACTAGCAATGGGAGCTGGAGCCTGTGCTCGAACTCCTGAGAACTCAGGGAGCACTGAGCCAGCAAGGCCTGTGGTGTCGTGGGCATGTGCTCATCTCTATGGTCATTGCCATCAATCTGAGGAGCTGAAGATAATCCCAAACTTTAGGAGCTTGCTGACCATAGAACAGCACCAGGCAATCCAACAGCCTTTTGACTTTCTCCACTGGCAGGAAAGCTCTCCTCACTCGAGTGTTGAAATATGTTTCCAGAAACTCCAAGGACTGGGCAGGCAACAGCTGGCTCTTTCCCCGATTTATCACCGAGCCGAGATTTTCCAAAAAGGACATCACACGGGATGCAATCCGAGATGCTTCTGAAAGGGAACAGAACCAGATGAGCCATTTGTCTAGATATGGAAGGACACAGATCCCTCAGCAGTGTAGAGCCATCGCCATGACCTTGGAGAACATTCTTGGAACAGTGAATAGCCTGAAAGGGAGGGTGGAAAACTGATAGTGAAAGCCAAGCACAGCAAAACACAGATACATTTGTTGATCTGCCTGGATCCAGGATATAAAAATACGCCTCGGCCAGATCCAGAGAAGCCAAGAACTCCCCTTGCTCACTGCTTGAATCAGAGCACAAGGTTTCCATCTGGAAATCAGGATGTGCAAGTGCTCGATGACCCCTTTGAGGTCCAGAATGAGCTGGAAGGAACCATCCTTTTTGGGCACCATGAAATAAGTGAAGTACCTTCTGCTCTTGCCCCACTCATCCAAGGGGACAGGCACCACTACCTTTAGGCACAGCAATTTCTCCAAGGTGGCCTGCATAGTGGCACTTTTAATCGCAGACCCATAAGGGCAGATGACAAAAGCATTCCTGGACACAGCCGAGCTGAATGGTGTCTAGCACCCAGCGATCCTTGGTAAACCAGGCCCATTCCTGAATGAAAAGCAAAGCCTGCCTCCAACCGGAGGAGCTAGGGAACGGGCACCCAAACCTTCATTGCACAGCCCAGGAGGACTTCCTCCTCTGGAAGAGACAGAGTCCCTGGGCCCATGCACTCCATGAAAGGATTGAGGCGAGCTAGAAGTCTGGAAGCAGAAGGTTTTCCAGATCGGTAACGAGACCCTTGGGATCTGGCCAGCACGCCCTCGGTAGACAGGTGGAGGCTAACAAGAAAGGAGTACTAGCCCATTTCACAGGCCCCCTTGGACCTGTCTTCCAGAAAGTGGTAAGATTTTGTCTCGTCCAGACCTGTCACCAACTTCTGCAAATCGGCTCCAAAATAAAGTTTCCCCTTAAAAGTCAGTTTGGCCAACTGGGCTTTGGAAGATGAGTCCACTGCCCAATACCAGAGTCAAATCTAATGCCATGACACTGTGGTCAGGGCACTATCCTTGGCCACCAAATATACTAGGTCATATATGGCATCAGAAAGGAAGGTTGTAGCTGACTCCAAGAGAGGGGTAGTATCATCTGGTGGAAAAGACTGAATCCACTGGAGCACAGCTTAAGACGTCAGAATGGCACAGACTGCCAGCTACAGAATAGCAGCCACCACGGTGAACTGGCTCTAACAACAAATCCATCTTAAGGTCCAGAAAATCCTTTAAGGCTGATCAGCCTTCCATGGGAATGGTGGTCCATCTGGTAACCACTGTGACCTGCGCATCCACCTTGGGAATACCAAAACACTCAACACACACCTTCTCCAGGAGAGCGTAGATCTTACACACCCTGAGCCCCTTAGGCAGGGAGTTTGGAGAGTCCCACTCTCACTGGATAATATCTGCGGATGGGAAGACAGTAGTGGATTGACTCACTCCTTGAAGGAGTGGGTGTACCTTCAGCTAATGTTCTATGCTGGAAGCATCTGTCAAGTTCAAGGTGGGTGAGACCTTGGCAATCAATGCCACCAGCTCCTCCTTTCGGATTAGGTGAATCACACCAGCCTCTTCACAATCTTCTGAAGGTGAGAGTATTTCATTCACATCACAGCCCAGTACTGAGCCATTTGAATCCAAGTCATAGTCAAAATCTTGGACAGCTTCCAGCTGTTCTCAATCTCCAGGGGGCACCCCATGCCGGGGATACTTAGCCATAGACAACCAAACAGGGCTTCCACTCTCTGCATGAGACTGCGCCTGAAGTCCAGACATTCTCCTCTCAGAAATGACTCTCCCCCAACACTAAGAGGGGAACAGCCACCACAGACTGCCTCAAGAATGAGAAGTGGCTTACAGCACAGTTGCTGGACCCTCTGGCCAGCTGAATACCCTACCCATAGCGCCATCCATCACCTCCTGTCCTGAGGCAGGCAAGGCCAGACTAACTACATCCCCTGGCTGAGAGAGGGGGAGCAGACCCTCCAGGGACAATTCAGAAGCAAAGGCAAAGTCCAAAATCTGGAGAAGAGGTACCTTGCTTGCCGCAGGCCCAATGTTTCCTAGAAGATGACAGAGTTAAGGGAAGTATCACAACAGCGCGTGCAAAGGCCACAGTGGCCCAAAGGCATGCATTAACTGTGCTTTTACTGCAATGTGCGTTACAGGCACAAGGGGAGGAATACGCGTTGGAGCTGCTTGGGCGGAACACGTTTACAGGACATGCAACTGTCAGGTGCACAATAGGAGAAAAGCTTGCAGTGGAGTGGAGGAGTGGCCTAGTGGTTGGGGCAAGGTACTTCAGGCCGGAAGGTTGGGGGTTCAAATTCCACTAGAGGACAGCAACCTTGGGCCGGAAGGACTGGGGTTTCTAGTCCCACAGGTGCTCCTTGTGGTCTTGGGCAAGCCACTTAACCCTCCATAGCCCATGTTCCCTGTAAAATAGTTATCTCCAAGTTATAATGCCCTGTTCAATGTAATTTCAGTTTGTTCAATGTAAACCACACTGATGCAGAATAGTGTGGTATATAAGAGAATGTAAATAAATTAAAAAAATGGCAAGAAACTCCTAAACTGCACCAATGGTTGTCAGCTATCCTGAACTGTGTCTCACACAGACAAAATCAGGAGTCCTCAACAAGGACAATGACAAGGTCAAGCCTTGATACTTATCCACTGAGAGTCCCAGGCAGAGGATCCATGCTGGGCTCAGCTCTACTCCCCTGATACTGTTTCCCCGGTACATTTGTAGCACTGAATTTAAGGTGGCTGGCAGGCTGAGCCCTCTGAGAGGGCCTTTTGCAATCTTTGGGAGAGAGCGCGGGGCGGGGGGGGGCGCACAGGAGGGAGGGGGCACTAAGGTTGTATGAGGCTGCTGCACTCTTCTAGATCTTTCTAAAACCTTTCAATTTCTGGCTGCTCAACGGATTCTTATGATTAGCATGTGGAGCTGAATCAGTTTTCCCTCTTCCTATGGCTACCGAAAAACCCACTTAGTAAGCCTCCCATGCCGCGCTCGAGTGAGTCACCCTCAAGGTGGCTGTTCACAAATATTAATCAATCGTTTCCTCTCAATCTTCAGATTTTCTTGCGAGAGAAGAAAATCTATCCACCATCTGCTGGAAACAAAGAAATACTGAAGAGACTTCTACGGCTATGGCATAGGAGTGATTTCAATGAAACCTGGGCATTTCATTGGTTCTTCGACTCCACAAATCTGCTGGTAGGAGAATAAAACCCATTTGTCTGAAGTGGTGTAGCAGGACAATATGGAACATCAATTCCCCTCCTACTACCGTTATAATGCTTTCTATGTTGCTCTCCCCCTCCTACCAAAAAAAATATTTTTCTGACTTGCCCATTCTCTTTCGAACTTAGGGCATTGCCTTTAACCTTTCCCAGCAATCGCGGCTTCACAGAAACAGCTGCCAGCGTGAAGGAAAAAGATCTTCACGCTGGCGGTTGTACAGAGGGAGCCGGGGCCTCGCGCGGGCTTCCCTGGCTCCCTCCCCCACAGGCTTTGGGAGAAAAGCCTGTTTTTTGCTCTGGCCACTCCCGATCTTGCGGCCAGAGCAAAAAAACGGCTTTTCAAGGGCCGGTTTTACTTCTCTGCCAGCAGCCAGCCTGGCCATGGAAAAACCAGCCAGGCCGGCTGAATACCAGCCGGTTGGCAACCCTATTCAAGAAGTTTAGAGATGAAGGGAAGAAGGGACATGGGTTGATATAATTAGGAGGACAATTAGGGTCAAGTGAAGGTTTCTTGAGGAGAGGTGTGGCCACAGCATGCTTGAAAGCTGCAGGAACAGCAGTAGTGGAGAGCCAGAGGTTGAGAATATGTGAGATGGAAGGGATGACAGAGGAGGAAATGGAATTAAGGAGACTGGTGGAGATAGGATTGGAAAAAGCAAGTAGTCTGTTTAAAGGAGGAAAGAAGATAAGCAGTTTCCTCCAGAGATTTTAGTAAAGGATGAAACGGTAAAGAAATTGAAAGGAAAAGTTGGTATTGTGAGGGGGAAGAGGGGATGAAACTGATCTACTGGGGAATTGGAGTGTAAACTTGTGGATTGTGCCATGGAAATAGTTGGCAAGGGTGAGGCATCTTGAGACGTTAAGGGTTGAGAAGAGACGGCAGGAGTCAGTGGCAAGACAGCTAGTCAGATGGACATAGTAGTTTTGCTTGGTGAGTGTTAAGGCTGACTGGAAGGAGGTAAGCATGAATTTGAAGTGAAGAAATCAGAAAGGAAACAGGATTTGAGCCAAATGCACTCATGATAGTGGGTAGTTGAATACAAATAGGGTTGATGTCTTTCACGGGAAGTGGGAAGGGTGAAGCACAAGTATCCACAGCAGAGGAGCGGAAACTATAGCCTCATCAACAGATTTAGAAGACAAGATTGACAAGAGACATCTTTGCATAACATTTTTTGTTAACTTTTACGTTTTAAATGAATATCCCCATCCACTAAAGATGCTTAGAGAAGACTCCCAGTATGAAAGGGGTAGAGCCAAAGATTCCACGGTGGGAGAGCTACGCTATCTTTATTCTCCAGTCTCCACCAAATCAAAACGAACTTGAGTCCTTGACACGTCGCAGATTCTCTTTCCACTTCTGATCTGATTGTGCACGGCACCACCTCCTACCTGGCGAGCTCGCGAACCGCCAAGGGCGTGTTCGCTGTCCGCGGTCTGCCTTTTATATCTCAGATTGGTCGGACAGCATGCATGTAACCCTGAGGCAATGCAACTCTCCCACATAACTTAAAAGTCACGCTTATATTTCACCTCACCACCTGGCCATGCTCTTGATATTTAATTGCATGGAGTTCGTAACAAAAGCCGTTGACTAGAATTAAGATTCAAATCAGACTAACAAACTAACCACGTCCACATTACTAACCCCACCCTCCCTTTTACAAATTTCAGAGTGCATCGGAGGACAAAAGGAGACTCCCGTAGCCAATCAACAGCTCTTATCTACGACGCTTTGTTACAACGTATGGCCAGTTCCATTTTAATTCGTATCATTCGGGGAGGGGGAGGGGTCAATCGAACGTTCCTTCGGATCTACGCAGAATTCGAGCTGGCGGCAGATTTCCTCGTTCCGCAGGAGTCTACAGATGCTAACGCTTTACGTCTACAGTAGCGGAACCTTCTAGATTGGACAGAAAAAGCGTGTCCCGAGCTCCATCTCCCCCACCCCCCGTATTGATTATACAGTGGTTTGGCCCAGTCTTCTGTATATAAACAGGGCTGGCGGCAGCTGCGTGTTCTTATGCTTTGTGTGGTGGTGAGAGTAGTGCTGTGTGAAAGGCGCTCTGAGGCGTGAGGGCTCTGTTAGTTGGAAAAGGGTGCCGGAAAAGATTTGTTATTAGTCTCTGACCGTGTAAAACCGGCGAGAAGCGGCCGGGGAGTCGGCAAGACAGACATTTATTTTCAGAGTAGCGTTGCTGCTGGAGTTGTTTGGG
The DNA here is from genome assembly GCA_033557465.1 of Ichthyophis bannanicus. Taxonomy (NCBI): domain Eukaryota; kingdom Metazoa; phylum Chordata; class Amphibia; order Gymnophiona; family Ichthyophiidae; genus Ichthyophis; species Ichthyophis bannanicus. The sequence goes on from CM066036.1 coordinate 561,915,872, forward strand.
GAGCTGATAGTAGCGTGTGCGGTTTACCTTTAATGGTAGCCTAGTATTATTTTATAGAGTGCACCCGATTTCACCTCAGGCTGCTCCAGACCCCGTCTAGTTGCTATTTGGTCTCTGTTAAAATACGGATTTCAGATCGTCCCTTTCGCGGACTGAAGGCAGTCCGTAGCCAACAAGAGGAACTGAGAGTAAACGGGCTGTACGAATCTAAACTTCTTCTTTTTTTGACACTGAAAAGGGGACTTACTATTTTGTGACCTTTAAAGTACCGCCTCTGTGTTTATAAGTTATGCTTGTTCTTGCCCCTCTTGCTCCGGTCCCGACGTGTTTAGTTTCATCATGAGTTTGGCAAACGAAAGCTATGTCTTTATAAAAGACATTAAGACCGGCCAGAAAAATTTAAATGTCATCTTTATTGTGCTGGAGCTAGGTAAGTTGTAAATTTAATGGTGCCCTTGGGTATGAGAGGTTTTTTTCTTTTTTAAATTGCTTGTGATGGTAAGGAGGAACCAGTCTGCCTCGGTGGTAAGGCTCTGTGCCTCCTCTCCACGTGTTTTGCTTCCAGGAGCCGCTTTCCTTCCAAACACCACTTATAGCCCCACCCGTTCCTTTGGGCTCTTACCGTGACTCCTCTTTCTTTCAGTTGGCTTGCCTTATCCTTGCCTGCTGGTTAGGCTGCAGTGTCGCAAGTGCATTTGTGAATGGAACATAAACTATTTTAATCATAATTGGTGACTCCCTTGGCCTGCAACGTGGATACTTACAAATTCATGAGTTATTGCTTACTGAGGCCCACCGCTTCTCCGCCCCGCCTAAAGATCGTTTCAGTATGAGGTATGCTAACGCTGGCTTTATTCTTACTCTCCACGCAGGCAGAGTTATCAAAACAAAAGATGGACATGAAGTGAGATCATGCAAAGTAGCAGATAAAACCGGCAGCATCATTATTTCAGTATGGGATGAGATTGGAGGCCTAATACAACCAGGCGATATTATTCGTTTGACAAGAGGGTATGTGTTGGGCTGTTGATGGTCCTAAGGTTTAATTTAGGTTTAATGTAACGGCTACTGAGAATAACAGAAGATTCTGTACACTTTCTGGACATTTGTACCAGATCTGTTGCCTGGCCTGTATGACACAAACAGAGGTAAAGGCAGCACAGGTGATTTTCCTAAGTTACATGAGGACATGTTCGTCTATATTTTTTGTGCCCAGACACTAAGGGAGGTACAGGTATTTATAGTAGCTTATAAAACAAATCAACCGTAGGGCTTTTAATCTTTATAGCATGTTAATAGACTGACAGATGTTTTCCAGATGGGGTAGAATCATTAATTTCTGCAAAATCAGTGGTTTTACTTTGTTTCTATATAGAAAAAAGTGTATATATATGTATGCACACTTTAGGGATTTAAGCTGTACCCTTCACTCTGAAGGCTCCTTAAGTCCCTACTTGCTATTTTTTTGTTGTATTGTGATGCCATTAAGATGGGCAACTTCACAGGTTAAGAAGATCAGAACACCTCCATGACAATGTGCCTGTCTAACCAGTCCCAACTGATTGAACAGTACTCATTTTAAGCAAAATCACAGAAAATTACAAAAAAGCAACACGAGTACTGACTGATTTAACAAATGTATGCATGGACATGATCACCCCTGCTTTTGAGAAGTGAAGGTTAACAGACTGCATTATGTCTAGTCATTAAGTTACAGTAGCTCTGCATTAGATAATGTGTTAAAACCTCATCATATTTCAAGGTTTTCCTATGATAGCTACTTAAGTGTGTAAAGCAGATGTGACACTGTTCTACTTCAGAATCGGTATAAGGGCATTCTCCCCAAGCATAGAATGGGGATTAAAGCTTTATACATATGGTGCAGAGAAACATTGTGCACTCCAAGAAAAGGAAGATTGCCTGCTGTCTTTCCCCAGCACCAAACAAGCTGCCCATGAAAAGCATCCCCTTCCGTTTAGTGTTACAAGTCCTATGTGAATCCTAGATGGGTTTGCTAGGAGGGAGAGACTTATAGCTTCCTAACGTCATTAAACAAGAAATGTATGCATGCTATATGGTGACGCCGCTTCAGATGCGGTTTGTGCATTTTTGGTTTAAAGACTAATCTCTCCATGAGATTCACTTCTGTTTTTAGGTTCAAGGTAAGTGTTAGACTTGCCTCTAAACTGCATATGCTTAAAATTTATGGTTAGGATTTATGTGGCTTTTAGCTGTCAACCAAAAAGTGCTCTGAAAAAGTTAAACATCTTGCTCAGATTCTCATGAGTTACAATGTTAGCCATAGTAAATAACTAAATGTATCACACTTGAAAATGGGATGTGCTTCAAATCTCAGGTACTAAGTTTGGCCCTGTGAGGTTTTACTGCAGCTCTGTAAACAGTAAGATTTGTTACAATACTACTTTCAATGTGTGGGTGAGTGTGAAAGATTTTGTCATATATTTTATTACAGTAAATCTTCAAGTCTTCAGCATTCTGAAGAGTGAAGTAAAATGATTTCTATAGGTTCAGGTGCAATACCACCTTGAGAAGCAGTCAGCTCTGGAGACCTCCTCTTTAATAGGATATTGACAAGTTAAATATTCAAGAGGGCAACCGAAATAAGCAAATTTACGTGTTTCACTCATATTAGAGTGGCTTGCATAAAAACATATAAATAAGACAATACACTATATTGTAAGGCTTGTTATAATCATGTCATATAAAATGTACATGAACTTTAAATGTCCTTCCTGAATTCTTGATGATCAGACTCCTCACACAGCTGTAATAGCAAGCCATTTCATAACGGGGTTGTATATACAAATGTACACAACTCTACCTTGCTTACAGCCTTCATTATTGGAACCAGACTGCGTTTTGTTTTGTTAAATTTCAAAACCCATGGAATATCTTTTCAGCCTATCAGAGGGAGCCATTCCATGAAGTGCCTTATAAACTAAAAGCAACAATCTGACTTTTGCTCCTCCATAGAATAGAAACATACACTTAAATATGAGCCTTTGTTAAAATGTTTGCAGTCTTTTGCTAAAGCCGAAGATTAAAATTTCCTCTAGAAGAAGGAAGGGCAGGACAATGTGGTACTCTGACAATTGGATGTTTAAAACATGCACCTTTTCATTTGCCTTATACCGAATGAAAAGTTACTGCATGGTGTCCTATGACACTGAAGGGGGGGAGAACAAAACAGTGTGGATACTTGTTAACCTGAGATTGTAGAGGTCTCCTACAGTTCTAGGGGTCCCCCTCTACCTAGCTCACACATTGTGATGTGACTTGTTCTAGATGCCACATAACACAGCTTATGCTTGGAGCCTGGGTTCTCTATGCCCTTTATCTGACCATTCAGATGTCTGTGCCACTGTTGGGGGTTGGCTTAGATTTTCCTACTGTAGGAGCTGGAGTATTTTCCTGGCATCTTTTCCCACTCTGGAAATCAAACCTGTTTTGAGCATGGCAGTATATAAAACTACCAGTCATTCGGCTGACCCAAGAGCTATAATTCAGCAGACCCAGGAAAAACCTAAACTGGTAATACGTTAGGGAAGGGGATATTGGTGATAAAACCCACTCTGCTTTATATGCTCATTAATACATTTTATAACTGCTTTGAAGTTGTGCTCCCATTTTGTTCCAGCAGCGCAAATGCACTTTAGTGTTTCTTGGGTTTACAATACCACATCTGTGAATCGGTTTCCTTGGACACAACAAACCATCAGAGCCCCAGCTATTTGCTCCTGCATGTGGCTCACAAGATGAAGAACCTTGCAAGGAGTTATCTACTTTAATAACCAGAACTAAAAATACAAACAGTCCTTTTAAATTCTAAGGAAAGAAAAAGCTTTTGTTGGATTTAAGAGGTTGTGCCATTGGCCTTCAGTACCCCTTATTGGAATTTCGACTTGTTTCCATTGTTTTGAATAGGAGCACTCATCTTAGTTGCTGAGCTTCCAAAATTATTCCATACCCCTTCCGTGTTCTATATGCAAAGTGTTCATTTTGTCAATAGACTTGTACGTGTTGGAAGATCACATGGATCTCTTTCCCTTTTCCAATTAGCTATGCATCCATGTGGAAAGGATGTTTGACACTTTACACAGGACGAGGTGGGGAACTTCAGAAAATAGGGGAGTAAGTATCTCACTTCTGCTTTGTGGTATTCTGGCTTTACGTACTTTATATGTAAAGGCCTATGTGGTTCATAATGGGTTGAAATGGAAAATGGAGTTTGAAACTTGAACCTCAGGAGGGACTGGAATATGTACTCTAGTCTTACGATTTAGACATCTTGCACATTTGTGCTTTTAAGATGTGCTAGGTTTCGTGACAGCTTGAAAAATCTTGTTTGACACCCCCTCCCCCCAAGAGTGGAATTTCCAGTACTACCAATGACTCTAGTGGAATACTCAACTGAGAGGTTGCTGTTGGGTTAAAAATGGTTTTCAGTCAACAGGAGGTTCAGGTTTCAGGACTGTACAGGCATGAACACTGTGCTCAGATGAAAGGACTGGCAGCTCCAGAAACTGAAGTCCTCTATTTATCCACAGGCCAGGTACGGTGCAGGCAGCCGCAATGCGAGCTTCCACACACTGCCCTGCTTGTCTCAATCCTGACCTGGAGGGACCACCTCTCTAGGGGTATAAAAGGTAATTCAACCTCCATGCTAGCTTGGTCCTGTACTTGTCAGTGACTTTTATAACAAATTTCTAGTTGCTGCTGTGTTCAGCAGAGACAGGGATGGAGGTGAGTCTGTCACTTATGGTGGTCTGTTGTAGATACCATTGTCTTGTGTTGGAGGGGGTTGGATTATCTCCTTTTGGCAGTGTTTTTGAAAACACTTTTGGACCAGTATATTTACTGATAAGTGAGGCAATAGGGAAACTTTTAAGATTGTGGCTTCTAACTTAAGCTGACTAGCCTGAGGCTAAGTTTCTATTGAACCAAAAAGGCAAAATTGAATTTCAAAGAGAACCTGAAACGGTACACTACATGCAACACTTAAGCTGATTCACTGCAGTGAGAGACTTAAGTCAACATTTCCCATTAATAGCTTTTGATCTAAAACTATTTTTTATTTTATTGAAGATTTATTCTTGAAGATACAGAATCTGGCATTTGCAGTATGTTTGAAAAGTGAATTTCAGCAGTATTTAACTTTTTTACTCCAGATTTTGTATGGTGTACTCTGAAGTGCCAAACTTCAGTGAACCTAATCCAGACTACACCACCCCTCAGAATAAATTGGTAAGTGGTTTCGAGTGACTTTCCATCTCCATTTTTGGCCTTAGGTAGTTGGAAATGGGGACTAGTTGTCAACTTTGTTATTGAAAGATGATCTGCTAGTATGGCAAAAATGAGCTGCTTAGGTGTGGGTTAGACTTCTAGGCAGGGCTTAAATTTCTTATTTCCTGGTACCTCGCCCATGGCAATAAGTATGAAGGCCATACTGTTTCAATGATGCAAAGTGTGCAAAAGCTACCCTAGGAAGAATGCTAGCATTAGTCACAAATGTCAAGAGTTGTGCTTGGCTTAATATTAGCCCTGCTCCTAGGTTTGAATGCATTGTGGCTTGCTCATTATGTGCTCTTTGGAGAATTAATTGCCTGTTGGATTCCCTTGTAAGAACCTGAAACTTTTTTTAAACTAGAAAATTTAAGAGGACATGGTCTGTATTAGGATGTGTATTAGGTTGTATGAGGAGGTGGGTCTAGCAATTTTTCAGTAAAGCAGAATGAAACTCTCAAACTTTAATTTTTTAATTAAGTGCCCTACTCCAGAAAAGAGTAGGGGACTTTACTCTCCTACCCACTCCAATGGTAAATGGAACAGGGAGACTTCTCTGCAATGAAGCTGAGCATAATTTAAAATGGTGTCAAACTGCAATCATGGAGGGCTGTAAACCAGTTAGATCTTCAGATACTGCCTAACAAGCATGAAATCTGCATGCATGCATTGCCTTGATTGCATGTAAATCTAGGCATTTTATGAATATCCCAAAGACCTGACTGGTTTGCAGCCCTCAAATTGCAGCTATATGAGGGGGTACCCAAAAAACCCAGGAATTATTTTTTTAAAAGCTATTTCAAATTCTTTACAAAACAACCTTATCCCCTTCAAAATACTCTCCATTACAACTGATACATTTGTCCCACCGGTGCTTCCACTGTTCGAAATATTTTTTGTAGTCATCTTTAGAAACGGCTGACAGCTCCTCCCTCCTTTTTTTTTTTGACGTCTTCAATGTTGTCAAATCGGTGTCCTTTCATGCCCCTTTTCATGTGTGGAAATGAGAAAATGTCGCATGGAGCCAGGTCAGGTGAGTAAGGTGTGTGGGGCAGCGGAACCATGCCATTTTTAGCCAAAAACTGTAACAGATGACTGTGTGTGCAGGTGTGTTGTCATGGTGGAAGAACCAGTCTCCTGTCTTCCACAAATCGGGTCTTTTTTGACGAACACTGTTGCACAATCTTAAAACTTCCAAATAAAAGGTTTGACTGTCTGACCTGGGGGAACAAACTCTGAATGAACTACCCCCTTGGCATCAAAAAAGCAAATCAGCATTGTTTTGATGTTTTTGTTTTTGACTTGACGACATTTTTTTGGACGGGGTGACGACGTCTTCCATTGGCTTGACTGTTGCTTTGTTTCTGGGTCGTAACCATAGCACCATGACTCATCACCTGTAATGACCTTTGACAGAAAATCTGGATTAGTTTCAAGCTGTTTCAAAACACGACATGTTTCAACTCGATGTTCCTTTTGATTGTCAGAACCCAAGGAACAAACTTGGCAGCAACCCTTTTTCATTCCCAAATCTTCCGTTAAAATTCGCTGAGCCGAGCTCCAAGATAACCCACTAATCTGACAGTTGATCAATTGTCTGTCACAAGCTGTCTGTCACAAGCACAAGCTCTCTAATTTTTTCAATATTTTCATCGATTTGGGCAGTTGATGGACGCCCAGAACAAGGTTTGTCATCAATCGACATGTCACCATTTTTAAACCGAGCAAACCACTGGTACACTTGACTTTTTCCCATAGCGTCATCTTGATAAGCTGTTTTCAACATTAAAACAGTTTCAGCAGCATTTTTACTGAGTAGAAAACAAAATTTCACAGCTGCACGTTGTTCACTTAAACTCGTCATCATAAAAAAAGAAACAAGAACAAAACAGTGCTAGCAAAAACAATCACTGCTGATGAACAGAACAAGCCAGGTCGACAACACAGGCGGCACTGAACTGACAATGAGTTGCACTATACACGCCTAGTGGCAGAAGTGTGTACTACACAAGCTCCGCCCATGGCAGTTCCTGTTTTTTTTGGGTACCCCCTTGTATACCCCTGATCTTTAGAACCAAATTTTACAAGATGGTGTGAATGCAAAGAAAACAATTCTTTGAGCAGTTGGTAATGTGTATTCTGAAGTTTAAGCACTTTGTCATCTAATTACTTAGCTATGTTAACTGTTTATGCAGCTTTTTACAACAGTGCATTAATCCTTTCATGCAACAGTTTACTCCTGTTCTTCCTGTACTAACTTTAATGTCTTGCAGTATCATTTTTTTTTTGCATAGGAAGATAAGTGGTAAAACTGCTTAAGGGTAGCACAGTGGACATGCAAAATTGTGATTTTTAAATTTCTCAGATTTTACTTCTCATAGCACTGGACTGTACTCCAACAAAGGTTTGGAGTAAAAGATGCAGTGTAGGGATAAAGGCTATCTGAAGTACAGTAATTTGCCTTCAGTGACCTGTTCAGCAGCAATCTGACACACCTCAGGCCCACCTTAATTCAGGAGGCAGGAGTGCTGCCATCTTCCAGAATGGTCTGACTCCCTAGTTACACATCAGCCTATCAAATAAGGGAGGTAGTAGTGTTTGGCAGGGTGTGCCAGTGTACTGCTAGGGGCCATATGCTGCCACTGTTCAGGATGGCAGTGAGACAAGATGCTGCTGGATGTCCCAGGACTACATCAGTCTGGGGGTAGTCTCTGAAATATGGGGTCCCTCTGTTCAAAAGACCTCCCTGTGCTGGATGCCTGATCCAAGGGAAAAATCTGGGGCCCCACTGAGCCTATGGGAAATCTTTGCAGGGGTGTTGGATTCTGGCTTGTTGCATGAAGTCAGTCCTGTACTTGCACATTGACAAGAAGATTTTACTCACTATACAGAAAATAGCTGCAGATTACTGCAGCAATTTGTGCCACCTTACTGTCTGCATGTCTTATGGTAAGTTGTATGCCATTAGCTTTCTGCATTAGAGGTGCTGAAACTTAGCAAGGTGGTGTAATACTTCTGCATTGAGGATTAAGTTAGCATATTAACTTTACAATTCCTATGTAAAACTGCTAATGTTTAAATTAGCATTCATAGCGGGGCAGGGACTGACATAGACGCAGAGAAAGTAACTGCATGCAAAAACAGCAGATAGCTATACCGCTTGAACATTATCTGCATGATGTTACAAATGACTTTTTTTTTTTCCTTTAAGTAGATAGCAAACATCCCAAATGTTCTGAGGACACACCCTACAGCTAACATGTTTTAGTTATGTCTTAAGCATCCTGCTAGCCACAAGTGCTTGAATGTTAAGACAGACCTCTTCTGAGCTATTGAAACTATATATTCTAATTTGATTTTGGAACTTTCCTTGTTTCTTCAGTCTCAGGGTGAACAGAGAAGCAATTCGCCACCTAATGGTACAGGTAGGTTGAGGTAGAAGGGTAGCACTACATGTTTAGAACCATCAAATTAGATCTAAAATAGTAGTTCATAGGGCCAGAATTGCCCATGTAACTTATATGTGAAGCAATCTGCACAGATTACCATTTTGAGTGTTTAAATTAGCTTATTTAGCCTAGTGGTTAGAGCACTGACTTGGTAACCAAGAGACCAGGGTTCAATTCCCACTAGTACTGTGTCCTTGAGCAAGTCACTTAACCCTCCATGCCTCAGAAGAAAGGCCTGGCAGTAGACCTTTGGCTATGCTGCCAAGAATACCTAGGAGCTGCTGTGTTGCCAGGAGTTGGCATTTACTCAAAGGCTTGCATTGTAGGTTGCAAGAAAATAAGACTACAACTTGTTATAGCATTTAGATTGACCTTACATGGTTGACATTTTGTGAACCTTTGTTTTCAGTATATTTGCATCTAACTCACACATTCAGTAGTAGTTCAAGGTGCATTACATTCAAGTTTGCCAGGTTCTTCCCTGTTTTCTGTTGAACTTTGTACACAAGGCAGTGGAGGGTTAAGTGATTTTTGCCCAAGATCACAAGGACCAGCAGATGGATTTAAACCCTGGCTTCTTTGCTTGTCTCAATACCATACATGCAAATACTCACTGAGGATATATATACTTATCAAGCAAAACCTCAGTGCCTCACTACTTTTAATTCCATCTAATGGAAAACCACACAATATAACACTTCTGGAAGAAAACCTAAAATAGAGGAGAAAAGATGTTGGTAATCCTGCTCTCCTACACGGAAGCTAAATGCCAGAAGGGGAATTTCTGAAGGAAGCCATCACAGGTCTAAAAAAATACTCAATCTTATCAAGTTTTATTAACTATATGCAATTGTCTTGCACTAAATTATTCCTAGTCAATTACTGACTATTGCTAGAAGAAATCACAGTACTTGTTGCATAGGCACAAAGTTCAATTACCCCAACAGCTCTACGCACTGGTGTTTTATGAAAATAGCATGCATCTTACTAGGCATAAAGCTCCATAGGCATCCCTACACAAGAGACAAAGCAGAGCCAGGACATCTCATAAAACGTAATAGCTACCCTTCAAGATAAGTAACAGATTAAGATCCTCTCCTGGAAGACTTTAAATTCACAAATGCCCTACGAAGATCTGTTCATGAACAAATCACTTCAGTGGGGGCTTACTTGTTGCTTTAAAGACCACTTCTTCCTTTCTTTGGCTATCTGTCATTGCTCTGGCCATTAGGTTACTAAAGGTGGTCATTTATCTTAACTTTACATAAAATTTAAGACTTAATTAGTTCACATGCTAGATGGTTGGATCACCTTTAACTGAAGTATAACTTAAAACTTTGAATACTCAGCATGGGCTGTTTGGAAATAAGACAGAACATATACATTTGTACTAGCTACAGTATTTACATTGGTTCTTATTTGGATAGGACTCAGGTAATTCCCAAGGTGGCACCAAATCCTATTAGGTTTTTAGTATGACATGAAAAGATGCTCATTTAGAGGACTTATGGAAATGTGTTGAAAAAAATGTCTCTTCAGGAAATGGTTTACAGTCGGGACCTGGATCTGGTGGAGCGAGTTATTCTAACAATCATACCTCTTCCTCCTATGGGGCTAATGGACGAGTCAATGGACGGGTACCAGTAAATCAGCAGATTGGATTGTCTTCAGCCCCTAATCAACCTGTTAAAGCTGCCATAAGTAATGGGAGGGATCCAAGGAGAGCATCCAAAAGATGACCTATGCCAAATGTACAGCTTGCTAAATTATACACCCTACTTGAACACTTACTGCACTTTTATTTATGGGTAACTGAAGTGTGCTTCTGTTGGTGTTTGTTTTCAACTTCCATAATTTGAACTACAGAAGTAGGCGATATGCTATGGTAAATACATAAAGCTGCTTATCTTTTTCAATGTTTGAGCCAGAATTTAAAATTGGGAGTAAATTGTTTTGTGTTTTGTTCCTGTATATGCACTGTTAAAAATTTTCATTTAGCCTGTTTTGTGCCAGAAGGTGCTACTTAAGCAATAAAGACAGAATATGGGATACCTTTGAGGCAATTCAGTCTGTTTCAGCAAGATGTTCAGAATGAGACAATTTCCAGACTGCATATGCAAGTAACATAATGTAGGTGCCAAAGTTTTGTGGTACACTCACTAGAGCAGGGTTGGCCAACTCTGGTCCTAGTGCACCACGATCCAGCCTGGTTTTCAGTATATATACACACCACATGAATTTCATTAGGGGCATCCAGAAAACCAGGCTGGATTGTGGTGCACTAGGACCAGAGTTGGCCACACTTGCCCTAGAGTAAATGCCCATGCCTATATTCTGTGCACCTAATTAGCAATATATGAACCATAAAATCAATGTGCATACTTAGCTGGATGCTTTTATAAGAGGCCATTGATGGTACCTACTAATAGAAGTAAATGACTAAACTGGCCCCCTTAAGGCATCCACTTTCATGCTTGAGGTAGGTGTTTCCTTCTCCAACTATCATCCCGAGTCTGAGCAATTGAAATTAGTACACCCCCCTCTTTTTTTTTTTTTTTTTTTTTTTTTTTTGCTTGCAAGAAAGCAGATGACTTACCTGTTAACAAATGTAGTTACATTGTAAGCACAATGTATTGGTATTAATTTGTCATGCAGTTTCACAAGTATAAAAAGCAGTCTTTAAAGTCTGCATTTGTTTGTTTGGATAGAGGTTTGCACACTTTAAATAGCTACTAGTGGCTTTCTGATTTTTCACTGAGCCACCCCTATCCTTTGCATCTAAAAACCATATGTAAGGGTAATAGGTTTCCTTTCTCAATTCAAGACAAGTTACTTTTCATGTATTGTAGGTATTTTTCCTGTCCCAGAAAGGCTTGTTATCTAAGGGTTAGATTTACTAAGCAGTGCTAGTGAAACACCTGTAGTATGTGCGCCAAGATCCCATTCAGTAACATGGGACTTTGACACACAATACTGTGTGTGCACTGCTAGCAATGCTTAGTAAAGCCTAGCACCCATAAGATCTGGGTTTGATTCCTACTAGCACTGACCTAGGGCATGTCACACTACCCTCCATCGCCTCTGAAGAAAAGCCCTAGCTATCTATTTCAGTCATACCTTGCCCAGAAAACCCAGGGGCTGCTGGATCGCTAGGAGTCGGCATAGACTTGACGGCACTTAAAGACAAGTTTTTATATTGAAAGACTGCCAAGATTACAAGCTGTGGCAGTGGGATTTGAACCCATGTACACATGCAAACCCTAATCTTTACACACTGCACTGCTGTACAGTTTTTCATCTTGACAGTAATTTTCTACATGTCAGCTCTGCCTAATCATATTAAATAGAGAAAATGACTGCATTTCTTTTTCTTATGCTAAAGTAAAACTTAATCTCCAGGAACAAGCAGGAATGAGTCTTCGCATATGGGTACGTTGGTACCGACTCTGCGCGGGAACGCTTCCCAGCATCCAATCAAAGAGCTTTTGGAAGCATCCCACCACGCCTGCGTGCTGCCTTCCTGCCTTTCCCAACTGCCTCTCCTCAGTTTTTGTTTTCCGCGGAGCCGGCAGGATGTCGTCCTGTCACCGCAGAAAATTCTTGTTTTATTTCTTTAGTTTTCTTGTGGTTGCGGCTGTCTTCCCGACGCCACTGGTACCGCCGGTGTGTTCTTTTCTTTTCTTGTAAAATCTTCCTCCTTCATGGGATATTTTTTTCATACTGTCCCACGGTTCTTTAGGCCTTTTAGGCCTCTTCTTTTTCCTTCATGGAACCGCCAGCCACTTTCTCCAAGAAATGTTTAGACTGTGGCGGTACAACTTTATTTTTAGAACCTCGAAGTCTGTTTCTAACCTGCTTGGGTCCTGACAACAGTTTGGTGAGAAGAGGTCTTCAACATCGAGGTTCCCTCGATACACGGTTTCCCTCCAACTTTGAGGCACCGTCCCCTCCTCCTACACAGGATCAGGTAACCCACAAACAGTCTGTTAAGACTAGCCAGCCCTCGAGTGGTAGGTCTCATGCACAGCATATAGACGACTCCGGCCTTGCCCTTGAGGGCCCACTGGTTTCAAAACCCCAGCGGGAGTCTTCGGTCTCCAAAGCCTTTCAGGGGTTTCAGGTTGTTCCTGGGGTTCACCCCTCACAGAACATACCTGAGCCGTGTCCGGTGGTGGCAACCGCTTTGAGCGGTACCGATACCCTGGCATCGGCACTGGTGTTGAATGAAACACGGTGCCTTCAGGACTGGTGGATTCTCTCCAGACTGACTTTCCTTTATCGGGTACCAGCACCGTTACTACCACCGACGTCGGTATCCTCCAGATATGTGCATCGATAGCCTCGCTTTTTTCGATGCCGAGTCTCAAATCGATCTCCAGTCTGGAGGACTGGGTACCAACTTGCCTTGGTACCGGCTCTCGGCGGTACCGAAGGCTTGGTTCCGATGATTCGGATCCACAACTCTTGGTTCCCTTGGGGCCGATTGAGCTGCCCTCGATGCTGAGTTTGGAATCGATCTCTCTCTAGTCTGGAAGACTGGGTACCAATACGCTTTGGTACCGACACAGATCTATACCGCTGGCTCGGTACCAAGGATAGCGGCTGAAGGTTTTTGGTTACCCTGGTACTGATTGAAGGTCACTGATTACTGCTCCGATGTCTGTCAGGCTCGACTCGGACATCGGTACCGGTATTGGTATCGGTACCGGTATCCACAGTAACATCGTGCCCAACTCCTGCCATGCTTTTTTCAACAGGATCACTCCCTTCTATACCAAGCTTGGAGTCTATACCTGGCATGGACAATGTGGTAATGATGGTTGCTGCTCCTGACAACCAGTACCAGTGACATCCCTTAAGCATTCCACACTGCACTCTGCAGGATCTTCTATTCCAATATATTTGGATAGTTCTGTCGGTGCTCAGGCTAGTTCTTCAGATCTAACCTGTCCAAGGGAGATTCCTGTTGGGGATTCCTCTTTTCAGAGTTTCCTCCTGGATATAGCAAGATCTCTTGCCATTCCTATTCCAGGACATGATCCTGCACAAGGCTCTGTTTCTACCAAGGCAAAGGAGAACATAATGCTTCCTTTGCATCATTCCTTGCAGGATCTCCTTCTAGGAATTTTAAGGGTACCCCCACCTTCCAGAGCAACTGATCTCTTATCAGGTGCCCCCCTTTCCAGGGTTTCAAAAGACTCAACTTCCTCATCATTCCATAGTAGTGGTATCAGCAATGAGGCGGATAAAGAGTAAGAAAAAGCACTCTTATCCACCAAGTCGTGAGTCTAAGACACTAGATGCCTTTGGATGTCAAACCTTCCAGACATCTATGCTTTCTGCAAGAATTCTCTCATATATTTGACTCTTTCCCTTCCAGAGTCAAAGAGTGCAGGCTATTCTTCACTGCTTAAGCATCTCCAGAATATCTCTCTTACTCGTGCTTCCCTAGACTCTTTTGAGTCTGCTAGCAGGATTTCTGCTATATCTATAGGGGCACGACATAGAGCCTGGCTTCAGACTTAGATAAATGGGCAAAGCAAAGACTGGGACATACTCCTTGTACTAGAGACAATCTTTTCAACAAGGAGTCTTTACGTCAGGTTACTCAGTTGTCCATGACTTACCTGTTCCTAAGGGCTGTTCTGCACCTTCTTCTGTCCCAGTAGGTAGGAAATGTCCTGCCAAACCTTCTTCCCATAGGAGGAGAAAGTTGTTTTATGCATCATTTGCCCATCATGCAGATGTTCCCAAACAGGGGAAGCATCGTCCTGGTCTGCAGAATTCAACCTCTCACCAGGCTCAGCAAACCCAGCAACTGCAGGGTTTCTGATCAATCTTCATCAGATGCTTGTGACTCTGGGGGTTAGAATCTGCAGTTGCTTCTTCTCAATTGAGGCAATCCACTGCTCTCATTCTAAACCCTAGACATGGATCTCTTCCCAAAAGACATCCATTTTTCTATGTTCTATGAGCTGTCAGGATGTTCATGCCTATAGGGCACAGGGTTCTCCTCTTCCTGCTAGGGAAAGAGGTCTAACCACTATCAAATGATAGATCCTGTGCCAGCATGTCTTTTTTTCCTTTCTATAGACTCACTACTTAAGTCTTCTTCAGCTCCATTCTTTTTACCTTCTTACCAAGCTGTAACATCGGTATTGCTTCACTGGAGGGCTTTTCTTCAGCCTCTCTAGTTTTTTGTTACTTTTCCAGTGCGGAGTTCTCTTCTGAGTTGACTCCTCTTTTTCAATCTTGCTTTGAAGCAGTTCATCAGACATGTCCAGAGTTTTCTACTCCTGTTCTGTCTGTTCTTTCTGTTTTTAAACAGTAACATTCTTTCTGCTGTCTGGCAAGCAGCTGCCAATGCAGGAGCCTTAATGTTTGGACCACTGGTTCTTGTCCACCAGCAACCAGATTTGTCCTCCACTAACATTCTCTCTAGTCTTAGTAGTGGCTCCAAGTCAGTGCTGTCATCTGTCTTGGAAACATTTTCACTACAAGCTTGTTGGATTGTCTTATCTTTCTGCCATCTCTATTCCCCTAGGTTTGGCAGCATAGTTGACATAGGTACTGGCTCTCCAGTAGCCAGTTCTATCTCCTCATTCTCCTGCATCATGCTCTTTGCAATCCTACAGAGATGCTCTCCACTATGGGCCCTTGTTAGAGAGCATGGGAGTTTTTTCTCCAACAGCTGTCCTAGATGGCTGGAAAAGGCTTTTTCAGTAATGTATCCCATGACTAGAAAGGCTCTCCTTTTTAATATAAAGGACATAGGCCTTCTCTTATGTGAAAGCTTAAGGCGTTGCCAATTCCCTGCTTTGGTCCATAGTATTTCCAATCGGGAATATGCTTTTCTCCTTGCAGCTCGTCCTCATGGTAAGAATGCATGATACCTCTTTGCCCTTAAGCAGGTCAGCATGGTATCTTATTTTTATGCGTCTCCTGTTCACTTACCATGCTAGAATACTCGGGACTTGCTGGCTGCAGACTATCATCCTCTGCTTTTCACGTAACTGTCCTGGTTATTTCACTACCTAGCATCCCTGTAGCTCATAACCAGTGGGAACAGATTCTCTATCTTCTCAAGTAGGTTCCACCTTCTTGTTAGATGAATCTTTTTCCTCTCCACATTCTCCTATGTGAATACTGTTCTGTAGGCATATCTGTCTGCTTCATTGCAGACACCCATATAGAGGCCTATATATTCATATCTGTAGCATACATCTTACAGCTGTCTATCTTTGTGTGTATTTTATGCCCTTCATATCTCACTATAGATATATTCTCATATATCTATCTGTCAAGATATTTACTATGGGTAGATAGGTATCCTGCATTTATCTACCTGACTGTCCAGGCTCATATAGCTATATGATTCTGACAGATGGGCTTTACCCATACCTATGCTATCCAGCATGTTTGGAGTTCCACACTCACAACCACTTTTGTGGTAGTTAACAACTTCCACCATAACCTTAAGGTTTAGGTACCTCTGAAGCTCTCCATGTTCCAGTATCTCTCCTAGCTGACCCCAGTTAGGAGAGCCATTGCGGATCTTCAGCTAATCACAGGCTCTAACGCCTCAGGCGTTTGTCCTTTTCTTTTGGGATACAAGGGGTTTCCATACCTTTTCCTCCCACAAGGACTGTGCCTGTTTGTACAATCCGGTCGGCCTTCTCGTTTTGCTGCCAAGGGTGAGCCACTCTGTTGCCAAAAGAGTTTGGCTTTTATCATAAAGCTGCCTGCTGAAGGCCCACCGTTTTTGGTACTACCCCAGTTCTCACCGGGGTTCCCTCTTACCTTTCAGGAATCTGACCCTTTTTTTTTTTTCTCCCTACAGGTTTATTACCGCCACTTCAGTGAGGTCATCTTTGAGGTTCCTCTACTGGGTTCCCCAGTAGATCCTATAAACCTCCTTACTGCTGTGTAATTCTGTTAGGGGAGGTCCATATTGCAATATTCCTTCAATATCATTGATGATCATCCACACATGGACTCCTTTTCTGCAGTCCTATGCTAGGTTAGCTGTTCCATAGCACCTTTCTTTCTTCAACTCCTACCCTCCATCCTCAGGATGCCTGGTGTTGTGTGGGATAGCATGTTCTACCCTATAACATGCTGGGACTCCAGGCATCTTAGCTTGGGAGTCCCCCATATGTGAAGACTCATTCCTGCTTGTTCCTGGAGATAGCACAGTTACTTACCTGTAACAGGTGATCTCTGGGAACAGCAGGAATAAGTCTTCACAACCCACCCACCTCCCCAGGAGTTGTATCTATCTTTCCTTTCCTCTCTCTCTCTCTTTGTCTCAGCTTTAAAACTTAACTGAGGAGAGGCAGTTGGGCAAGGCGGGAAGGCAGCACGCAGGCGTGGTGGGATGCTTCCAAAAGCTCTTTGGACGCTGGGAAGCGTTCTTGTGCAGACTGTCGGTACCGATGTACCCATATGTGAAGACTTATTCCTGCTGTTCCCAGAGATCACCTGTTACAGGTAAGTAATTGTGCTTTCCATACGTCCTGCTCGACCAGTCTAGACAAGTGTGTTGTATTCCCCTACCAGCAGTTTGGAGACAACCAATGAAAAGCCCAGATTTCAATGACCTTGCTCACATGCCTTTATTTGCCTCAGTCACCAGAGGTCTCTAGTATTTGTCTTCAGAAGATGAGGGGTGGACTTTGCCGTCTAAAGAAAATCTGAAGAAGTGAGAGGAAAAATTATTAAATACTCACAAATGACCACTTTTGAGGGGAACTCACTTGAGCACAAAGTGGGAGGCTACACTAGACTTTCTTTTTCGGTAGCCATAGGAGGAGGGAGAAAGCTTGTTGAACAGCCAGAAATTGGAAGGATCTGGAAGAGTACAGCAGCCTCACACAATTGCAAAGCTTTCATACCATCCTACAGAAGATTGCAAAAGACTACTCTTTTTAAAGGGACCTGCCTGCCAGCCACCTTTTAAACACTTCTGCAAAGCTAGTGAAACGGTTTCAGGGGAGTAGAGCTCAGCTTGGCATGGATTCTTTGCCTGGAGCTCTCAAGTGGTGAGTAACAAGCTTGACCACATCATTGTCTTTAGGGTCTTTTGATTCAGTCTGCCTGGGATGCAATTTGGGGTGTACTGCTGTCACAGTTTTCCTGCTGGCTTCTGCACATTGTTAGTGTTATGTGCCTGGTGGCCATGTTTTCTTAGTGCATGTTCTGCCCAAGCATTTCCAACGTGTTTCTATCCTGATGCATTGCAGTGGAGGTGAACTTTAAAGCAAGCCTTTTAGGCTACTGTGGCCTTGTGTGTGCTGATGTGATACTTGCCATAAGTCTGTCTTCCAGGAAACATTGCCCTGTGGCAAGTGAGTTGCCTCATCTCCAGATTCTGGACTCTGCTTTTTCATGTTAGCATGAGTCGTCCTGGAGGGCCTGTGCTCCCCTCTCCTGGCTGAGGGATGCAGTTATCCTGGCCTTGCCTGCCTCAGGGTAGGAGGTGACAGATGGTGCTATGGGTAAGGATAGCCAGCTGGAAGATCCAGAGATCATGTTGTGAGCTGATCCTTGTCCTATAGGGGGTCCAGGGTGACTGTGCTCCCTGGTGTTGGGAAGGTCATTGCCAAGAAGGAGAGCTTCCAGACTCCACACTGTCTGTCCTTTTACCAGGATCAAGCCTGCTGCTATGGAAACTCAGACCCTGCAGCCTCTGGGGGTTCTCAGGTACATTCTTGTGAGGAGCAGGCTGAGAGTGGGAAGCCCTGTTTGAGTGCCTTTGGCTAAGTGTCCCCAGTAAGGGGCACCCCCTGGAGATGGAGAACAGCTGGGAGCTTCCTGAGATTGTGACTTTGATTCAGATGTTAGTACTGGGCTCTGACATGGGCAAAGCACACTCTCTTCAGAATTGTGAAGAGGCTGGTGTAATCTGCCTATTCTGGTAGGAGGAGCTGGTGGCATTGATTGCCAGTATCTCATCTGCCTTGAACTTGATGGTTGCTCCCAATACAAAGCAGGAGCTGAAGATATACGCCTGCTCCTTCAAGAGATGTGGAAATCCCATTACTGTCTTCACTTTCCCAGATGTGATAAAGGATCTGGTCGGAGTGAGATTCTCCCAATTCCCCACCCAAGGGATTAAGGATTTGTAAGATCTATGCTCTCTTGGAGAAGTGCTTTGGGTGGCTTTGATTCATCCCAAGGTGGATACATGGGTCACAGCAGACTGGTAGAAACAAAGAACCAGTGAAAAGCCAAGGTTTCAATGGCATCACTCCTATGCTGCTTGGCCTTGGCCATCAGAGGTCCCTTCAGTATTTTTGTTTCTAGCAGATAATGGATTTTCTTTTCTGTAGAAAATCAGGATTGTGAGGAAGATTGATTAAACACTCGTGAATGACCACCTTGATACAGAAAGATGACTCAATTGAGCATGATGTGGGAGGCTCCACTAGCCTGGAGTCTTTTTGGTAGCCGTAGGAGGAGGGAAAACTTTGGTTCAGCTCCTCTCTCGACCTGAATAAGAGCCTGTTGAGCAGCCACAAATTGGAAGGATCTGGAAGAGTGCAGCAGATTTGCTCAACCTCAGCGTCCTCTACTCTCAGAGATTGTAGAAGACACTTGGAGGGATCTGCCTGCATGCCACCTTTACAGTGCTGCAAAGCCAGCCAGTGAAATGGTTTCAGGGGAGTAGAGCTGAGCCTGCATGGGTTTTCTGCCTGGGACTCTCAGGGAGTGAGTATCAAGGCTTGTCCTTGTTGGGGGAGCTCCTGATTCTGTCTTTGGATGCAATTTGGGGTGTCTCATTGGTAATGGCACAGTGTGGGGGTTTCCTGATTGTTTCTGCATGCATTAGTAATTTTACATATTGTGTGCCTGGTGGTCATGTGGTCCTAACATGCATTCTGCCCAAGTAGCTCCTAGTGCCTGTAATTTGCATAACATAAAAGTGCAGTTAAGTCTTGTGAGCTGATGCCATCTTAGCACATGCATGCTGTTATACTTGCCCTAACTGTCTTCCAGGAAATGTTTGAACTGTGGCATGTGAAGTGCCTCATCCCTGGATTCTGGACTCTGCTTTTCTCCAGGAACAAGCAGGAAGTCAGCCCTTGCATATGGGTGACATCTGTGCTGCCGGAGCCCACGAGGAGCAATTCCCTAGCTTTCAAAGAAGGCCTTTGGGAATGCTACCACACATGTGGTCCCCTTTCTGCCCAAGGCTGGCATCTTGCTCGGTCTCCTTTTTTTTCTGCAGAGTCCAACAGATGTAGTCCTTTTACTTCCCTGGAAAAAGTACCAAAATTCCTTCCTTTTTCTCCAGTTTGTGTACCAGTTCCCTTCCTTCTCAGAAGCACCCCTGGTGCTGGTATTGCTTCTCCCCCCCCCCCCCCTTTCTCAAGGTTCCACCTCGACTGACCCCTGCACCTTTTTTTTTTTTTTTTGCCTGGGGGTCCTCTACCTTAGCTGGGGGGGGGGGGGGGCGTTCCACCATGACTCCTGGTGGTTGCAAGAAGTGCGACTGCTGCAGTCAGACTATTTCAGTTACTGACCCTCATGACTGCAGTCTGTTACCTGGGCCCGGACCACAACAGTTCCACCCGCAACCGGTGCCAGGCTATGACCCCCAAGACAAAAGGCGTTCAGAGTTGCAGAGGACGCAGTTGCCAAGATCTGACTCTGCCCCAGCTTCCCCATCATCAAGCCCTAAAGTTGGCCCCTTATGGGAGGTCCAGATGTCCTCTTGAGTTCCATGGCACTGGCTCCTCTGGTGCAGTCTCGGACTCTCTCAAGAAAAAAGGTGGTTCTGAAAGAGGTGCTTCTGATGAAGCTGGGCAAAATCCCTTACTGGGACTCGGATGACTCCAAGCAGCACCCTTGGTCTCGAGACAAGAGTCCTCAGCCCACAGACTGCACCAGGTCCTGTGAACCTGTAGTCCTCAAACACTCTCTGGAGTGCTGGCGTCAAACCCAAGACCTTTGGTATCCATGCCTGGAGCTGCACAGTTGTTGGGCCTTGAGTCCTGAATGGTGACGATGGAGCAATGTGTCTCCTCTATCCTGGTTTTGCAGCGGTTGTCTGTCTGGGTTCCCGGTATCATCTGTCTTGACACGGGCCCCCTGACCTCGGGAGTCCCTGGGCATCTATCTAAGCACCAAGCGCTTTGGGTAAGTCCTCTGTGTCTAGAGGTCTCTGTCATGCTCCTCTGGGATCTGGTCTTCCCTGACAAGTTTTTGGGAGTCTGATCCCAGGTTTTCTGGGGGAGCCCAGTTCCTCGGGATTGGCCTTGAGGCCAACTCCTTGACACCCACAGAATTTGATTGGGAAACCAAGGATGAGCTCTTTCCAGAGATCACCTGGCATAGGGAAGTCTCCTCAGCAGTCTCCTCCAGAGCCTTGGTGCCACTCTCTGCCCGAGGATATAGCTTTTCATGACTTTGCAACATGGCCTGGGCCCTTTCAATCCAGACTGAGTCGGGGGACAACCTGCGCACCAAGGAGCTCGAGATTCTGCAGTGCGAGTCCTCATAAGGAGATTCTCTGTGCCAGTTCCACCCATCTTCAAAAGGCTACTCCTCAGGACATGGGATACCCCAGCCTCTGTGCTGGTGGTCAGTTGGCACCTGGCTGCTATCACTCTATGGTGGTGGAGTCCTCTATGCAGAAACTGAAGAGTCTAACCTACTCTTCGGTCCCCCTTCCACGGCAGGGAGGCCCTGGTCCTTGACACCCTGGGCTGCAAGTGCTAGCAGGGCACTATGCTCAAGTGCTGCATACAGGCCTACAAGTTGTACATGGGTATATACTTCAAAGGTGTGATCCAAGAGCTTTTAGGGTTCTCAGTGGGTCTTGCCGGGGAACCCCACCAGAGGTTCCAGTTCGTGGTGGCAGGCATCTTGGACCGCTCCATATTCCTTTCACAGGCTGCCTATGACAGGTTAGAGTTGGTAGCCAGGGTGGCAGCCACAGTTATCAGTGCTTAGCAGGCATAGTTACAAACCTAAGACCTCTAGCAGTGGGTGCAGGAAAAGCTGCTGGATGTCACCTGCAGTGATGAGAACCTATTTGGGAAACAGATATGTAACAAGGTGGCAGAAATCAAGGCTGAGGTGGTCACCTTGCAAAAACTGTCCAGAAACACCTTGGCCCTCCTAAAGAAAAAATCAGGGGGGGGGGGGGCTGCTATCCGGGCCCTAACAATCTTGGGGCAGCTGCACCAGGTTTCACAGTCTAAAGGCCAGGGGCATGGATCCTGGAAGCCTAAGGCCCTCAAGCCTCAGACACCAGCTTCCACCCAACCGGGGGGAGCGTTTGACTCCTGGGCTGGGACTCCCATCATGAGGGGGGGGGGGTCAGCTGGCCTCATTTGCCCACAGATGGTCCAACATCACCACAGACAGGTGGGTCCTGCAGGTGGTGAGGGGGGGTTACCACCTCCATCTACAACAGAACCTCCAGACATCATCCCAGGAGAGCCATCACAGCCTCTCCTCCAGGCCTTGCTCATTGCAGGCTTGCTCAGGGACAAGGCGGTGAAGCCCATGCCCCTACACCACCTGGGGAAAGGGGTTCTACTCAAGGTACTTCCTTGTCACAAAAAGAACAGGGGGCCTTGGCCCATCCTGGCCCTGTGCAACTTGAACAAGTTTCTGGTGAGGGAGAAGTTCAAGGTGCTCTCCCTTGGGACACTGCTGTCCTACCTCTGCCAGGGAGACTGGCTCTGTTCCTTGGACCTCAAGGTTGTGTACACCCACATCCGGTCCATTCCTCTCACAGACAGTTCCTGAGATTTGTGGTTGGGGAGCAGCACTACCAGTACAGGGTGCTAACCATTCGGCCTTGCCTCCTCCCCAAGGGTCTTCACAAAGTGCCTGGCAGTTGTGGCTGCCCATGTGTGCTTCCAGGAGACCCACATCTTCCACTACTTGGATGACTGGCTCATCAGAGGCAACATGGTCCTCTTGGCCAGCCAAACTACAAGGCTTACCATCCACACCCTGCAGCAATTGGGATTCATAATCAACTAATCAATATAATTTCAGTTTGTTCAATGTAAACCGCACTGATGCAGAATAGCGTGTTATATAAGAGAATGTAAATAAATTAACTACCCCAAGTCCAGTCTCAGTTAAAGACCTGGAATCTATGGGAGCCCAGTTGGACACTCTGCAAGTCAAGGCCTTCCAACAGCAAGGGCCTACTGCCTGATGCAGTTAGCAAAGGAGGTTCAGGCCTGCAGGTTGGTGCTGTTCTGCTTGTTAGGCCACATGGCCTCAACAGTTCATGTCACACCCTTGGCTCGCCTACACGAGAGGCCCAGTGGTGCCTCAGGTCACAATGGTCACAAGCCACAGGCAGGCTGAGATACAGGGTAAAGGTCACCCACCAACTGGCAGCCTTCCTCAACAGTGCAGGGACTGCCACCAATCTCAGGGCAAGGATGCACTTCCAAAACACTAACGCCACAAAAGGTCCTGACAACAGATGCCTCCCTGGCACTTGGGGCAATTTGGTCCCCAGAAGAATCTCTGTAACTGATCAACCTCCTTGAGCTCAGGTCCATCTTCCTGGCCCTGTAGGCCTTTTGCTACCTCCTGAGCAACCTTTCGGTCCTCATACAGATGGAAAATTGTGTGGCCATGTTCTGTGTGAACAAGCAGGGAGACACGGGCTCCTATTCCCTCTGTCAAGAGCCGGTAGCCCTCCACTCCTTTGCAGTGTGCAACAGCATGCTCCTGAGAGCGTTTTGTGCTAGGCCAGGACAACCTCCTGGTGGATAAGCTCAGTAGGATCCTTTGCCCACATGAGTGGAGTCTAGATCCCAGGGTGGCATGGAGGCTCTTTCACCTCTGGGGCAAGCCTTGGCTGGACATGTTCACCTCCCCGGACTGCACTGCTACCCAGATTCTGCTTACCTCAGCCACACCACAGAAGGATGGCAGTGGATGCCTTTCTAGTTTCACGGTCGAAGGGCCTGCTTTATGCGTTCTCGCTGACCTCTCTGCTAGCCAGATGCCTCTTCAAAATCCAGCACAACCATGCCACAGTGATCCTGGTTGTTGCCAAGTGGCCCAGACAGCCCTGGTTCCCTCTGCTGCTCTCCCTGTCAGTGGCACTGGACCAACAACCAGATATCCTTTCATGGGGGGCTCCCCTCTCCACCCCAACATGTGATACCTGACCTTAACTGCCTGGATGCTGAAAGGGCAGTCCTAGTCCCTTTAGTCTCTTGGACAAAGTGCAAGAGATCCTTCTAACCTTCCAGAAGCCCATCACCAGAAGGGTGCATATGACTTCAAGTGGAGGAGATTATCTCTGTGTGGAGAGGAATGATGACATCTTCCCATGCAGTCTGCAGCTCATACTGCAGTAGCTGCTGTTTCTCTCCCATTTAGGATTGAAATTGAATTTGGTAAGAGTGGATCTTGGCATCATAGTAGCTAACCACCACCCTGTGGAGGGGAGACCCCTCACATGCCAGCCCCTGGTCTCCAGGTCCCTCAGAGGTATTCTGCTGTTGAAGTGTGCCCCCCTGGTCCCAGAGTGGGATCTTTAATGTGATGCCTGCAGCTCATCAGACCACCATTTGAGCCTTTGGTGACTTGCCATGTGAGGTATCTCTCCTGGAAGGTGGCCTTCCTGGTGGCCTTGAAGTCTGATTGAAGAGTGGGCAAGCTACAGGCTATAGTGGCAGACTTGCCTCATACCAGGTTCTATATGAGCAGGGTTGTGCTTTGCATGCACTCCAGGTTCCTCCTGGAGGTGGTGTCCGCTTTCCACCTCAGTCATGAGGTGGTCTTCCCCCACCGTCTCATGCTGGTAAGGCACTGGACTGTAAAAGGCTTTATCCTATCTACAGAGGACCCAGGCCCACAGCAACGCTCCTCCAATGTTTTGTCTCCTATGATGCCAGCAGGCCAGGGCTGTGACCAAGTAAACCCTGTCCACTTGGGTGGTGGACTGTATTGCCCTTGCTTATGAGCAAGTTGGCCTCTCCCTAGAGCACCGGATCACTGCTCATGTGAGGTCTATGCCACATTAGTAGCTAACCTGTGTTCAGTGTTGGTGACACATTTGTAAAACTGCCACATGATCTTCAGTGCATACATTTTGTAGCTCACTACTGCCTCGTGTGTGTCCTATAGGGACCATACCTTTGGTCAGGCTTTAATCCAAAGCATTCTTGGTGTATAGGAAACTCCTGCCCTCCAACCCTTCTGTGTTCAGGACACGGGTCTGCAGATACCTTTTAGTAGAGGCTCACCCCCTGCAACTCACAGCCTCCCTATTGGTGGTGGTCTGTGCTGTTGTGGTTCAGTCCCTGTCAGCTTTGGAGCTAGGGAGTCCCCTATGTGAGGACTGACTTCTGCTCGTTCCTGGAGAAAGTATAGTTACTCACCTGTAACGAGTGTTCTCCAGGGACAGCAGGAGTAAGTCCTCACAACCCTCACTCTTCCCCTGGGAGTTGCCTTCTTTTCTTATTTCACCTTTTTGCCTAAGCTATGTCATGTGATTGAGAAGATGGTATCCTTGGGCAGGAAGGGGACTATGCATCCCTGGTAGCATTCTTAAAGGCTTTCTTTGAAAGCTGGGAAATTTCTTTGTGGGCTCCGTTTGGCACCGACCTCACTCATATGTGAGGACTGATTCTCCAGGACCAAGCAGGAAGTCAGTCCTCACTTATGGGTGATGTCGGCGCCGACGGAGCCCTCGCGGAGCAATTTTCCCCAGCTTTCAGAGAAAGCCTTTGGGAATTGCAGCGCGCATGCGCGGTCGTCTTCCCGCCCGAAGGTGCCATCTTAGCCAGTCTTCTTTTTTCCGCGGAGCCCTACAGACGTCCCCGTCTTGTCCCCGCGAAAAAGTTGATTTTCTTCTTTATTTTATCCTTTTTCCTTCGGTTCGACGCCGATCTTTTTCCCGCCCGGACTCGCGACGCCGGTCACGAGTCCTCTTACTTTTTTCGGTTTTTTCTGACTTAGTCAGCTTTCGTTTTCGGTTTTTCCCTGGCAGCCCGGTCTTTTGACCTCGCAGGGGCCCTTTTTCCCCCGATGGCTGCCAGTGGGTTTAAGCGGTGTGGTCGGTGTGACCGAAATATGTCACTAACCGACACACACGACTTTTGCCTCCGCTGCCTGGGCCCGGATCATGAGGAACTGATCTGTGGGCCCTGCAGCAAAATGTCTTCAAAGGCGTTGAGAAGCCGGCGGCATCAGCGTGAGAGAATCTTCGCTGACCCCAGCCGTACCCGGACCTCGTCGGAGGCCTCCGCGTCGAAGGGCTCCAGCTCGGACCGTCGCCGGAGTTCCTCCGACCGGGGTTCTCCCTCCGGGGACCATCGTCGGAAGGTGAAACCCGCGAGGGCGGCGTCGGTGGACGCTCCTGGTTCCGCGAGGGCCAGGTCGCATAGCCCCGACAGCCGCCCCGGGTCCTTGGAGAAGGAACACATCCCGAAGCGACCTCGCCTGGAGTCGGAGATGCCTGCCCGGGTAAGTCCTGTGGTCCTTCTGGACTCGCCTCCGCGACAGCCGACGTCGGGCCCGACGCCGTCGGGGCCCGAGTCGGGGGCTGCTGGGTCACCTGAGCTCGGACTCAGGTTGACGGCCTTGGAGAGCAGACTGTCTGCCTTCATGGACC
This sequence comes from Ichthyophis bannanicus, assembly GCA_033557465.1. Classification (NCBI taxonomy): domain Eukaryota; kingdom Metazoa; phylum Chordata; class Amphibia; order Gymnophiona; family Ichthyophiidae; genus Ichthyophis; species Ichthyophis bannanicus. The sequence goes on from CM066036.1 coordinate 561,942,233, forward strand.
AGCAGAGGGCACTGCTCGCTGGCTTCGCTGGCGCCGCTGCCCTGACCGCCGGGACGTCGACGTCCAAGTCGACCCCGGAGACCGAGCCGATCCTCGAGTCGATGAGAACTCGAGTCGATCCTCGGTCGAGGTCACCCTCGGCCTCCCGTTCGGGACCGAGGTCGCCGACGCCGACTCCCTCGGCGTCGGGGCGGCTGGCGCCGCACCCTGCCCGGGCCGACCCCACCGAGTCCTCGTCGGAGTCGGTCTGGGAGTCTGAGGAGGAAGAGTCACCTGATTCTTTCCGGACTCGGTGTGTCCCATCGGACTCACCGGAGTCCGAGCCTTGAAAGCAGTCCCCCCCGGAGGATGCCCGGTTCTCGGACTTCGTTAGGGATATGGCCAAGGCTTTGGCCTTCCCTGCGGATCCCGAGGAGGAGCCTCGAGCCGAAGAGCTCGACGCCCTCCAGTATGACTCTCCCGCGAGGGAACACTTTACTGTACCGGTTCCTCCTATGCTGGAACGACTACTCTTCCGCATGTGGGAGAGTCCGGCCTCCTCGCCGGTCCTGAGCAAGCGGGTCGATTCTATCTATCGAGTCCGCAAGAGCCCTGGCTTTCAAAAGGCACAGCTGCCACACCATTCCATGGTAGTGGAATCGGCCATGCATCGTCTTAAGAGCCAGAAGATGCACTCCTCGGTGCCTCCTGGAAGGGAGGCCCGTAACCTGGATGGCCTTGGCAAGAAGTGCTTCCAGGGCTCTATGCTCGCATGTCGTGTCCAGACTTACCAGCTATACATGGGCATGTATCTCCGGGATCTGGCTAAAGAGCTAGCCGGATTCTCCGCTGGTCTGTCCGAGGAACCCTTGCGGAGGTTCCTAGCCTTGTCCACTGGCATTCGGGAATGCTCAAAGTTCATGTCCCGAGCAGCCTATGATGGCTTTGAAGCATCGGCTCGAGTGGCCGCAGCCGGCATCGGTGCCCGCCGACAGGCTTGGCTTCAGTCGTCAGACCTTGAGCCCTGGGTGCAGGACAAGTTGGTCGATGTCCCCTGCCGAGGCGAAAACCTCTTTGGCAAGCCCATGGCGGAAAAGGCTGCGCAAATTGAGACTGAGACTCTCACCAGGACCAGGCTTTCTAGGAAGACCTCCGCCCCTTCCCAGAAAAAGAAGGGCTCGGGGAAAAAGTCCTTTTACCCGAGGAAGGCGGCTGCCTACAAACAATACCCCCATTATCAGGCCCCTGCAGCTCCCCAACAGGGCCAGCAGGCCAAGGGACGGGGTAACGGGTCCCGTAGGCAGCAAGCCCCCAAGCCTGCACCACCAGCCCCTGCTCAGCAGGGTGGGGGCTTTTGACTCACTAAGCATAGCCTCTCCCCCCCCGCTGGTTCCTCCCAGCACCGGAGGCCGGCTGGTTCACTTCGCCCACAGGTGGTCCAGCATCACCGCAGATGCCTGGGTGCTTCAAGTCGTGCGAGAAGGCTATCTTCTCCACTTCCATCAGGTCCCTCCCTCCTATTTTCCGGGAGAACCTCCGCGACCCCCTCTGCACAGGGAGTTGCTCCTTCAGGAGTTAGCAGGTCTTCTGCAGGAACAGGCGGTGGAACCGGTGCCACACCACCTGAGAGGTCAAGGCTTTTATTCCAGGTATTTTCTGATACCAAAGAGAACAGGGGGCCTCAGACCCATCCTGGACTTGCGCAACCTCAACAAGTTCCTTGTGCGAGAGAAGTTCAAAATGCTTACCCTTGGAATCCTTCTGCCCTACCTCCAGCAGGGAGATTGGCTATGCTCCTTGGATCTAAAGGATGCCTACACGCACATCCTCATCCACCCGAGCCACCGACAATACCTAAGGTTTGTGGTGGCAGGAAATCATTACCAGTACAGAGTACTGCCCTTTGGCCTGTCCTCCGCACCGCGAGTCTTCACAAAATGTCTCGCGGTGGTGGCGGCCCATCTCCGGCTTCACGGCCTCTGTCTTTCCGTACCTCGACGACTGGCTCATCAGAGCAGCGTCCGCTCGGGAGGTCACCAACGCCACGCGCCGCACGGTGACTCTTCTGCAGCACTTGGGCTTTGTTATAAACTTCGCAAAGTCCACTTTGCTCCCCTCACAGGATCTCGAGTTCATCGGCGCAAGGCTGCACACTCCTCAGGCACGAGCGTACCTACCGCTCGACAGGGCTCAACGGCTCATGGACCTAGCCGACCGTTTTCGCAGCCAGCCCCTGGTCTCCGCCAGGCGCTTCCTGAGACTACTCGGCCATATGGCTTCCACCGTCCACGTGACCCCCAATGCCCGCCTAAATATGCGGTCTGCTCAATGGTGTCTCTGCCAGCAGTGGCGCCAAGCCACAGGCGGCCTAGCAGACCTAGTGCGTGTCTCCGAGCCGCTGATCTCGTCTCTCCGGTGGTGGCTCCGGCAGCCGAACCTCGTGTTCGGAATGCCTTTCCAGTCACCTCAGCCGACCCGGGTGCTGACCACCGATGCATCCCTCCTGGGCTGGGGAGCACATTGCCAAGAGGCACGTACTCAGGGCCTCTGGACCCCGTGGGAGTCTGCTCAGCAGATCAACTTCCTGGAGCTCAGGGCGATCCGCCTAGCTCTCAAGGCCTTCTCCCACCTGACTTCCCACCAGTCCGTCCTTGTCCAGACGGACAATCAAGTTGCCATGTTCTACATGAACAAGCAGGGGGGCACGGGCTCCTTCCTCCTCTGCCGAGAGGCGCAGAAGCTCTGCTCTTGGGCCGTCAGTCACGGCATTCTCCTCAAGGCAGTTTATCTCCCGGGCCAAGAAAATTGCCTGGCGGACAAACTCAGCAGGGTCCTCCAGCCGCACGAGTGGCGTCTGGATCCCTTGGTAGTTCAGAAGCTCTTCCTCAAGTGGGGCCTCCCCACGGTGGATCTCTTTGCCAGTCCTCACAACCGGCAGCTTCCTCGCTTCTGCTCTCATCAGCCACACCCCCTTCGGGTGGCGGCGGACGCTTTTCTGATCTCATGGTCGGGGAGCCTTCTGTACGCTTTCCATCCCATCCCGCTAGTCTCTCGGACTCTTTTCAAGGTTCTCCGAGACAGAGCCTTCATGATCCTGGTGGCCCCTCACTGGCCCAGGCAGCCGTGGTTTCCGCTCCTACTGCAACTGGCGGTGGAGGATCCAATCCCTCTGGGGGTACAACCGGATCTCCTCACTCAGGATCAGGGGTCCCTGCTGCACCCCAACCTCAGGTCTCTCAACCTCATGGCCTGGCTGCTGAGAGGGTAGTCCTTGCTCCCCTTCTCCTGCCGGCGGAGGTGGAGGAGGTCGTCTTGGCTTCGCGACGGCCTTCTACCCGCAAATGCTACGCCCTTAAATGGCGTCGCTTTGCAGTCTGGTGTACCCAACAGTCTCAGGATCCCTTCTCCTGCCCGGTGTCGGTGATCTTGCAGTACTTGCTACACCTCTCTAATCTGGGACTTAAGTCCAACTCCGTCAAAGTTCACCTCAGTGCTATTTCAGCACATCATGTGCCGGTGGACGGCAGACCTCTTTCCAGCGACCCTCTTGTAGCGAGGTTTCTCCGAGGTCTTCTTCTACTTAAACCACCTCTGCGCCCGCCAGCGCCTGACTGGGACCTGAATGTGGTTTTGCAGCGGATCACCTGTCCGCCTTTTGAACCTATGGCTACCTGTTCTTTCCGTTTTCTGTCTTGGAAAACACTGTTCTTGATAGCCCTCACTTCCGCTAGACGCGTAAGTGAATTGCAGGCCCTCGTGTCTGATCCCCCTTACACTAGGTTCTACAAGAATAGGGTAGTCCTACGGACTCACCCGAAATTTCTGCCTAAAGTGGTCTCCCCCTTTCACATCAATCAGGAGGTGGTACTTCCAACCTTCTTTCCCAGACCACACTCCAGCCGAGCTGAAACGGTCCTCCATACCCTGGACTGTAGAAGGGCTTTGAACTTCTACCTTGACCGTACGCGGGAGCACCGTAAAGCTGCTCAGCTTTTTGTGTCTTTTGACCCCAATAAATTGGGGCTCCCGGTCTCCAAGCGTACTCTGTCCATCTGGGTTGCGGACTGTATCTCTTGGGCTTATGGGGCAGCCGGACTCTCCTTAGAAAGTCGAGTCACGGCTCATTGCGTTCGGGCAAAGGCTACGTCAGTGGCTTACCTCCGCTCTGTTCCGCTGGCAGACATCTGCCGGGCCGCTACCTGGTCTTCGAGCCAGACTTTTGCGGTCCATTACTGTCTCGAGAGGGAGTCCCGTAGGGACAGTGCTTTCGGACAGGCAGTCCTCCGTAATCTCTTTGAGGTCTGAGCAACTCCTACCCTCCATCCCGGATGTGGGCTACCGGTGGATGATAATTCAGCGAAGATTCTATCCTTCTGTGCTGCTGAGCTAGAGGGAGCTCATTTTTGTGCTTAGGGTCTCCGGTAGCCTTGAGCTTGGGAGTCCCATAAGTGAGGACTGACTTCCTGCTTGGTCCTGGAGAAAGCGTAGTTACTCACCTGTAACAGGTGTTCTCCAGGAGCAGCAGGAATCAGTCCTCACTACCCTCCCTCCTCCCCTTGGAGTTGCAATCGTCTGCTTATGTTCTTTTTGCAAATTTTTATGCTGTCTTCTTTAGCTATGTCATCTGACTGGCTAAGATGGCACCTTCGGGCGGGAAGACGACCGCGCATGCGCGCTGCAATTCCCAAAGGCTTTCTCTGAAAGCTGGGGAAAATTGCTCCGCGAGGGCTCCGTCGGCGCCGACGTCACCCATAAGTGAGGACTGATTCCTGCTGCTCCTGGAGAACACCTGTTACAGGTGAGTAACTACGCTTTCCTGCTGTCCTTGGAGCACACCTGTCACAGGTGAGTAACTATGCTTTCTTGCATGGAAGCCTCTGATTCATCCTGCGAGGGCCTGTTTCCCCCTCTTAGTTAGTGGATGCACTTAGTCTGACCTTACCTGCTTCAGGGTGGGAGGTGACAAATGGTTCTATGGTTAAGATATTCAGCCAGCTGGCAGTCCTGGCAACTGCTGTGAATTGCTCCTTGTCCTCTAGAGGGTCTGTGATGGCTGTACCTGCTGGTGGTGGGAGTCGGGTCTGAGAGGAGAGCTTTCAGACTCTGGATTTTCCTCCCCTGAATTGTTTATTTTTGCAACAGATCTTGTCCTTTGTGTGAGAAATTCAGAAGTCTGTGGCCTCTGGGTGCAGTCTTGTATGGAGCAGGCTAGCAGTGGAAGCCCAGTTTGATTTACCTAAATGTTTCTGGAGAGGGATGCCCCTTGGTGATGGAGAACAGCTGGGAGCTGTCCAATTTGACTATGACTCTGTGCTGTGCTCTGATATGGATGAGGAAGTGCTCTTGCCTTCAGAAGATTATGCAGAGGCTGGTGTAAGGAGGAGCTGGCGATGGTGACTGCCACTGTCTCTCATCCACCTTGAATGTGACAGATGCTTCTGGCATTGAGCAAAAGCTGAAGGTGGATTTTTGCACCCCTTGAAGAAGCCCATGTACCATCTCATTCCTGGATGTGATCAAGGATTTGATTTGGGAGCATCCCACTCTGACCAGCTCCCTCCCTAAAAAGGTTAAGGGTGTGTAAAAAGATCTGTGCTCTCCTGGAGGAGTGTGAGGGGTTTGGCATTCTCAAGGTAGATGTGCAGATCAAGAGTTACCAGACTGACCACCATTCCTGTGGAAGGTGGGTCAACCTTAAAGGACTTTCTGCTCCATAAGCCTGCTCCTTGCTGAGGAGCCAGTTTGCTGTGGTGGCGGCTGCTATTCTGCAACTAGTAGTATGTACCAGCCTGATGGTTTGGGTCCTGCTTCAGTGAATTCAGTCTCTTCCACTAGATACTAACTCTCTTTCGGAGTCTCCTATGTGTGTTTTTTTATTTTATTTTAAATGCCATGTTTGACCTGGTCTGTTTTGGCAGTCAGGGATGGTGCCCCGATGAGTGTCACTGTGTTGGATTTGGCTCTGACACCAGGCAGCAGACATATCCCTCAAAGCATGGTTGTCCAAACTGGCTTTTAAGGGGAAGCTTCTGTATGGAGATGCTTGTGAAGGACATGGGTTAGAATATTACTGCTTTCTGGAAGATGGATCCAAGGGGCCTGTGAATTGGACTGCTGCCTCTTTCTTGTCAGCCTTTTCCTGCCTACCAAGGGGTTTGCTGCCAGGGGGTCTGGGGGCTCTTGTTACTAACTTTAAACCTTTTGGCTTGCCTTCTGCTGCTTTGTGCACAGCAGACTCCCAGAGTCTGCGATTATCTTCAACTCCCTTGGTCCTTGTTGACTCTGTGGTTCCTGAGTTCAGTTTGAGCGCAGACTTCCATGCCCATTGATGGTGAAGGCCAGCCTGCAGTGGTGGCATTAACATCTGAGGAAGGGCATACTGCTTGAATGATTTATCCTGGATCCTGCCAACAGTGGATGCCAGAGTCTTTGACTGGGGAGCCCATTGCCAAGACAGTACAGCCTAGGGCTGTTTGGAAGCACAGGGAAGCAGGGTGGCCTATCAACAGCCTGAAGGCAAAGGCCATCAGATTGACTATTCTGTGTTTCTGGTCCCTGGTTAAGGGCTAGGCAGTTCAAGTTTTTTTTTTCCAGACAGTGCCATGGTAGTGGCTTATGTTAATTGGCAAAGTGGCACAAGGAGGGCTGGGGGAGCTCTGGAAATAGCTTTCCTGTTGGCCTGGGCAAAGGACTTCCTAGCCTTGTTGGCTAAGCACATTGCTGGGGTGGATAATATGGAAGTGGGCTTACTTTAGCTAGCACTCTGGGTCCTGGTGTGGGTGTTAAGTCAGGAGCCATAAGATGTTTCTGTACCACTGGGGTTGCCCTGAAATGGATCTGATGGTGACCTGCTCCATTTCCAGTTTGCTGCTTCTTCAGTTGTTACATGGAGATAGAATCTGAGGGCATTATCATCCTGACCCAGCCTTGGCCAAGTAGGTGACTGCTGTTTCCTCTGTGGCCCCTGGGGGGGGGGATGATTTGGCATATAAAATACCACCCAGGCAGGATTGTTCTGATAGCACCAGATTTGGCAGAGGAGTGTGTTGTGACCTGATGCAGCTCCTGCAAGTACTGCCTTTTTGGTTGCCTCTGTCTCAGGCCCTATTTGGTAGGGACTGATTTTGTCCTGTAGGACCTGGCTTCCTTGTTTAAGACATGACTCTTGAAAAGAGATGGCTAGTGTGTAAGTGCTACTATCCAGCAGTGGTCTCTGCTCAGTGCCTGGAGAGGTGGTCTTCAAGCTAGCATATGTATGGATATGGTGTCTTTTTGAGCATTGGTGCGACTCGCAGCAGTTGGCTACTGAGATGGCCAAGGTGTCCTTGCCCTTTTCTACAGGATGGTCTAGAGAAGGTCACTGAAAGTTCAGTTGACAGCTCTGGCCCCTCTCCAGGATCTGGTGGAGGCAAGTCTGGAGGGAGTTTGGTGTCTGTCCTTCCCTCTGGTTTGTGATGCTTTATCTGTCTGGTGCTCAGGGTCCTGACAGTGGTGCCCTTTTTGAGTCATTGAAGTGCTCTTCCTTAACAGATTTGATGCTCAAGATTTGTCTTGGTCATGATCTGTTCCACAAGGCACACTTTCAAGCTGCAGGCTCTGTCTTGCCAAGATCCTTATCTGTCCTTTTTCAAAGGAGGCAGTTGCCATTTGGTCTGTGCCTTCCTTGCCTAAGGTGTTTTGCCTTCACATGATACAGGTGGTCTGCCTGCTCTCCTTCCCAAAGGAGCAGTGTTGGAGAAAGGATAAAGATCTTTACCTGGTAGATGGCCAGAGAGTGCTCTGGTAGCTGGAGGTTACAAATTCCTTTTGTAAGTCTGACCATCTCTTTTGTGCTCTTTACGGGCCTGTGTAAGAGTTAAGTGGTGGCTAAGTTGAATTTGGGGTGCTGAATTAAGAAGACCATTGCCTCAGTGCATTTGTTGCAGAATGGGCTTGTTCTGTAGGGTTTGTGTGCCCATCCTACTTGACCACAAGTGTCCTGATGGGCAGAGTGGGATTCTGGGCCTGGTAGCCACTTGTCAGGCAGGAATGTGGGCATCACTGTCCACTTTTGTTGAGCATTAGTGCTTGGATTTTCATGTGTGGGCAGACATGGCCTTTGGCTAAAGGGTTTTGCGAGCTGCTGTATTCTTCCCACCCAGTGGAGTTGTAGCTTTGATAGATCCCACTGGTCGAGCAGGATGATATGGAAGGTGGCGTTTTACTTACCAGTTGATGTCCTTACCTTGAGTCCTGCTAGATCAGTTCAGGGCCCTCCCCTGAAATTGTATTTCTTCTGTTGTACCCTTGGGTCTGCTATGATTTTTATACTTCGCTTTGCAGGTTCATCTTCTATGCACTTACAGCTTTTTGTTTATGCTTTCCTGTACATAGTTCTCTACTGTTGATTATTGATTGCCCATAATTGAGGTGATGTGAGGCTTGGCATGTTTCTCCCATATACTGAAGGGACGTCTGGTGACTGAGGTGCATAGGAGTGATACTACTGAAACCTGGGCTTTTTGTCAGTTGGTAAGTATGTGCACTAGACTTGCATAAGTGAACAGAATTGTTACATCTACCATTTCTTAGGTAAATAAGTCTTACATAGTATAGTTGAGAGACTTGAATTCCCTGCTAATGCCGTTGAAACTATTTTGTAAGGAGACTTGTTTCATGGAGGTAGATGTACTGTAAGAAGTTGGTATGTGCCATACTTACCATATATCCTTTTCTATACGCTTATGCTCCTTTAGTGGAGTTTACTCTTTCCTAAATGAATTAATACTAACATTTATTTATTCAACAAGTTTTCTATACTGCCTTTTCCTTCCATTAAAGTGGTTTACATTACACTACAAGGTCATGCAAAGGGGGAGGGGGGGGGGAGAGACATACAGGGATCTTTGATTACAATAACCAGTTTTATATACCACTTTATCATTACATCAAAGTGGTAGACAATGGGTCTACATAGAACAAGGAGTGGCAAGACATACATTAAATTACATTTGATATATGGTTTACAGTCATACTTCAATACTGAATGTATGAAAAGAACATCATCTATAGAATAGAAAAGAGATTGGGAATATAGTGAGAGGAAATCAAGAAGAAACAGCAGTAGTAGGGAGGTTCTATACAGAGGTAGATCTCTTACCACAGAGGAGTTTGTTATTAATATCCAAGCGACTACCATATTGATCAGGTCTCTAATAATCACTTTTGTTATCTATCTTTATTCTCGCCAAGGTCTTATGCCAAAGGGCCCTCTGGTGAGGCCCTCAGGCACAGGCCTGCCCCTGCATAAACGTGTAGATTAGCTAGATTTCAAAGGTTATGCTTCTTTTATCTAACAAAACAGGCTTATATAAGGGTGAAGTTTGCTGCCTTGGTCAGGAGCTTAAAGGTTCTGCATGGTTTCTATGAACCAGGTAGTGACACTAAAGTCATGATTCTCATATGACTTTTTCAACAAAATTATAACTTAACATGATTTAAAAGCTTTAGGTGGGACTTTCTACTGAAAAGGTGTATCTTGTATATTAGCAATATGACAGCAGAAACAGATCACATGGCCTATCTAATCTGCCCTTCCATATCAATTACAGTATAGTCCCCTTTTGTGTTTTTTGAATTCAGATAGTTTCCCTGTAGAGGTAGTAGAAATGGATAGTATTTCATGCATCTACCACTCTTTCCATAAAGATATTACTGAATCTATCCCCTTTCACCCCTGTCTTATGACCCCTTGTAGCAAAGTTTGCTTTTACTCAAGAGGATCTTCTTGTGCCTTTATGCCACAGAGGTATTTAAATCTCTCAATGATATATATACCCTAGAGGAGAGATGGGGGAGATATGATACAGACCTTTAAATACTTTGAAAAAGGTTTGTTCATTAATACGCTAAGACAGGGAAGCTGTAATACTAGAGGGCATAACATGAAGCTGCAAGGGGGTAAACTGAATGAAAATGTTAGGAAATACTTTTTCACTGAAAGGGTGGTAGATGCTTGATGTGCCCTCTTGATGGAAGTGTTTGGGGCAAATACAGTGACAGAATTCAAAAGGGCATCGGACAGACAGTGGATCCCTTTTATAGAAGCAAGATATCTGAGACAGTTAAATTTATTTTGATTTTAACAAGTTGAGGTGACCTGCATGGAGCAGTGGGTAAACCCCTAAACAGAGACATGGGGAGGGATGACCCACACAAAGCGGTGGGTGTACCTACTCTTGCCACCTTGCTGGGCAGACTAGATAGACCATACTGGTCTTTATCTGCTGTTATATACTATGTTACTTTATCTCCTCTATCTGACCTTTTCTCTAATGTATACATATTAAGATCTATAAGTCTGGCATCATGATTTATAATGAAGACCATTAACTAGTTTTAGTAGCCACCCTCTGCACAGACTCCATCCTGTTTTTATATCCTTTTGAAGGTGTGGACTTTAGACTTGCACACAATACTCCAAATGAGGTCTTACCAGAGACTTATATAGAGGCACTATCTCCTTTTTTTTTCTGCTGGCCATTCCTCTCCCTATGCACCTAAAGCATGGCTTTTGCTGTCAGTTTTTCTACCTGTTTAGCAGCTTTAAGATTATCAAACAATTGCCTATGTCCTGCTCTTTCGTGAACAGAAGTACTTTTCCCTACACTACCTTGGCTTTATGCAAACCAAGTGCATGACCCTGAATTTTGTCTTTAGCATTAAATCTTAGCTGCCAAATTCTTGAACATTCAAGCTTAGCTAGATCTCTCCTGGATGTCTACTCTATGACAAATTTTGGTATCGTCCACAAAGAGGCAAACCTTAGCCAACAGCCCTTCTGTAGCATCACTTACGATGCTAAAAAATCAGACCAAGGATCGATTCTTGCTGCACACCACTGGTAACTTCCTTCTCCTCAGAGTGAACTCCATTTACCTGTACCCTTTATTTTCCAGGAACAAGCAGGAGGTCGGTCCTCACATATGGGTGACTGCACTGACAGAGCCCGCGCAGAGCATTTCTCCAGCTTTCAAAGAAAGCCTTTGGGAATGCCACCATGCATGCATGGTACCCTTCCTACCCAAGGGTGCCATCTTGGTCAGTCTCCCTTTTTCTGTGGAGCCCTTTGGACGCATGTCCCTGTACCTTGGAAAGTCTCATAATTGTCTCTAATTCTGGTTTCCTGGTCCTCTTCCTGCCATCCCCAGTGCCCTGCCTCAGCAGTGTGCCCATGGGACTTTGCTGTTTTTCATTTTTTTTTTCTTCATGAGTTTCTCTAGTGTGTTTTGCACCCTCTTCAACTGCTGGCCGAGCCGAAGGTTTTCAGCCTTGTGGGGATTCTTTTTGACCCCTGGTTTTGGTTTCCAAAAGTGTGACAGGTGCTTCAAAAACATGTCACTCACAGAGACCCATGACTGTTTGTCTTAGGTGCCTAGGAGCTGAACACAGCCCCAAGCTCTGCTCCCTTTGTAAAAAAGATGTCCTCTAATGCCATCCAGAGCCGTAAGCAGAAGCTGGATGATATTTTATGCAAGACGTCTCCGGTAGCTTCCTGCTCCTTGGCCCCGGCGTCACTCTGAGCAAGGGTCCCCTGAAAGGGAGCAGAAGGCCTCAAGGACCCTGTTGGCTCTGGACAAGCATGAGTGCTCTCGTGCTCGGTACCTCAGCCCCCCTCGGCAGTCTCAAGAATCGGAGGAGTGGCTTCAAAAGGTACCTCATACAGATAGAGACTTTTGGCAATGATGCCTGGTCTCCTGAGGGTCATGCCGGTGAGGACCCCCTCAACTCCTGATGCGGTCACATCGGCATCGCAAGGCCCCACTCCCAAGTGGGAGGCCTGAATGCTGGCACTGGAGTGCAGTGTTTCTGCCTTCCTTACTGCCCAGCAGGTGCTGGTGCCAGGTCCCGCTGGCAAGTGCCCTGAGACCTCAAGGGTGATGCCTATGATGGCTCCCTGGACTGCTGTGACAACCCTTGAGAGCCAGGGGTATCGTGAGGATCCTGGAAGAGGTCTCGATCTCCATCCTGGTCTTCGGGTGCAAGATCTTCCCGGGCCAGCACCTCCGTCTCCACACAAGCTTTGGCCTCGAGAGCCCAGTGCACAGCACAGGCTTTGCTCAAGCATCCTAGCTCTGAGTCTCTTGGAAATTTTCAGGCTGGAAGTCTGATGGGGACACTTCCCCTGAATTCTGGGCTCATTGGGACCGCCCCTCGGATCCTTCTCCACCTGTTCAAAAGCGGCAGTCTTCTCCTGAAGACACCTCCTTTCTGGAGTTTGTGCAGGACATGGCTTGAGCCCTAGTGCTCTCCGCGCAATCTAAGGAGGAGCCCTGTGCGGAGGAACTTCATATTTTACAATATGAGGCTCTGCCGAGGGAATCCCTCACAGTCCTGGTTTTGGTTCTGCCCATCCTAGTCTGGCTGCTCCTCCACATATGGGAGACACCTGCATCTATCCTCACCGGCAAGCACTTGGGCACCATGTAGAGGGTCAAGCGGGGCCCCGGCTTTTGGAAGGCCCAGCTTCCTCATACCTCGATGGTGGTGGAGTCTGCCATGCAGAAGCAAAAGTGCCCAAAAACTCACTCTTTGGTCCCACCAGGTAGGGAATCTTGTGCCCTTGATGCTCTCGGGCATAAGGCCTACCAAGGCTCCAAGCTGGTGTGCCACATCCAGGCTTACCAGCTATATATATATAGGCATGTTCCTTTGTGACCTCACGAAGGAGCTTGGATGTTTTCAGGTGGACTATGATAGCGATTACCTCTGCCACTTCCAGTCCCTCTTGAAGGCAGTGGGGGACTGTTCAAAGTACCTTTCTCGTGCTGCATATGACAGCTTCGAGTCCTCTGCTCTGGTAGTGGCTGCTGGTATCTGGGCCAGGCGGCAGGCCTGGCTCCAGTCCCCAGACCTCGAACAAAGGGTCCAGGAAAAACTGCTAGACGTACCTTGCCAGGGTGAGCAATTTGTTCGGCCAACTGATGGAGGACAAAGCAGCAGAGATGGAGACGGAGTATGCCACTTGCATCTGTCTCTCCCGAAAGACTTCCTCCCACAGAAGAAGCAATAGGGCAAGAAGCCTTTCTTCCAGAGGAAGGGTCTTCCCTACTGGGGATAACCATCTTACCCTCCAGCGCCAGCTCCACCCAGGGCGGACAAAGCAAGAGTGACCCCAAGGGCCCATGTAAGCCTAAGGGACCCAAGAGCCAGACCCAGACACTGGCCCAGTCGGCCCTGGGTTTTTGATGTCAGATGCATAGCTGCTCGCCCTACGTCGACCCAGCTACCAGTAGGAGGGCACCTGGTCTGTTTCTCTCCCCAATGGGAGTCTGTAACCTTGGACAGCTGGGTTCTCCAGGTCGTCTGGGAGGGTTACCTCCTTTACTTAGACTAGCTTCCTCTGCCCTGCAGAGCCCCCTCTACTCTCCACGCACCCGGTCTTCTTGGCACAGGAGCTTGCCATGCTCCTCGAATGAGCGGCGGAAGTGGCTCCACCACATTTCAAAGGTTGCGGATTCTACTCACATTACTTCCTTGTGCCAAAGTAGATGGATGGTTTCCGACCCATCCTCAAGTTAAAAAATCTCAACAAATATGTGGTGCGGGAGAAATTCAAAATGCGCCCCTGGTAGGGCAACTGGCTATGCTCCTTGGACCTTCGGGATGCATATGCTCACATCCTTGTCCATCCCAAACACAGGAAATATCTGCAAGGGAACCACTACCAATACAGGGTGCTTCCCTTTGGCCTCATGTCCACCTCGCAAGTGTTTATCAAATGCCTAGTGGTGGCCGCAGCCCACCTTTGATTGCAGGGCACCTTCGTCTACCCTTATCTAGATGACTGGCTCATTACAGGAGAGATGGCCAACGAGGGGCAGCAGGCCACAGCCTGCACTGTCCACTTCCTCAAGCACATCGGCTTTGTGATCATTACCTGAAATCTCACCTCACTCTAGTCCAATCTCTGGATTTCAGCAGCCCGTACTTCGACACTCAGCCGGTGACAGCCTTCCTTCTCCAGGACAGGACAGGGCAGGGCAAACCGCCTTATCGTTCAGGAATTCACGGTTCAGTACCGTGACACTATATTGGCCCGAGCGATGCTCCGTCTCCTTGGCCAGATGGCCTCAATGGTCCATGTCATCCCCGATGCTCGACTGCACATGTGGATGGGCTCAGGTGATGGGCTGTCTTGGTCATTCCCCAGCTGTCAGAGTCTGTCGACTGGTGGCAGGATGCCCGGAATCTGTTTTGAGGCATGCTACAGGGGACTTGGTCCCTGGAGGAGTCCTGACAGCTGATCAACCTTCTTGAACTCTGGGTGGTCCTCCTCACCTTCCAGGCGCTCAAGCACTGCATTTGCCACTCAGTTGTCCATCTGGACAAGCACTGCCCAGTGGTGATGTTCTATATGAACAAGCAGGGGGGCACCGGCTCTTACAGCCTCTGCCTGGAGGTGGTATCCCTACAGGCCACCTGGCAGACAGGTTGTGCTGGATCCTCCAGCTGCACATGTGTGGTGCCTCTGCCTGCATTGGGGGACACCAGTTCTGGGCCTTTTCACCAGCCCAGCGAATTGCCAGCTCCTGCAATTCTGTGGCCCAGTTCCCTACCCGAACAGGGAAGCCTCCAGTATCTTCCCGCTGTTGTGGATGCACGGCCTCTTGTATGTGTTTTCCCCCACTGCGCTCATAGCACGAGCTGTCCTCAAGATACAGCAGGACAGAGCCTCGGTGATTTTTGTGGCCCCGTAGTTGCCTCGGCAGCCCTCATTCCTGCTGCTGCTGCTCCACCTCTCATCTGAGCCTATGGTTCCCCTTGGCAGCACACTGGGCTTGTTGACACAGGAGGAGCGTCTGCTACTTCACTCAGACTTGAGGTCCTTATCCCTCACAGCTTGGCAGCTGAGCGAGTCGCTCTAGCCCCTCTTCATCTCTCGGTGGAGATTGAGGATATGTTGTTGGACTCGACTAGGAGGGCTTACACCTTTTTAAAGGGTCTCTGTTCTTGGTATGATGCTCGGGGCTACGGGCTGACCTGTTCTCTTGCCCCACCCACTTGGTCCTGCAGTACCTGCTCCATTTCTTGCAGGTGAGCCTGAAGTCTAACTCGGTCAGTGTCCACCTGCGTGTGATCTTGGCCAACCACCACCCAGTCGGGAGCAGACCCCTTTCGGGTCAGCCATTGGTTTCCCACTTCATGCGCAGACTGCTTCTTTTCATGCCCCCTCCGGCCACCTCCAGCGGAGTGGGATCTCGCTGTTGTCTTCACGTAGCTAACCCAGCCACCCTTTGAGCTGATGGCATCCTGCTTGCTTCATCACCTTCCCTGGAATGTGTTTTTTCTGGTGGCCCTCACTTCTGCCCGGATGGTCAGTGAACGTCAGGCTCTGATGGCCAATGCACTCTACATGAGATCAATGGGATCGGGGTGGTTCTCTGAACATACCCCAAGTTTCTCCCGAAGGTTGTCTTGGATTTCCACCTCAACCAGGAGCTAGTGCTCCTGCCCTTCTTTCCAAAGCCCCATGCTGACTGGCTGTTGGCAAACCTCCATACCCTTGACTGTAGGAGGGCTGTCTCTGTCTACCTATATGATCAAGCTGCTACTTTAATCAGCGTTAAGTCAATAGCTGTACTGTAAAACTGCTGAGGTAGGTCACTATGAAGAGTAAGAGTTAAAAAAACAAAACAAAATTACAGCAGCCTTTGGTTGAGCTTTAGCCTTCCTCAGGAAGGAAGCATCTGCTGGGACAAATACCAGGTCGAGCTTTTTATTACAAGGGAATGCTACACCAAAATGTGTGGCGTCTTTGTAGTCTGATAATATTCAGTGGTTATATGATGTAAAACAATATGGGGGGGGGGGGGTAGCTTGTGAATAAAATACATGGGGCAAATTTTGTAGCTAGGGTCTGACAAACTCTGTTCCAATCTTGGTCGTGGTGGTGTCTTTTAGAAGGACAAGTGTTCTAATGAGTGAAGTGGAAGCACTAATGGAGTAGTTCAGCAAGCAAATTTTATTCTATTATATGACTTTGCACAATTCAAGTGACATGATGTAAATAATAAAAGCAAATTATTCATATGCTAGGGCAAAGGAGCTAATTTCCAGTTTGGGCTGTAGAAAATTGCCCTTGTAATTTTCAAAGATTTGGCTCAAATGCCTGTACTGCACTTGTTTCCCCAGGTGCAGTCTATTTTTAAAATGCTGCGGGGAGGGGAGGCGGTGCAAAAAAAATGCACCTTTGACATGGCAATGTGAGCAGCTTTTTAAAACTGCTGCTCCTGATGTTCTGTTCATAGCCCCATCCAACACCACAACCTCCTGAGTCTCGCTGCCATCCCTGCCTCTAGGGTGGGGATTGGCCACTCAGCCTAGTGTTTAGTGGTAGCAGGAGTGATTCCTATTTCTCATGCTATCTATAATTACTTCAAACCAGTTCTTGGGCAGCTAAAGTGCTTCCTGGCTGTACTGTTAGCATCTTCAACAAGAAGCAACTCCATGTGCTTGGGTAAATGGACATGCTTTTAAGCAGACCATTTGATAAAGAAACTTAAAGACTAGACCTAATCCAATGAAGTCTAGGGCTAAATTTGAAGACCTCTGTTCATAAACAAGTTCCAGCCAATTTGAAACTTTTAGGTAAGTGCAATATGAAGACCTTGAGTCATCTTGCCATCAAAGAAGGGTAAAACCTGCACAATCCCACCTTTAAAATTGTTAATACTAAATGACCCATGGCAGAAGATCTTTTTGCAGTAATGGCCAACTGTAGAATCATGGTATGCAAAGACTTAGAATATTTCTGTAATTTTTGTCCTTGTGCATTGAAAATATAGTATATGATGTAGATCAATGAAGTGCCACCTTTAATGTATTTTAAAGGCTATTTTACATCATCAAGTAACATTGTACAAGGGTATGAAGACATGAAACATTGTGGGACTGATTCTATTATGCCTGCTACTAGCCTGTTCTAGTCGTCTACCATCCTTTCAGCAAAGAATTACACTTGTGGTCAACAGTATTGGTACCCTTGCAATTCAACCCCTTAATGTCCAATATCTCCTTAAAAAAAAAAGGTGGCCAGTGAAATGGTTTTGGACTATATATGTGCACATTTGATACATAAAATCAAATAAAACATGACCAATTAAAAAAAGGAAATAGTATAAAGACTAGGACATTGCCAGGGTATGAATGCTTGAGAAAATATTCATATTCCCTGAAATCAAGCAAACTGAACAATTCTGTTTTTGTCGGATTACTTGCTTGGAAAGGAAACCCTCCCTCATAGCAAACCCTCCATTTTTATCTTATAATCAAGGCTACATAGCCTATAAAGCAATCACGGGGACAACACAAATATGTGATCCCTCCGATATACTTAGCTTTTGAAGAATCTTCTTAGTGGTCTCAGAGATATCGTGCTCACTGAAAAATTGCTGCACTAGAGACAGTACTGCAAATCAAGCCAAAGTTGTATCTCTCTAATCCCATGTAGGTGTGGACTTTTTATTTCATTGTTCAACCAAAAACTGTTTTGCTTAATTATCAACTTAAGAACATAAGAAATGCCATACTGGGTCAGACCGAGGTCCATCAAGCCCAGTATCCTGTTTCCAACAGTGGCCAATCTAGGTCATACGTACCTAGCAGTTTCCCCAAAAGACACAGGTTCTGCAGTGCTTGTACTAGGCCAAGCATTGATATCCTGGGTCCCTTTTTAATAGTGGTTTATGGACCTTTCCTCCAGGAACTTGTCCAAACCTCTTTTAAACCCAGCTATACTAACAGCCCTTGTGTTGGTGCAACTTGTGCAACTTGTGTTGGTTTCCTGTCTCAGAGGCTCCTGTGTCTATAGTTTGCAATGTTGTTTCTCTGTGAACAAGCAGGAAATAAGTCTTCATGTATGGGTGATGGAGCCCTGCACGGAACACTCGCCAGCTTACAAAGGAAGCTTTTGGGAGATACACTGCATGTGTGCCTGCCTTCCCGTGCGTTGTGGTGTCATTCTCCAGTCTTCTTTTTTTTTCCAGAGTTTTCCTGCAGTCTGGAAACGTTTTCTTTCTGGCCTTCATGTCTGAGATATTTTGTTTATTTTCCTGCCTGTCGTCAGTTAGCTGTTCTTTGCTTTCCCTCTTTTAGGGCCTATCTTTCTGTTTTATCAATGCTTTGGGGCGTGGGGGGTTTTTTTTTTCCCCCTCTCCCCACCCCCGCAGGGTGGTTTCCAACCCACAGCAGTTTTTCATTTGACTATGCTGAGGTGATCTTTTACAGTATTTCTAAGCCAGCTACTGCCTTTAAGAAATGCAAAACTATCTCTGTCACAGACCTTCATAATTGCTTGCAATGCCTTGGTCCTGACCATGAGTCAGCGTCCTGCAAACTCCTGCTTTTCCTGACCTTTCAGACCTCTGCATTTCATCTGCAAGCAGAGTCCCTCTTTGGCTCATCTGATTCAGCATACTTAGCTCCGACCCCCTTGTCTACACTCATAAGATATTTGGAGGTAGCCAAGAGGAAGGAGCGGGCTCATTCGGAGCTGAGGGGTCTGAGTGGCGAGGAGAGGCTCCCTGCAGAGATGCATGGATTTTTGAAAGATGAGCACAGGAAAGGTTCATGCAGTGCTCCCTGGCCCTTTTCGAGATGGCAGACAGTGATTGGCTGGTCAAGCTTCCCCAGTGGGAGGACCCAACCAGAACAGACTGTACTCCTAGTGACTAAGAGGGCATCTGGCTGACTCATGATGGTTCCTCTTATCAGGGTGTTCCCCCCCATGACTGTGATATCAGCACCATTCCGGGTTGTGTTTGAGCAATATCTTTGAGTCTTTTGAAGCGCCCTTGGTGGTGAAAGCCTTGTGAAACCCAGGCTTTGTGGCATGGAATGCATTGTCACTGCACTCCTTCCAGCCGGTCCTAGAGACCCTTGCTCTGCCTGACGATGCTTAGCTCCGGTGACCCGGCTCAGTACCAAATCTCCCACCCCGTGCCCATCTACCTCTCTAGTGTGTTGCAGTCAGAGACCCAGGAGCATCGGCATGTTGAGTGGTGTGAAAATCATTGACGCTATCCCCCTCCCAAGCCGTGGATCCGGCAGGTTGGGGAGAAGACTATTTTGACTTCCTATTTGAATGGGAGACCGAGGCAGAATCGATGTGGACTGAATGGCCTATGCCAGACCTTCTGTCTGATTCATCGCCCTCACCTGAGGTGCGCAAGTCGCCCCTGGAAGACACGTCCTTCCAGGACTTTGTGCGAGACATGGCCAAGGCCATTCCATTCACCCTTGAGTTGGAAAAGGAACAGAGGGCGGAGGAACTGGAACTCCTTCAGTACCCCTCAGTCCACTGGGAGGCAGTGACTGTTCCCATCCACCATGTCATGGAGCGGGTGCCGCTGCGGCTCTGGGAGGCACCACTCGTGCTGCCTGTCATTAGTTGGCTCGATTCCCTATTTGGAGTCCAGAAGGCCCTGGGGTTTTGAAAAGTCGCAGTTGCCCCCACAATGCCATTGTGGTTGAGTCAGCCCTGAAATATGTGGAGTGCTAAAAATGCACTTCTTGGACCCTTGACTCCTTCAGAAGGAAGTTCTTCTAGGGGTCCTGGCCTACCAGACCTATAAAAGCGTGTTCCTCAAAGATTTCAGGCTGGACCTGGAGGAATTTGCCACCCTTGTTCCTGAGGACTTTCGTGAATCCTTTTGGAGCTTAGTCGTTCTTGGGAAGGGCTGCTTGAAATTCATGGTGCGCAGTTCCAACAATGTTTGAATCCACCAGCAGAGCGATGACAATGAACATCGCCACATACAAGATGGCTTGGCTACAGTCCTTGGACTGGAGTAATTGGTCCAGGGCAAGATGGCTACCACACCTTGCTGCGGTGAGAACCTTTTCAGCAAGCCTGTGGGGGAGAGAGCTGCTAACTCTTTCACTAGGCTTTCCAGGAAGACCGCACACCAAGAAGGCCTTCTATCTGTGCCCATGCCGATAATTCATGGCCCAGCCGCAGGTACAGCCTGAGGCACAGACTTCCCCTCAAAATCTCTATGCTCAGCTCAGGGAGAAGATCCTGAAGACCCAACCTGCCTCTCAGCCCAAGCCAGGTATAGGATTTTGACAGATTCCTCGGGAGCATAGCCAACCACCCATTGGCTGTCAAGGTACCCTTTGCAGGTTGGGGAGTGGCTTGTACATTTTTCCCACCAGTGATCCCTCATCACTTTGGACACCTGGGTATTGCAAATTATCCAAAGTAGTTATTTGTTGCACTTCGCTCACCTGCTACCTCTTAACCCATGGAGTACTCTCATGGATCCCACGTGCTGTAGCCTGTTGCAGACAGAGGTTGAAGCCCTACTCTGACCTTAACATAGAGTCATTTACCCTGCAGTCCAGATCGGGCAGGGCTTCTACTCAAGGTACTTCTGGTCCCCAAGAAGATGGGCAGTTTAATCCGAGTCTGGATCTGTGAAACCTCCACCAGTTCCTGGTACATGAAAAGTTCAAAATGGTCTTGTTAAGGATGCTGCTCCCATATCTTGTTCAGGATGATTGGCTATGCTCCTTGGATCTGAAGGAGGTGTACAAGCATTTTCCAATCCACCCACATCAGACACTACCTTTTGGTTCATGCTGGGCAGCTGGCACTACCAGAACTGTGCGCTTCCCTTCAGCCTGGCCGCTGCCCCTTGGGTCTTCACATAAGTGTCTGGTGGTCATGGACACTTTCCTCCAGACCTAGGGGGGTCTTTGTTTTCTTGTATCTATACAACTGGCTGATTAAGGCTGTCATGCCTGCCAGTGTCTGGGAGTCTACTGTGCTCACAATTCAAGTGCTCGAGGGCCTCAGCTTTGTCATTAACTACCTGAAGTCCCACCTCCCAGCCAACGCAGTAGCTAGAGTTCATCAGGACCCTCTCGATATATCTCTCTGACGCCTGCCTTTCTGCTGGTAGACTGCTTGCAGCACCTTGTTGAGGTGGTGGGTGCACTGCACTGCAATGTCAGGGCCATACCATGACCCATGGACTGCTGAGAGCCCTCAGACACATGACTGCCATGGTGCATGTCACTCCTTGGGCCTGCCTTTCCATGCGCAGGAACTGTGGACTCTGTCCATACAATGGAAGCAAGTGTCAAGCCATCTGCAAGACAGAATATAATGGTCACTGTACCATTGGCATGGTCCTTGACATGGTGGCCCAAGCCAGATAACCTGCTGTGGGGCATTCCGTTTCAGCCAGCGGTCCCCTGCAAGCTTATGACTGATATGCAGGAGATGCTCCATCAAATGAACTTCCTCAAGCTTCAGGCCATCTATTCATCTCAAACACCTTCTTCCAGCAACACAAGCGTCGACAGTACACTTGGACTTCACCCAATGGATTGTACAGAAATCAAATTGACTACATCTGTGGAAGACAACAATGGAAAAATTCGATAAAATCAACAAAGACCAAACCTGGAGCTGACTGTAGTACCGATCACCAAATTGTGCTTTTTTGTGTGTGCGCCTGGCAAATCAGGTAGTCCTGATTCTATGTGAACAAGCAGGGAGGCACGGGATTCTACCTCCTGTGGTGGGAGGCAGCTTGCCTCTGAAAGTTGGCCCTACTCAACTGTATGGACCTCAAGGCAATTTATCTGCCCGGTGAGCTCAACGGCCTGGCAGATCACCTCAACTAGGTGCTCCAGCCTAACGAATGGACTCTCAAAGGGAAGTAGTGGATTGGATCTTCTGGGAGTGGCGTACTCTGGTGGTGGACCTCTTTGCCACCAGAATGCTCAAGTAGCTCAGTTCTGTTCTCTGAGGCCGGCCAGTGGTTGCCTTTTTCCTCCATTGGGGGGAGGGCCTGCTGTATGTCTACTCCCCCCCCCCTCCCCCTGATACCACTCATCACAAAGACTCTTGAAGCTCCAGGCCAAGAGGAGCTCCATGATTGTCACCTCATACTGGCCTCAACAATCCTGGTTCCCACTGCTGTTGCAGCTCTCGCAGAAGGAGCCTCTTTACCTGGGCTCAGACCCAGAGCTCATCTCACATGAGGGCTGCTCCCTGTTGCAACCCAACATCTGTTCCCTGGCACTCATGGCATGGATGCTGAAGGGGTAGTCCTTGTGGAGCTTGATCTCCCTGATGGTGTTACTGATGTCTTGCTGGTGTCCTGCAAGGACTTGATATGCAAGCCTATGCGCTCAAGTGGTAGTGGTTCACCCTCTGGTGTGTGAGTAGGGCCCTGGATGCCTTCTCCTGTCTGGTGGACCAGCTGCTGAAATACCCCCTGCATCTCCATTGTTGCCTACCATCGTGGCTGTGAGGGAAAACCTGTTTTTAGTACAGCCACTGGTTGTGTGGTTCATGAAGGGCCTGTACCTCTCAAAGCCTCCTTTCAAGCCCCCCTACAGGTGCTTGGGACCTAAATGTGGTGGTCCCCTGCCAGCTGAGGCAGGCCCTCCTTTGAGCCCCTAGTCTTGTGCTTGCTGAAGTTCTTAACCTGGAAGATCCTCTTCCTGGTGGCCATTAAGTTGGCGTTACATGTTTCCTAGAATTTGGTGGTGCTCTGCCCACACCTCCTCTTTCTGCCAAAGGTGATCTTGGCATTCCACATCAACCATTCCATTGTTCTGATGTTCTTTCCTAGGCCTCACACGAACCATGGTGAGGTAGCCTTGCACATGCTGGAATGTAAGAGTCAATCCACCCAGCTGTTTGTCTCTTTTTTTTCCCCCCCCCCCCCCCCCCCCCAGAATAGGCTGGGCTTAACTGTCTCAAAGTGTATGCTATCTCTAGCAGATTCCATTGCTCATTTGTACTCTGGGCTGAGCCTTGAAGGTCATGTCACGGCTCCCATTGTCCATGTGATGGCTGCATCAGTGGCCAACCTCCGCTCGGTGTCTGCAGAGGAGACCTGCAGGGCTTTGATATGGTCTTCAGTTTGTACCTTCACAGCACACTACTGTCTGGGGATTCCTGATGGGACCACAGTTTTGGCCAGGCAATGCTCTGACATTTCTTTTGGTCTTAATTAACTCCTACCCACTGGCCCTTTTGTCCAGGCTACCTGCTCAAACTCTCCCTGGGTTGATGTCAGCTGAGGATACTGAATCAGAAGTCTCTTGGCAGTATTTCCTCTCTGTTCTGCCTGATCTCTCCAGGTCTTGTTTCCTATTTGGGCTGCTCATCTCCTTGGGTTCTGGTAGCCTGTAGCTTGGGAGTCCTATATGTGAGGACTTATTTCCTGCTTGTTCATGGAGAGAGTATAGTTACTCGTAGCAGGTGTTCTTCGTGAACAGCCGGAATAAATCCTCCCACCTCCCTGGGGAGTTGCCTTTTGGCTCCTGCTATGATGTTTTACTGGAGAATATGGCACTGTGGCAGGTGGGAAGGCAGGTGTGCATGTGCAGTGTACCTCCCAAATACTTCCTTTGTAAGCTGGGGTGTGTTCTGTGCAGGGCTCCATCAGTGACATCACCCATACTTGAGGACTTATTCCTGCTGTTCATAGAGAACACCTGCTACGTGTGAGTAACTATACTTTTCTGTTCATGGCACTCTCAACCTTCCAAGTCATGGTGGAAGAGGAAAATTTAATCCAAGAAGTCTTTGGAGGTTAGTGCAAACTGTTGGAAAAACACCACGTACAACATCCAAAGAGATTAAAGATGACCTGGAGCAATCTGGAGTGGTTTCAGCCCACACTATGGTCACATACTAAGCAAAGAAGGACTTCATGTGTGAAGGCCGAGGAGGACCCTATTGCTCTAAGACATAAAAAGACACACTTGATCTTTACTCAAACCCACCTTGAGAAACCACAATTCTAGGAAAATGTTCTGTGGACAGATGAAACCAAACTTGAGCGCTTTGGCAATGCAGACCAAGGATACTTTTATAGGAGAAGAACCCCCCCCCCCCCCCTGCAGTTAAATATTACTTCTGAGTTTGTCCCTTTTCACCCTCATCCTATATCCCCTTGTAACAGAGCGTGCTTTCAATTGAAAGAGGCTCTCTGGCATTTATACGTCTCTATCACATCTCTATCTCACCTTTCCTCTGATGTAGACATATTTAAGATCTTCAAGTCTGTCCTCATATGCTTTATAACGAAGACCACCAACCATTTTAGTAGCCACCCTCTGCACTGACTCCATCCTGTTTATATCCTATTGAAGGTCTCCAGAATTGCATACAATACTCCAAATGAGGTTGCACCAGGGACTTATACAGAGGCCCTATCACCACCTCTTCTGCTGGCCATTCCTTTCCCTATGCACCCAAGCATCCTTCTGGCTTTTGTCATCACTTTTTTTGCCTGTTTAGTCATCCTAAGATCATCTGAAACAAATGTTCTGGTCCCGCTGCTCTTTTGTGGACAGACGTATTTCACCCCCCACCCTGTACCGCTCCCTTGGATTTTTGCAGCCCAAATACATGACCTTGCATTTTTTAGCATTAAATCTCAGCTGCCGAATTCTTGGCCATTCTTCAAGCTCAGCTAAATCCTCCATTCAGAGAAGGAGGGGTGGATTCAAGATGGCACTGACGAGTTTGGTGAGTGGACGGCTTTTTCATGGGGAGGAAACAAAAGGCAAAGGGGGTTGTGCAGCCCTCCCAAACCCCCTTTACCTCTTCACTGTTGCCTGTTTTGGTCTCTGGGCCACTTGATTTTCTGTGCCCACTCCAGCAACTGGTGACTTTGGGAGGAAGGTAAGCCCGGCTACGTTGTCGCTGAGGCTGGAGTGCTTGACAACTGCTTTGGGTGTGTCTTCTCTCTCCCCCTATTTCCATAGTTTCCAAGGCTTCGTGTCTCCAGCAGACTCCTGGGGATAGTCTGTGAGTATGTACCTGGAGGGGAATGGGCTTTTGCCGGAGCAAATGAGGTCATAGTTTCGACCTTGGAATATCTACATCATGCAGAACCTCTGACATAGGGAGGTTGTGAGGCGGCACATATTGCTGCTCTGGTGAGAAGTGTAATGGCTGCGAGCAATCAAGAAGGAGCTTTTGCCTACTTTAGGAACTTTGTCAGCCTTTGCCATGGTACATTCTTAAACGTTTTTCCCTTGAGACCATTTGGGCGACTATTGTTTCTTTGGGGGAAAAGTTAATCCCATTGATTTTGACATTGGCATCTAAAGTCACGAGTAATTCCAGAGCGATAGAAGATACTAATACTAAAGTTGCATCAACTCTGGTTCTGTTAACAGAAACTCAAGGTAACATTTTGGCAAAGCAATCTGATGCCTTTATTAAGAACTTTGCTGCTGTGAATGTAAAGATGGAACATCTAGACAATCTTCTAGAGCTGCAAATTTTAGGATTATTCATTTTCCCCTGGTTGCTACTGTATCTGCATGTGATATGTTTCGGGCACACCTTTCTAACATATTGGCATTCTAGAGTGATTCTTACCCTCCACTAGTGAAATCGTATTATCTATCTACTGAGAAAGTCATTTACATCAGAAGTTGTTGTGCCACAGCAAGCAGATGACCTAAATATTTCTGAAATAATGGAATCTTTTTCCATCTACTCTATTAGTGACTTTCACTCTGGTTTCTGATTTAAAAAAAATGGCTCTTAGCAAATTTCTTCTCTGATAAAATAATTTTGTTTCGCTGTCTATATGTTTGAATTTATCTGGACCTTGCCAAAGAAACACAAAGGTGATGACTTGAGTTTCTCCAGGGGGTACAGCAACTGGGGGATGGGTTCTTTTATTCTTAAACATTTATGCAAGTGCTTGGTTAAATATTATTCTGTTTCTTACGTATTTTATGAGCTGTCCTAGTGGCTGGTCTTTGTGAATGCCCGCTGCTTAGAAGCCTCCTTTGACTCTCCTGTCCGGTGAATACTGTATTTTGGCTGTTTGTTATTTAGCCACTTTACTTTCATTTACTGTTAAATGTGATTTCTGTGTACTCTTCATATAGTGGACTAGGGAGAGCAGCAGCTTATTTTCATTATATTTTTCTTAACCTTTCTTGTTGTACACTCTTTCTGTACAAGAATGTATTCTTGGTTTATTTTATATAATAATTGCATACATTTAAAAAAAAAACCTCAGCTAGATCCCCCCCCCCTCCATGTTATCTAATTCTTCCTAGGTCACTTTAGGGTCCATCCCTATGGTGACTCAATTTGTTTATAAGTCGCCTGTGCAGAATGGTGTCTAAGCCTTTACTGAAATCTAAGTATACTACATCTAGGGCTCTTCCTTGGTCCATCTCCATGGTCATCCAGTTAATAAATTAAGTGGATTTGTCTGACAAGATCTGCCTCTGGTAAACCCATGCTGCCTCTGCTTCTGCAATCTATTGGACTCTAGAAGCCTCATTATTCTCTTTTAGCTGAGTTTCCAAAACTTTACTCACCACAGAGGTCAGGCTAACCAGCCTGTAGTTCTCAACCTCTTCCTTACTTCTGCTTTTGTGAAAAGGGACCATATGTGACTTTCTCCAGTCCTCTGGGACCATTTCAGACTCCAAAGAAGCATTGAAAAGGTCATTTAGTGGAGCTGCTAGAATATCCTCAAATTCCTTCAATATTCTTGGATATATCCCATCTGGTCTCTGCCTCGGTCTTTATCCTCAACAGGGAGGATTGAAGAGAATGCCATCAGTCTTGTGGGTCATGAGTGATTTTTTAAGGCATTCATGAGGCTTTCAATATCGGAACAGAATACCAGATTACTTTCCTTTCTGAAGAAAGGCTCCAACTGCTGGTGGCGCTTTCGATATGAAGTAATGTTGACATCTTCTAGAAGATTCCATTGTTGGAGTCTTGATCCTAGCAATTCTGCCTTGTTCTTGGATAAGTCCAAATCACGAACCAGGTCATTTAGTTCTTCCTGTGTTATTCTGTGTGGAGTTGATATGCATCCCAGTGAAAATCTGGGTCACTGCATGCTGACGGACCAGGAGAAGAACAGGTCGGCTCACCCTAGTCCTCATCAGGTGAATCAAGAGAATATTCTGATGGAGGTTATGGAATAGGAAGTCCCTCACCATGTGGAACTGGTCTCAATGTAGACTGAATGTTTTTGGGTAGACTATGCTCGACTTCTTTTGCTTCGTTATTCCGCTGGAAAGTGGAGGAACCAAGCAGAAGTAACAGTCATTTAGGTGGTTGCTTGGCTCTCTCCACACCATGGAGACTGCAAACGGCATTGATGGTCTTTTGCAATTCAACCACTGTGAAAGCTGTGTTGTACATGTAGCGCAGCATATATGCGGGGCCCAAGGCTTGTCTTGGTCACCAATCTTGCATCCGAAGTAAAGATATGCCTTTTTCAGTTGAGAAGTGATACCTTTCTTTTGGTTGGCAAATGTCACTTCCCCACAAATGTAGCAGAAATTGTCAACGGTATTAACGCACTTTCGCAGCATTACTGTTCTGTATTGTACCTAAATGGCTAAAATTATATGATTAACAAAAGTTACATGTAACAGTAGCTTAAACTGTCTCACACACAGTCTGAAATATTTTAAATGCTCAACCTTTCCGACTGCGTATAGTACACTGCTGACGTCAGATGGCTTCAGCAGCCGTCTGGCAGTAGTATTGCATTGCATCAGAAAATGATGCAATCAACTCTGGATGATGTGTGCATGCTGGTATTTTGCAATGTGATGCAATATTACATCATTCAAGGCTTATTTGGGATGTTGATGTCCTACTGGATAAATTTACACTGTGAAACGTCAAAGATGAACTACATGCAATATCTTCAAAACGAGAGCCAATAATTTTTTTAATGTTATATTTGTGTTCAGCTCACCAAGATACTACAGATTAGGGCCTTTTAAAGTCAGTTACAATTTCAATGTTGACCAGTGTTATCTTGATGTGACAAGATCATTTTACTGGCACTTTTTATTTTCTTTTGGTTTTGCTTAGGTGTTGTGTTTTTATTTTATTGTGTATGTTTTGATATGAGCCACTATGATATTTTTAGCCTGCAAATCTTTTTTTAAATAAATTAAAAAAAAAGAGAAAGTGCCACTAAAATTAAAATCATGTCATATTGAACACTTTCACAAAAAGAAAAGCCTTAATCTCTTTTACAAAACTAGGATAGAAGCAAAGTAAAGATAGGAAGTTTGTTAGGGTCCTGCTAATTACTTTGAGCTTCCAAGAGTTTATAGTCATGAATAGTGGAAATAAGGCATGAGAGGATAGTTCTTTTTGGGAAGGAAGGTCTTTATTTTTGTAAACATTTGTCCATCAGCAAACGGGGTTCTGTAATGTAACAGCTTATCTAATAGAATAGAACTCCATCACTCCCTTTTATAAGGTGAGCTATAAACCTAGAGCTTAGATGGCTCCCATCCTCTGGTTAAGTATAATGGCTAACAGCAGCTTGGTAGAATGGCTGCTGCCTATTGTGGAATTAATGTCTATAATGTACTGGCACCACTTCCCCTTTGACATTATCCACTCTCCAGAAAGCAGGCCAACATAGCTACCCCTGTCTGTATTGAGTGGCGTAGGGGGAAGGGGGGGCTCCCTCTCTTGTGGCCAAGTGATGAATGAGGTTGGAGTGGTTCCTCTCTGCTCCTGTCACATCTCTGGCATATTTCAAAGTGGTGCTGGTCTTGTGGTGTTACCATTAGAAGTCAGTACTGGTGCAACTCTGATAGGTGCTAAAGATGGACCCGGAGTGTAGCGGGATTGCTTCTACCCAATTCACCATTTGACTTACCAGGGAATCCTGTGTAAGACCCAGGAAAGAGGGGGGCCTGTTCTGAGTTGGTCTTGAGGCCTGGTGGCTATATTGGCCTGCTGTCTAGAGGGTGGGTAGTGGGTAGTACTGCAGTAGGGGGGGGGTGCTCTGTCAAGTATTCATGTGATACATGGATGTGGCAGGGAACAGATGTCCCTGCGGTAAATGTCTGTCCTGTGTTTTAAAGGCAGGACAGGTTCGCATCTACTGTGGTAGTATTTTTGCACATGCCACAGGTAGGTGCAAAAACATACCACACCTTAGTAAATATATGCGTATCCTCCCATACCTCTCATAGGAAAGACCCTACTGAAACTCCCAGACAGACAGCTGTGATTTCCCCTTCTGCTTCAACTCTCCCATTGGGAACCTCTTATGGCTTGGCTCTGCCCCAGACCTTAAATCACAGGAAGATGGGAGGATCCTACATACTAACATCCGATCCTCGGCCCTGACTGCGTGGATGTTGAGAGGCTAGTCCTGTCGGAGCTTAATCTCCCCGATAGAACAACAGATGTTCTCTTATGCTTTGAAATGGAAGAGATTTTCTTTCTGGTGTGTGGAACAAGCACTAATTCCTTTTTAATTGACCCACTGACAGACTGCTTGAGTACCTCCTACACCTCTCAAAGTTGGTCTCAAGCCCAACTCTGTTGGAGTTCACCTCCGTGCAATGGGGACATACTATTGCGGAATAAAGAGAAGGTCCATCTCTGTTTAGTCTTTAATGGTTTGCTTCATGCAAGGTTTGTTTCTCTTGAAGCCTCTGACAGTGGCTTGGGACCTCAATGTAGTTCTGGCGCAGCTCATGTTAACTCCCTTTGACCCACTTGATTCCTGCCCTATGACGTTCTTGACCTGGAAAGTCTTGTTTCTGATGATGGTTACATCAGCACGACAGGTAAGCAAGCTCAAGGCCCTGGTAGCTTGTCTGCCATACACCAGGTTCCATCATAGACTTTCAGATTTGCGGTATATAAGATTAGCTAAATAAATGAGTGGTCCTGTGCATGCACTCATCTTTGATTCCTTCCAAAGGTGTTATCTGCTTTCCATCTTAACCAGTCAGTTATCCTGCTGACTTTC
This sequence comes from Ichthyophis bannanicus, assembly GCA_033557465.1. Taxonomy (NCBI): domain Eukaryota; kingdom Metazoa; phylum Chordata; class Amphibia; order Gymnophiona; family Ichthyophiidae; genus Ichthyophis; species Ichthyophis bannanicus. Next base: position 561,972,013 of record CM066036.1, read on the forward strand.
TTTCCGAGGCCTCCCTCCCACATAGTGGAAGTGGCGCTGCACATGTTGGACGGCAAATGAGCCCCTTAGCCTTCTACTTGGAGTGGACAAAGACCCATCAAAAATCCGTTGAGCTGTTTGTTTCTTTTGACCCCAAAAAACTAGGGGCTGCCATTTCTAAATGCACTTTTTCAATTTGGCTGGCAGACTGCATCTCTTTTTGCTTATGCTTAGGCTAGCCTAAGCCTTGATGGTCATGTCACAGCTCACAGAATCAGAGCCATGGCTATGTTGGTGACCGACTTGCACTCGGTCTCCATGGAAGAGATCTGCAGGGCTGCAACATGGTCTTCTGTCCATACATTCACGTCTCGCTACCTTCTGCATTGGGTTTCCTGACATCTGTTTAAGGATTAGACTCCAACTCCATCCTCCCAAGGCCCCACTGTCCATCCAGGCTACCCCCCAAAAAAGACAAATTGTGGAGAAACTGAATCAAATGGGTTCCCTTTTGTGAATACTACTTCTGTACATAGTTGACTCTCCAATTCTTAATTCAAATTTGCCCCTGTTGGTCTTCTTGGTGGCCTCCTCTGTTTTTGGTAGCCTGTAACTTGGGAGTCCTATACGTGAGGATTTACTTATTGCTTGTCCATGGAGAAAAGGTAGTTACCTGTAGCAGGTGTCCTCCGTGGACAGCAGCAATAAGTCCTCATAACCCTCCCACCTCTGAAGAGTTGTATTCTGCTACAGCTTTGTTATCGGACTGGAAAAGATGGTACCACTGTGGCAGGTGGGAAGGCAGGCACTCTGGCGTGGTGCAGCCTCCCAAACGCTTCCAATAGAAGCTGGGGAGTGTTCCCATGCAGGGCTCCATCAGAGATGTCACCCATACGTGAGGACTTATTCCTGCTGTCCACAGAGAACACCACTTGCTACAGGTCCGTAACTACCTTAACAATGAGGTTTGGATCAAGTCGGTTGAAATTTCATACCAGAAGATATTAAAATAATTAAAAGCTATTTCTCTTAAAATGCTTGTTGCCACTTTAACTCTCTGTGAACAAAATAGTACTAAAATTAATTTGCTTCCGTCATGAGTACTTATTTAAAGCCAAAAAAGAAATGCAAATGATACGCTTAATATAAGCCATGATTGCTATGGCAAATGTGAAGTGGTAAGTCACTAATATATGTCTTTGCATACCTTTAGTAATTACTATTTGATCCATCTGCATGAATCCAGATGAAAAAACCTTTGTCTAACAACAAAACTGTACCACCTCTAGGCGCATCAATGTGAGAGTAATAGGTTTAGACAGATCCTTATGCTTCTGTTCAAAGTTTCTTTAAGCATTTTCTGATGGGGTAATTATATCCTGCAGGTCTCCCTCTCTGATCTCACCTGATCTTTCAAATTGTAGGTTTTATTGTCAACTAATGACCCATCATAGCTTCACTTAAAATTTGAATAGACTGTGGTATGTGACATGATCAGTGTGAACTGACAATTCTTTTGACAGCTAACTTTTTAAATATTTTAAATCCTCTAAACACCAGGGATTGCTGAATGGAACTAGCCTATTTAGATGTAACAGAACTTGATTTTCGTTGATTTCCTTTAAAGAAGATATTTGTTATCAATAATTTATTTGTAACTTGACTAAACACTTTGGGGGGTCCATTCTGAACCATAAATAGCAGGTCTGGACATCTGATCCGGATGTCCAGACCCTCTAAACACCTGGCCTGCATTTGGGTAACAGAGCTCTGTTTGTGGGTGGGAGGGGGCGGGCCGTGGGTGGAGCAAGGGCATGCTGTGGGTGGTGTCATGACCCTGGATGTACAGGGGCGATTCAGAGGTCGGGGGTATGTCTGGGGTCAACCAGTTGTACGGAGGATGATGGACTGCCTGGACCAGGACAAAGGTGATGGGGTGCAGGGGGATCCCTGCGGCCTATCCTGACCATGATAGGTCCGATTGGGGGTCAGGAAAAGATGAATATGACGGTTGGCGGGGGATCATGGCTCCTGTATGGTACTGCATTGCCATGGCAACGTGATGCCATGCACTGCAACTCCATGCAGGAGCCAGCCAGGGATGTGACTGGACATCCGGGAAGCCAGAAAGGGGGACGGCCTGCACGTCCAGGCCGGTGGACCAGATTCTGATCCTGCGGGATCAGAATCAGGTGCAACCATGGCATGTCACATTTCTGACCACCTGGACAGGCGGGGGATGCCCATAATGGAAATGGCCTCCATGTGAAATTAAAGTATGCTATTTCTAATTGAACCCATTAGATTTATTTTCTCATATCCTTTGAGCTGTTTAGCCTTGGTTTGTTCTCAAAACTAGACCCTTTTTCTGACTTTCCACTTCATATGTCACACTCTGAGGAACTATACTATGACATCCTAGGGCAGGGGTTCTCAATCTAGTTCTTGGGTCACACCTAGCCAGTCACGTTTTCAGGATAACCACAATGAGTCTATGAGAGGTTTGTATGCATTGCCTCTGTTGTATTCATTGTGGCTATCCTGAAAACCTGACTGGCTAGCTGTGACCCGAGGACTGGGTTGGGAACCCCCTGTTCTAGGGAATATAAACCACATACTGAAAAACGTGTTAACTCTTTGGATTGTTTTTGTGGCTACTTTTGGTTATGGCTCATACCGCATTCATAGAATGGCATTTTACACTAACATTATGCTATGTTTGCAGAAGCACTCAGTGCAGCAAATTAGTAGTCTCTGCTTTACAATCTGACGTTAAAGACTATTTCATTCATCTGTAAACAGATATGTGATGGACACATTTTTGAACTGTAATACAAGTATTGTATGTATTTAGGAAAAACAAAAAGATGTTAGAAGAACTGAGACTTGTATTTAAAAAGTAAATAGAGCATAGAGGGGTGGGGATGTGGCTAAAATGTTGAAGGTAAACAAAAATTCATTTCTGAAATGAACATAATGGTCTAGTGGCCTGAATATGGATATCGTGTTTTTATAATGGATTACGGCAATTTTTAAATTTGAATTGTGATGGCATGGGTTTTACTTTCTATTTTTCACCAAGACCTATGACTGTAGGATTATATGTATAATTAAATTAATAATCAATTAATACAATTGGAATCAATCAATTAGGTGTTATAATTTTTGATAGTCCCATTGGTATTTATGTAGGAGACTATCAAAATAATTTTTAGATATGAACCCAGTGTATATGTTTCAATATGAGGTAGAGTGTTTATGCATATATTTTTACTTTACTTATTTAACTTTGTGTATATTAATTTCATTGGAGCTAGTTATAGACTATACATCTTTGAATTATCAATTACTGAATTATGGGCATAGTGTTTCATTTACATATTATTTCATTTATTCTGATTCAATTAAGTACAAATTTTTCTTTGTTTCAATGGACATTAATGTATTGGGCTCATGTATTTATATATGTTTTTTTAGATATCAACTTTAGTAATTATGGGAAGCTTCGAGGTATGTCTACTAAACTGTGTTCGTTTTGGCTGCAAACACAGTGCACTAGTAGCCAAAACTGTGCGGTAAGCAGCAAACCGAGATTTGAATTTCCAGCGTTACCTGCCTTGGCAAATACTGCGGGGAAAGTCCCACAGTGCCTGCTGAAGCAGGTACCATGTATCCCCATGTTAAATCTATGGGGAAGGATGGTAGTGATCGGGTGTCCCGATTGCTGTCCAGTCCCTCCCTCACAATGTTGTCGATGCCATAGTGCTGCAATCTGTAGCACTGACAATATAAAAAATAACTGTGGTGGCCCCTGTCAGCATCAATTTATTATTTCCCCCTCCCCCAGACAGCCTGCGATCCCTATCAGGAGCTGCCCAGGCAGGATCGATGTATCCCTTGAGGCTCAAAAGTGTCCTGGCTAGTCAGTTGGCTAAACCCCTCTCCCTTGACCCTCCTGATGCAGGATTGAAAGGATGGGGTCTCTGTGGCCCACAGCCCGCCAACCCCCTTACCCTTCTCATTGGCCAAACAAATATGGCCATGATTTCATGGTGCTGCCCCCTAGTGAGAGGCTAGAGGGCAAAACCTCATGATGGCAGCCATTTTGTTTAGGTTGCTAGATGGGGCAGGAGCATGTAGGCTTGCTTCTTCCCTGTTCTTAACCTAGACTACTATGGAGCATAAGGTATGTGCTGGCTAGCTGTGATTTTTGTTTTGTAAGGGGAGGGGGAAGGAGACCACAGGCCCCCATTCTTTCAATTCTGCATTGAGGGGTCAAGGGAAGGGGCTTAGCTGACTGGCTAGTCTAGACATTTTTGAATCTCTAGGAGATGCACCGATCTCCCCCTGGGCAGCTCCAGATGGGAATCGATACTGTGGGGGGGGGGGGGTGGACACCTTTTATTTTTAATATTGTTGATGCCATGGACTGCAGCACTGACAATATTGTGGAAGAGGGGGACCCAATCACCTGCAGGGAAGAGCCCACATTATTGGGCCTCCTAGCACATAACACTACCTCTTGCGGTGAAGTTATCTGCTGCCATGATCAGGCCTGAGTTTGGCAGCCACCACACAAAATCATTTTCATGTGGTGGCTACCAACCATGGCAACCCTCGCTCCCCGTCCTGATCCTGCCCCCAACGTTCAGCAACTGCGTGAAAATCAAATATCACAGAAACTTGCCTGTGATATCTGGGGTTTTTTTTTCCATGGGTTAGCTGCTACTATGGGGCATTAATCCTGCATTAGCTCTGCGATTGCAACTAACACCCTTTAGTAGACATAGCCCTATGTTGACTTTGATATTTAAAATAAAAAAAGAAATCTATTTTGGTTATAGCGTGGAGGAGTACTGCTACTATTACTTATCATTTTTAAAGCGCTACAAGGCATACGCAGCGCTGCACAGAACATGTAAAAGACTCCCTGCTCTTCAGAGCTTACAGTCTAGTCAAGACAGACAACACAACAGCTTAGGACAAGAACACATCTAGGGGAATGGCAAGGAAATACTAGGAGTCCAAGTGGATCAGGATCCAAAAGCATACTCAAGGTGAGTTTTCAGCCTGGAGTTGAAAAGGGCCAGAGATGAAGCCTGATGCACAGACTTGGGTAGTTTGTTCCAGGCATGAGAAGCAGCAAAGTGGAAGGATCGAAGTCTGGAGTTGGCAGTAGAAGGGATCTGCCAGAAGAGCGGAGTTCCTGAAGAGGGGTGTAGGGAGAGAAGAGAGGAAAGGTAGTGAGGGGCAGCAGAATGAGTGCACCTATAGGTCAGTAGGAGAAGTTTGAACTGGATATGGAAATAAATAGGTAGCCAGTGAAGCAATTTGAGAAGAGGGGTTATATGAGCATATAAAGTCTGGCGAAAGATTAGACGTGCAGCTGAGTTTTGAACAGATTGAAGGGGAGAGAGATGATTCAGAGGGAGACCAGCAAGGAGGAGGTTGCAGTAGCCTAGATGGGATATGACTAAAGAGTGAATAAGTGTCAGTAGTGTTGTGTAGAAAGGAAGGGATAGAAACATAGAAATATGACGACAGAAAAAGACCACATGGCCTATCTAGTCTGTCCTTCCATAACAACTACAACAGTCCCCTTTTTACTTTAGAGATCCTCTGTGTTGGTCCCATGCTTTTTTGAATTCAGTTACTGTCCTCATCTCTACCACTTCCACTGGGAGACTATTCCATGGATCCACTACTCTTTCCGTAAATAAATATTTCCGCATATCACTCCTGAATCTATCTCCCTTCACCCTCATCTCATGTCCCCTCGTAGCAGAACTTGCTTTCAATTGAAAGAGGCTCTCTCCCTGAACATTTATGCCATGGATGTATTTAAACATCTCAATCATTTTTATAGCTAAAACCTGTCACTTCTTTCTCTGTTGGTTGTGTGCAGAGAAAGTGAGAGTAGAGTCAAAGATGACCCCAAAGTTGTGAGCTGAGGAAACAGCGAGGAGTGTAGCATTGTTCACAGAAATACAGAAAGGAGGAAGGAAGGAGGTGGGTTTAGGCGGAAAGATAAGTCACTCAATTTTGGCCATGGTCAGTTTCAGATGGTGGTGAGACATCCAGGCAGCAATATTGGATAAGCAGGCAGAGATCCGGGTCTGGATTCCTGGAGAGATTTCAGGCGCAGAAAGATAGATCTGAGTCATTAGTATAAAGATGATACTGAAACCCATGAAACAAAATAAGTAGCCTAGTGGTTAGAACAACAACCTCACACCCAGGAGATTCCCACTGGCACTCCTTGTGGCCTTGGGGAGGTCACTTTATTCTCCCCTTGCCTTGGAAGAAAAGGCTGTTGGAGAATAAAGTGAATCAGCATTGACTTGACAGTACTTTCTATATAACTACTATATGTATATGTATATGTATATACATTTTTTTTTAAATTACAAAATTGTTCATTTTCACTCACTATAGGCACAATGCAAACTATTTTCCTTTTACATTATAATTATACTATCATTGATTCATGAGCACTTAGATTTCATAGATATTCATTTATATGATAAGAAGAACTTATGACATAAGTGAATTATTATTGCACCTTGATTTTGCTTATCCTGCATCTAATATAGTTTTGGTTTATTATAGGTAGATACTGTATTACTTTTTACTTAGACATTGTCATGTATGGTATCTATTGTTGCCGATGCATGTTGCCTATTAATCTATAATTTATTGTACGTGAGATTATATATCTGTTTGAACAGAGCAGCATGAGTGTGTGAAGTATTTTTGCAACGTAACTTAGGAGACCTTTTACTAAAGGGCGCTAAGGTGGTGCACCTAATATGTCAATAGCTCAAAAACAATGACGCGTTAGGTACAACACCACCGCACTATCAGGGGCATGTTCCTGGCTGTTAATGCGGAGCCCTGGCTGTTAATGTGGAGCCCTGTGCCCTAACGCGGCATACAAATAGGTGGAGTTAACTGAATCCATGCTAATTGCCAGGGTCACAGTTAGCACGTGGTGTTTACCCCATGCTAATGGTGCAGTGCTCACCATGTGCACTCTTCACCCCACTGAGCCACGTGCAGTTAGTGAGGAAATTAGCCCTGTACTAGCTGCCGTGTGTCCTAGCGCACCTTCAGCATGTGCCAGAACAAGCACTGACAGCTAGCGCCCTTTTGTATAAGACTCCCTTAGAGTGCACATTCCATTAGAATATTATTGTTGTGGACTCTGAAATTATTGCTTGTCTGAGGCTTGGGTGATGCTTGTTTGTACAACATTGTGCCAGTTGCTATGGAGACTTTCATGGCGGGAAAGTGCCTTTAAAATAGCACCAAGACTGCGATGTTTCAGTGTAGTTCTGTAGAGATGCTGGGATGTTGCCAGAGACTTTTTCAGTAAATATGAATATTTTATCAAGATTGGATGAGACTTTAATTTATACAGTAGAATATGGATGGAATATATAATGAGACTCGGCATTATACGCCAGTTGGGATCATAAAGAATAAAAACTGGCATCAGTTTGGTTGTTGGATATTTAATTTTGGTAATGCAAATATAATTGATGAAGGGCCTTTGTGTTCTAAAGGCTGTATATTTAGTGCCATCAAGACGATGTTGACTCATGGTGACCCTCTAGATAATTGTCTAAACTGTTCGTTCTTCAGTCAGGCGGCTCATTGTTGATAGATCGACACAATAACAGCATCTATGAATGACACTCTTATCTCATTGTTGGTTTTCTCTTTTGTGTTGACCTTCAACCTTGCCAAGCATGATGGCTTCCTCTAATGATCTCTCTCTTCGCATGATGTGTCCAAAGTATGAAAGTTAAAGTCTTGTCATCTGAGCTTCTAAAGAAAACTTAGGTTTGATCTCCTCTAGTACTGACTGGTTTGTTCTTCGGGCAGTTCATGGTATACACAGTATTCTTTGCCAGCACCATAATTCAAAGGCATCAATTTTCTTCCTGTCTCTCTTTTTCACTGTCAACATTTGGCATCCTTATGATGTTACTGAAAATACCATGGCTTGGACAAGTCAAATCTTTGTATGGGGAGAGACATCTCTGCTATTGAGAATCTTGTCTAGATCATAGCCATTCTGCCAAGAGCAATGTTTTGTCGGATTTCTTGACTGCTTGTCTTTTCTTTATTGATTATTGACCCAAGCAGGTTAAAGTTGTTCACTATTTCAATTTCTTCTCCATCAGTGATGAACTTTATTGATTTGCCAGTTGTCAGGATCGTTGTCTTTATGTAAAGGTGCAGGCCCATTTTAAGACTGTTCCTTGATCTTGAGAAGCAAATGTTTCAGATCATGTGTTGATTGATTGATTTAACAATTTTTTTGTTTTATACCACATTTCAGGGTATCAAAGCATTTTACAATTAACTCAATGTTATACATGGAACAGAGAGGTTAATACATTGAACTTAGTAAATTACATTGAACTAGGTCAACAAGCTATGATATATTGTACAAACTATGATACATTGTTAGGATATGAGCAACTATTTTACATTGAACTGGTTCATCAAATTATGATACATTGATGATCTTTACTTTCAGCAATATTGTGGTGTCATTAAAATGGAGTCCCATTCCAGGAGGGGACATCCGGGCTGTCCAGATGTCCCCATTAGGACCAGATTCTGGTCCGCAGGAACAAAACATTCCTATGGAGCCCAAAATGGACCCAATGAGGGCCCGGCGTGCCCCCTCTACCTGCGGGGACGTCCTTCCCAAAGGCGTCCCTGGCATCCATGGCACCAGCTCCCCAAATCCCCGCTTCCCGATCCACAGCTAGTCTCCTGTGGCCTGGATTGGGCGGTGAGGACCCACTGTACCTGGCCCCAGCCTTGGGGGTGGCTTCCCTGCCCTGATCTGGAAAATTGTGCTGCTTATGCCACCTCTGAGGTAGTATAAGCAGCACGTCCCAGCAGGCCCAGCAGCACATACAGGGCCTTGATCTGAATCAGCCCTGTATGTGCTGCTGGGCTGGCCCGCCCCCGCTCTACCCCAATCCTGCCCCCTGCTGGATCTCCCTGTACTGATGCACAGGATATATAGGAAGAACTGGTGGGGGAATAGGGTACAGGTGGCTTGTGGGGCTGCATGTCCCACAACCCGTGTTCGAGAATGAGGGCCATATTGAAGGTTGTTGAGTTTTTCACCACTCTGCTCACCTCCATTGTCTTCATGCAGTCTTACTGCTCTGATGAATTAAACAGGTAGGGGGAAAGTATGCAGCATGTCGTACATCTTTGCTGATTTTTAAACTATTCTTTTTCTCCTTGTTCCGTTCAAACTGTTGCTTCTTGATCAAAGTAAAAGTTGTGCAAAAGAACTATCAGATGTTCTGGTATACCCATGCTGCTTAATTTGTGGCCCAGAGTTTCTCATGGTTTACATAGTCAAAAGCCTTGCCGTAGTCAGTAAAACACATATAGATATTCTTTTGATATTCTTTTGTCTTTTCAAGAATCTATCTCACATCCGCAATGTCTCTCCTTCCTTCCTCGCCCTTTCCTGATCCCTGCTTGCACTTCAGGCAGTTCCCATTCCAGGTATGGTTGAAATCTTGCTGCCATGTGGGATCAGAGCGACTGTGTGAAGATAATTTCCACAATCGGTTAGATCACCTTTCTTCAGTGTTGGTATGAACACAGATCATTTTCAGTCAGCTGACCATGATGTCTTCCAAATTTTCTGGCAGAGCCTTGTAAATATAGTAATGACCACATCTGATTTGCTGTGATACTTCAATGGGAGTGCTATCAATGCCCGGTCTTTGTTCTTTGATAAGGCATTCAATGCACTTCGATTTCTTCTTTCGTTACTAATGGTTCCTGATCATAAGGTACAGGTTGAACAACTGTTGGTCCACTTGATCTTTATGGTATAATGACTCTGTTTGTTCTTTCCATTTTTTTAAATCTCAGCATCATTCAACATGGATCCTTGAGCATCTTGTAGTATTCCAATTTGAGGCTGGAATTTTCTCTTTAACTCTTGTTACTTTAGGAAAGACAATCTTGTTCTTCCTTTATTTGCTTGCATGCATCATTGTAGTACTTCTCCTTGTCTTATCTTGCTGCATGTTGGAAACCTCTGAATTCTGTAATTGCCTCTTTTTCTCCTCTGGCTTTAGCTTCTCTGCATTTCTGAGCAGTTTTCAGAGTTTATCCAGTCATCCATTTTGGCCGTTTTTTTGCTTTCTCACCTTTTTATGGAGACTTCTCACTTTCTTTGAACACAACTTTCTTGATGTCATCCTATAACTCCTTCTTGTGCTTCGTCATTTGTTTCCAAAGCAGTAAATTGATTTTGCAGGCAGTCTTTAAATTCCAGTGATATATTTTCAAGGTCATATTTTGCTACATTCATGAGTGCCTTGCTCTTTTTCAGCTTTAGCTTGAGTTTGCATACTAGTAGTTGGTGATCTGTGCCACTGATGGTTCCAGATTTTGTCTCTGTTGTTGAGCTTTTTCATCGTTGACTTCCACAGATGTAATCAATTTGATTTTTATACAATCCATTGGGTGAAGTCCATGTGTATAGTTGCTGCTTGTGTTGCTGAATGAAGGTGTTAGAATTCTGCAAGAACAATCTATTCATCTCGATCAGTCTTTCTTCAGCTTCATTTCTATTGCCAAATCCATATTTTTCAACCAGTTTGAGTCCTCCTTTGTTGCCAACATTTGCGTTCCACTCACCCAGGACTATCGGGATATCCTTTTTGCATGTCCTGTCAATTTCAGCTTGTTCTTATTCATAGAACTGATGAATGTCTTCCTCTTCTGCAGTTATTATTGGGGCATATACCTGTATAATAATTGTGTTTGGGCATTCCTCATAGACGAATAGCAATTAAGCATTCACTAATTGCATGGTATTTCATTACAGTTCTTGCAAGTTTCTTCTTAATTATTAATGCAACACCATTTCTTCATTTCCATGTGATCATCAGAGGCAGAGTGCCCGATGCCAGATCATTTAAGTTTTCTGATCCAACAGATCGAGTTGTACATGTTCCATTTCATTCTTGACCACCTCCTACTTCCCTTGATTCATGCTTTGTATATTCCATGCCCCAATTAGTAAGACATCTTTGCAGCTTCTGACTCTCATGTCATGCACAGCTACCATCAGCAGTCAGACATCATGAGGGCTTTGATCTAACTACATCATAAATGCTGGCTTTACTCTGAAAAGTCTTCAGCTCATCCCCAGTAGCCAGTTGACTTCCTTCTGACCTGGGGGGTCTAATCTTCCAACATTATAGTACAATTAATTCATACCAATAAATATAAATGATCTTAGATTAAATTAATTACTCTATATAATCATATTTGATAATTCCTTTTATATACTGATATTTTGTATTCCAAATTTTATTTACACCCCTGAAGAAGGCTTTTGCCAAAACATGGCCATGTAAGGTTGTTTTAGTTGATTTTTGTTTTTATGGACTTTAAAAAATATAATTACAAGTTTATTCTGTCTGTTTTGGGGCATTTATAATAAGCCCCATGCTGGTTAAGTGAGGATGGGTCATGTTACTAGTGTGGGGCTTCATGCTAAATGCAGGGGGTGGATAGATCCATGCTCCTGCATCTAGAGTGCTGCACCATGGTAAAACGGCTATGGGAGTGGCGTTAGTTGAACCCATGGTTCTTGCATGGACTACAAATGCCTGCGCTACCCGTGCTGCAATGGGAGCACCCCTGTCCCACTCTCTCTGCCCAGAAGTACACTACCTAGGTAATGTAGTTGTTTGTATTATTACCTGTACATAGTTGAATTCTACTGTTCAATGTAAATGTATACAGATGTGTACAAGATTGTTAAACTGTTTCATGTAAACCGCTCTTGATCTCTGGAAGGGGCGGTATAAAAGAAATAGATAAATAAATAAAATAAAAATAAAAAAATAAAAAAATGTGGAGGTCTGCACTACTTCTTAGTAAAGCGCCCAAACCATGCACTAAACCCCATGCTATTAGATAGTGTGTCTTAGTAAACATACCCCTTTGTGTTCTTGGTGTGCTCTTGCTGTTTTCTGCTGGATCTGGTTGCAGGTGACATCATTTTTCTTTACTGCAAATAGTCCAGCAATCCCTTAAACATCACTTTCCTGCTCTTCCATCCTTACTGCCTCTCATCCCTTCATTTTCTACCCCCTCCCTCCTCACAACCACTTCCAGAAAGCCCATATGAAGTTTGAATTATTGACTTCAGGAGTCGAGGACATATGGATATGTTTATTACTCATAGCAGCAAATACTACTTCAGTTACCTATCTACTTGCTGAATTACTGTGGAATTCCCATGCTGCTTCTGCCAATAGCTTTTTATATGTAGTGTTTGGGTTTTAAGCAAGTCAGAAAGAAAAGAAATGGTGCTGCTGGTATCGCATCTAGTGGATTTAGACATACTATTAAGAAGACTGAAATGACAGAAGCTGAATTTTCTTATGCTGGCATTTGAATTTTGTCTACCAGGAGATTAGCAGCAGCTTAATTTAATAATCATTCTTGTCAATCATAATTGCCCAGCAGCCCAGAATGAATAGTGCATTAGATCAGCAGAACAGTTATAAATCATTGTATAATTTAGGTTAGGAAAGCAAAGGTTAATTTTTTTCCCATTAAATAAGTTCAGGCTAATCGCAGGAAAAGAGCAGCTGTGACTGGCTTTGTAGAGTTCCAGCCTTCCCATTGCTCCGCTGGTGGTGAGTTGATAGCTTGCTGTTTTTATCTAGTGAGTCAGGTGTCAACGAAGACGAACTGAATCATTAAGGGCTCGTTTTACCCAAATGTGAGGCTGAGATCAATTTCCAGCAGAAAAATGATTCAGTGCCCTCAGCAAATTAAAAAAAAAATCGGATTTATGATTACAGTTCAGAGACTATGTAGACCCTCTCTATGGCCCAGTGGTGTAAATTCCACCTAAGTAGCTCCTGCAATGTGTGTGTGTGTGGGGGGGCACACGGTGGCAGTGCAGCAGACTTATTTTATCATGTTTGCTGCACTACTTCCGCTCTTGTAAGTCTGCCGTGAGCCCAGCAACTGTTCCTTGCTGGGCTGAAGACTTGCGATAACGGCCACACTGGGAAACAGATGGTGCGGGCCTGCGGCAAACGTACAAGGGCAAAGGCAGCACAACAAACACAATGAAGTAAGTTTGCTGCTACTACCGCATACGGTGGGGTGGGGGCCGCTGCATGAAGTGCGGCTGAATGGGGGGACATGCCCCACCAAGATAGTGGGAGGCCATCAGCAAAAGTTTGCTTGCTGGGCCCCTCATTATAACTTACACCACTACAATGACCCTTTGTAAGCCCTCTCCAATGCTCAGAATTATCTAATGTATTCTCAGCTTTATAGTAATATGTATAAGCCTATTTATCCTTCTCCTCGTGTTACCATAACAATAAAACATGATAAATACCCCATACCTCCCACCTTCTTATTCCCATACAGATCCCTGCCAAATCTCACTCACTTAACACACAGTTCCCACACCAAAGGCCTGGCCAAATACTTGTGAAGGCTGGGCTGCCTATCTCCTGTTGAATCCTCTTCTAATTACAAATGGATTATTTAAATACTCTGAAATTCTGCCATATCCACTGAAGGTAAAATATACTCTTTTAACATCTATTTGATGCAGGAAGGAACCTTCAGGTGTTTTACATTTAGAAACCTCTTTATAGAGGTTTGTAAATAATTTGATATATCTGGAAAAACTGAAGGTTCATTGGATGGTTTAATTGACCTTTTCTAAAGCACTGCTTCTGTCTAGTAGCACTAGAGAAATAACCAGCGTGTGTGTATGTATGTATGTGTATGTATATGTGTGTGTGTGTGTATATATGTGTGTATATATATATATATATATATATATATATATATATATATATATATATATATATATATATATATATATATATAGTGGTGAGGAATGCCCTCCAGAAGAGATGGAGATAGGGGAAAATCCTGGCAGAAGTAATGAAAAGCACTAGCACACAGGATTTCCAATGCAGAGTTGAAAAAAACACAGCTCTCTGCTGAGCACAGGACACGCCCCAGCTCAGGGGAGGAGACAGGCTTCTGCACTGATTGGACACGCTCAGGGGAAGGTCAGGGTGTGCCGGGAAATGAAGCCCTTTTAAATCCCCAAGCAGAGAGGGAAGAGGAGAGGAGGAAAAGAGAAAAGGAGGAAAGAGAAAAAGAGGGAAAAGGAAGGAGGAAGGAAAACGCTAGAACCCTGGAGCAAGGCAGAACCTTGGAACAGTAAACCTTGGAGCCAAGCAGACTCTAAGAAGGAACCTAACTACAAGGTAGAGCCTGGGCGTGGGAAGGCTAGCAAATTCAGCACATGGAAAGAAGGTACCTGGTCTGGTAGCAAACAAGGCTACAGAAGCAAGGAAGTGAAGCAGGAAGAAAGCTTTTCAAAGAGAAATTCACAGAGCAGAGGAAATAGCAGTAAGGCTGAACCAGAGAGACTGAACCAGAGAGACCAGAGGAGGAAAGGTACCAGTTCTTATTCAAACCCTGCTAAAGGTAAAGCTGACTTTTCTACTTTTAATGCTTTACTAGAGAAACCTTTTATTTGTGCTAACCTTCACAAGGTAAACCCAGCTGCAGAAGCTGATAGCAAGTGGGGGAAGGGTGTTACCCTTACCAATGACTTTCACACAGATAAAGAGCACTTACAGGCTGAATTGCTTTTAAAACAGTTTCAAGAGTTTCTGGAACTGAGGTCAGGGAAGCTTAGCAGGCCTGACAGACAGCGATAGCCATAGCTCTGATGAATGCATGCAAGCGGATAATTACCTGCCTGCCTTAGAAGGGGACCCTTCTCCAATGGATTGCTCAATCTGCCTCAAAGAGGACAGCAATGTAAGAAACCCTTGAACACTGTATGAAAAGAATACAGGGAGTTTGCTGTACTTGCTGCCAAGCTAAAAGGTTTACAAATTGTTTTCATTTGTTGTTTTGAGAAGCCACGCTGTGGAAGGAACAGCTGTTTGTTTGGTGCTGCAATAATTCTGAAAGACCACATGAGGCACTGCTGAGTTAAAGCTGCTGTGATTGTGAAGAGCCAAATAGAAGCTAACTTAATTTCAGTTGTACTTCCTATGTTCCTGGTTTCAGCTGTTTGGGTTGAAGTTGCACCTTTTGCGTTATGTACCATTGAATTTTGATGCGCTGGAAAATATCCCCACCACAATAAATTTCTTGCAGCCTTAATCGTGTCATGACTACAATTTAATCCTGAAGGAAATACAAGTACACTATGAGTCCCAGAATTCCCAGGGACCAGTACAAGCTTTATTCCTCAGGGACATTACAAGGCCACTCCTGCCTGTAAGCTCTCGGGCCCAGGGCAGGAGCGACTATATATATATATATATATATATATACACACACACACATACACATACACATATATATACAGGGTGGCCCAAAAACAGTGAGAACATCTCGTAGCATATATGTTATTTAAAAATTCAAAAAGACAGATGTAAATGATTGCCATCTTTGTTTTTTTTAATTTGTCAAAAAAGCTAAAAAAGGTAAATAAGTAAACTATTTAAGCGTTTAATTTACAAGATGTTCTCACTTTTTTGAGCCACTGTGTGTGTGTGTGTATGTATGTATGAATATATATATATATATAATTTAGCTCATGCCTTTCCAGTACTAGTTCAAGGCATGTTACAGTATGTATTTCCTTGCGTCTGAGGGTTTATAACCTATGTTTGAATCCGAAGCAATGGAGGATTAAGTGACTCGCTCAAGGCTGCAAGACTTTATCAATGGGTTTGGAATCTTGGCTCTCCTGGTTCTAACCTGCTACTCTAACCACTCGACCACTCCTCCACTCAATGGTGGTGGTGGTGGTAGTAGTAGTTGTTGTTAAAGGAAAAGCACTCCCTATTACTCTTTTTTTTCTCTTTATTGCTAACTGCTTCCTCCCTTCCTTTCAAAACATCTGCTAATTTCTTCCTTCCTTCCCCACCCCCTCACCTCCACTTAATGCTAACTCCTATCTCTTATCTCCCACCACTTATGCTGACAGATCCTGTCCCCCCCCCAACCTGTCGTCTTGTTCTCCTCCATTGATACCACAAATTCTTTAGCTGATCTGTAGGAGGGTGTAGTTTAACCTTTGAAGATTCAAATAGCTTGCTTCTTAGTGAGCTGGATTCCTATAACAATTGCCCTTAGTGGTCCTATGGCCAAGAGTTTAATATGTGCCCAACAAAGGCTTTCGTATTAAAGCAAATTCCACTATCTTTATTTAAACGAACTAAAGTGTTAAGAATATATATCTCCCGTAGATTCTCCAGATTTAGCAATAACATAGTGATATGTGTTTGCATACATGTATAACATTTTGTAATGTGCAAGTTTGAATGTCTGAGGTGTGACTGAATGAGGATGTGAGAGACAGAGAAGTAATCATTTCAGTATAATGAACAAAGCTTAAGATCAGCAATGGTGTTCATGATGTACTGTAGATGAAATTCTAGGCATAAGTATGTCAAAACAATCTTAAAAGGTGATTGCTGCTATCCCCCCCCCCCCCCCCCCATGGGGAAAAATGGCACTGACCCTTTAAAAAAAAGCTTTTGCTTTGGAAACATTGACCAGAGTTTTAGGTATTACTTGCAAGCTGCAAGAAACATTTTTTTCCTGACATTTCTTATACAGCATTCCCAAGCATAAGTTTAAAAATGGTCAACATCACTACCACAGGAAGTAATGGGAGTGATGCAATATTTATTTTTTATTCATTTAAAATCTCTTATATACCGCAAGGTTCAAATCCAGACCTATTCCAGGCTCATGCAGAAGTAAATGTATTCATTTTCAGATCTGATGGCAGCTGCTAGCAATGAATAAAAGGAATGCATATATTTAGGTGAATTGGTGTTTGGGGCAGGTGTGTAGATGAAAAGGAGCAAGAGAGAAATTAAGGGGTATGTTTACTAAACGGCGCACAAGTGCATGCACTAAGGTACCTTAGCGCACGCTAATTATGCGTTTTTGTGCCCTGCACACGTGCGTGCCGCACTAACGGGCCCGCTCATGTGCGCGGCGCGCTGATGTGCGATAGAGGCGTGGAAAGGCTCCCGGAGGGCGGAGGAAGGCTCCCCAGGGGTGGAGAGATGGGGGTCAATGGGTGGAGAGTGGGAGGGGAGAGGCTCCCCGCACAGGAACGTGGCTGAATTTCGAGTAAAAAAATACCGCGAGTGAAAACCTCACGGTAGAGCCGATTTAAAGGGAAGAGAAACCATTTCTGTCAGCAATGTACAGCAAACCAGGGAAACCTACAAAAAGTGAGCAGTGTGATACATGTGCATGGAACAAAAGGGCAAATAAACATTACAAATGACCCCAACAAAATATAATAAAATTATAATCAAGCTGGGCAATAGTGATAGTAATGGGAAACATCAAAAAACACTCCCAAAAAAGCCCCAAAAAATAAATATGAATTTTAGAAGGGTCTACGCTCCATCCCCATACAAGGTGAATGATCCCACAGTGAAATAGCACTGATCAGGGTTTCCCTCTCCATTGGACAGGTTACCTATGGCATGCACATTTCCACAACAGCAGGGCGGGCAGGTCGGAATGGGCAATTGGACAGATGCTGGGAAAGGGGATACAGAGGGCTGCAGGCGGCACATGCTGTGGTGCAGCTGGGGCACAGTGTGGACTAGGCAGATGCCTAGATGGCACCTAGGAATGCTGAAACTGAACAGCAGCCAGACAGCAACTGATGAGGGCCCAACATGGGCACGAGAGTGTCTATCTCAGTGTCACAGGGGATAGTGCCCAGCAGGTACCCTCAAGGGCACGGAACATTGGCAGGCGGTGATTGGGGGACGTGCGGACAGATATGCAGGCACCCCTACCCCAGAACCTGCACCATAGGCAGCCGCCTACCCGCACACAGGATGGCCTGAGACTGCGTACCACCAGCACCACCAGCAGAAGGGCATGTCAACATGGTGGCACAGGGGTACTGGAGGTGGAGGGGGGCAGTGGCAGCTGCCCAGAGCAGACCATGGCCTAGCCCTGTGTAGGTGGGTGCAATGCACTGCAACAGACAGGCCCTGCCGGACAAACAGTCATGGTATCATCAGGGAATGCACTGTCTCTGTGGCAACACGGTGGTGCAGTGCACACAACCAGTGTGTTTGGAGACAGAAGGTCACAGGTTCAAGCCCCAGCTGGGGCTCCTGCCAATCCAGTCCCCATATTTTACCCACAACTATATCGTGATAGTAAAGACGAACCTTTATTGCAGAGAACATAAGCATGGCTCAAACACCTCTATTTTACCCTACAGAGCACAGACACCAGAAACATGCACATTACCTAGAGCAGATTACCCCAAGTGCAGTCCTGGAGGGCCACAAATCCTTCAGGGTTTATGCTGTCTCCAATCTAAGGATGGAGCGGTACTGGTGGTGGAGGTGGCAGCAGCTGGTGGCCACAGCAGACCATGGCCTAGCCCTGTCTAGATGGGTGCCGTGCACTGCAACAAACGGGCCCTGTCGGATGTACAGTCATGGACTCCCCAGGGAATACAGCATATCTGTGGCAACACGGTGGTGCAGTGCACACAGACAGTGTGTGCAAGAACAGAAGGTCACAGGTTCAAAGCCCAGCTGGGGCTACTGCCAATCCAGTCCACATATTTTTCCCACAACTAAACCGTGATAGTAAGGACAAACCTTTATTGCTGAGAACATATGCATGGTTAATACGCCTATATTTTACCCCACTGAGCACAGACACCATAAACAGGCGCATTCCCTAGAGCAAAGTCTCCCAAATGCAGTCCTGGAGGGCCCCACACCATTCAGGTTCCATGCTGCCTCTAATAAAGATTTGGTTATAATAAATTTATTGGGTGTTGAATCTGCCGCTTCCTGTTTTTGCTTCTGCTCGTTTGAGTGGCTAGCGCTGTTTCTTTGTGGACCCTGTGCTGCATATCTCTGCACCACCCCCATGGTATGCAGATGTAGCTCATGCATATTCATGAGGGACAGCATGAAAACCCGAACAGTGTTTGGCACACCAGGACTGGAGTTGGGAACCTCTGCCGTAAAGCAGCAGCCAACAGGGGCAGACACACCCACATCCACACCCACAGGCCCCATTGGCCAATGCCTCCTGGAGAGGCAGGACATTGGGCCCTGCGTGCATCTCCCAATACTAGCACTTGCTTACCTTAGCAATGCCACCCTACACCTGGGTATACGGTACACAGCTATCAAACGTTTCCTATGATTACTGGCAGATAGCAAGTCCTATGTTAAGCACAGTTTGCTGATTGAGCTCCATCATAACAATCTTTCTGATGTCTGCGGTGTGTGCTTCAGGTCTGGTCTCTGACAGTGTTTACCACCCTGGGTAGTGACCCCCAAAAGTATTGCGTACCATATCCATACCTGTACTGTGCCCAGGACTGGTGTGGTGGGCAGGGCTGCTAAACTCCTCTATAGTAGCACAATGTTGGCATAGGTGTGGGAGTGTGTGTCTGTCTATACAGTGTGTGGTGGCTGCAAACACCTTCCACAGCCCACACTGCCAGCACTGTTGCCAGTATTGGCCTGCCAATGTGCATAATGAGGAGCAAGGTACCATGGGTATAGCCCAAACAGGGTGGCCTGGCCAGGATGCATCTGCACAGGGCATAGGGCACTGGCTGGGTCATTTTAGTGCCCGGCCACCACCTACACAGACAGGGTGACCTCAGTATGTCCTGCTGGGAGATCACTCTCACCCTGACTGTGCAGTGACGACAGCATGGCTAGGCACCCCCATAGTGCTATATAGTATTTCTGTCATGTGATATTTATGGGTTTCCTTTTGGGGCCCAGTCACTGGTTTATCTGCTTGTTGTGTATGCTGACATCCCAGTTCTGGGTGCATGCATTTCCACCAGGAACATGCACTATGGAGTAGCTAGCAGACTGTTTGCAGCTGGTATGTGTCTTGATGGAGCGCCTTGCAGGGTGTAGCGGCTGAAGGCTTGCTGCAGGAGAATATCAGCTAGTGGTGGGGTGCAGCTTAGCATATACAGGCCTAATGTCTGTCTGCTATTGCGTTATGGATGTGTACAGAGCTGCATTGACTGCCCTGTAGGGTGTCTGTTCCCCAGCAGGACTGGGGTTGATGGTCCCCTCTACTGCCACCATTGCAGGGTGGTAGAATGTGGATCGGTTGATGGGGAGACCCTGTTTGCCACCCTCAGCCCTGGAGGGTGGTGGTGGTGGTACATAACCCTCCCAGGGGTCCATAGGGGCTACATCTGACTGAGACAGACAGATATATCCAAGGTGTTTCTGCAGAAACCACCTATCTCACACATTAACACTGCTTTGGACCTCCAGCATGGCTTATTTCTGTCATGGAAGGTGCTGTGGACCTGGTGCTGGGCGCCTCGTGAGCACAGTACCCGCACAATGTGACGGTGTGTAGCTACTCTGTGCCAGTAAAACACACGGTCAGTACCCCCTACCAGGCCGTGGTGCTGTGGGGGTGCACATGGTCAGTTCCCCCTACCAGGCCGAGGTGCTGTGGGGGTGCATACCCCATCTTGTGTTTATCTGTGGACAGCTGATTTGCATGTGCAGTGCATCATGGGTACGGGTGTGCTAACCCTATCCTGGTGACCACAGCAGACTGTCTGTGTGGTGACGTGCACTCCCTCTGCAGCCAGCAAGGGGCTTGCTAGCAGCTATAGAGCTGTAGCACAATGGTTATTTCACTGCCTGTGGAGCCAGAGGTCATGGGTTCAAACCCACAGTGGGGTTATTTGATAGGGCTGCCCAAAGCATTATCTATTTTTAATGTACATTATTGCTGCCAGCAAAAACACCCTCATCGTACTGTACCCATAAGGTGCCTCAGAGGGCGCTTTATAGGGCGCCCTATAGGTCACCTTATGGTTACCGTCAATATAAGTTGCACTATACGTTATCCTGTGGAGCAACTTATAGGGTGCCCTATAGGGGACATTTTAGGGTGCAGTGGCGGACAGTGCACTTTATAATGTGCCCTATGGAGTGCCTTATAGGGTGCCTTATGCGGCACCTTCAATTACGGCACGTGAGGGCGTGTTTGCTGGCAGCAATTAATAAAATACAAATAAAGTGCTGCAGGAAACAATACGTACATTGCAAAGCTGATGCCTCAGCCAGCCTTACGTATTAGGCACACTGGGGAGCAAACTCATGACCCCTGTATCAGCAGTCAGTGCCTTAACCATTGTGCTACACTGCTGCTCCTCCTTGCATGTCAGCGCACCTACTTAAGATTTCCATGCATTTAAATGCACAGTGCTGCCATCACACACAGTGCTATGACCTTGCTGTGCCTCATAGGGCACCCTATATGGCGCCTTATAGGCCGCCCTTTCAGCAACATTGTAGTGTGCCGTGGCAGACAGTGCACTTTAAAATGTGCCCTCTGGGGTACCCTATGAGGCGCCTTATGCAGCACCTTATGTTACAATACTTTGAGGGTGTTTTTGCTGGCAGCACTAATTAAAATAAAAATTAAATGCCCCCTACAGCAATATTACCTATAACAGGTAATGCCTCAGCCAGCCTTCTTCATTAGGCACAGTGGGGGGATTGAACCCATGACTCCTGCGTCATTGGTCAGTGTCTTAACCATTGTGCTCCACTGCTGCTCCTGCTTGCATGTCAGCGCACCTACTTATGATTTTCATTCCTTAAACTGCACAGTGCTGCCATCAAAAACAGTACTGTGAACTTGCGGTAACTCATACGGCACCCTATAAAGCACCCTATAAGCAACATTCTAGGGTGCCTTGGCGGACAGTGCACTTTAAAATGTGCCTTATGGGGCGCCTTATGTTAACACGCTTTGAGAGTGCATTTGCTAGTAGTGATAATTAAAATAAAAATAAAATGCCTCCTAAAGCAATCTTCCCTATAATAGGCAATGCCTCAGCCAGGCTTCTTCATTGGGCACAGTGGGGGATTGAACCCCTGATCTCTGCATCATTGGTCAGTGTCTTAACCATAGCGCATGATTAATCCCGGTTTTGCTTTTTTCAGCCTGAAACGCCCACTCCTTATATGGCATCCGCACACTAGCGCGCCGCGCACATTACCGGGGTTTTAGTAAACATACCCCTAAGTATCTATGCTGTCCTCATTTGTGACCTCTTAACATTTTTTTTGTCAGGACTAAAAGCTTTTATTTTGTTCATGTCACAATAATTGTGGATAAATGGATCCCTAAGACCCCTCTATTTATTCTGCCTTCTACTTCATTTATGAGGATGTGATGTGATTTATTAATTTAATATACCTTCTATCACATTAGATGGTTTACAATAATATATTAAGCATTTCAAGTTTCTGAAAGCATCTCCTATTGGATCCCTCTCATCATAATGAAGCTATATTCATCAGAAAAAAAACAAAGTTGGAGCACCTACTCGCAATGTACCCTCAGGAAAAACAAAAGGTGAGCAGAAATGGAGGTCACAAGTGCTTTATTGATACAGAAATGCCCCAACGCGTTTTGGCAACGCCTTCATCAGGGGGCTGAGAACTGCAAACAAAAAATGATAAATATGACAAACTCAATGTATGTGACATATAAATGCAAAACTTTACAGATACATGAAACATATTAAAAATATTAAAAACCAAGAACGAACATCAAAATAAGAAAATTATTAAAATTTACAAACATCCACACAAATATGGATGAATAATTACAAGAATAATAAAATAAATAATAAAGAAGAAGGGCAAACATTGACTTGATCAACAAGAAGGGAAGATAAAAACCATTAGCATACTTACAGTTATGTGTATCAATATACTGAATGAAGCGCACAGTAGAATGTGAATTTGTGGCAAAGAAACAATCTTAAAGTTGATAATGCTAAAACATAGTAATATCATTGACTTAAAAGATTAAAACAAAGTACTTAATTGTAATCATTAATAATGGGAAACTCAGAACCCGAGAAGAAGAGAACCAGACCATGGTGTATATTGTATTCATTAGGATCTATTCAATAATGGTAAACATAGTATTCAATGAAATCCATTAATAATGAAAAACAATGATACAAAACAATTTAAGCAAATGATTAAGTTATATTAATGAGCCCTACATTGAACAAGAAAATACAACCTAGCATCATTTTTTTTAAAAAAACAATTTAAAACCGGCACACAATCTTAAAAAACTGGTTAATGGATAGGATTACAAAAAAACGGGGTAATCTTGTCTCCCCATAAGAATAAAATATAATGTGTGAGAATAAATAAATATAGACTAACAAAACATTAAAAATGTCTGGGGGAAAAGGCACCTACCCTTTCGCTCAAATAAACTATCGCAAAAGTCTTGAGAAATGTAAACTGCTGTGTCACATGAAAGCCGTGTAATCGCAAAACTGCATTTGTTTTGATAGGCAAAACCAGAGACCAGGGAATTATGACTTATAGTTAACCAAGTATTCGAGTGAGAATTATGTATTCATTAGAATTTAAATACGTTCTGCTATATAACATAAAAACATAAGGAACCCACCAATCAGCAGCCAGGCCCAACGGCTTAGATCTGCCGTTGCCGGGGCGGGCCCGTGCCTGAGGGCCCTTTGGCGTGGCCCTTAGGCGTTGGTCCGTGGCGTCTGTTTCTGGAGTCTATATTGATGTCCTGCTTATATATCAGGGTAACTTGCTGTTCCGTGTCCTTCTCCTTCTCTTATCTGTTTGACTGTTTCTGTCCTCTACTCTGTCCTATCTTATAATGGCGTTCTTTTCTTATTTCCTTAAATGATGTAGTATTGTAAACCACTCTAATACCTTTTGGTCTGAGCGGTATATCAAATTCAAATAAACATAAACATAAACATAACAGTGCAACTTTTAGGGAACGCATAATAGATAACGCGTTGGAACCACAGCACACATTTAAAAAGTAGCTTAAAAATATGTATAAGAAAAGAATGAAAGCCATTGCTAAAATGGATAATGCCGCATGGCTAAAAATATATAAATTAAAAAAAAAAAAGCACAAAACGGATTTCAGGTGGACCCATTAATGGAAATGCCAAAATCGGGCAGCGCACAGAAAAAGAAGGAGCCGTCTGCACATACCGGCTAAACCATAAAAAATGTAGTGAAATCCAGTTTTGAAGAAACCAAATACCTTTAGCGCTGCGGTACAGCACTGCATAAATTCTTGAAAAACGCTGAAAATGGCGTGCTTTTAAAGGTCAAGGGGCGCATAATGAATAAATGCATATGTATAAGGGCACATGATGAAAAAATGCATATGTAACAACTATCACTCGCATTGTGTAAAACATAAGAAAGAAGAATAAGAAAGCATCTGTATTAAAACCCGAAAATAGTTAAGAAGAATAAAAATAATAAATAATGAATAATACTGAACTTTAAAAATAATTAAGATTGCCAGGAGGCCATCTAGAATAAAACCATATATCACAACCGTTGAATGTACACACAATTGTAAAAAAAGTAGAAACGTAAAAAAGACTAACTTAAACAATCAACTAATGAGATGCCCCGTAATTTCAAAGCAAGGGGGGGGGGGGAGCGAGGAGGGGGGGACAACATACATAAAAGGGATTCTAAATTACTCCCTATAAAACAACAGCCAAATTGAGTTCTTGGTTGAGACCAAGAGGCTCAATAGACTGCAGCTCATAAATAAATCGCTGTTCTAATCTGAGAAGTATCAGATCTATATTGCCTCCTCGCCAATGAGGATGAACCACTTTAAGAACAAAAAATTTTAGATCTGAGACAAGATGGTCCTTATTTATCCAATGGGCGACCATTGGTTTGTCTGGGACTCGTCTACCTAAACAGCTTTTATGTTCTATAATTCGTGTCTTAATAGGGTGTGTAGTCTTACCGATATATAATAACTTACAAGGGCACATAATGACATATATAACATTACTAGTATTACAATTTGAATAATGATAAGAACATAACATAAGATATGCCATACTGGGTCAGACCAAGGTCCATCAAGCCCAGTATTCTGTTTCCAATAGTGGCCAATCTAGGTCACATGTACCTAGCAGTTTCCCCAAGAGAAACAAGTTCCACAATGCTTGTACTGGGTCAAGCATTGATATCTTCGGTCACTTCTTAATAATGGTTTATGGACCTTTCCTCCAGGAACTTGTCCAAACCTTTTTTAAACCCAGCTACACTAACAGCCTTTACTACATCCTCCGGTAACAAATTCCAGAGTTTGATTACACGTTGAGTGAAAAAATATTTTCTTTTATTAGTCTTAAATAGTTTACCCTGTAGCTTCATTGCATGTCCCCTAGTCTTTCTATATTCTGATAAGGTAAACAATCGATCTACGTTTACCCGTTCCACTCCGTTCATTAATTTATAGACTTCTATCATATCTCCCCTCAGCCGTCTCTTTTCCAAGTTAAAGAGCCCTAACCTTTTTAGCCTTTCTTCATAGGAGTATCCTTCCATCCCCTTTACCATTTTGGTGGCTCTTCTCTGTACCTTTTCTAAAATCGCTATATCCTTTTTAAGATACGGCGACCAAAACTGCACACAATATTCAAGGTGCGGTCTCACCATGGAACGATATAGAGGCATTATAATATCTTTTGTTTTTTTTCCATTCCTTTCCTTATCATACCTAGCATTCTATTTGCTCTCTTGGCCGCCGCTGCACACTGGGCCGAGGGTTTTAACATGCTATCCACAATGACGCCTAAATCTTTTTCCTGGGTGGTGGTTCCTAATGTGGAACCTTGCATCGTGTAACCATAGTTTGGGTTGTTCTTCCCTAGGTGCATAACCTTGCACTTGTCCACATTAAATTTCATCTGCCATTTTGATGCCCAGTCTTCCAATTTATCAAGATCCTTTTGCAATTTTTCACCATCCTCTTGGGTTTTAACTACTTTAAATAGTTTTGTGTCATCTGCAAATTTGATAACCTCACTCGTTATTCCACTTTCCAGGTCATTTATGAATATGTCAAAAAGCAGCGGACCCAGCACAGATCCCTGGGGTACACCACTATTCACCTTTCTCCATTGGGAAAATTGGCCATTTAGCCCTACCCTCTGCTTTCTATCTTTTAACCAGTTCCTGATCCACAATAGTACACTACCTCCTATCCCATGACTCTTTAGTTTTGCCAAAAGTCTCTCATGAGGGACCTTGTCAAAGGCTTTCTGAAAGTCCAGATACACAATATCAACTGACTCACCTTTGTCACCTGTTTATTCACTCCTTCAAAAAAACATAACAGATTAGTAAGACAAGATCTTCCTTGTCTAAAGCCATGTTGGCTGTCTCCCATTAGGTTGTGACTATCTACATGCTGAGTAATTTTATTCTTTGATAGTTTCTACCATTTTTCCCGGTACTGATGTCAGGCTCACTGGTCTGTAGTTTCCCGGATCACCCCTGGAACCCTTTTTAAAAATTGGCGTTACATTAGCGATCCTCCAATCTTCAGGTATTAGAGATGATTTTAATGATAGTTCACAGATTACTAATAGCAGGTCTGCAATCTCATATTTCAGTTCTTTCAACACCCTTGGATGTATACCATCCGGCCCAGGTGATTTGCTACTCTTCAGTTTATCTAATAGTTGTAAGACATCTTCCCGATGTATCGATATTTCCTTCAATTCTTCCGCACCTTTAAATACCACTTCAGTTATGGGTAACATCCCTACATCTTCCTCAGTAAAGACTGAAGCAAAGAATTCATTCAGTCTCTCCGCTATCGCCTTGTCGCCTCTTAGTGCTCCTTTAACCCCTTTATCATCTAATGGTCCAACTGACTCTCTCACAGGTTTTTTGCTACGAATGTACTTGAAAAGGTCTTTATTTCGCGTTTTTGCTTCCGCAGCAAGCTTCTTCTCAAATTCTCTCTTTGCCTGCCTTATCAATGCCTTGCATTTGACTTGCCAGTGCTTGTGCTGTTTCCAGGTTTCGTTGTTTGGCTCTTTTTTCCATTTCCTGAAAGATGCTTTTTTGGCAACAACAGCCTCCCTGACCTCACCTTTAAACCATGCTGGCAGTTTTTTGGACTTTCTTCCACTTTTCTTAAAGCGTGGAATACAGCTGGTCTGGGCTTCCAAGATAGTATTTTTCAACAACACCCAAGCTTGATGTACGTCTTTAACCTTCGCAACTGCTCCTTTTAGTTTTTTCTTAACTGTTTTCCTCATTTTATCATAGTCTCCCTTTCGAAAGTTAAAAGGTAGTACTGTGGATTTCCTTACTATCCCTCCTCCACTAATTAAATCAAAGGCGATCATGCTATGATCACTATTGCCAAGTGGCCCCAACACCCTTATCTCTTGCACTAGATCTGGTGTTCCACTAAGGACTAGGTCTAATATGGCTTCCCCTCTGGTCGGTTCATGAACCAGCTGCTCCAAGAAGCAGTCATTTATTTCATCTAGGAACTTTATCTCCCTAGCATGTCCTGACGTGACACTGACCCAGTCGATACTGGGGTAATTGAAATCACCATTATTATTACTGTGCTGTAACTTTTGTTAGCTTCCTTGATTTCTTTGAGCATTTCATCATCCATTTGGTCATTCTGGCCAGGTGCTCGATAGTACACCCCCACTGCCATCGCCTTCCCCCTTTTATATGGAATTTCAATCCATATAGATTCTACAGCAGATTTTGTTTCCTGCAAAACTTTAATCTTTTCTGAGTCAATGCCCTCTCTAACATAGAGCGCAACCCCTCCACCAATTTGATCAGCTCTATCATTACGATATAGTTTGTACCCAGGTATCACAGTGTCCCACTGGTTGTCCTCCTTCCACCATGTCTCTGATATTCCAATCATATCTAACCTTTCATTTAGTGCTATATATTCTAACTCTCCCATCTTATTCTTTAGACTTCTAGCATTTGCATACAAGCATTTTAGAGACTGTATTTTATTCATGTTAATTTGCTATTGTTAGACATGGGTAAATTGGGATCTTTAAGCTCTGTCTGCTCCATACTTGAGGGCATTTGGGCTACTTTACTCTTTTGTGGAACTTCTCTGGTTTTTGTAGTATCCTTCAAGGATACATTCTTCCGAGCCATCCGCTCTTGGGCGACTGTCGGCTTTCCCCTAATATCTAGTTTAAAAGCTGCTGTATCTCCTTTTTAAAGGTTAATGCCAGCAGCCTGGTTCCATCCCGGTTAAGGTGAAGCCCATCCCTTCGGAAGAGCCCCTCCTTTCCCCAGAATGTTCCCCAGTTCCTAACAAATCCAAAACCCTCATCTCTGCACCATTGTCTCATCCACGCATTGAGACTCCGGAGCTCTGCCTGCCTTTTGGGTCCTGCGTGTGGAACAGGAAGTATTTCAGAGAATGCTACCCTGGAAGTTCTGGATTTCAACTTCCTACCTAAAAGCCTAAATTTTGCCTCCAGAACCTCCCTACCACATTTTCCTATGTCATTGGTACCGACATGTACCAAGACAGCAGACTCCTCCCCAGCACTATCTAAGACCTTATCTAGGTGGCGTGTGAGGTCCACTACCTTCGCACCAGGCAGGCATGTTATCAGGCGATCCTCACGTCCACCAGCCACCCAGCTATCTACATGCCTAATGATCGAATCACCAACTATAACGGCTGTCCTAACCCTTCCTTCATGGGCACATGGCCCTGGAGAAACTTCCTCGGTGCGAGAGGGTTTTACATCACCTGGAGGACAGGTCCTAGTTACAGCAGCAGCAGCTGATCCTGAGGACTTAGCCTATTGGGAACAACATAATATGTGCTTAAATTCAGCACAAATTTGGCAAGAAAGAGGGGGTAGTCGTAGGGATTGCCAAAGACCGCTGCCCCACTTTTAATTAGCCAGGTCCATGGGGTGGGTCACAAAAATAGGAAAACAGTGTTAAAAGAACTACAAGAAGTGTTTGTGTGTAGAGATTTCCCCCAGCTGGTAGAAGTACAATTAAGTCAATGTTTAACATGTTCTAGGAACAATATACAGCAGGGAAAAGCAATTGGACAACTTCAGCATCTGCCCCCGCCGCAGGGCCCTTTCCAGGCCCTGCAGGTGGATTTTACCTGTAGGCCTAGGTCTGTTGGGGGCTTCAGCTATTTGTTAGTGATTGTAGATCGGTTTTCTAAGTGGCCTGAAGCCTTTCCCACTACCAAGGAGGATGCTAGAACGGTGGCCAAAATTTTATGTAAAGAAGTCATCCCTCGGTTTGGGTGTCCCCTGTCAATAGATTCTGATCAAGGCCCAGCGTTCATCTCTAAAGTGTTACAGCATATTACTCAAATGTTTGCTATTGACTGGAAATTCCATGTTCCTTACCATCCCCAGTCCTCGGGAATAGTGGAGCGAATGAATCACACTATAAAAGAGAAATTAAAAAAGGCAACTCAACATGCTCCTGGTAAATGGCCTACCATGAGAAACTCTGGGCCACATTAAGAAACATGGGTATACCAGAACACCTGATCGTTCTCTTGCGCAATCTGTACATTGATCAAGAAGCAACAGTTCGAACGGAACAAGGAGAAACAGAATGGTTTAAAATAAGCAAAGGTGTAAGACAAGGCTGCATACTTTTCCCCCTACCTGTTTAATTTATATGCAGAACAAATCATCAGAGAAGAAGGATTGCATGAAGACAGCAGAGGTGTGAAGATTGGTGGAAGACTCATCAACAACCTTCGCTATGCTGATGATACCACATTACTGGCTGAAAGTGAAGATGATCTGAAACATTTGCTTCTCACAATCAAAGAACATAGTCTCAAAATGGGCCTGCACCTTAATGTAAAGAAGACAAAGATCATGACAAATGGCATAATCAACAGGTTCATCGTTGAAGGAGAAGAAATTGAAATTGTGAACAACTTTAACCTACTTGGATCAACTATCAATAAAGAAGCAACAAGCAGTCAAGAAATCAGACGACGCATTTCTCTTGGCAGAATGGCTATGAAAGACCTAGATAAGATTCTCAAGAGCAGAGATGTCAAATAGAATGCTAGGTATGATAAGGAAAGGAATGGAAAATAAAACAAAAGATATTATAATGCCTCTATATCGTTCCATGGTGAGACCGCACCTTGAATATTGTGTGCAATTCTGGTCGCCGTATCTTAAAAAGGATATAGCGATTTTAGAAAAGGTTCAGAGAAGAGCCACCAAAATGGTAAAGGGGATGGAAGGATACTCCTATGAGAAAGGCTAAAAAGGTTGGGGCTCTTTAACCTGGAAAAGAGACGGCTGAGGGGAGATATGATAGAAGTCTATAAATTAATGAACGGAGTGGAACGGGTAAACGTAGATCGATTGTTTACCTTATCAGAATATAGAAAGACTAGGGGACATGCTATGAAGCTACAGGGCAAACTATTTAAGACTAATAAAAGAACATATTTTTTCACTCAACGTGTAATCAAACTCTGGAATTTGTTACCGGAGGATGTAGTAAAGGCTGTTAGTGTAGCTGGGTTTAAAAAAGGATTGGACAAGTTCCTGGAGGAAAGGTCCATAAACCATTATTAAGAAGGGACCCAGGATATCAATGCTTGAACCAATACAAGCATTGTGTCCCTTGGGGAAATTGCTAGGTACCTATGACCTAGATTGGCCACTGTTGGAAACAGAATACTGGGCTTGATGGACCTTGGTCTGACCCAGTATGGCATATCTTATGTTCTTATGAGAGTGTGCACACATGAAGTGCAGGTCTGCATATGCACTAGTAAGATATGAGAGCATAGTGGCTGTGATGACCTGGGGAGGGCTACTCAATCAGGGATGCAGATCACTGAAGACAGTTGGGGGCAGGGCATATAATTGCAGCGTTGCAACTACTAGCAAAACGTTGCTCTGGCAAATAAATGTGCAATCCAACCACCACCTCCCCTGTATGGGGGGGCTTCATGTCAGTACACGTGCACTTGGGGGTCATGCTGGTGCCATGGGCTCTGTTTCTTGGGGAATATGGCCATTCACCCTGACTATAGGATGGCATGTCTGAGACCTGCTGGTTTAGAGCACAGGCTTACATTTAAACCACTGAAAGAGGGCTAACCCCACCTGGGTTCGCTTTGCTCCCATGGAGTATGGATTGTACTGCAGTGCACCTTGAGAGCTCTTTGCACATTAGGAGCATGGGTAGCTACTGAAGAATGCTTCCCACTCCAGAAGCACCAGTTATTTGTGGTTTGGGTGGCCTATATGCCTTTCCTAGGGGTTGCATCTGACTAGCCTATTCCCCTATAAGTGAGAAGGGTGATGGCAGAGAACATCTACCAGATCCACCCCATATCTGTATGGTCTCTGTGTTGGAGCAACTTATCTGTGCATGAGAGGGGTCCACACTCTTTCCTAGCAAAGGCTTGGTTCCAGATGTATGAGGGGATCAACAGGGAAGGGTCCCAAACCCCCATCTCCACCCCCACCAGAAGCCCATACAACTGTCCATGGAAGGCTAGGTTGTCAAGCACCGTGGATGACTCGGGGTAAGAGGATCTCGTGTTCCAGAGGCCGCATGCTGGGCACTGTTGTGATCCTGTAGCCACCAGGATGGGGTCCTCTGCACATGCAGACGCAACATTTATGCCCTCACTCCCACAGATGTAGCTGCAGCACTGCCTCTATGCAGGAGTTTGTTGCATTGATATGCATGCCCTGCCCCTTGCACTTTAGCCCATATCTCTGCTCTGAGCAGCAGGGCACACATACTCCCCAGTCAGCCTTCTCTGTCCTTCACTGGTCACTTGCACGACACTCTGGTATGGTTGTGGGCCATGTATTGCTGTCTGTTCCCTCTTCTGGGGTGTGATGGGCTGCGTCCATCCATTGCATTGCTCTTTCTCCCCTCTCAGGCATTATATGACACAGATTCCATTTGTGTTGGCACATTACTGCAGCTATTCCCAGGGGTGCATGTGCATCAGATGCGTAGTTGCTACTAACGTGTGACTGCTGCACCTAGCGTGGTCTTACTTCTCTACCTTGGCTATGCCCCCTGCATTTACCATGGTGACTCTGCCCTTGCCATAGACAAACACATGCTAACCACACATTAGTCTCATGCTACCTGCAGCACTTTAGTAAACATGCCCCAAAGAGAATGTGCTAGTTTTAGACAAAAACAGGAAAGTCGCTATTTTGAGGAATATGGGTTGTCGCTGCTGCCTGATACTTTTCATGTCCCGCTAGTTTCAATTGTGCTACAGATAATAAAGTCCTTAAACTTTTCCAATACATCCAATTTTAATTTAAATAGATAATTATTTAAACTTCCTACTATGATTACAGATCTCTTGATCACGGTCTTGAACCTTCGCCGTCTAGTGGTAATAGTCCTGATGAGAGGAAATTAGAAAAAGGTTTCCGTGCTTCATAAATCAAGAGTCTCTTCTAATTGTAATAAATATCTCCCTGCTATCTCTATCCTCCCAGCTTTGTCTAAAATCAGAGTGGAAGTTGTAGATGATCAAATTTATCATTATCTCAATGGCAATAAATTAATTACCCTACAAATCTGTCTCTTTCATTGGACTATTGCCGCTTTGCTTCATTTCACAGAATAACCCCATTGAGCTCTAGACAAAGGTCATTATACGGGAACAGTCCTTCTTGATTTAGAAAAAGGCTTTTGACAGATTAAATCGCACATACTAACTGCCCTACCTTGAACACTGTGACCTAGATAATACATCTCTTTCATGGTTTTCTTCTTGTCTTCTTAATGGAGCTCGACAGATTTCCTTGTACAGTTTTCAGTTTCTCCTCTTTATACACATGTGAGGGGAGCACACGGACCATTTTTTCAATCCCATTCTTCTTCCACACTTTGACTCATTTAAGAAGTGCATGGCGTATGGGCTCTGTCCTAGATTTTCATAAGATTATCAGCCTGACTTAGGGCTGGAATAATAACTTTATCTACAGTTGCTATGGCCTTATTTCATGGAAACAAATTTCCACATTTGGTTATAGATCTTAAGAACATAAGAAAGGCCATGCTGAGGTAGTCTAAGTCCATCAAGCCCAGCATTTTATCTCCAACAATGGCCAGTCTGGGTCACAAGTACCTTGCAAACCCCAGAAAGCCAAGAGGCCAATATTCAAAAAATAAAGTTTCCAAGTTTAGGAATCTAGGTTAGGAATTTATTTTCAATTTAACTGAGGAACCTAAGAGGCACCTCATAACTTTAAACAGATAAGTTACTCTTTTAGGATATTAATGAACAAACAAAACCTTTTTCAAAGAAGGAGAAGCTGTAAAACTAGAGGGCATATGATGAAGCAGCAGGGCGGTAAACTAAATGGTGGATGCTTGAAATGCCTTCCCGAAGGAGGTGATGAGAGCAAATACAGTGAAGGAATTCAAAATGGCACGGGGGACAGACACAGTGGATCCCTTTGACAACAAAGGGATAAAATCAAAGCAAACAAATATAGAGTGGAGGAGTAGCCTAGTGGTTAGAGCAACAGCCTAGTATCCTATTGATCAGGGTTCAATTTCCACTGGCACTCCTTGTGAGCTTGGCAAGTCACTTTACCCTCCATTGCCTCAGAAGAAAAGGCCTGGCAACCTACTTCTGTTTACACTGCCAAGAATACCTAGTTGCTGCTGGGTCACCAGGAATCTGCATTGATTCAAAGGTACACATTGCATTTTTCATTCCATAATCAATGCACATATTTGCATGCTCTGCCCATGTGCAGGCCTGCAGTAAAAGCACATGCAATGCAAATAATGCATGTACTCTTGTGCTAGTCTGTATTTTTATAAGTGATCATTTATAGACATAAGTGGCCACTTAGGCCTATGAATGACTAAAATTCCAACTTTTAGGTACATTGGTGGTGCCTAAAAATAGATGGCTCCTTATAAAATTACTCCCTATAGTGCGTGGTGTGCAGTATATTATATGTAAATTCAGCACTGCTGCGAACGCTCCTTGTACCCACCATGAGTCTCTTTGCAGCTAATGCTGCAAAAGCCTAACACGACTCCTTAGTAAACCGACCCCTTAGTTATTAACATTACTTTAAATGGAAGAACTTCTATTTTACCAACACCTCCAAAAGAAATCTCCACAACTCACAAACACAAAATAAATACCAGTCCCGGGTTGACCTCAAAACATCAAGTCAAAAAGAGGATAAAAAAGGAGCTTCAGTGGCTACACCTGATAAAGCTATTTGCAAAGCAAGTTACATTCTGCTACTTAACATCACTTATTCCCAAAACATTTCTCCTAAATTTCCACACAATTAATATATTTTTTAGTATTCTTTTTAAATTTTTGTTTGTCTTTTCTTAAAAGATTTTTTTTGTGTTCATGCAATACTCATACACTTATACCCCCAGAGCCCGATTCCATCGTGCATGTCCAGGCCCTCTGTGCATCCGACTGGAACCGTCAGTCAGGCCAGTTCAATGGAACCACAGTGCCATGGTGTCCAGTTGCCATGGCACCACAGCTCCATTGAACAGCTGCGATCCCCGGCTGCAAGCTCTGTAAGTTCATGCCCTGCAACCCAACTCCCGACCTTGCCTTCTAAGGCCCAAGTCGGGCTGTGGGGAAGGTCCTCGGGGCCCCCCCCTGCCCCTTCTCTTCCCCGGGTCTGCAGTCCCCGCCGGAGGTAGAATAAGTTCCCCGTGCGAGCTGCCAGCCCTGGATGTACAGGGCTGACACTAGAATCGGCTCTGTTCATCCAGGACTGACAACCGCCCACTGCCCGCTCTAATGCCGCCCCCAATCTGCCCCTTTCCAGCCCCCATCTGCCTTCCCTGTACAAGATGCGGGGAAGGTAGATGGGACTGGGAAAATGCACGAATAACGGGGATGGACATCCCAACGGATATCCATCCCTGCTATTCATACCTCGGAATGACCCTCCCCCATTCTTTCTGGTCATTTGAGGGGGAAAATGAATCCCCCTTCAGGTACCACAGCCCCCATGTTGGTCCACTGTCTTCCATCTTTTGCTAACGTCTTCAGCTCCAAGCCTTTTCACCCTGGAACTGCAGAATTAGCAGCTTGGGCCATGGAATGTGTTCAAATCCTGAAACCACAGAGCTGACACAATGGAAGGTGATGACCGTAACAGCTCTGAAAACTACACAGCTATTGAAACTGTCATCTAGACCTAGTGGCCATGAACAAGGAGACAAAAAGCACTAGGTGGCAGGATGCAGCTAAACCACATCAATGTCTGGAGACAAACTGCAGTTAAATGTGTCAGTGTAAGGCCAAGGTACTGCAAGGATGGCAAGAAAAGCAAGATGCCATAAGGGGAAGGTAGAGGGCAAAAGGTTAAGGAACACACATCCTTGAAAATAGGGAACAAATGAGGGAAACTTGACTGCCAGCAGTGCATATTTACAAGCCCAAAATTGAGCATAAATATAGGAAAAGAACACTGGTAGGGGAATAGACTCTGGCAGAGACTCCCCTGAAGAGTGACGCTAAACTCTGTCCCCAGGACCCTTTTATAGGAGAGCTCAGTTGCTTTGTGCATAAAAACATCATATACTCATTATCTTGCTTCATGCTGATTTGTAATATAGACATGAGAGCATTGGATTTTATTTGCAAAGCTTGTGATTTTACAGACCTGATAATAATAAAAATTTCTACCTTACTTCAGTGGCATACTTTTATATGGAAGAAGGTTATATTCTTTATACTTTTGTTGGGGTGAACCCTGCAGCCATGACAATTAATACAAGGGTGAAAATCCCCAGCACATTTAACAATACATGAAGCTCCATCTCACGTGCACGTCTAGAACAGACGCGTCACTCTGCTTTCTTCTTCCTCGCCCCCCACTCTATGGAATTCCCTACCTGCCACCCTGTGGGCAGAACCCTCATATACTCTGTTTAAATCCCTGCTCAAAACCCACCTGTTCCAGCTTGCTTATGACCCCCCCTCTCCAGTTTAGTTCTTCCCTCCTGCCTGTCTCCCTTGAGCTAGTTTTCCCCTTCTCCTGTTCCTATTGGCTTTCCTCTCCTTTTCAGTCTCTCTTCTTTCTTGGCTGTCCTGTCAATAACTGGCGTTCCATTTCTTTCACTCTGATGTTTTTTTGACTTGTAAACAGCTCTGATGCCTTGCTGCCTAGGGCGGTATATCATATGATAATAAAGATAAACATGTCCAATTACAAAACAATGGCAACATTATATCCAAAGGTAACTTGCACGAGCATTGTATCAAAAATACTTACCGGATAAAGGCTCTCATTTTGCTGATCCAGCTGCTTTGAATTTAGCATGTTATGTTTAGCATGTTAAATTGTTTGGAAAGTTAGGAGTGTTTTAGGAACCTATGATGTTAAGTGGCAGTAAGTTGTTTTGACTGTTTGCAATTATGGTCACCGTATCTTAAAAAGGATATAGCAGAATTGGAAAAGGAACAGAGAAGAGTGACCAAAATGGTAAAAAAGATGGAATGATATCCCTATGAGGAAAGGCTTAAAAGGCTGTCGCTCTTAAACTTGAAAAAGAGACGGCTGAAGGGAGATATGATAGAGGTCTATAGAATAATGAATGGAGTGGAACATGTTAACATAGAACGGTTGTTTACTCCTTCAAAAAGTAGAAAGCTTGGGGGATACACAATGAAGCTATAATGTGACACATTTAAGACTAATTGGAAAAAATATTTTTTCACTCGGCGTGTAATTAAACTCTGGAATTCATTACTAGAGGATGTAGTAAAAGCTATTCTCTGGGAACAAGCAGAAAGTCAGTCCTCACATATGGGTGACATCGGCACCGACGGAGCCCTCTCAGAAGCTCAGAAGCATTCCCCCAGCTTTCAAAGAAAGCCTTTGGAAGATGCTACTGTGCATGCATGGTCCCCTTCCCGCCCAAGGGTGCCATCTTGCTCAGTCTCCTTTTTTCCACAGAGCCCTTCAGACGTTCATCTGGCTTGTCCCCGGAAAAAGTAGATTTTTTTTCTCTCGCCTCCGGTATTGCACTGGTACTCTTCCCGCCACCTGACCTCGCTGCCTCGGCGTCTAGTTCGGGTCTATTTTTGTAGTTTTTCGTTGTTAATTTTCTGGCATTTTAGTGCCTTTTTCCCAACTGGCAGCCTGGAGAGTCTTTGACCTCGCAGGGGTACTTTTTCCCCCCATGACTACCAGTATTTATTTTATTTATTTTTATTTATTTTATTTATTTATTTATTTAGCTGTATTTATATCCCGCTTTTCACCAGGTCAAAGCGGTCAATTGGGGGATACATTTAACACGAGGGGATGAGAGACACACACATTCATACTTACAGGGAACATGGGCAATGGAGGGTTAAGTGGCTTGCCCAAGACCACAAGGAGTGCCTATAGGACTAGAAATCCCAGTCCCTCCAGCCTGAGATTGCTGTCCCCAGGTGGGACTTGAACCCCCGGCCCTCCGGCCTGAAGTACCTTGTCCTAACCACTAGACCTCTCCTCACCTACCAGTGGCTTTAAGAAGTGTGATCGGTGCTCAAAAATTATGTCTTATGACTGCTCTCTCCATTGCCTTGTGCCCAACCATGATCCGGCAGCATGCAGTCTTTGAAGAGGATGTCCAGCAAGGTCCTCAAGAGCAGCCAGCAGCAACACAATATGTTTTTCCCCCTAGTCCCCAGTGCCTCTGAAGGCCAGGGCCTCATCTGAAGTCTCGACACCTCGGGTGGGCCCTTCCGAGCCTGAGCCCCACTGTGGGTCTTCAGAAAGGGTGGGGTCTCCCTCGAGGGAACCCAGGAGGAAGAAGAAACCCTCAAACGCGGTGGCATCCTTGGATAGATCTGACCAGCCGGGCCTGGACCCGCAGTCCAAGACATTCATCTGAGGTTTTGGAGAAGGAGTGGCCTGAAGGATTCGACTATGGATCTGCCTTGGTCCCCAGACACCATCCTTGTCGAGGATGCCCCTTCGGGGGAGCTGGTGCCAGGCCTGAGTCCCTCTGTGCCTGCGTTGAAGGCTGCGGAGCCTTCTGGTGTGGAATCCAGAATGGCAACACTGGAACGCAGTTTGTCTGCCTTCATGGACCAGCAGCAGGTGCTGTTGGCTGGTACAACTGGTTCATCTGTCCCGACCACCGGGCCCTCAACATCAAAGATGTCCCCGTAAGCTGAGCCGATCCTCAAGGTCCTTCGGCCTCGAGTCAGCCGGGGTCTCGATCCGATTCCCGCTCTACGAGACCATGATCATCTGCGGCAAGTGTGCCGGGCACTGGCCACCGAGCATCTGGAGCACCAAGGCCCATGGAGCAGCCCTCCTATGAGTCCTCGATGGACTACTCCAAGTGGGAGAAGGAAGATGAGGAGTCCCCTAATACCCGTAAAATCCCATCAGACTCTTTCAACTCAGAGCCTCGACAGCAGTCCCCGCTGGAGAATATGGGCTTCCCTGATTTTGTCAAGGATATGTCGAAGGCCCTGATGATCCCTATGGAGTCAGAGGAGGACCCTTGGGCGGATGAGCTGGAAATCCTCTAGTACAAGGCTCTTCGGAGGGAATCACTCATGGTTGCCATCCCTCCCATCCTAGAATGGCCGATGCTCCAGATGTGGACACTGACATCGGTGCTGGTGGTGAGCAAATGGCTTGACTCAATGTATCAAGTTCGCCGAAGCCCAGGCTTCCAGAAATCACAGCTGCTGCATAACTCCATAGTAGTGGAGTTGGCCATGAAAAGCCAGAAGATGCTCTCGTCTGTGCCCCCCGGCAGGGAGGCCCACACCTTGGATGCCCTCTGTCCCGATGGTGGACATCTGCTGGGCCACCACCTGGTCTTCAGTCCATACCTTCGCAGCCCATTACTGCCTGGAAAGAGTTCCAACAGGACAGTGCCTTTGGCCAGGCTGTGCTTCGTAACCTTTTCAGAGATTAGGCAACTCCTATCCTCCGACCCTTCTGTGTTCAGGCTACTGGAGTGCTGGTTTTCATTGGACACGGGGGTCCTACTGTGTTCTGTGGATATGGACTTAATTGCTGCCACTTGTGGCTCCCCATGAGGGAGTCCGTGCTTTTTGCTATGGGCTTTCGGTATCCTGCAGCTGGGGAGTCCTATATGTGAGGACTGACTTCCTGCTTGTTCCCAGAGAAAGCGCAGTTACTCACCTGTAACAGGTGTTCTCCAGGGACGGCAGGAATCAGTCCTCACAACCTTCCCTCCTCCCCTTGGACTTGCTCCTTTACCATCTTTTATTTTGCCCTCTTTTAGCTATGTCATCTGACTGAGCAAGATGGCACCCTTTGAAATCTGGGGGGGGGGATGCTTCCGCGAGGGCTCCGTCGGTGCTGACATAACCCATATGTGAGGTCTGATTCCTGCTGTCCCCGGAGAATACCTGTTACTGGTGAGTAACTATGCTTTAGTGTAGCTGGGTTCAAAACGGGTTTGTACAAGCTCCTGGAGGAAAAGTCCATAAATCATTATTAAAGAGGACTGGGGAAATCCACTGCTTACCTCTGGGACAAGCAGCATGGAATGTGTATACCTTTGGGAAGCTAGCAGGTACTTGAGACCTGGAATGGTCACTGTTGGAAACAGAATACTGGCATATCTTATGTTATGTTCAAATAGTTGTATCAAGTATGGCCACTGAGGTTTCCTTTTTCTTTTTTGCCTTGAAGTTGTGAGGTGAACTCAGTACAGCTAACTGTTTTGTGTTTTGAAAATTAAGTGGAGATTTTCTTGGATGTGTAGTATTCTTGAAATTGAAGTATTCTAATATTTTTCACTGTTGGTTAGACATCCTATTTTGTCAGACGCACATAAGACGTTGTCAAGCGTGGTGGACATTATTGAATGTTCTATGATTTTGATATGATTGTAAACCAGTTTTAGCTCCATGATCTAGGTGGAATACATGGAGTCTAATGGAAACATTTTACACTAATAAGCAGCATCTAGGCAAGGACATATTAAATACTGCAGAGGCAGGAGCAGTCAGTCTGAATGGGTGGGCATCCTTCTCTGT
Source organism: Ichthyophis bannanicus (assembly GCA_033557465.1). NCBI lineage: Eukaryota > Metazoa > Chordata > Amphibia > Gymnophiona > Ichthyophiidae > Ichthyophis > Ichthyophis bannanicus. The sequence continues at coordinate 562,012,024 of CM066036.1, forward strand.
CGCAGCAGTTTAGCAGACCCCTTGGAAATAATTTAAAGTGTGGACCAAGTATACATGCTTTCATCTACTTAGGGTGCCAAGTCAAAAACAGTGAATCTCATTGCATCTGAGAAGTATCTTTTTATAAGACATTTGATGTGGAATTTCAAGGTCAGGTTAAGATTGGAAACCAGTCATTTAACACTATTCATGAGAAGTTACCAAAAGGGGACACTTCGTTAGTTTCTAGGACAGTGTTTATAAAGGTATAACGTATAGTCTCCCTTTAATACACTTACCTAAAAAGTAAACCCAGCACCCAGTTAGCCATGAAATATCAGATGCTACAATGTCAAGTTTTGAAAGAAGTGAAGGAAGCTACGCTCTGTTTTATCACCTTCCCACCCGTCTCTATGGGGCTTGGATGTGCTACAAATCCATGTGTGTCTATTCCAGTGACACAATAAACCTTGCAATGACTGTAGTTACTGTCAAGGTGCTAAAAACAACCTCACAATTGCTAATGTTTCTCCTGTTCATAATTGCAAAATAATTCTGCCACACTAGATTAAAGTAGGCATTTGTATATCTAAAGACATTCATATGCTTTTACAATATAGGGAGGGATATTCAAAGGCATTTACGCAGGGAGAGGGGGGATATTCAATCTGATTAATGCAGTTAGCAGACCCGCTAACTGTTAATCCCTGGGTGCCACAGCTGCATGCCCTGGTGCCAGATGGCTAACATTGGGACATCTGTGGGTGGCATGGAGGTGGCACCCAGTGAGAACTGGGCGGCAGCAGCAGTATTGAGCTGCTGCCCGGTTATTGCTAAGCATTGAAAGCTAGACACCTGGAATACCTTTCACCGCAGTAGCTAACCAGGCAGTTGCTGAATATCACTGCTGCCAGGTTAGCTTCCTGCTTCTCCGGCTAATCCCGGATAGTCAATGCCAATGGTCAGAGAGGGCACCAGTATTGAATATCCAGGTGTAAGTTTCAGCGGCGACGGCTAGGCCCTGTAATCATGCTAACCGCCGGTGCTGAATATACTATTTGCTTACGACATGGAGTTGATTTTCTGATATAAATGGAACACACCTGACAGTGTATCAATGTAGACAGATTTCTCATGCCCAAGAAAGATACGACATAGGAATATTGACTATGCAGGCAGGATAGTAATATAAAAAATTACTTTAGGTGACTAGTATAAACTGCATCTCGGGTCTGTCCTGAATATGAAGGGACCATACTCAGCATGTGGACTTAAGGACCTGTTTACTAAAGTATGCTTAGCAGTTAGCATATGAAGTGGTGCACGCTGACAGTGCATGAGAGCGATTAAGTATTACTGTGTACTAATTCACATGCCAACTGCATAGCACATTATGAGCAGGGAGTGAGCATGGACTGCACACTGCAGTTGCACATGGTACATTGCCTCCATGCTCAATGTCTATGCATTTATCATGTGGTAAAGCACTTTTCTGTGCATTATTTATTTGAGACATTTAGGAAACATCATGATGATTTACATCGCTACGATTAAGTACAAAAGTTGACCACACTTTAGTAAAAGGACCCCTTAATCTTTTCCCTCTTCCCATGGAGCCTGATATGCAAAAGGAAAATCCCATGTGGCTGATTTTCAAGCCCTTATCTTGATAGTGCTGATTTTGAGCCCTCACTTATGCAGATATCAGGGCTTCCTGGATGTATAAACTCTTATGTTTGTTTATTAAAACTTTACAAAGTAAAAACAAATGAAAAAGAAAGTTGAAAGGAACTCCATTGTATTGATAGGAGAGGTATCCACATTCACACCTAGAGAGAATAAGTTAAGGCCAGAGTAACAGGGAGAGAGAAGCAAAATACTGGGGCGGGGGGGGGGGGGGCAGAAGCCTTTTGAAATAAGTATTTTGAGTTGGGATTTGAATTTAATTTATGATGTATTTTAAAAATGAAAAACAAAACCCTTTTAAGAGCTGTCAAGCAGAGGGATTGTATTTAAAAGCCGCACAGTATTACCTTGCTTGCAATGGAGTCCCTATTAGAAATGGCAGAAGTAAGGAGATCCTAGATTCTCTACAGGGAGAACTGTCTGGTAAGGTTTGCCTGTATGCGGATGATACCAAAATCTGCAATAGAGTAGATATCCAGGAAGGAGTAGATAACATGTGGAGGGATCTAGCTAAGCTTGAAGAATGGTCTAGAATTTGGCAGCTGAGATTTAATGCTAAAAAATGCAGGGTCATAAATTTGGGCTGCCGAAATCCAAGGGAGCGGTACAGTGTAGGGGGTGAAGTACTTCTGTCCACAAAAGAAGAGCGGGACCTGGGCGTAATTGTTCTGATGATATTAAAATGGCTAAATGGGTAGAAAGGTCGACAGCAAAAGCCAGAAGGATGCTTGGGTGCATAGGGAGAGGAATGGCCAGCAGAAAAAAGGAGGTGATAGTGCCTCTGTATAGGTCTCTGGTGTGACCTCATTTGGAGACCACACCCTTTGATGCAGTTCTGGAGACCACACCCTCTGCACTGACTCTATCCTGTTTATATTCTTTTGAAGGTTAGTGGTCTTTGTTATAAAGCATATGAGGACAGACTTAAAGAACTTACCATGTATACATTAGAGAAAATGTGGGATTGAGGTGATATGATAGACATTTATATACCTCCATAGCATAAATGCACAAGAGGAGAACCTCTTTTGATCGAAAGCAAGCTCCTCTACGAGGGGACACAGGATGAGGGTGAAAGGGGATAGACTCAGGATTAATATACAGAAATATTTCTTTACAAAAAGAGTAGTGGATACATGGAATAGTCTCCCAGTGGGGGTAGTAGAGATGAAGACAATATCTGAATTCAAAAAAGCATGGGACAAACAGAAGATCTCTAAAGGAAAAAAAGGGACTATTGTAGTTGATATGGAGGGGCAGACTAAATAGGCCATGTGGTGTTTTTCTGCCATATTTCTATGTTTCCATTAAATGGGGGTAAGTTTGGACATATTTTCACTTTTTTAAATATCCTTTTAGCATTTTTTTATCAAGAGTTTTTATTGTTTATTTGTCAGTCTGCTAAAGTAAGTGGAATTGGCCTTTTAGAACTGCGTGAGATGTGCGGTTTTCATGATACTGTTCTCTGCTGCTGGAGTGAATTCTATTACAGATTAGTAAGTGATTCCGTTTTTATTGATGTTTAAATCTCTTTCAGTAATTAACCCTTTGAAGGCCTACTTTAAAATTTTAATCCATATTCTGCAGCCGGGTTAATTTTTGCATATTTCAGGAAAATTGTACCCGTCTTATTCAATATGTTCTAATAGTGATTTTCCTTTTGCTATGGTCATGTATTATATACCATTTGATGGGATCCAAAATTCTGACTAAATATTCCTGAGAGTTTTGGGCTCGGCCTGGAAAGGGTTAAGATGGCATGCTTGATGTTTGATACCACTGTTCATATGTTGTATATATTCAATGGGTTTTTTTCTTGTTCTGCGATGTAGTTTAATTGTTCACTGACAAAGGATCAGGGCGGCAGTACTGTTTAGCGTTTAGCTACCCATCTCTCTTGCAGATGAAGCACATATTTTCATTTGGACTTTTAAGAAGTTAGTTATTTTATATAAAGGAGTGCCATATTGTCCCATGTTTTATTAAAAAGGTGTCCACATCCATACTCTGAGGTAAGAAATGTTGATAGTGTATGGCTAGGCATTTGCAATACTTAATGCTCTATTTTTTCATGTTTTAAAAGCTTTTTTCTTACGTGCTGTGGTTGAATGGAGCAGTAGCCTAGTGATTAGAGCAGAGGCCTGATGACCAACAGACTAGGGTTTGATTCCCACTGACATACCAAGGGCAAGTTGCTTTTATTATCCATTGCCTCGGAAGAAAGATCTGGCAGTCTACTTCTGGTCCCGCCTTTGCAAGACAAGCCAGGAGCTGCTGGGTTACCTTGTTGGCACAGTGCACTTTTTTTGTGGTTAGGTACCTGTTTTGTGGCAAATGCTCTTTTATGGTAAATTTTTATAGTTAAGTAGTACATTTCACACTTCGCCTTGTAGAGTAGGTTCTGGCTCAATTTTTGTTTGTTTAAAAAAAAAACACAATTTGGTTAAATGCTATTCTTTGTTGTACTGGGACATTCACAAGATCCTTAGAACATAAGATATGCCATACTGTGTCAAGCCAAGGTCCATCAAGCCCACTATTCTGTTTCCAACAGTGGCCAATCTAGGTCATAAGTACCTAGCAGTTTCCTCAGAAGACACAGGTTCCACAATGCTTGTATCGGGTCAAGCAGTGATATCCTGGGTCCCTTTTAATAATGGTTTATGGACCTTTCCTCCATGAACTTGTCAAAACCTTTTTTAAACCCAGCTACACTAACAGCTTTTACTACATCCTCCGGTAACAAATTCCAGAGTTTGATTACACATTGAGTGAAAAAATATTTTCTCTTATTAGTCTTAAAGAGTTTACCCTGTAGCTTTGTCCCCTAGTCTTCCTATATTCTGATAACGTAAACAATTGATCTACGTTTACCTGTTCCATTCTGTTCATTAATATATAGACATCTATTATATCTCCCCTCAGCCGTCTCTTTTCGAGGTTGAAGAGCCCTAACCTTTTTACCCTCTCCTCATAGGAGTATCCTTCCATCCCCTTTACCGTTTTGGTGGCTCTTCTCTGTACCTTTTCTAATAACGTTATATCCTTTTTAAGATACGGCGACCAGAATTGCACACAATATTCAAGGTGCGGTCGCACCATGGAATGATACAGAAGCATTATAATATCCTTTGTTTTATTTTCCATTCTTTCCTTATGATACCTAACATTCTATTTGCTCTCTTGGCCGCTGCTGCACACTGCGTGGAGGGTTTTAGCATGTTATCCACGATGACGCCTAAATCTTTTTCCTGGGTGGTGGTTCCTAATGTGGAACCTTTGATTGTGTAACCATAGTTTGGGTTGTTCTTTCCTAGGTGCATAACTTTGCACGTCCACATTAAATTTCATCTGCCATTTTGATGCCCAGTCTTCCAATTTATCAAGATCCTCTTGCAATTTTCCACAATCCTCATGGGTTTTAACAACTAAATATACTTTAGCGTCATCTGCAAATTTGATAACTTCACTCGTTATTCCCTTTTCCAGGTCATTTATGAATATGTCAAAAAGCAGCGGACCCAGCATACTCTACTGTTCACCTTTCTCCATTGGGAAAATTGACCATTTAGCTCTACATTCTGCTTTCTATCATTTAACCAGTTCCTGATCCACAATAGTACACTGCCTCCTATCCCATGACTTTTTTAGTTTTGCCAAAAGTATCTGATGAGGGACCTTGTCAAAGGCTTTCTGAAAGTCCAGATACACTATATCAACCGATGCATCTTCGTCTACCTGTTTATTCACACCTTCAAAAAACATAACAGATAGCTTTAGACAAGGAAGATCTTGTCTTAGTAATGTTGGCTGTCTCCCATTAAGCCATGTCTATCTACATGTTCAGTAATTTTGTTCTTTATGATGGTTTCTACCATTCTTCCTGGTACTGACGTCAGGCTCATTCGTCTGTAGTTTCCTGGATCACCCCTGTAACATTTTTAAAAATTGGAGTTACATTGTCCATCCTCCAATCTTCAGGTATTACAGGTGATTTTAATGACAGTTCCACCCGCTACATGGAGTCGAGACCCTCATGACCACGCTGATGAACACCCTCCTCACAGGAACTCAAGAGAGACAATCCGGATACGCCATGATCTTCCTCGATATATCGGCAGCCTTTGACACCATCTCCCACAACATCCTCATACACCGACTACAGACTATTGGGATCAAGGACACCATGCTGAAGTGGTTCCAATCCTACTTGACAAACAGACAACAACTCATCCGCACCAGCACCTCAACTTCCCCCCCATTCCAACAACACCAGGGAGTACCCCAAGGATCCACACTATCAGCCATGCTTTTCAATATTTACCTCCAGCCACTCTGCACCGTCATACGCACCCACAACGTCAGCTTCCACATCTATGCTGACGATATCATGCTCTACGCCCCCATTACAACCACAAACCCCACAAACAACCACCTATCAGCATGCTTCACCGCAGTCTCTGAATGGCTACAAATAAACAACCTATCCATCAACATAAAGAAAACTGAAGCCCTCATGGTAACAAAGGACCCTGACTTCACACCACCCACACACCTCATCATTGGAACTACAAGCATCCGAATACAGCCACAGATAAGATACCTGGGCATTATTATTGACCAAGCCCTCACCTTAAAGCAACAGATCACTAAAACCGCCGGAACTATATTTCATAAAGCGCGAACAGTGCAACGTCTCAGACCCCTCCTGGAACATCAAGACTTCCGAACAGTGATGCAAGCCATGACACTCCCACATCTGGACTATTGCAACATAATCTACCATGGCCTTCCAGCTACCCACACCAACCCCCTCCTAACTGCATTAAACACCACTGCGAGAATCATTCAGAGGGCAAAGAAAACCGACCATATCACCCCAATTCTGAAAGAACTACATATTCTCCCCCTCGAAGCACGGACAAAATACAAAGCCATCCTGCTCACCCACAAAGCTATCCATCAAACACAAGACACCCAGCTTCGCACCCTACTAGCTCGTCCAGCCCATGGCAGATCCACTAGACAAACCTCCAGCATTTGCCTCACCGTCCCTCACAAAAGAACCAAATGCTCACAACGGACCTGCAATCGAGCCTTCAAACTTTATGCTCCGTCCTTATGGAACTCTCTACCGAGCTATCTCAGAAGCAATGCTGACCTACTATCTTTCAGAAAACAGCTAAAAACCATCCTTTTTCAGGAATACTTCAACTCGAACCCCACCGAAAAACCCACAAACCCCTGATTTCATCCACATTGATCCTCTAACTCAAAGCTACTCTATCCTGTCTATGTCCAACGTTTGTCCTATGTCCAAAGTCTTCCCTATGTCAAAATCATCAATGTTGCCTCCCCGGTGATGGCCCCACCCCTGTACTTAATTCTCCCACCCCATGTAACACCGCTTTGACCCGGTGAAAAGCGGTATATAAATATAGCTAAATAAATAAAATAAGTTCACAGATTACTAATAGCAGGTCTGCAATCTCATATTTCAGTTCTTTCAACACTCTTGGATGTATACCATCCGGTCCAGATGATTTGCTACTCTTCAGTTTGTCAAATAGTTGTAATACATCTTCCCGGTGTATCTGTATTTCATTCTATTCCTCCACAGTATCACCTTTAAATACACTTCAGTCATGGGTAACATCCCTAAATCTTCCTCAGTAAAGACCGAAGCAAAGAATTCATTCATACATCAGTACCGGGAAAAATGGTAGAAACCATCATAAAGAACAAAATTACTTAGCATATAGATAGTCATGGCCTAATGGGAGACAGCCAACATGGCTTTAGACAAGGAAGATCTTGTCTTACTAATCTGTTATGTTTTTTTGAAGGTGTGAATAAACAGGTGAACAAAGGTGAGTCAGTTGATAATAGTGTATCTGGACATTCAGAAAGCCTTTGACAAGGTTCCTTATCAGACTTTTGGCAAAACTAAAAAGTCATGGGATAGGAGGCAGTGTACTATTGTGGATCAGGAACTGGTTAAAAGATAGAAAGCAGAGGGTAGGGCTAAATGGCCCTTTTTCCCAATGGAGAAAGGTGATTAGTGGTGTACCCCAGGGATCTGTGCTGGGTCTGCTGCTTTTTGACATATTCATAAATGACCTGGAAAGGGGAATAACGAGTGAGGTTATCAAATTTGCAGATGACACAAAACTATTTAAAGTTGTTAAAACCCAAGAGGATTGTGGAAAATTGCAAGAGGATCTTGATAAATTGGAAGACTGGGCATCAAAATGGCAGATGAAATTTAATGTAGATAAGTACAAAGTTATGCACCTAGGGAAGAACAACCCAAACTATGGTTACACGATGCAAGGTTCCACATTAGGAACCACCACCCAGGAAAAAGATTGAGGAGTCATCGTGGATAACATGTTAAAACCATCGGCGCAGGGTTTAAGCGGCGGCCAAGAGAGCAAATAGAATGCTAGGTATCATAAGGAAAGGAATGGAAAATAAAACAAAAGATATTATAATGCCTCTATATCATTCCATGGTGAGACCGCACCTTGAATATTGTGTGCAATTCTGGTCGTATCTTAAAAAGGATACAGCGTTATTAGAAAAGGTTCAGAGAAGAGCCACCAAAATGATAAGGGGGATGGAAGGATACTCCTATGAAGAAAGGCTAAAAAGGTTAGGGCTCTTTAACCTGGAAAAGAGACGGCTGATTGGAGATATGATAGAAGTCTAGAAATTAATGAACGGAGTGGAACGGGTAAACGTAGATCGATTGTTTACATTATCAGAATATAGAAAGACTAGGGGACATGCAATGAAGCTACAGGGTAAACTATTTAAGACTAATAAAAGAAAATATCTTTTCACTCAACGTGTAATCAAACTCTGGAATTTGTTACCGGAGGATGTAGTAAAGGCTGTTAGTGTAGCTGGGTTTAAAAAAAGGTTTGGACAATTTCCTGGAGGGAAGGTCCATAAACCATTATTAAGAAGGGACCCAGGATATCAATGCTTGATCCAGTACAAGCATTGTGGAACCTGTGTCTTTTGGGGAAACTGCTAGGTACGTATGACCTAGATTGGCCACTGTTGGAAACAGGATACTGGGCTTGATGGACCTTGGTATGACCCAGTATGGCATTTCTTATGTTCTTATAATTGTCCAACTGACTCTCTCACAGGTTTTTTGCTACGAACGTACTTGAAAAAATCTTTATTTTGCATTTTTGCTTCCACAGTAAGCTTCTTCTCAAATTCTCTCTTTGCCTGCCTTATCAATGCCTTGAATTTAACTTGCCAGTGCTTGTGCTGTTTCCAGTTTTCATCATTTGGCTCTTTTTTCCATTTCCTGAAAGATACCTTTTTGTCAACAACAGCATCTCTGACCTCACCTTTAAACCATGCAGTTTTTTGGACTTCCTTCCACTTTTCTTAAAGTGTGGAATACAGCTGGTCTGGGCTTCCAAGATAGTATTTTTAAACACCCAAGCTTGATGTAAGTCTTTGACCTTTGCAACTGCTCCTTTTAGTTTTTTCTTAACTATTTTTCTCATTTTATCATAGTCTCCCTTTTGAAAGTTAAAAGATATTACTGTGGATTTTCTTACCATCCCTCCTCCATTAATTAAATCAAACGCGATCATGCTATGATCACTATTGCTAAGTGGCCCCAACACCCTTATCTCTTGCACCAGATCTTGTGTTCCACTAAGGACTATGTCTAAAATGGCTTCCCCTCTGGTCGGTTCATGAACCAGCTGCTCCAAGAAACAGTTATTTATTTCATCTAGAAACTTTATCTTCCTAGCATGTCCTGCTGTGACACTGACCCAGTCAATACCGGAGTAATTGAAATCACCCATTATTATTACTGTGCTGTAACGTTTGTTAGCTTCCCTGATTTCTTTGAGCATTTCATCATCCATTTGTTCATTCTGGTCAGGCGGTCGATTAGTAAACCCCCACTGCCATCGCTTTCCCCTTTTTACATGGAATTTCAAACTTTGTTTCCTGCAAAACTTTAATCCTTTGTGACTCAATGCCCTCCACCAATTAGATCAGCTCTATCATTACGATATTGTTTGTACCCAGGTATCAGCATCCCACTGGTTGTCCTCCTTTCACCATGTCTCTGAGATACCAATCATATCTAACCTCTCATTTAGTGCTATTATTCTAACTCTCCAATCTTATTTTTTAGTCTTCTAGCATTTGCATACAAGCATTTTAGAGACAGTGTTTATTCATATTCATCTGGCTATCAGTAGGCAGGGGTAATTTGGAATCTTTAAGCTCTGTCTGCTCCCATACGCAAGGCATTTGGACTTCTTTTGTCTTTACTGGAACCTCTCTGCTGATATGCCCTAACTTCATTCTTTTGGTAGTATCCTTCAAGGATACTTTGTTCTGAACCTTGCACTCTTGGGCGACTGTTGGCTCTCCCCTATTATCTAGTTTAAAAGCTGCTCTATCTCCTTTTTAAAGATTAATGCCAGCAGCCTGGTTCCATCCCGGTTAAGGTGAAGCCCATCCCTTCGGAAGAGCCCCTCCTTCCCCCTAATGTTCCCCAGTTCCTAACAAATCCAAAACTGTCATCTTTGCACCATCATCTCATCCATGCATTGAGACTCCAGAGCTCTGCCTGCCTTTTGGGTCCTGAATGTGGAACGGGAAGCATTTTGGACAACGGTACCCTGGAAGTTCTGGATTTCAACTTCCTACCTAAAAGTCTAAATTTAGTCTCTAGAACCTCCCTACCACATTTTCCTTTGTCATAGATACCAACATGTACCAAGACAGCAGACTCCTCCCCAGCACTATTTAAGACCTTGTCTAGGTGGCGTGTGAGGTCCATTACCTTCGCACCAGGCAATCATAATACCAGGCGATCCTCACGTCCACCAGCCACCCAGCTATCTACATGCCTAATGATTGAATCACCAACTATAACAGCTGTTCTAACCCTTCCCTCCTGGGCACATGGCCCTGGAGAAACTTCCAAGGTGCGAGAGGGTTTTACATTACCTGGAGGACAGGCTCTAGCTACGGAATAACTTCCTTGGAGGACAGGCTCTAGCTACGGAATAACTTCCTGCCACACCAGGGTTATGCTTTCCTGTCATGTGACCTCTCTCCTCCATGGCAACCGGGATGCTGCCAGACTGGAGATGAGACTTCAGGACTATATCCCTGTAGGTCTCGCCTATGTACCTCTCTGTCTTATGTCCTCCAAGTCTGCTACTCTAGCCTCCAGAGATCGGATATTCCCTGAGAGCAAAGAGCTCCTTGCACCTAGTGCACATGTAAGACCCCTCACCAACTGGGAGAAAATCATACATGTGACCAGGGCCGGCCCGTCCATTGAGCAAGAATGTTTTTTGCACAGGGCCCCGCGTTTCAGGGGGCCCCGCGCAAAGAACATTCTGCTTTTTTTTTAAATGACTTAAAAAAAAAAACCTGTCTCTGGCTGCTGACGCTGCCGCTACCACCGCGGCAGCGGCAGAATGGAGTGTCCCGCGGGGCCTCCTCTTCGCGTTGAGCCCCTCTGCAAAGGCTTTCAGATTCGCGAAGGGAGAGCGTCTCCCTCGCGTCTCTGTTAAGCCCGCAGGGGCTAATGGGAAATTTCCCATCTGCCCCTTTATGGGAAATTTCCCATTAGCCCCTGCGGGCTTAACAGAGACGCGCGGGAGACGCTCTCCCTTCGCGAATCTGAAAGCCTTTGCAGAGGGGCTCAACGCGAAGAGGAGGCCCCGCGGGACACTCCATTCTGCCGCGGTGGTAGCGGCAGCGGCAGCAGCCAGAGACAGTTTGTTTGTTTTTTTAATTTTGCAATAAGGGGGGGTGTTAAGACTGGCAAGGGGGGGGTGTTAAGACTGGCAAGGGGGGGTGGTAAGACTGGCAAGGGGGGTAAGACTGGCAAGGGGGTGTTAAGACTGGCAAGGGGGGTGGGTGTTAAGACTGGCACGGGGGGTGTTAAGACTGGCAAGGGGGGGGTAAGACTGGCAAGGGGGGGTGTTAAGACTGGCAAGGGGGGGCTGTCTGGAAATGGGGCGATGGGGGGTTAGGACTGATAATGGGCTATGGGGGGCTAGTACAGGAAATGGGCTGATGGGGAGGGGTTAGGACTTGAGGTGGGCTGATGTGGTTAGGACTGGTAATGGGCTGTGGGCTGATGGGGGGGGGTTAGGACTTGAGGTGGGCTGATGTGGTTAGGACTGGTAATGGGCTGTGGGCTGATGGGGGGGGTTAGGACTGGCAATGAGCTATGGGGGCTGACTGGAAATGGCTGATGGGGTTATGACTGGAAGTGGGCTGATGGGGGGTTAGGACTGGTAATGGGTTATAGGGGGGCTTAAACTGAAAATGGGGTGATGGGGGTTAGGACTGGAAGTGGGTTGATGGGGGGCTAGGACTGGTAATGGGTTGGGGGTTGCTATGACTGGAAATGGGCTGAGTGGAAGGGGAGGCTTGAATTGCAAATAGCTGATGGGGAGGGAGCTTGGAATGGAAATGGGCTGTGAGGGAAGGGAGCTAGGACTGAAAATGGGCTGATGGAGCAGCTAGGATAGGACTGGAAATGGGCTGTTGGGGGGAGCTAAGATTGGAAATGGGCTGTGGTGGGGGTTTGAATTGAAATGGACTCATGGAGGGGCTAGAACTGGAAGTAGGCTCATGGGGGGCTTGGACTGGAATTGGGCTGAGTGGAGGGGAGCTAGGATTTGACATGGGCTGATGGTGGGGCTAGGAAATGACTAGAAATGGGCTGATGGGGGCTAGGATTGGAAATGAGCTGATAGAGGGACTCAGACTGAAAATGGATGGGGGAGCTAGGACTGGAAATGGGTTGATGGGGGGGCTAGGACTGGAAATGGATTGATGGGGGGCTAGGACTGGAAATGGGCTGATGCAGGGACTAGAAGGGAATGGATGCTGGGTGAGAATGGAACTAGAAGGGAGCTGATGTTGGGGGAGGATTAGAATGGGATGGGGCTGGGAGAGTAAAATGGAGAGGGGAAAAATATGTTTTGTGTGGGAGGGATGAAAAATCTACAATTGGCCGGGTATTGGGAGAGTAAGTGGGGATTGAGGATGGAGGGGTAAAATTTGTGTGGATGAAATAGGAATGAGGAAAGAGCAAAAGGAGAAAGATTAGTATGTTAAAGCAGATGTAGAGAGAGAGAGAATGGAAAAAAAAACTAGAAGTGAGAAGAAAGAACAAATGGACAGCAGACGATGGACAGTTAGCAGAAAACATGAAGAAACCAGAAGAAAGTGGCTGGAGCAATTGCAACTGAAAAATGCACAAAAGGTAGAAAGATATCTCTTTATTTTGAATTTGCTAACTGGAATATGAAAGCTCTGGGAAATGTGCATCATTAACGTCTGCGCTTTGTTTGGTACAAGAGGAAATTAATTTATAGTTTTATTTCTACAGTGGTGTTGTACATTCCAAGTTTGGCTTTTGGGGTTCCCAGTTTAATTATTGCCTTCCTGTTTCTAAATTGTGATTCCTTGTTTGGTGATGGTCTATGTTCTGCATGTGTAACTGAGCTGAGGTATTCTATTTATGTAATTCCCATTTGACATTGCCACTTGTTCTCTTTCCCCAGTATTCTCTGAAATGTATTGGTTTAATATTTGCAGTGTTGCCTTTTGATAGGTAGGGTATGGTGCTTTGTGAGTCCTGGTAATGCTGTCAGGGTACGGCGGGTTTGCTATGGGTTCTAAATGGGCAGCGTTTGTTGTAGTTCCTAATGTGCCTGGCGGTTGGCACTGGATTATAGTAATGTAGAAATCTTTTAGTCTTTCTTTATCCATACACTCATTAAGAGACATGTTTACTAAAAGTTAGTGTATGGTAACATTATGCAAATATTTATGCAAATAAGGCCACTTATGCAAATGAGGCCCCGCACCGAGTCTCCGCACATGGCCCCGCACCCCCCTTGGGCCACCCCTGCATGTGACACTCAATGCAAAAGACTGGAAAGCCCCCATCTCTCTCCTGGACTGCTTTCTGCATCTTAGTTTTAAGATTGTGTTTAGATATTTAAGTTCTTTACTTACTAAGGGTTGCTGGGGATACTTATACTAATAAAACTATACCTAATAATTTTAATATACCTTGTTCACCTGAAGCTTAATTAATCTCAGGTCCTTAATGTATGCCTGATGAGGATAAACAGCTGCACCTGAGAGTGAATATGGCACCTCCTTTCCTTTAAGAGGTATAAGCACCTATAAAGCTATGATTATCCCAGGGGTGGGTGGGTGTCAGGGAGAGAGGGAGGGAAAGAAGACTTATTAAATGCTGGCTGCTACACAGTACCCTGTCCTATGCTTCTAAAGTAATTTGTGACCAATTTCCAGGGGGAGTCCCACAGCCCTTTTTTGGATAGAGGGTGTCTTGGGATCTAAATTTAACCAGAAAGCTCTCTTCTGTGTTTTAAATGTAAACTGAAAGCTCTGTGCTGTTACTTACTGATTTAACAAATACACTTGGTTCACAGATTAATCAGCTTTAATCTAAAGAATTCCCTTTTCCCCGAGATCTAGAAAAATTCCCAGAAGTAAATACTTACAATTGCAAATCTCTCTCCAGAAGTAGCAGTCCTCTTTTGTAGTCATTCAAGATTGAATAATGAATAGCTAATTGCTAGTTCTTTTAATATTTTAATAGATCTACTATGTATTTTTTAGGAAAGTGTTATCAATCAGCAAACTCTATATAGTTTTGGCACTCATTGAATATATCAGAAGGCAACAGAAACCAAGGGAATGAGGGTAGCTAAGGAAGTTTTATAGGCTGAAAATCAAGATTTCATTAGTAAATGGAATTCTGAACAAATGTTCATTAGACTTAATGGTTCTTATACTGGATGCTACTAAAGAATTTATAACATTGATCAAAGGAGAGATAAGAGTATGTTGAAATTTCCTTTAGACTCAAACAACTATTGATTTTTATAATGAACAATATGAGAATATGTAAACAGACTAAGCTTTACAAGACTGAGCTTAAAAAGAGCAAAAGTAACTGGGGACGATATGGTTTATAATAAAGGATTTGTATTTTCTTAGATGAGACCTAATAGAAGTTGCAGAAGAAGGTCTTTCAGTTTTTATTGAAGATTCTTCTAGATCAGATGAGTCATTCTGGGGATAAAGGCTTTTTTAGAGTATGCCAGGTTTCAATGATGAAGACCAGGAAATTGTGCAAACAACTAACAAGCACAGTTACAGAGGACAAGTCAAAGAATGAGATCGCAAAAGCATCCTAATTGACAGTGATCAATCTGTCTAAGGTCCTCATGCAAGTACCAATTCATATTTTACCTAAAGGATTGTCATCTGTTCTTCATAGGTATAATCCCTTTGAATTCCACATTAACTTAGAAAAATATATTAGGAAAATGAACATTAAGTTATTTTTCATTGCAGCAGATGCGAGTAGGATCAATAAAGAATTTTCTTGTTTTTCTCCTGGTCCATTACATCCAGTTTTAAGCATGTTTAAACAAGCAGTTTCAAAGGAAGGAAAGAGTTTGGAGTTATCCACCATCAAGAGAGTATAACTGAAACTGAGAAAAGGAAGAACTGACAACTTTTGTTTGACAGCTACTCTATGCGAAACACAGACGTCAGAGTACAAGATTGGAGGCGTATGATATTGAAATAAATTGCAGGAGCACAATGCATATTTTTTCATTTCATTTATTGATATTTATCTCCCGCCCATCACTGATTCTGGGTGGGTTACAGTAATATAATACATAATATAAAAATAACCTCAGACATAATAGCCGATACAATATATATAAAATCTGTTCAACAAGAGAAGAAAAATATTCCAGAAAATTAACATAAAAATGAGAATAAATAAGATTTCAATGATTTTCTAAAACACAGGTAATCTTGCATTTGTCCAATAACCAGGGGACTGGAGTTCCACATAGTAGGACCTATTATTGAACATGCTCGTCTCTGAACAACAAAGCAGAAGGGGGAGAGCCCGAGATGGAACATATGGTATTAAAAGAGCAGATAGCTCTGTCTCATAATCAGCATACAGAATCTGATTTAGTAAGCAAAGACATTTAAATTGCACACATTGAGTTATTCAAAGCTGGATATAGTGGTAAAGGAGAACACCAGAACGGCATTGATTGATTGGGGTGTCCGTTCCAAGCAACTACTCTGTGAATCACGTTGAGAGGGAGAAAATATTCACATACCAAGAAAATGTGGCAGAAAGATACTGAGTTATTTCCCATTATGCTGGGTGCAGAGGATGGATTAAAATGAATTTCCAAGCACACCTTGATAAATTACCCATGCACGTAATATCTTATGAACTCCAGGGGGAGGCTCTCTTTGGCATGATGCAAATACTACTCCGAGTATTAGCAGTGAATTTAAGAGACTGAGCTCATACACCACATACACTGGCTTAAAAGTGAAGTTCATGACTGTCATGGTATGTGCAAAACTAATATCACAACCCCCCCCCCCCCCGCACCAGAAGTATACACAATCAAAAGGAGGAAAAAAACCTTCTGAATCACACTTGGCAAAATTGCTAGTGTATCACTATGCTCGTTACCATTGCAGTAATTTTTACAGAGATAAAAAAGAGGAGTATTTTAGACCATTGATGTTTTGAGAAGCAATTCCTCTTGGGCAGGCAACTGCCTTGTAGAGGGATATTAGCTCCGATACTGAGGTCTTTTCTCCTCTGTTTCAATTTGTCTTTTTGTGTTTTGTGAGTGGCTTTTAAGCTTCCCTGAAATTAGTTAGTTCCCATTGCAGATTACAGGAGTGCTGTAAATGTTATTGTAGCAGTAAAAAGCGTTGTGATATATTAGCAATTTTGCTAAGTGTGACCCAGAAGTTTTTTTCCTCCTGTTGACTGTGCAAAACTAACCCATTTGGTGAAACAGCCCCCAAAGTATCATATGTTTAGTACATTCACTTCAGTTGACACAGAATGCCACATTTCAGATAATTTAAAGATGTTTGTTCATATATTACTTTGTATATTTTGTATTGGCCTTTATGAGTGATTGGTACAAAACACATTGGAAGGCTAGTTGCTTGATGGCTGATTTGGTAAATTGAGATCTCTTTCCTTTCATTATTCATATTTGGAGCTGTGCATAGTTTTTTCTATATTGTGGTAAGGTGCATTACCTCCTGAATCTTTAGATATGACTGTTCATGGTATGGCTAGTCCCAGAGATTGAAGATGGTGTAGAAATAACTTCAATAATAGTAGCTAAATGATAATATTTGTATACTACTTTACAGAGTCGGTATACGTATATTCTCTGGGAACAAGCAGGAAGTCAGTCCTCACATATGGGTGATGTCGGCACTGACTGAACCCTTGCAGAAGGATCCCCCCAGCTTTCAAAAAAAACCTTTGGGAGATGCCACCATGCATGCGTGGTCCTTTTCACACCCAAGGGTGCCATCTTGCTTAGTCTCCTTTTTTACGCGGAGCCTTTCAGATGTTTGTCTGGCTTGTCCCAGGAAAAAGTTGATTTTTCTCTGAGTTTCATACTCTCCTCCGGTATCGCACCATTACTCTTCCTGACACCGACTCATTGCCTCTGCATTGAGTTCGGTCTATTTTTGTAGTTTTTTGTTCTTTTCTTTTCCTGGCGTCTTGGTGCCTTTTTTCTCCCACTGGAAGCCCGGAGAGTCTTCAACCTCGCAGGGGTACTTTTTTCTCTCATGGCTAACAGTGACTTTAAGAAGTGTGATCAGTGCTCTAAAATTATGTCTTTGACCGACACACACAACTGCTTTCTCCGCTGCCTTTGGCCAGACCACGACCTGGCAGATTGCAATCTCTGCAAAAGGCTGTCCAGTAAGGCCCTCAAGAGCCGCCAGCAGCAGCACAATAAGTTTTTTTTTTTTTTTTCCCACTGGGTTCCCAGTGCCTCTGAAGGTCAGAGCCTTGTCTGAGGCCCCGACTTCTCGGGAGGAACTTCCTGAACCCGAGTCTCATCGTGGGTCCTCAGAAAGGGGGTCCTCCTCGAGGGAACCCAGGAAGAAGAAGAAACCCTCGAAGGTGGCGTCTTTGGACAGTTCCAAAAGGCCGGGTGCTCCCTGGCTCCGGTCCCACAGTCTGAGACATTCATCCAAGGCGTCGGAGAAGGAGTGGCCTGCAAAGGTCCGCCAAAAGGATTGAACCGCAGACCGGCCTTGGTCTGCAGACACTATCCTCATCGAGGATTCCCCATCGGTGGAGCCGGCTTTGTGCTCGAGTCCCTCAGTGCCCATGCCAAAGGCTGCGGAGCCTTTTGGTCTGTAGTCCAGAATGGCGGCCCTGGAGCGCAGTTTGTCTGTCTTCATGGACTAGCAGTGGGCGCTGTTGTCCGGCATGACCGGTTCATTCACCCCGACCACCAGGCACTTGACGTCCGAGATGTCCCCGGAGGCAGAGTCAATCCTCGGCCGAGGTCGCGATCTGAGTCCCACTCGAATGGGACCACGGTCGTCCCTGGCAAGTATGCCGGGTGCTGGCCGCCGGGCATTGGGGGTCCCGAGGCCCATGGAGCAACCCTCCTACAAGTCCTCGACAGACTACAACGAGTGGGAGATGGAGGATGAGGAGTACCCCGATACCTGTCACCACTGCAACATCCCATCTGACTCTCCTGCCTCAGAGCCTCGACGGCTGTCCCTGCCGGAGGATATGGGCTTCCTTGATTTAGTCAAGGATATGTCAAAGGCCCTAGCATTCTCTACCAAGTCGGAGGAACCTCGGGCGGATGAGTTGGGAATCCTCCAGTATGAGGCTCCTCCGAGGGAATCGCTCACGGTGCCCATTTCTCCCATCCTGGAATGGCTGATGCTCCAGATGTGGGAGACACCGGCTTCAGTAATGGTGGTTAGCAAACGGCTCGACTGGATGTACCGAGTCCGCTGGAGCCTGGGCTTCCAAATGTCACAACTGCCGCATTACTCCATGGTGGTGGAGTTGGCCATGCATCAGCTGAAAAGCCAGAAGATGCACTCCTTGGTGCCCCCCAGCAGGGAGGCCCGCACTCTGGATGCCCTCAGCAGAAAGTGCTACCAGGGCTCAATGCTCATCGATCGTATCCAGGCCTACCAGCTGTACATAGGCATGTACCTGAGAGACATGGCGAAGGAACTCGCAGGGTTCTCAGCTGGTCTCTCCAAGGAACCCTTGTAGTAGATCAAGAACCTGCCCAAGGCAGTCTGTGAATGCTCCAAATTAATGTCTCGAGCGGCCTATGATGGGCCAAGCTTGGCTACAGTCATCCAAACTCGAGCAGTGGGTTCATGACAAATTGGTCGATGTCCCCTGCCAATGAGAGAACCTCTTTTGCAAACCCATGATCGATAAGGCTGCCGAGTGAAGACCGAGTTCATGATGAGGACCAGGTTCTCCAAAAAGACCGCTGCCCCTCCCTGACGGAAGGGCTCAGGTAAAAAGTCCTTTTACCTGAGGAAGGGAGCTGATTACAGAAACTACCACCTTTTCAGGCCTTCCTAGTTTCCAAACAGGGTCAGCAGGCCAAGGAACGCGGGCATGGCCCTCATAAGCAGAAGGCGCCAAAACCCCAGGCACCGGCTCTAGCCCAGACAGGGGGGAGTTTTTGACTCCTTGAGCATAGCCTATCTACCTCAAGGAGATCAGCAGCCCACAGGGGATGTCTGACCCTCTATGCCCAGAGGTAGTTGACCATCACCACTGACTCTTGGGCACTTTGGGTAGTCAGGGATTGTTACCTCCTCTACCTGACTCAGACGCCTCCCCTTACTTTCTGGGAGAGCCCCTCAGGTCTCCCCTTCACTGGGACCTTCAACTGAAGGGAGTTGGCAGGTCTTCTCAAAGACAAAGCAGTGGAAACGATGCCCTACCATCTCAAGGGCAAGGGGTTCTACTCCAGATACTTCCTCATGCCAAAAAGGACAGGGGGCCTAAGGCCCATCCTCGACCTGTGCAACCTCAACAAATTCCTGGTGAGGGAGAACTTCAAGATGCTCTCCCTTGGAACAGTGCTGCCATACTTCCAGCAGGCAGATTGGCTATGTTCCTTAGACCGCAAGGCTGCTTATACTTGCATCCCCATCCACTCCCACTACAGGAAGTACCTGTGGTTTGTAGTGGGGAGCAGGCATTTTCAGTACAGGGTTCTCCCCTTCAGCTTGGCCTCCACCCCAAGAGTCTTCACAAAATGCCTGGCAGTCATAGCCACCTACCTCTACCTCCAGGGGGTCTTTGTCTTCCCCTACCAGGATGACTGACTCATAAAGGGAGGCATGGCCTCAGAGGTGCAGTAGGCTACCGTACGCACCATCTAGGTCCTGAAACACTTGGAGTTTATCATAAACTACCCCAAGTCTCACCTCCTCTCGGCACAATGCCTGGCGTTCTTCAGGGCAAAGCTTGACACTCTCCAGTCGAAGGCCTTCTTGCCCAGGGACCGACCCAACCATCTCAGGATTCTGGCACGGGACATACAGTGCCGTTCCTTGGTGCCCGTTCGGCTTCTTCTGTACCTCCTCAAGCATATGGCCTCCATGGTCCACGTTACCCAGACGCTTGCCTCCACATGAGGGTGGCGCAGTGGTGTCTTTGGGACCAGTGGTCTCAGTCCATGGGTCGCCTCTGAGACAGAGTCTCTGTAACCCACCAACTGGTGGACTCCCTGATCTGGTAGCAGTCTCTCCAGCATCTCGAGGCTGGGGAGCCCGTTGCGGAGAATTCTGCACCCAGGGCAACTCTTTGCGGATGATACCAAAATCTGCAATAGAGTAGACACCCAGGAAGGTGTAGATAACATGAGGAAGGATCTAGCTAAGCTTAAAGAATGGTCTAGAATTTGGCAGCTGAGATTTAATGTTAAAAAATGTAAGGTCATGCATTTGGGCTGCAGCAACCAAGGGAGCAATATAGTATAGGGGTGAAGTAATTTTGTCCACTAAAGAAGAGCGGGATCTAGGCGTGGTTGTGTCTGATGATCTTAAAGTAGCTAAACAGGTAGAAAAGGTGATGGCAAAAGCTAGAAGGATGCTTGGGTGCATACGGAGAGGAATGGCTAGCAGAAAAAAGGAGGTGATAGTGCCTCTGTATAAGTCTTTGGTGCGACCTCATTTGGAGTATAGTATGCAATTCTGGAAACCGCACCTTCAAAAGGATATAAACAGGATGGAGTCAGTACAGAGGGTGACTACTAAAATGGTTAGTGGTCTTCATTATAAAGCATATGAGTACAGACTTAAGGATCTTAATATGTACACCTTAGAGGAAAGGCAGTATAGAAGTGATATGATTGAGATGTTTAAATAACTCCGTGGCATAAATGTACAGGGGGAGAGCCTCTTTCAATTGAAAGCAAGTTCTGCTAGGAGGGGACATGAGATGAAGGTGAAGGGGGAGAGATTCAGGAGTGATATGCGGAAATATTTCTTTACGGAAAGAGTGGTGGATCTGTGGAATAGTCTCCCAGTGGAGGTGGTAGAGATGAGGACAGTATCTGAATTAAAAAAAGCATGGGACAAACACAGAGGATCTCTAATGGAAAAAAGGGGACTGTTGTAGTTGTTGATAGGGAAGGACAGACTAGATAGGCCATGTGGTCTTTTTCTGTCATCATATTTCTATGTTTCTATGTAACTGGTCACCAGACAAGAGCATCCAGTAGATCAACCTCCTGAAGTTCCGAGCCATATGCTTAGCCCTGCAAGTCTTCTGTCACCACCTGCATCACCAGCCAGTGCTGGTCCAGACGGACAACCAGGTGGCGATGTTCTACGTTAACAAACAGGGGAGCACGGGGTCTCATACCCTTTGTCAGGAGGCACTGGTCCTCTGCTCGTACACAATATAACAGGGTATCCTCCTGTCGGCAGTGTACCTGCCAGGCCAGTACACCTTCTGGCCAACAGGGTGAGCAGAGTCCTCCAGCTGCACGAGTAGCCAGTCAGCTTTTCCAGATCTGGGCGGAACCAGTGACGGACCTATTCGCCAGCCTGGACAATTTCCAGTTGCCCCGCTTCTGTTCCCGGCAGGCCCACCCATCCAGGGTGGCAGCGGATCCATTCCTTGTCTCATGGTTGGAAGGCCTCTTGTACACCTTCCCTCCCACACTGCTGAGCAGGACCTCTACGACAGGGCCTCGCTCATCCTGATAGCTGCTTGGTGGCAAAGGCAACTGTGGTTCCCGCTGCTCCTCAAGTTGATGGTGGAGATCCCCATTTCCTTGGGAACTGCCTCAGGACTCCTGTCTCAGGAGGAGGGCCTGCAGTCCCTGTCGCTGACAGTGTGGCTGCTGAGAGGAGGACTCTGGCCCCTTTCAACCTTTCGGCTGAGGTGGAAGACATTCTGCTAGCCTCTCGCAAGGCCTCTACTTGGAAGGCTTATGCCCTCAAATGATGCAGGTTCTCCTTTGGTGCGCCGAGCATGGGGTTGACCCTTTCTCCTGCTCGGTGGCATTGGTGTCACAGTACCTTCTCAACCTCTCTCAATCCGAGCTCAAGTCTAACTCTGTCTGAGTGCACCTTAGTGCCCTGGCAGTGCACCACCATCCGGTGGATGGTAAGCCCCTCTTAGTGCAACCTTTAGTGACCCATTTTCTTTGGTGCTTGCTCTTATCGAAGCCCCCGGTTCACCCTACGGCAACCGAATGGGACCTCAACGTAGTGTTGGGGCAGTTCACTCACCCACCCTTCAAGCCTCTGGCTACCAGTAACCTTCGCTACCTCTCTTGTAAGGTGGCTTTCCTGGTTGCACTTACCTCCACTCGCAGAGTCAGTGAGCTTCAGGCCCTTGTGGCGGAGGCACCTTATACCAGGTTCTACAAGAACAGAGTGATGCTTTGCATGCACCCCAAATTCCTGCCGAAGGTAGTATCGCCCTTCCATTTCAATCAGGAAGTGGTGCTCCCTACCTTTTTTCCAAGACGTCATTCCAGTCAGGCGGAGATGGTTCTTTACACCTTGGACTCAGGGCCACCGCAAAACATCTCAGCTTTTCATCTCCTATGACCCCAGTAGGCTAGGGGAGGCAGTCACCAAGTGTATTCTGTCCACATGGGTGTCGGACTGTATCGCCCTCTCTTATGAGCAGACGAGGCTCCCGCTGGAAGGCCGCATCATGGCACACTGTGTCGGGGCCATGGCAGCCTTGATGGCAAACTTGCGCTCTGTCCCAATGGTGGAGATCTGCTGGGCCGCCACCTGGTCTTCAGACAATACCTTTGCAGCCCATTACTGCCTGGAAAGAGAGTCCCGATGGGGCAGTGCCTTTGGCCATATTGTGCTCCGTAACCTTCAGGGATTTAGGCAACTCCTACCCTCTGACCCTTCTGTGTTCAGGCTACCGGAGTGCTGTTTTTATCAGACACAGATGTCCTACTGTGGTCTGTGGACACAGACTAAATTGCTGCTGCTTGCCACCAAAATGGTAAAGGGGATGGAAGGCTACTCCTATAAAGAGAGGTTAAAAAGGTTAGGGCTCTTCAACCTCGAAAAGGAGACGGCTGAGCGGAGACATGATAGAGGTCTATAAATTTAATGAATGGAGTGGAACGGGTAAACGTAGATCGATTGTTTACGTCATAAGAATATATAAAGACTAGGGGACATGCATTAAAGCTACAGGATAAACTATTTAAGACTAATAAGAGAAAATATTTTTTAACTCAACTTGTAATCAAACTCTGGAATTTGTTACCGGAGGATGTAGTAAAAGCTGTTACTGTAGCTGGGTTTAAAAAAGGTTTGGACAAGTTCCTAGAGGAAAGGTCCATAAACCATTATTAAAAGGGACACGGGATATCACTGCTTGACCCAACACAAGCATTGAGGAACCTGTGTCTTTTGGGGAAACTGCTAGGTACTTTGGCTGAGGTCCTAGATTGGCCACTGTTGGAAACAGGATACTGGGCTTGATGGACCTTGGTCTGACCCAGTATGGCATATCTTATGTTCTTATGTTCTCCCTGTGAGGGAGCTCCTATTTTTGCTATGGGCTTTTGGTAGTCTGAGGCATCCCATATGTAAAGACTGATTTCCTGCTTGTTCCCGGAGAAAGCACAGTTACTCACCTGTAGCAGGTGTTCTCTGGGGATAGCAGGAATCAGTCCTCACAACCCTCCCTATCCTTGGAGTTGCTTCTTTACCATCTTGTTTTTGCCATCTTTTAGCTATGTCATCTGACTGAGCAAGATGGCACCCTTGGAAGGGGACCACATATGTGTGGTGTCATCTCCCAAAGGCTTTTCTTGAAAGCTGGGGGGATGCTTCTACGAGGGCTCCGTCGGTGCCGACGTCACCCATATGTGAGGACTGATTCCTGCTGTCCCTGGAGAACACATGTTACAGGTGAGTAACTATGCTTTTGGTGCCTAAGGCAAACTTTCAATTTTGCCCCCCCCCATGAACTTTCAGGACCCCCACCCTCATCTGCGCTAACATCCATGATCACTCCAATATCACTTCTTCTGGAACAATCCTGTACAAGCTCATAATTGGCCATCATACTTTTAGGTAGCCAGACTTTGCTATATATATGTGTGTGTGTGTGTATATAAGGAGGGCAATTTACAAAGATCCATGGATAAATGTATATGGACTCCAGTAAATGGGCTATTTGAAAATTGCCACCCCCCCGTGTATAAAAGTACGTGCTGATGGTTCTTTGAGTCACTGTGAATTTCAGGAATGTTTTGCTTTGACACAGCTGCTATTTGCCGCTCCCTCCTCCCCCAGAAGCTGCCACTAGATAATCACCCAGTCTGTCTAATGGTTATGCTGGCCCAGCTTTCTATAGACTGTGTTGCATGTTTTTAAAGCTTCTGTTGAGAAAGTAAGCATTTTCCATCTTTAATCTACAAACTGCGACTCCGTGTCCTTGGGTGCCTGCAGAACATTTTCCATAAATTGAAGAATGAAAACAAAATCATGGAAATATTTACAAAAACAATTCATCATTGAAATGTGCAGATAGGAAGGAGTGGCTCCTCTGTGGGCACCTATGCCAGTACCATTGATCACATCCAAAAGGGGAATACTGTGTAGTACAATTGTGGTCAACATTATTGGCACCCTTGCATGTTAAGGTATGTTGTGTACAATAGCTAAACAAAACCTTAAAACTAAGATACAGACAGCAGTCTAGGAGCGAGATGAGGGCTATCCCGCCTTTTGCATTGAGTGTCACATGTATGATTTTCTCCCAGTTGGTGAGGTGTCTTACGTGTGCACTAGGTGTAAGGAGCTCTTTGCCCTCAGGGAAGGCGTCTGAACTCTGGAGGCTAGAGTAACAGACTTGGAGGACATAAGGAAGACAGAGAGTACATAGATGAGACCTTCTTGGATGTAGTACTGGCGTCCCACCTCCATTCTGGCAGCCTCTCAGTTGCCATGGAGGAGAAAGGTTACGTGAAAGGAGAGCATCGCCTTGGTGTGGCAGGAAGTGATCCTCTAGCTAGGACCTGTCTGCTAAGAGATATAAAACCCTCTCATACCAAGGAGGTTTCTCCAGGGCTATGTGCCCAAGAGGGAAGGGTTAGGACAGCTGTTATAATTGGTGATTCAATCATGAGTCATGTAGATAGCTGGTTGATGTGAGGACTGCCTGGTAACATGCCAGCCTGATGTGAAGGTAGTGGATCTCATGCGCCACCTAGACAAGGTTTTAGATAGTGCTGGGGTGGACTCTGCTGTCTTGGTACATGTTGGCACCAATGACATAGGAAAGTGTGGGAGGGAGGTTCTGGAGGCTAAATTTAGGCTTTTAAGTAGGAAGTTTAAAATCCAGAACGTCCAGGGTAGCATTCTCTGAAATGCTTCCTGTTCCATGTGCAGGACCCAAAAGGCAGGCAGAGCTCCGGAGTCTCAATGCGTGGATGAGACAATGGTGTAAAGAGGGTTTTGGATTTGTTAGTAACTGGGCAACATTCTGGTGAAGTGAGGGGCTCTTCTGAAGAGATGTGCTCCACCTTAACAAGGATGGAACCAGGCTGCTGGCCAGGGCTGGTGCAAGGGTTTCTAGCGCCCCCCTGCAATCTATAAATTGGTGCCCCTCCCTCATTATTAATGTTGGCTGCACCCTACCCTTCTTTTTCCCAAAACCGTTTTGTGAACTCTTTTCAAGTGATATTAGTATTTCTCCTTCAAATCCAGTGTTGTAAGAAAATTGCAGCAAAAGAACAAATGCATAACCAAAATAAAAATACTTAGCAGTAAATACTTAGCATTATACAAACAGGCTGTAATGCAAATGCAATGTGTGCCTTGTAATAGTCCAACAAAAAAAAATCTGATTCTGGTGATCTCATGAACTGCAACATAAACATTCTCCAGTGCCAGACATATTGTGAATTAATATAAAACACTGCAAAAGTCACTGAAAATCTACAAAGCCAAATCTATCATACCATACCAGCATACACTTCCAAAACTCATATAATAAGGGGCCCACCCCCAAAAAAGCAGCACTACAGACACTGCAGTGGGCCCCAAAACATCCATACACCTATTTGAAAAGCTGTACAAGTCAAATTACTACAGTACAGATCCCTACGTACAAACTCCATGTTAACAGAACACCTGGCCTTGGTCACACACTCAGAACAGACCCTCACCAAGTACAGAATAAGTGACCACAAACTAAAGTAAACATAAAAATATGTATACAAAAATTGAAATGAAACCCCAAGAAGTCAGACTCTGCATGCGGTGCCATACCAGATAAGAGATGCAGTTCCCCATACTGTGTGAAATATAAAGATAGCGCAAAGTCCAATCACTAAATTGAAAATAAAATTATTTTTTCTACCTTTGTTGTCTGATGATTTTTGATCATGCTGGTCCCGATCTGAGGTTTCTGTTTTCCTCTGTCTTCTCTTAGCTCTTTTTTTATGGTCTATAGTCCATCTGATATTTCTTGTCTCTCCTTTTGCTTTCTTCATTTTCTTCCATCAGCCTTTTTCCAGTCCCAGTAACCCTCCCCAATATCAGCCCCCTTTACAGCCTCCCCTCCCAATACCTTCCAGTGTCAACCCCCTTGTATTCCCAGCACTGCCACTGGTGTCTGTTCTGTTTTAGTTCCCCTCCTTCTCCATCATCCAGCCTCTTCTAGTCCAAATACCAACCCAGGTATCAGCGAACCTCCAGTCCCAGTTCCCCCTCCCATGTCATTTCCCTTCCAGTCACTCTCTCCTCTGTCCATCTGCCTTCCAGTGCCATCCCTGGGGGTCAGCTCCCTTCAAGCTTCCACCTTCCCTCCAGCCTCCCCCTTCTCCTCTTTCCGTTCCCTTCCAACCCCCCATGTGAGCTCCCTTCTAGCCTCCACCTTCCTCCCTGTCAGTTCTCTTCTAACCCCCCTCTTATTACCCAGCCACCTTCCAGCCCCATCCCCAAGTGTCTGCTCCCATCCAGCTCCCCCCCATGTCTGTTCCCTTCCAGCTCCTCCCATGTCTGCTCCCTTTCAGCTCTCCCTCTGTGTCTGCTCCCTTGTAGCCCCCCATGTCTGCTCCTTTCCAGCTCCCTCCATGTCTGCTCCCTTCTAGCTCCTCTCCGTTTAGTTCCCCCATGTCTGCTTCCTTTCAGCTTCCCCTCTCTGTCTGCTCCCTTCCAGCTCCCCCCATGTCTGCTCCCTTCTAACTCCTCTCCATGTAGCTCCCCCATGTCTTCTTCCTTTCAGCTCCCCCTCTGTGTCTGCTCCCTTGCAGCCCCCATGTCTGCTCCCTTTCAGCTCCCCCTCTGTGTCTGCTCCCTTTCAATCCCCCCATGTCTGCTCCCTTTCAGCTCCCTCCTCCGTGTTTGCTCCCTTCCAGTTCCTCTGTGTCTGCTCCCTTTCAGCCCCCTCCAGCCCCCCCATGTCTGCTCCGATTCGTCCTTTGAAAGAGAAAGCAGCCGCGGGAACAGAGAAATGTTCCCACGGCTCTGCTCTCTTTTAAACTGCTGGGTCATGGAGTTTCTAAAGGCAAAAATAAGCATTTCCTGTTTCTTATGTTTCTCTGTTCCCGCGGCTGCTTTCTTTTTCAAAGCGGTGGGTGGCGGGCGGCTAGCGACGGCACCCCCCCCCCCTGCTGCTGGTACCCTCCTGCCATGCTTACCCTGCTTACTGGTTAGTGCCGGCCCTGCTGCTGGCATTAACCTTTAAAAAGGAGAGAGCAGCTTTTAAACTAGATAGTAGGGGAAAGCCAACAGTCGCCCAAGAGTGCATGGTTCGGAAGGCTGTATCCTTGAAGGATGTTAGCAAAACAGGGAAGTTAGGGCATCCTGATACAGAGGTTCCAACAAAGATAAAAGTAATGCAGATGTCCTTCAGTACAGAGCCGAAAGATTCCAAATTACACCTATCAACTAATAACCAGATTAATATGAATAAAATACAACTTCTAAAATGCCTATATGCAAATGCTAGAAGTCTTAAAAAAATAAGATGGGAGAGCTAGAATATATAGCACTAAATAAAAGATTAGATATGATCGGTATCTCGGAGACCTGCTAGAAGGAGGACAACCAATGGGACACCAATGGGATACAAACTATATCGCAATGATAAGAGTAGATCAAATTGTTGGTGGGGTTGCACTCTGTTAGAGAGGGCATTGAGTCACATAGGATTAAGGTTTTTTGCAAAAAACAAATACCCTGCAAAATCTCTATGGATAGAAGTTCCATGTAAAAAGTAGAAGGCATGGCAGTGGGGGGTGCACTAACAAATGAACAGATGGATGATGAAATTCTAAAAGAAATCAGGGAAGCTAACAAAAGTTACAACACAGTAATAATGGGTGATTTCAGTTACCCTGGTATCGGCGGTCAATATCACAGCAGGACATGCTAGAGAGAGAAACGTTTCTAGATGAAATAAATGACTGCATCATGGAGCAGCTGGTTCATGAACCAACAAGAGGGAAAGCTATTTTGGACCTAGTCCTTAGTGGAACATAGGATCTGGTGCAAGAGATAAAGGTTTGGGGCCATTTGGCAATAGAAATCACAGCATGATTGTTCCTTTTAGTTTTTTCTTAACTATTTTCCTCTTCATATCATAATCTTCCTTTTGAAAGTTAAAAGTAGTACTGTGGATTTCCTTGCCATCCTTCCTCCATTTATTAAATCAATCATGCTGTGATCTCTATTACCAAATGGCCCCCAAACCCTTATCTCTTGCACCAGGTCTGTTAAAGATTTACATCAAGCATGGGCATTGTTTAAAAGCCCAGAACAGATGTATTCCACACTTTAAGAAAAGTGGAAAGAAGGCCAAAAAACTGCCACCATGGATTAAAGGCAAAGTCAGAGATGCTGTTGCCAAAAAAGCATCCTTCAAGAAATAGAAAAAGGAGCCTAATGATGAACACTGAAAACAACATAAGCATTGGCAAGTTATATGCAAGACATTGATAAGGCAGGCAAAGAGAGAATTTGAAAAGAAGCTTGCCATGGAAGCAAAACTGCGTAATAAAACCATTTTCAAGTACATAAATAGTAAAAAAATGTGAGAGTCAGTTGAACAATTGGATGATAGAGGGGTAAAAGGGGCACTAAGGGAGGACAGTCTGTTGGGTACTGCGACACAATTCTGTGTTTCAAGACCGTCAGATTCCCAACTCTTCTTCAAGCTTGGATCATCGGAATCTGACGCACTTGAAACACAGCGTTGTGTCACAGTACCCAACAGACTGTTTTGTGTTGCCACTAACATGATCATCGAATAAGTATAATGGATGATTTCTTTAGAGCTGTTAAACTTTTTTGAAATAGTGGCGGACAATGTGCGCCATTCTTTGTTCAACGGGCCTATGTGTTCTTTTTGAATAAAGATTTCTTACTTTGGTAAAGGATTTGCCAACACTTGGTTATTAATTAGGCTATTGAAAAATCGCTCGGGTGAGCATTTGTCTCCCTCATTCAGGCCGGTTCGGCCCTTTCTCTTAAATGATTAAAACGGAGGACCTACTTCAAGAGAGGGTTTTTTTCACTCTCATTGTAGGTGATCCGACAAAAATTATTGAGACTGTCCATTGGAATTTGGAGCATTAGGTCTGTAATGTGGGAGATCAGTGAATGTTTACCTTGTCTTTTTGGAATAATCATGTCCTGGCAATGCCCCAATTTTTATACTATTTCCTTTTTAATTGGTCTTGTTTTATTTGATTCTTTTATGTGTCAAATATGTGTGCATATATAGTCCAAAGCCATTTCAATGGCCATTTTTTTAAGGAGATATTGGACAATAAGGGGTTGAAATGCAAGGGTGCCAATAAGGTTGACCACAACTGTACATTTTACACTCAGGATCCCACATGGTTAAATTTAGGATAAGTTTGAATGTTTTTAAGTAGTTTGGAATGAAAAAATATTTTAATTATATGTTGTGTATTTAGAATATGACTGTAATCAATTCTTAATATGAGAAGCCATGAAAGGAGCACTAGGGTATTTTCAGCTGGTTAGAACATCTTTAATTTAAGTAGTGAATTACTGTATCCTGGAATATATTTAAGAACTTGTTTTACATATCTAAATTTTTCTTGATGAAGCAACACTAGACAAAAAAGCGTACTGGGGCTCTGTGCATCAGTCTTTGGGGTGCACTTACCCTTTTATTGTTTGAGAATAAATTAAGATGACTTTACTGATTCTACTGGGAATGTTCGGGATAGAGTTGCTGCCTGCCTGTATTGCATTAATGTTTGTCATAGTCACTAGTACTTCACTTCTTCCTCTCATATATGTATTGACCCTTCTTAAATGTTCTTTATTTTTACTGCATTCCTCCTTATTTCAGCTGCTGAAGATGATCCCTACAGAGTACACAGAGCACATCTTTGCTTATTGGAATATGAATTTCATATCTCAGTTTCTATGGGATGGAGGTTTTTTTCCAAAGGGAACTTAGTAAGAAAACTGACTCTATGGAGGATGTTTACTAAACCATCCTAATGTTATCGGCGCTAGTTACAGCGTTAATGTGAAGAATGCCATTTAAGGTAGTGGGTGGTCTGGAGGGAAGGTAGCAAGGAATCTGTATCGCGCGATAGAGGGTGCTTTGGCTCGTTAACGTGCATTAACCTTAAGTTCATGCCAGCAGTGTGTTAGAATGTATAAAGATGGAGCCCACTGGTTATTGCAATGACTGTGGAGGCAGAGGTCATGGGTATGATCCTGCAGTGGTGTTATTTAATAAGGCTGCTTGAGGCATTTTCTTTTAATTTAAATCTGTGCTGCTAGAAAAAACACCCTCAAAGTACCGTAACCTAAGCTGCCTCATAAGGCGCTCTATAAAGCGCTCCATAGGGCACATTATAAAGTGCCCTGTTTGCCAAGGCACCTTATAATGTGCCCTATAGATTACAGCACTATGAGGGTGTTTTTGCTGGCAGCACAGATTTAAATTAAAATAAAATGCCTTAGACAGCCTTATGAAATAACACCACTGTGGGATCAAACCCATGATCTCTGCTTTAGCAGTCATTGCAATAACCAGCGGGCTACATCTCTATAGCTTCTAGCACGGTGCTGATTGGCTACAGAAAGACTGCAGGTCACCGCACAAACTGTCTGCTGTGGTTACAAGGATAGGGTAAACCCACCCATACCCATGATGCACTGCACATGCAGATCAGCAGTCTACATCTGATCACAAGATGGGGTATGTGCCTCTACAGCACCCCGGCCTGGTAGGGGGAACTGACCGTTTGTGTTACTGGCACAGAGTAGCTACAGACCGTCACACTGTGCGGTTCCTGTGCTCACCCTGAGGGTGAGGTGGGGCGCCCAGCACCAGGTCTGCAGCACCTGGCATGGCTGAGATAGGCTGTGTTGCAGGTCCCCATCATTGCCAGTGTGTGATAGTCCTTGCAGATATACCTGTGTCCATCTGTATTTCCCAATCACATCTAGCCCTTGTGGATTATGATGCACCCAGAATAGTGCATATCCCATGTGGTTGCCATGGTCACATGTTATAAGAGAAGGATGGTGTTTGGACCCAAAAGTGGATTATGTAGCATCACCCAACCTGCCCTCTCTGGGCAGGGTGGAGAACAGGATCTCCCACCAACAGATCCACATTCTCCATCTCTGCAGTAGAGGGGACCATCAACCCCCGTCCTGCTGGGGAATAGGCACCATCCAGGGCAGCCAATGCAGATCTGTACGTATCACATAGGGCACTGGCAGACAGGCAGTAGGCCTGGAAAAGTTCAGCTGCCCCCCCAACACAATCTGACATTCACCAGCACAGGACAGAGTCAGTCTCTATCCACTGCAACGTGTTCCAGCCCTAAACATGCTAACTGCAGACAGTCTGCTAGCTAGTACATAGTGCATGTTCCTGGAGGAACTGTGTGCACCCACAAGTGGGATATAAGCACACACACCAAGCAAGTATGTCAGTGATTGGGCCCCAAAAAGGGAAACTCATAGATATCACTTGAGAAAAATACTGTATAGCACTATGTGGGAACCTAGCCATGCTATGGTCACTGCTCAATCAGGGTGAGAGTGACTCCCAGCATAACATGCTGTGGTCACGCACTACAATGTCTCAGCCATTGCCCTATGCAGATGCAGTCTGCTTAGACCGCCGTGTCCGGGCCACACCCACAATACCTTGCTCCTCATTATGCACATTGGCTAACACTGGAAACAGTGCAAGCATTGGGGGCTCAGTAAGGTGTAGGCAGCCACAAAACACTGGATAGACAAACACACACTCCCACACCTATTTCAGCATTGTGCAATGATAGAGGTGGTTGGCAGCCCTGGCCACCATACCAGTCCTGGGCACAGTGCAGGCATTGCTAAGGTATGCAGGTTCTAGTACTGGTAGCTGCTGCTCTGCACAGGGCTCAACAGCCTGACTCTCCATGAGGCTTTGGATAGTGGAGCCTGTGGGTGTGGGTGTTTGTGCCCCTGTTGGCCGATGCTCTAGGGCAGAGGTTGCCAACTCCGGTCCTGGGGGGGACCATACACCATTCAGGTTTTCAGGCTGTCCCTAATGAATATGCATGGATACATTTGCATACAATGGGGGCACTGCATACCAATGCATCTCATGCATATTTATTAGGGACAGCATGAAATCCTGAATGGTGTTTGGCCCTCCAGGACTGCAGTTGGGAACCTCTGCTCGAGGGACTGCACATGTTTATGGTGTATGTGCGCTGTAAGGTAAAATATAGGGACATGGTCTGCAGGAGCAACAGCTGGGACTTGAACCTGTGACCTTCTGCCCCTAAACACACTGTCTGTGTGTACTGCACCAAACTGTTACCACAGAGGCAGGTCATTCCCTGGGGATACTATTTCTGTTCGTCAGACAGACCTTGTCTGTTGCACTGCACGCCACCCACCTGAATAGGGCTTGGCTTTGGTGTGCTGTGGGCAGATGCCACTGCCCCCTCCACCACCAGCACTCCTCCGCCACCATGCTGACATGCCCTTATGCTGGTGGTGCTGGTGGTGCGCAGTCCCAGGCCATCCAGTGTGCCGGTAGGCGGCTGTCTATGGTGTGGGATCTGGGATAGGGGTGCCTACATAGACATCCGTGCTTCCCCCGGCACAGCCTGTCAATGTTATGTGCCCTTTGAGGTACCTGCTGGGTACTGTCCCCTGGCACACTGTGGGACACTCACTCGTGGGCATGTTTGACCTTGGTCAGTTGCTGGCTTACTCATTTTCAGTTTCTGCATTCCTATGTGCCACCTAGGCATCTGCCTAGTCCACCCTATGCCCCAGCTACCCCACTGCATGTCCCGCCTCCAGCCCCCTGTACCCCATTTGAAGTCTCACCATAGTGCCCTTTTGTACTTGAGCACTATGCTGTTGCTGCACATGCATCAGTACTATCACTTATCTTGGTTTCCTTGCCTTTGCTGTATATTTCTGACTGAAATGGTTTCTCTCTCCTGCAAATGTGCCTCTAATGCGAGGCTTTCATTTCACAGCGTTAGTGTACCTGGAGCCTCTCCCCGCTCACTCCCCGCCCATTGACCCCTTCTCTTCGCCCTCTGAGGAGCCTTACTCCATCTTCTTTGCGCCTTAACGCCGCCAGAGACGTTATCGTGCAAAACCTCATGCCATTGCGCGATAACATTACGTATTGCACGCTAATTGCGCCGCTGTGACATTATTGCTGTTTAGTAAATATCCCCCTATGTAGAGAATTCTATGTTATGAGTAACCTTTCATAGTAACACAGAAAATGATGGCGGATAGATGATACTGTCTATCTGGTCTGCCCATCGATAAGAACTATTAAGGTCTACAATCCTTTCCTCTCACTCTGTACTTGTCACACCACCTCTCCATGCATCTACCAATCTTTCCATAAAGAAATATTTCTCCAGATTACTCCTGGGTCTATACCCTTTCACCTTCATCATATGACCCTTCGCTCCCAGAGCTTCCTTTCAACAGAAAGAGGGCCACCTCCTGTGCCTTTATATTACAGAGGTATATATCCCCTCTCCTGCCTTTCCTCCAAAGTATACATTTTAGATCTTTAAGCTTTCATCATAAGGCATATGGAGACAGACAACTGATCTCTGCACCGATTCCATCCTGTTCATATCCTTTAGAGGATATTTCCAGAATTGTCCACAGTACTCTAAATGAGGTCAAATGTATACAGACACACTATCACATCCTTTTTCTTGATGGCTGTTCCTTTCCCTATGTACCTAAGCGTCATTCTGGCTTTTGTCATCTTTTCAACCTGTTTGACCATTTTAAGATCATCTGATATGATCACCCCAAGGTCCCTTTCATCTTTCATGCATTCAAGTACTTCACCCTCTTGCACCCTTCCTTTATGCAGCCCAAATGCATGAATTTGTTTTTTTAACATTAAATCTTAGCTGCCAAATTCTTGATCATTCTTTGAGCTTCACTAGATCCCTCTTCATGTTATCTACAGCTTCCAGGTTGGTGTATAACCTGCTGCAGATTTTGGTATCATTTTCATGGATGCATACCTTTCTCAATGGATGTCTTTCACAATATCGCTTACAAAAATGTTAAAAAGAACAGGACCAAGGACTGATTGCTGCAGCATGCCACTGGTAATGCCCCTATCTTCCGAGTGCACTCCATTTACTGCTACCCTCTGTTGCATCCCACTCAACCTTCTAACCCAGTCAATCACTTTAGGGTCCATCCCAAGGACACTCATTTTATTTAGAAATCACAGCTGTGGAATGGTGTCAATGGCCTTGCTGAAACCAAAGTATATCGCATCCAGCGCTCTCCCCAATCCAGTCACCAATGCAAAGAAATTGATCAGATTTATATGATAAGACCTACATCTAGTAAAGTCATGGTATTGCTCCCTTCCTATGGGTTCTGTTACTAGTTGCTGGAACAGTTCTCTGTAAAGAATCCAAGATCTCCTCCTAGATGACACTGCAGCAGGGATATCACAATCAATGTCTAGCAAATTAAAATCTACCAATAGTATGTTTGTTTATTAGGTCTTGATAGACTGCTCTTCGAGACAACAGCAGAGCAGTGTACAATATCTACAAACAAGTTTTTTTAAAATTGCAGGGGTGAAAAGAATGGCAATAAAAATAAGAAAGAAGGGAAACAAGGCACTGCTACACAAACCTCATGCAAGTTTGAAAACCCCTCTGCCCTGATAACCGGTGCCCATGTCAGCCAGACCCTAACACAGGGTACACACTAATCTGGGTGGTGTCTGGTCCCAGAGGGCCACATAGGACTGCAGGATACAGATGGACACCAAGTTACCTTCAACTGCACTGCAAGGAACACCTATCACATGCTGGCAGTGATGGGGATGTACAGCAGGGCCTATCTCTAGCACTACATGTACTGCAGACCTAGTGCTGGGCACCCATCCTATCCCTCAGGGAGAACACAGAACCTGCACAATGGCATGGTCTGTAGCTACTCTGTGCCAGTATCATGCACTGTCAGTTCGTCTTTCCAAGCTGAGGTACCGGAGAGGTGCAGACCCCATTTGCTGATCAGCTGTAGACAGCTATTCAGCATGTGCATTGCATCATGGGTACTGGTGGGGTTACCCTATCCTGGCAGTCAGAGCAGACAGTTTGTGTGGTGACCTGCAGTCCTTCTGTACCCAGCCATTGCTGTGACACAACACAGAGGTATAGCCTACTGGTTAATACAATGCCATTCTTGGCAGTGTTCACGGGTTCAATTCCTCATTGTTCCCTCCTCTCATGCCTGTCCTACTCAAATAGTGTGCATGCCTGTAACAGTCATATTTTTGCAGATTTGTGCTGCCAGCCCATAATACCCTCGCAACAATTGCCAACATTCCCTCGGTCCGTCTATCTGCGTCTGTCAGCTGTGTAGAGTTCTGTCTGCCTGTACAGGCTGTCACCCCATGTCATGCATTGCTACCCTTTCCTGCATTGTGCCTCTTCATGCTTGCCTCGCCTGTGCCTTATCTGCATGGCACCACCACTCCTCTGTGCACCCATCATTGTAACTATTCTGCCACCTCCGCCTCCACTGGGAGACACATATTCCCATCGTCTGCCACCAACTGTATTTCCAGTCCTTTACATTGCCAACACCCTGTGCTGTGGTACAGTTGCCCCCACCATGTTTGTCATCAGTACTGGCAGCCATATGGGATGCCCACAGATATGGCAGGTCCAGCGGCTCCCAGCTCTCCCTCCTTCACTCATCTGTTCATTGCCTTTCCTGAGTGCTCTATCTAGTGTTAGGGCTACATCTGTCTCTGTTCCTCACAGGTCATGCATGTCATCCTGCAGCACCTTGCAGCCCTTAGGCCACACTAACCTAGGGCACCATAACCTTTTAGGCCACCGTAACCTTTGGTTCCGTAAACCAGGATGCCCTCTAAGGTGCCCTGTCCAGGGGTGCCTAATACGGCGCATAGCCTAAGGAGCCCTACTCCATAAGGCACCTTACAAAGCGCCTTATAAGGCACCTTACAAGGCACCTAATAAGGCACCTTATAGGGCACCTAACAAGGCACCTTAGTTATACGGCACCTTTCAAGGAACCTTACTTATACGGCACCTTACAAGGCACCTAACAAGGCGCCCTACAAGGCACCTTATAAGGCACCTTAATTATATGGCACCTTACAAGGCACCTAACAAGGCGTCCTACAAGGCGCCTTGTAATGTGCCTTGTAAGGTGCCTTGTAGCGCGCATTAGTTTGTAACATGCGTTAGCTGATACGGCTTGCTGTAACGATGCACCGCCCACGCCTTTATATGGCCATCTGTACCTTTACCACAGAACCTAACGCGAATGACATTACCGCAGTTTAGTAAACATACCCCATAATGGCTGCATTCATTTGGACTGGCCTTTTCAATTAATGGTAACTTTTTGAGTGACAATAGTGAATGAAATGCCCAAGCATACTTGACTTTATAAATTACTAGCATAAGTGGCAGATAATGCACCTTAAATTAAGATGCAAAGACTTACACCAATCATGTTTACTTTTTAAAAGTAAGCATGTCAATTATTGTATTTTATAATCAATGGCATACTTGCTTGTATTGCCCATAGAAAGTGGGACTGAAAGGTCTGCAAGGACTGTGGACAACTGTAGCTGGCAAGACATCAGTGGGAGAGGCTGGCCCAAATTAATGGAGAAATGGGAAAGGAGGAAAGAGACTACACTGGCAATCTGGCAAGAAGATATCAATGTTTGCTGGCAGCCTCTGAGTGATGGGGAGACCTCACATGGACAGTTAAGTAGAAGAGAAGGGATCCAGTACTTTGTGAATTTTTACATTTGAAATTTGGGAGATGTGACCTGCTAGACAGAACAAATAAGCAAAAACTATAGTTTCTGAGTTTTGGACAACTGAAGCTTACTTCTAATACTGTATATCAGTTAATTGCCAGGGAGATCTGGTATCACCATGCTTTCTTATTATGGCCTGCCAAGAGGATAAGAAGCGGGCCATGCTTTCTGGGTTTGGTGAGGGAGGAATAGCGGAGCAGATGTGAGGAGGGTCTGGGTTGGTAATTCATTGGTCTCTGAAATGTGTGGCGTGAATATTGTCTTTGTGTGTGTGATATATATATATATATCTATATCTATATATATATATCTATATCTATATCTCAATAGGAGGTGTGTAATAGCTCCTAGGGAGGAAACAAGTGAAAGAGGGAAGATGGATATATTATGAGCACAATTAGAACAGTAACTTGTAGAGGGCAACCTTATAAAGTCACGCCTAGCTAACGCACATTTT
The DNA here is from genome assembly GCA_033557465.1 of Ichthyophis bannanicus. Lineage (NCBI taxonomy): Eukaryota > Metazoa > Chordata > Amphibia > Gymnophiona > Ichthyophiidae > Ichthyophis > Ichthyophis bannanicus. Next base: position 562,049,913 of record CM066036.1, read on the forward strand.
CAGGTGTGTATTTTATGCCTATATTATGAAATTAAGTACATGCATACTTGACTTTATAAATTACTAGCATAAGTGGAAGAGAATGCGCCTTAAATTAAGGTGCAAAGACTTACACCAACCATAGAGCTGGTGTAAATAATCATGTTTACTTTTCACAAGTAAGCATAAAGTTATATTGTGCGAGGCCAAATGTTATATTGTATAAAGTTATAATGTGCAAGGCCAAATGCTATAATATATAAAGTTATAATGTTCAAGGTTAAATGTTATAATGTAAAGCTACAAATAGTTTTTGTAACATGTTTTGTTTTATGTAAACTGCCCCTGATCTCTGGAAGGGGCGGTATAGAAAAACACAACAAATAAATAAATAAAATAAATAAATGTCAATTATTGTATTTTATAATCTATGCATATACTTGCTTATATCGCCCATGCTCCAAACTCTGCCCATCTACACAGCCACAGTGAAAGTACGTGTGTACGTTTACAATAGACTGCATTTTATAAGAGGTCATTTTACATATGTAAATGCTTAAAATACTGACATTTGTGTGTTAACTGGCGCCTAAAACTAAGGGGCATGTTTACTAAACCGTCTTAATGTTACCGGCGTTAGTTGCAGTCTTACTGTGACGAATGCCATATAAGGTAGTGGGCGTTCCGGTCTTAAGGAAGCATTTCGAGTTATCGCGCGATAAAGTCCGTTATCGCGCGATAGAGGGAGCTGTTGCACGTTAATGTGCGTTAGCTTTAATTAGGTGCGCTGACTTGTACATAGAGCAACAGAGGTGTAGCACAATGGTTAATACATTCACTGCTGATTACAGTGGTCATGAGTTTGATCTCCCAATGGGCTCAGTTAAAAGACTGTCTGAGGCAATCCCTTTTCCTGCTTGTAACAGTCAGACACATCCCAACAATTTGCACTGCCAGCCAAAAAAGCCTTACCCCAGTGCCGCAACCTAATGCACCTTTTAGGGCGCACCATAAGGCACATCATAAAGCACGACATCATCCAAGGCAGGTCATAATGTGCCCCAGAGGGCGGCAGGAAAGGTTGGCACCCTCCAAGGCAGCACATAAGGTGCCCCATAAGCTGGCCAAACCTAAGGTGCCACGAAAGATGCTCCAGGGATGCCAAGGTGACACAGGAGATGGTGCCCAGGGGCACAAAGGTGCCCCAAAGTCACAAGCATGAAATGTATGGCTCAAACACAGATGTAATCATAACACTGCACAGAGCACCAAGGAAAGGCAATGAACAAGTGATGGAAGGAAGTAGATGACGGAGCTCATGGACCAGCCGTATCTGCGTGCAGCCCATGTGGCAGCAGGTAAAGTGGACAGACATATCGGGGGCAGCTGTACCGATGTACAGGGTGATGGTAATGTACAGTGCAACAATGACAGTGTGTGGCAGAGGATGGGGATATGTGTCCACCAGAGGAGATGGAGGTAGCAGGATAAGTGCAATGATAGGAGGACAGAGGAGAGCAGTGCTATGCAGAGCAGACACAGGAGAGGCAAACATGAAGAGCCGCAATGCAGAAAAGTGTGCCAGTGCAGGACATGGGGTAGCAGCCTGCACATTAGGGCAGGACGCCACACAGCTGGCACACACACATTGACGGACAGAAGGATGGATGGCAACAGTGATGAGGGTATAATGTGGCGGCAGCACAAATCTGCACAGATATGACTGTTACACAAATAAAATGTAGTTGTGTAGGACAGCCATAAAAAAACGGAAACAGAGAGGAATCAAACCCATGACCTCTACTACAGAAGTCATTGCATTAACCATTGTGCTACATCACTATGGGAGTTATCATACCAATGGCTGGCTACAGAAAGAGTGCACGTCACCATAAAACTGTCTGCTGTGGCTACCAGGATAGGATAGAACCAACAGTACCCATAATGCAATTCACATGCAGAACAGCAGTCTACATCTGCTCTCCAGATGGGGTATGCAGCTCTACAGCACGTCAGCTTGGTAGGGGGGGATTGACCGCGCGTGTTACTGGCACAGAGTACCCACAGGCCATGCCAATATGCATGTTCTGTGCTCACCCTGAGGGTGAGGTGGCGTGGCCAGCACCAGGTCCGCAGTATCCGGGTTGGTTGAGGTGGGCTGTGCTGTAAGTCTCCATCAGTGCCAGTGTGTGACAGGTATTTGTTGCAGACACCTTTAGGAGGCCTCTGTGTCCATTTGTAATTGCCAGTCATGTCTGGCCCTTGTGGACCATGATGCACACAACATAGTGCATATCCACTGTGCTTGCTATGGTCACCTGTTTAGGGAGCAGGGGTGTGTCAAGGCTCACATGGTGACAATGTACTTAGCAAACCACCCTCTCTGGGTCAGGGTGGGGGACATGATCTGCCTCTAACAGACCTGCACTCTCACCCTTTGCAAGAGGGGGCAGTGGAGGTACATGAGGACAGGCTGTGGGACCAGCAACCCCAGTCCTGGTGGCAAACTGACAGCTGCCGAAGATCTGCACTTGGTACAAGGCCACTGGCAGATAGGTAGTGGGCCCTGTCAGCTCAGCTGCTCCCACTACAATCTGACATTCACCAGCAGAGGGTAGTCAGTGTGCTCCTGCTGCACTCTGCAAGGTAGGGCAGCCATACAGATGCTAACTGCAGACAGTCTGCTAGCTAGTACATGTTCCTGGAGGAACTGTGTGCACAAAAAACTGGGATGTCAGCACATACACCATGCAGGTATATCAGTGATTGGGCCCCCAGAAAACAGAACCCATAAATATCATTTGAGAAAAATACTGTATAGCACTATGGGGGAACCTAGCCATGCCGTGGTCACTGCTCAGTCAGGGTGAGAGCGACCTCCCAGCATGACATGCTGTGGCCACCCTGTCCGTGTAGGTGGTGGTCGGGCACTACAATGTCCCAGCCATTGCCCTATACCCTGTGCAAATGCATCCTGCCCACGCCACCCTGACCGGGCCATAACCACAGTACCTTGCTCCTCATTATGCACTTTGGCAGGCTAACACTGGAAACAGTGCAAGCAGTGTGGGCTGAGTAAGGTGTAGGCAGCCACAACACACTGGATAGACAGACACCCACTCCCACACCTATGCCAGCATTGTGCAAATATAGAGGCTTTTGGCAGCCCTGGCCACCACACCAGTCCCGGGAACAGTGCAGGCATGGCTATGGTACGCAATACTGTTGGGTCACTCCCCAGGGTGGTAAACACTGTCAGAAACCAAAACTGAAACACACTCCACAGTTATCAGAAAGGTTGCTATGATGCAGCTCTATCAGCAAATTGTGCTTAACTTAGGAATTGTTATCTGCCATTAATCATAGCAACCTTTTGATATATGTGTAACGAATTCCCAAGTTTAGGGCGGCATTGCTAAGGTATGCAAGTGCTAGTATTGGGAGATGCTGCTGCACGCAGGGCCCAACAGCCTGACTCTCCATGAGGCTTTGGATAGTGGAACCTGTGGGTATGGGTGTGGGTGTTTATGCCCCTGTTGGCCGCTGCTCTAGGGCAGAGGTTCCCAACTCTGGTCCTGGTGGGCCAAACACTGTTCAGGTTTTCATGCTGTCCCTAATGAATATTGTCACCAGTAACCTCCCCAGAGCCAGGGGCATGTAGGGTAGGTCAGCCTGGGCGATCCTAACTCAGGAAGTAGGGTAGTGCAGATGGTCATGCACTGCCTTCTGGGAGTTGTAGTCCCTCTTACTCTCTAAGCCAGGAATAATTGTAGTCGAGTGGTTTAGGCAAAAATGACAAGGTTTTTATTTTCCCCTTCCGGGTGGATTAATTGCAAATGAAACTTAGGACAAAAATAGCCATACTTCTGGCATAAAGAAAAACAATTCAGGAACTTGTAACACAAAAACAGCTTCTTTGGCTTTCAGCTTCAAATATGCAGTGCTTAATACAAACTCAAAAACAACCATCCCTTTTCCATACAAAGGAAACACTTTGCTTCTTTACTGCTGTTTCAACAGCCTTGTTAACAGCCAGGTTAGCAAAGTGTTACGATATGATCAGCTAGTGATAGCGTGCAGTCCATTTGCTCATCTGTTGTATCTTCTCAAACAGAACCTGTCTGCATTTCCTCAAAATCACTCTCAGCTGGGTAAGTTTGTATACAGTTATACAGCGTTTCAACATTCACTCCCTCTCTATTTCCCCAAGGCCTCTCTTCACAGCACTCTAAAGAGCAGGGTTGAGAATTACCGTATATACAGGAGTTTGCATAGGGAGAGTCCAGCAGCTCTTGGCAATTACAAGGAAAACTTTCACACCTAGTTTTCTCTCTGTACAATTTAGGCAGCCTACCTTTTGGCTTTTGCAAGGAAGACCTTCTCAGCACTGTTGGGTCAGCAAGGGTTCCAAACACTAGATGTGTTTTCCTGCCTTTTAGCTTCTCCTTTTCCTCAGACATACAAATGTCCTCTGGCCAGCACCTCTCTCTCTCAGGAGATTCTGTGCACTCCCAAACCAGCCTCTCAGGCAATCTCTCCCACTGGCTGCCTTCACGATAAGACCCCAGTCTAGGGCTGCTCCCACCTGGCTTTTGGGCACGGGCTCTTTGAGTCTTTGTTGCTCTGGCTTCCTGTGCTGTGTCTCCCGTCCTCGTCTCTCCCTTCCTCGTCTCCTCCTCTCTGGACCTGGTTCCAGTTCCTGTTCCTGTTCCCCCCTGGTTCTGAAGCTCCTCTGGCTCAATTCTAGTGAGTACCTTTTATATCCCTGTTTCTTAGGGCTTAGCTGCGCCCCTCCCCCAACCAGGTGTTTTCCCTTAACCCCTGAGCACGGGGATACGTTGCAGCTTGGGCGTGTTTTCTCCTCTCGTGACTCACACTCTTTATGTTTCCCTTGGCAACCCTGGGCCATGTGCTCTGCCTGCCTGTCAGTTTCTGAAGCAATCTCTTCTGCTTCACTCAGTTCCATAGCCTCGGAAGGATCTTCTACATGACAATATGCATGAGATACATTTGCATACAATAGGGGTGGTGCATACTAATGCAGCACAGGCATATTTATTAGGGACAGCATGAAACCTGAATGGTGTTTGGCCCTCCAAGACTGCAGTTGGGAAACTCTGCTCTAGGGATTGCACATGTTTATGGTGTCTGTGCTCTGTAGGGTAAAATATAGGTGTTTCAGGCATGTTTATTTTATCTGCAATAAAGGTTCCATCTTTATTACTATGGTTGAGTACTGGGTAAAATATGGGGAAAGGATTGGTAGGAGCCACAGCTGGGACTTGAACTTGTGACCTTCTGCTCCTGAACACACTGGCTGTGTGTACTGCACCACACTGTTGCCACAGGGACTGTTCATTCCCTAGGGATACCATGACTGTTCGTCAGGCAGACCCTGTCTGTTGCATTGCATGGCACCCACCTAAATGGAGCTAGGCCATGGTCTGCTGTGGGCAGATGCCACTGCCCCCTCCACCACCAGCACCCCTCCGCCACCATGCAGCCATGCCATTATGCTGGTGCTGCTGGTGGTGCGCAGTCCCAGGCCATCCAATATGCCGGTAGGCAGCTGCCTATGGTGTGGGTTCTCGGGTAGGGGTGCCTACATGGACATGCGCGCTTCCCCCCCCCCCCCGGCACCGCCTGTCAATGTTATGTGCCCTTGGGAATACCTGCTGGGTAATCTCCCCTCTGACACTGTGGGACACACACTCTTGCCCATGTTGGACCCTCGTCAGTTGCTGTCTTGTTGCTTTACAGTTTTGGCATTCCTATGTGCCACCTAGGCATCTGCCTAGCCCACACTGTGCCCCAGCTGGACCACAGCATGTGCCGCATGCAGCCCCCTGTATCCCATTTACAGCATCAATACAGTTGCCGTTTCCTACATGCCCACTCTGCTGTTGCTGCACATGTGCACGCCATAACAAACCTGCCCAATCTAAATGACAGAATCCCTGATCAGTGCTATTTCAATGTGGGATCATTCACTTTGTAGGGGGACAGAGCATAGACCCTTCCAAACATGATATCTTAATTTATACGCTTTGTCAGTAGTGTTGCTTTATGTTTATCATTAATATCACTATTGGCCAGCTTGGTTATTGGGATTTTAAATATGGTTCTGCTCCTTTTATATGTTTATTTGCCTCTTTGTTCCCTGCACATGTATCACAACTATCACATTTCTGGGTTTCCCTGCCTTTGCTGCACATTGCTGACTGAAATGGTTTCTCTTTCCTGCAAATGTGCCTTAACGCAAGGGTTTCACTGGCGTTAGTGTTCGGACCTGTATTTCACAGCATTAGTGTGCCTGGAGCCTCTCCCCTCCCACTCTCTGCCGATTGACCCCTTCTCTCCGTCTTCTGGGAAGCCTTACTCCACCCTTCAGAACCGGATTTCACAGCGTTAGTGTGCTTTAACGCCGCCGCTGCGTTATTGCGCGATAAGTGACGTTATCGCGCGATAACGTCACTTATTGCACGATAATACCACCTCTGTGACGTTAAGACGGTTTAGTAAACATATCCCTTAGTGTGCCTTAACGCCGCTGCCGTGTTATCGCGCGATAAGTGACGTTATTGCACGATAATGTTACATTATCGCGCGATAACATCACTTATCACACGATAATACCACCACTGCGACGTTAAGATGGTTTAGTAAATATACTCCTAAGTGCCTACTTATAAAGTTAACCCCATAATGTGCAGGGAGTAAATTCTCCTTGGAACATCAATGATTATTTAAAGAGTTAAGCTGCCTTAAAACGAATTTGCTTTGTGCAGGAAACATACCTCTTAAGCAAGGATGAGCATTTACAGGCCAATGCAGAAAGCTGGTGCTGAAGTCGCATGCTATTTACTTTTTATGCCTATTTGCAGCATACCGAAAGTGCACAACTTTAGCACTGGCACACAGAAAAGGGCTCATAAGCAAACTAGCCATGCATTTAAACTGCGCAACTAGCAGCGTTAAATTGGGACAGCAAGCCAAACACATGCGCACAGAAGTCAGTGCTAGTTTGGCATGCTATCCCAAAGAAACAGGGGCACCGTGTGGCTAATTTGCACATGAGCCCCAACAGTATTTTGATGGCCTCAAGCCTTTTCTCCGATGATCCAGGCATCACGGAAAACCCCCAATGGCATTAAACTACTGTTGGGCCGGTTCTCCTAACTGAAAGCAAATCCCTGTTGGCCCAGCAGCCTTGATTTCCGCCCCCACCCACCCAACTAAAAATAACCCTGGTGGCCCAGCGACTCTGAATCCCCACCCCTTGGTACCTTTACAAACAAGCAGAGCCCTGCCCACCCATTCCTGCTCTTGCACCACTATCTTGAAAAATGGCAGCATCTGGCCCCACGTGGTGCATTCTGGGATGCACCAGCTACAGTAGAGTCAAGCTGCCATATAAGGCATTTTCTACTTTATATAGCAGTCTGACCTTGCCTGGTGATGCGCAGGGCCAGGTACCACCATTTTTCAAGATGGTGGCACAAGAGTGGGAGTGTGTGGGCAGCGTTGTGCTCATTTATAAAGGTACCAGGAGGAGGGTGAGGGGTTCGGGGCCACTGTGCCACCAGGGTTATTTTTGGTTGGGCGGGTGGGGGGATAGGGGAAACTAGGTCAACAGGGATTTGCTTTCTGTCAGGGGCACAGGCCCCCTGACAATATTTTGATGGCATCGGCGCAGGCAATATTAGCATACCATTTTATTATGTGTAGCTCATTTGCCTATAATTTAAATAAATTTAAATACTCTCAGCATTAAATGTGCACTAGCTTTTTCTTTTGCTGTTTATGCACGCATTTGTCTCTTTTCTGCATTTGGCGATGGTAGTAATTGTGCTTGAAAGTGGTGTTATCTGTGCTAGTTTTCTGCACTGACCCATTAATGCAGCGCCGAGGGTTTCCCTCTGTATTTCTGGCCTGCAGAAGAATGAACAGGAAAGCAAATAATGTGGGAATATTGCTAAGCACTTATGTCAGATTCATCAAATAAAGGATAAAGCAGGAGATGCATATTCACCAAGGTGACTAACAATATGGAATTATGCACTTTGGTGAATGTTCTATGATTACAGAGACCCTCTTTAAATTTGTAGAGGGTAAGTTAATTGTTGGAGAGGGGCGGCTTGCAATATGACTAACAATCCAATCAGAATTGCATAAACTGAAGGGAGGTGGGAAAAGTACAGGATACTGCATGTCTCCACTTAAGAAATTTAATACAAACATTCTAATTGGTAGATACTGGATGAATATAACATGATCGGGCCAGGATTATACCTTTTTTTTCTTCAAAGTGCATAGCTTTTATTCCAGAATCAATCTGATGCTACTGGAGGAAGTCATTGTTCCTTTGTAATGGAAGATGGTAATATTGAATCAAGTACATTATCTGATCATGCCCTGGTCTGGTGTGATATAGGGGAGAGGAATATTGAAGGGGGTTCTAAATGTTGGAGGATAAATTATAGCTTATTAAAAGACAAAGAAACATAACAAAAGCTGATGAAGGGTACTGAAGAGCACTTGGAATTTAATGATACAGTACAGATGTACCCAGAGGTAATTTAGAACTGTCTGAAAGCAATAATTAGGGGCAAGAGAATAGCAATATCTGGTCATAGGAAAAAGAAAGGGGAGGAGCTTAGAGTGTAAGTTGGAGGGCCTGGATGAAAGAAATCCTAACTCGCAAAATGTGAGATGTCAAAGGACATGGACATGGAAGAAGTTAATTATCAGCTAATAAAACTTCACTGGACATATTTAGAGTATGGAGTTAAGGCGAGTGAAGTTGTGGCCTATAAGCTCAAACAGCTAAGGGAGAGAAATATTATTGTTAAGATTAAAGACAAATTGGGGAAAGATTTAAAAATGATCAAATTAGGTAGAGATTTGTAGAATTTTATAAAGGCCTATATAGACCAGGCTACTTTACAACAGACTGACCAAAGTTAAATAATTCTCAATTTCTGTATCTCCCAAGAATAGTTTATTCAAAATCTCCTTATCCTCTTTTGTCAATCTCAACCCATGAGGTATTGTTGACAATACAATTACTACCTATGGGGAAATCACATGGATCAGACAGATTTTCAGCAAAGTTTTTATAAGGTCTTTAAAAATCTGCTGGTAGACCCTTTTAAATAAATTTTAGAACACAATGGGAAAGAATGAGAAATTGCCAGAATTTGAGACTAGGGGGTATGTTTACTAAACGGTGCTAACGTCGCAGCTGTGACATTATCACACGATAATAGCGCATTACCGTGCGAGAACGTCACGTATCGCATGATAACGTCTCTGGCAGCGTTAAGGTGCACAGAGGGCGGAGTAAGGCTCCCCAGGGGCGGAGATAAGGGGTCAATGGGCAGAGAGTGGGCAGGGAAAGGCCCCATGCACACTAACGCCGTGAAATGAAGATCTGAAAATTAGCGCCAGTGAAAACCTCGCACTACAGGCACATTTGCAGGGGAGAGAGACCATTTCAGACATCAATGTGCAGCAAAGGCAGGGAAAGCAAGAAAAGTGATAGTAGTGATACATTTGCAGCAACATCATAGTGTCCAAGTATGAGAGGGCACTACGGTATCAAATTGGGTACAGGGGGCTGCAGGTGGGACATGCAGTGGGGCAGCTGGGGCACAGGGTGGACTAGGCAGATGCCTATGTGACACATAGGAATGTAGAAGCGGAAAACTAGCAAGACAGCAACTGACCAAGGGCAAACATATCCATGAGTGTGTGTCCCACAGTGTCCCAGGGGACAGTACCCCAAAGGACACATAACATTGACAGGTGGTGCCGGGGGGAAGTGCGGATGTCTATGTAGGCACCCCTCCCCCAGATCCCACACCATAGGCAGCCGCCTACAGGCACACTGGATGGCCTGGGACTGCGCACCACCAGCCCCACTGGCATAAGGGCATGTCAGCATGGTGGGGGAGAGGTGCTGGTGGTGGAGGGGGCAGTGGCAGCTGCCCACAGCAGACAAAGGCCAAGCCCAGTTTAGGTGGGCGGCATGCAGTGCAACAGACAAGGTCTGTCTGATGAACAGTCATGGTATCCCCAGGGAATGATCTGCCTCTATGACATCAGTTTGGTGCAGTACACACAGCCAGTGTGTTCGGGGGGAGGGGGGGGGGACAGAAGGTCACAGGTTCAAGTCGCAGCTGTGGCCCCTGCAAACCATGTCCCTATATTTTACCCAGTACCAAATCGTGGTAATAAAGATGGAACCTTTTTTGCAGATAAAATAAACATGCTATCAATGCCTATATTTTACCCTACAGAGCACAGACACCATAAACATGTGCATTCCCTAGAGCAGAGTTTCCCAACTGCAGTCCTGGAGGGCCAAACACCATTCAGGTTTCATGCTGTCCCTAATAAATATACCTGTGCTGCATTAGTATGCGCCGCCCCCATTGTATGCAAATGTATCTCATGCATATTCATTAGGGACAGCATGAAAACCTGAACAGTTTTTGGCTCACCAGGACCAGAGTTGGGAACCTCTGCCCTAGAGCAGCAGCCAACAGGGGCATAAACACCCACACCCACAGGTTCCACTATCCAAAGCCTCATGGAGAGTAAGGCTGTCGGGCCCTGCGCACAGCAGCATCTCCCAATACTAGCACTTGCATACCTTAGCAATGCCGCTCTTAACTTGGGAACACGTTCCACATATATCAAAAGGTTGCTATGATTAATGGCAGATAAAAAATCCTAAGTTAAACACAATTTGTTGATAGAGATTCATCATAGCAACCTTTCTGATATCTGTGGAGTGTGTTTCAGTTTTTGCTTCTGACAGTGTTTACCACCCCGGGGAGTGACCCCAATAGTATTGTGTACCATAAAAATTCCTGAACTGTGCCCAGGACTGATGTGGTGGCCAGGGCTGCCAAAAACCTCTATGTTTGCACAATACTGGCATAGGTGGAGTGTGTGTATGTCTATCCAGTGTTTTGGGGCTGCCTACACCTTACTGAGCCCACACTGCTTGCACTGTTTCCAGTGTTAGCCTGCCAATGTGCATAATGAGGAGCAAGGTACTGTGAGTATGGCCCGGACACAGCGGTCTGGGCAGGATGCATCTGCACAGGGCATAGGGCAATGGCTGGGATATTGTAGTGCCCGACCACCACCTGCATGGACAGGGTGGCCACAGCATGTCATGCTGGAAGGTCACTCTTACCCTGATTGGGCAGTGACCATGGCATGGCTAGGTTCCCCCATAGTGCTATACAGTATTTTTCTCAAGTGATATCTATGAGTTCCCTTTTTTGGGGCCTAATCACTGATGTACTTGTTTGGTGTGTGTGCTCACATCCCATTGTTGGGTGCACACAGTTCTTCCAGTAACATGCACTATGTACTAGCTAGCAGACTGTCTGCAGTTAGCATATGTATAGCTGGAAAACCTTGCAGGGTGCAGTGGTTGGCGAGTGACTGTGCCCTCTGCTGGTGAATGTCAGATAGTGGTGGGGGGCAGCTGAGCTTTTCCAGACCTACTGCCTGTCTGCCAGTGCCCTATGTGATGCATACACATCTCCATTGACTGCGCTGTAGGTTGCCTATTCCCCACAGGACTGGGGTTGATGGTCCCCTCTACTGCCACTATTGCAGAGATGTAGACTGTGGATGGGAGATCCTGTACCCCACCTTGACCCACAGAGGGCGGGTTGGGTGGTGCTACATAATCCACTTTTGGGTCCAACCACCACCCTTCTCTTATAACATGTGACCATGGCAATCACACAGGATATGCACTATTCTGGGTGCATCATAGTCTACAAGGGCTAGACATGACTGGGCAATACAGATGGACACAGGTGTATCCTAGTTGTGTCTGCAAGGACTACCTATATCACACTGGCACTGATAGGGACCTGAAGCACAGCCTATCTCAGCCAAGCCAGGTGCTGCGAACCTGGTGCTGGGCGCCCCACCTCACCCTCAGGGTGAGTACAGGAACTGCACAATGTCACGGTCTGTAGCTACTTTGTGCCTGTAACACACACGGTCATTTTCCCCTACCAGGACTGGGTGCTATAGAGGCGCATACCCCATCTTTTGAGCAGCTGTAGGCTGCTGATCTGCATGTGCAGTGCATCATGGGTATGGGTGGGTTTACCCTATCCTGGTAACCACAGCAGACAGTTTGCGTGGTGACCTGCCGTCTTTCTGTAGCCAGCCAGCTGTGTGTTAGGTGCTATAGAGATGTAGCCCACTGGTTACTTCAATGACTGCAAAGACAGAGGTCATGGGTTTGATCCCACAGTGCTGTTATTTAATAAGGCTGTCTGAGGCTTTTCCTTTTAATTTAAATCAGTGCTTCAAGCAAAAACACCCTCACAGTGCCGTAGCTTAAGGTGCCTCATAAGGCGCCCTATAGGGCACATTATAAGGTGCCTTGGCGGACAGTGCACTTTATAATGTGCCCTATGGAGTGCCTTATAGGGCACCTTATGCTGCATCTTAGGTTACCAAAATTAAACAAAATAACCCTACTCTACCCAAATTAACCCTAAACCAAAATAGAGTGAAAAAACAGATGTGTGAGCTAGCGTATGAATGTATTTTTGTCGGAAGATCAGCCCTGAGGATCAAACTAGCCTCTCGAAGCTGTGACTTCCATTTTACTCAGTTTTATTTAAACCATTCAATAGGCCCACAGTGTAGTCGCAGATAAGGTAAAAACACCACAATTGGATGTCACCTACACCAAAATCAAAAATTTAAAATAATTTTTTGATTTATGCGAATGCAAAGCAAAATGTGGTACTTATTTCAACTGCTGTCTCCCTGCCTTTAATTCATCTTCACGGGAGAACAGACAGTGACCACAGTCTTGAAACGTCCATTCTCACTTCTGATCGAATGATCAACAGCAGCAGTTACCAAAAAGTACACAGCACTGCGTTTCGGGCGAATATATACTGTGACAATGAGAGCTGGGCTGACTCAAGGGAAGCACAGAAAAATGGTGACTATGTCTTTAAGACAGGAGACAGGCAAGCTTTTCAGAGGGCTAAAGCTACAGCCAAGCAAAAGAAACACGTACTTGCTGAGGCTAAGCCACGCCCAATCCCCAACGTGAGTGCAGGCATGGACTCTAATGACAACCACCTGTGCAGAGATAAGGGTGTGGTAGCTAGGAAGCAGCTTTTTAAACCTGCTTCAGTGCAGAGAGAGAGAGCAAGAGGAAGGACGAAGGAAGGAGAGAGGAGCAGCAACAGGAAGGAGCAAGGAGATGGGGGAAGTTTAACTCCACGTGGGAGAAACAGTTCCAACAACAAAGGAAGCAACCCTTGGGTGGAAGGTACGCTTGAGCCAGAGACCAGCAGATGTATAACTGGGGAGGTTGCTGAAGAGCTGGAACAAAGTGCAGTGCAGTGTGTGCAAGAGACAGTTCAGAAAACCCAAGCTGCCAGAAGGGGGTGAAAACCGTTACAAACGAATGTAACCAAGACCCAGCCAAAGGCAGAGACGTAGTGCTGAACACAGCTGAAGCAGTTAAGCTTTTGTTCCAAGGAAAGAAGCCCCACGCTCCTGATACAGCCAATGCTTACCAGGGAGAGCAGTTCTGGAAAGGACATTTGAACTTTCTACAGAATAGTAAGTTGGAAAACATTGTTGAAAATCCTGAAAGAGATAAGCAATTTGCAGAACAGGAAGGTATGCAAATTGACACTCTTGAGATAGATTCAGTGTATGACGAATCACTGATGGATTGTTCTTTTTGCATGAGGGAAATTGAAAGCTGCTAGGAAGGACTGTAAAAAGAACTTTTGAAGAGCAATTTTTCCTTAGCCAGGAAAGTGCTAAGACCTTCCTTAAACTAAAGAACTTTGCTAAGAACAGAGTTTGAATTAAAGCAGCATTATTGAAAAATGACCAGAGTTTACCTATGCTGAGATGTGTACTGAAAACAGCTGCCGTGTTTAAAGAAGTATTTCAGTTCTTTAACTTCACGTGTACTTTTGTTCCTGTAAATTTTCTGTTTTGGAGAATAATCCTTTTGCCTGCATTGTCATTGAATTTAATGCGTGGAAAGAACCCCAAACTAAATTTCTTGTTTTTGCCTTAAACAACCCCAGTGGTCACACACTACTTTGTCTTTAATGAAAAGAACTACAATTCCCAGGATTCCTTGCTGGAGACAAAAATAGCTTTAATTAAGGACAAATATGGCAGCCCTTTGCCTGTGAGCCACCGGCCCAGGCAGGGGGTCATGACAAGTGGCGTAGTAGTTCTGATTTCTTGGATCTACGCATGCACTGAGGATTTCCAAATATCAGGAATCTGTACAGGAATTAAATTCACTGCAGAGCCGTGCAGAGGAGCCCGAGTAATCAGGAAGAGTGCAGACACCTATCCTTTGTGAGAAGCCTGAAGGTACACCGGTATCAGGTAACCCGTACCTAACTTGGGTTATTTGAGGATACAACAGCTTGTTGTTTTGGTCGTTTTTGTTATACTGTAAACTGCGCTGATATCAAATAGTGCGGTATATAAGCAACTGTAATGAATAAATAAACTAGACAGGGTGTACAGATCTAGCCTGGAAAAGGGAAAAGGTCACAAAGGAGTAGTGCACAGGGTATTGTGATACCGCACTTGGGTGGTGTTCCTTTCTTTTTCTTCTCTTCACAGAATAATAGAGGACCATGGATTTCCAGGAGATGCTTCGATGGATGGCGGGCCAATTCGAAAACCAAAGAGAAATGTCTTTGCAAGCGCAGGAGCAAGCAGCGGCGCGAATGCAGGCCCAGCAACAACCGCTCTTAGAAATGATGGGGGCTTGGATAGCGAGCCAGAAGAAGGAGCCGGATCCAGCTATGCCCCCACCAGGTTCTACAGAACTGTTTCATTCACGTACACTAGGACCACACACTAGTGGGACATTTAACTTTGGACAGTTGTCTGATAAGGATGATATAGACGATTTTTTGGAAGCATTTGACCGAGTAGCCCACATAATTGGGTGGCCAAAAGACCAATGGGCCGTACGCTTGGCCATGTCCCTCACGGGTGAGGCCTTGGCAGCGTACCGAGCCATGCCTGCGGCACTCGCCAACAATTATGAAGAATTGAAAAAAGTCATTAGGGACAGGTTAGGACTAACTCCCTTGGTGTATCACTGTTTGCTTAGGAGCACAAAATTAAGGCCTGGCGAAACACCAAGAGCGTTATGCCAGAGAGTTAAGAGTCTGGTGTTAAGGGGGTGGAGCCTGATGCCGAGCAGAGCGGACGTTTAGTGCGGTGGCTCTGTGGAGACCTGGCAAAAATCTTGTCTAAAAGTGCCGTTAAAATTCTATTGCGTCCCCTGAATCCTTCCTGGCTCCTTCCTGATGGCGGGCCCCAAGCCACAGCGTTTGGACTTTGCTGGTGCGGTGAACAACAGCGCTAAACGGACTAAAACAGAGCCCATCTCTCCGGGGAAAACAATGGCGGCCACACGTGAAAGCCCGGATGCCCACCTCGAGTTACTCACGGAGATCCGAGGGGTAAGAGAGCTTGTCAAAGCTAATGGGGCAGCGCTGAGCTCTGTCCAGGAAGAACTTGCTGGGCTTAACACTAAATTTGAGAGTCTCTCTGTGAGGCAGGACAAAGTGGAGGCAACACTTACTAACCATGAGGCCCGACTGGAAACGGTCGCTAAATTTGAAAGGCAACTCATTCTGTTACAGCGGGAGGTGGAGGACAGCAATAATCGCGCACGCCGGAACAACGTGCGGGTGGTAGGCCTGCCGGAGGGAGCGGAGGGGAAAGACATGCGGGCCTTCCTATACAGGGCGATCCCCGAGATCCTACACTGCTCCTTTGACAAGGACTTTGAAATTGATCGCGCTCATCGCATCCCCTCCAACACTATACCGCACAGCTCTAAACCGCGACCCATCATCTTTCGCACCCTACGCTACCAGCAGGCTGCGCAAATTCTGGAGCTGGCACGTACCAGGGCACCGGTGGAATTCGAGGGGCGCCGACTATCCTTCTTCCCGGATTTAGCCAAGCACACTGTAAACAGGCCCAAAAGACTCCTGGAATACCGCCCTCGGCTCCAGCAGCTTCAGGCGCGGTTCGGCCTCCTTTACCCCGCGCGAATGCGGGTCACCCTCCACAACCACACTCGCACCTTCGAAGACCCAGAAGCGCTTGATCGATTCCTGGAGGAAAAGGAAGCCATGCAGATGCGCTGAGCCATGGAACGTTATTGACCTGCCTTGGGCAATTGAACTTCCCCATTGCATAGTAGGCTTTGCCTCCTGAATAACGCTGTGCGCTTAACAGCGCATTCATAAGGTTTTCCAGTTGTCTCTTTTCCTTTCTCAGCTTTGTCATTTTGTGCAGGAATAGTTGTTGATATAGTCTGGAGATGGGGCCATATCGGTATTGTCGCTGCTTTATTGCATAGTGATACATTATACTGCTGTTTGTTCTCCATAATCATGTGTTGCTCATCATGTGCTTTCTCTCCACATCTCCATATTCTACCTGTATCTGTAGATTCAGATTACCTGCGGGGCCCACTTGTCTGCGGTGCGGGCCCGCCGAGTCTTATCTGGGTCTCCCGAGCCAGCCCTGCCGGCCTGTGCTCACCAATATTTTTTCCGGGTTTAGCCCCTCCTCCAGGGTCCGATTGTCTCATAATGTTTGCCAGGATCACAATATCCGGCTATTACAGTTTTAACAAGACAGGTTGTCTCTTTAAACTGACTCTTTCTTATACTATATCATGCCTTCCCCTTAGGCCCAGTGGGGTCTCTGTCGAAACCAGTTTCAATGGCTCCTTGTAAAATAGTCTCTCTTAATGTACAGGGTATTAACAGCCTGATCAAGAGGCGGAAAATCCTAGACTATGCTCGCCGAGAACGGGCTGATGTGCTGCTACTTCAAGAGACGCACTTAAACTTGTTGGAGTCATTGAAACTGGGTCAACGACCCTATGAGGTGATAGCGTTTTCTCCGGCCATTAGGAAACACAATGGTGTTGCCATCCTTGTCAGAAAATCCCTTAAGCTTACGGTGATAAGCCACTGTTCAGATGCAGAGGGTCGATGGACAAAAGCTGAAGTGCAACTAGGTGAGACTGTGCTGGTCCTCATGTGTCTGTATGCCCCCTCCACGGACAGCATAGATTTCTTTCTCGCTGTTGCGAAGGAGCTACAGGGGGATTATGGGAAGGCGATTATAGTGGGGGGAGATTTTAACCAAACACTAGATCCTCTTATTGATCGCCAACCCCCCCGTTCGTCTCCGTGATCCAAGGGACACCTTCTTCTTGCCTCCATGATCCAGGAACTCGCTCTGGTAGACATTTGGCGCTTGCAGCACCCACAGGAGTTGGAATTTACTTATTTCTCCGCGCCACATGCGTCGCAATCTCGTATTGATTTTTTTCTAGTTTCCAAAGTTCTCGTCCCCAACATGGGCCCTGCAACCCTTCATTCTATCCACATCTCGGATCACGCTCCAATTTCGTTGATCATGCAAGATGACTCCCTTCGGCGACCGACTCTGGCTTGGACTCTAGACAGATCTCTCTTAGATATCCCCGAATTCCATACAGAGATCAAAGTTGTTATTTCTGAATATTTTCAGCTCAACTCTTCACAGGCCACCTCCACCTGGGCATGGTGGGAGGGCTTTAAGGCCACGGTCAGGGCGGCTATCACTAGCTTTAATATACGACTGCAAAAGCAGCGTAAACAGCGCCTGCAAGACCTTGAGCAGCAGATTAAAGCTGGGGAAAGGGTCCTGACGCGACGCACTGACCCCTGTATTTTAGTGAGACTCCGACGCTTAAGATTTCAATACAACACTCTTATGACTTCGGCAGCCTCTCAAAGCGTACGGCGGCTGCAAGGAAGTTATTACCGTGAGGGTAATAAAGCCGGTAAGCACTTAGCGGCCACATTAAAAGGTAAGAGGGAGACCAAACGTATCTGTGCCATCAAGGACGGGCAGGGATCTGGCCTGATTGTTCAAGATTCCCTGATAGCTGAGGCATTCCGGGATTATTATTCGCACTTGTACAGTTCGGAGCGGGAGTTTTCGCAGGCGGGTTTCGAGCAATTGGTTGCCACCCTTCAGCGACCCACTCTCTCCGAGGAACATCGAAAGACACTCGATGCTCCCATAATGGCAGAGGAGATCAAGCGGGCAATAGCATCTATGGCCTCGGGCAAGGCTGCTGGACCGGACGGGCTTCCGGCTGAATTCTTTAAGAGCTTTGACGCAGCCCTTGCCCCTCCTTTGGAGCAATATTTCCGACTCCTATCGGCCGGGGGACAGCAAACAGGCTCTTTTGCGGCGGCCAATTTAGTGGTGTTTGAGAAGCCGGGTCGCGACCCTCAATTAGTCACCAATTACCGCCCTATCTCACTGCTTAACGCTGACTATAAGATTTATGCAACTGTCCTATCCGCTCGACTCTCAGGGATACTTCCGACCTTAATCCACCCTGATCAATGTGGCTTCACTGAGGGCCGCTCGACTGCTGATAATGCGCGTCTCTTATGCCATGTCTTATTGGGAGCCGACGAGATGGCGACGCCGCTTATGGGCCTCTCATTAGATGCAGAGAAGGCCTTCGACCGTTTAGAATGGTCTTTTCTCTTTGCGTCCCTTCGCTGGTTCGGCTTCGGCGATGTCTTTTTAAGAGCCTTGGAGGTGCTATATACTTCTCCCTCCGCGCGGATTTGTGTCAATGGGGTTGCTTCAGCCCCCCTTGCTTTGAGACGGGGTACCCGCCAAGGATGCCCGCTATCCCCCATGCTTTTTAATCTTGCGATGGAGCCCTTAGCCCTTCTTATCCGTCAAACTCCTACTATCCGGGGTGCTTTGGTCGCGGGGCAGGAAGTCAAACTCTCTGCTTATGCGGATGATCTTCTCCTCTTCGCCACGCCTGATTCCTTTCCCATGATTTTGGAGCAAATAGAAAATTATTCCCAGTACTCAGGTTACAAAATTAACTGGTCCAAATCGGTCATGTTCCCGTTAAATAAATGGGTCCTCAAAGGCGATCTTTGTGACTATCCTTTTAAGTGGGAGTCGGGCGCGGTGAAGTATTTAGGCATTCACTACCGCTATCCTTTCGAAGAAACGATGAAATATAACGCCGCTACGCTCCTGAACTTGACTCGGGAGTTAACTGCGCGGTGGTCTCCCCTCACGTTATCTTGGTGGGGTCGACTAGAAACTATTAAAATGATGATTGTCCCCAAAATCAATTATTATTTGGAGATGCTTCCCTGCTACTTCCCCGCGCATATTTATCAGTGTCTGGAAAGGATGCTTTTGCAGTTTTTGTGGAAAAATAAGACGCCGAGGATCGCGAAGGGAAAACTACAACTCTCCCGAGAGCAGGGCGGTGTACATTTCCCCAGCTTCAAAGATTATCATCTTGCTTTCCTGCTCAAGCAAGGGTCTCGCTGGCTGTATTCTTCCACTTTTGAGAGACCGGTTTGGGTAGCCCTGGAAGAACAGCTACTGGCTCCTATCCCGCTGGCGTGTGCCCCGGGGATGCAATTTCCTAATACTTCCCCGATTCCAGTAGTTATCCTAGATACCCTCAAGGCTTTTCAATTGTTCATCAAACTGAGTGATCCTGACGGTAACTCTCGTGTTCTACTCCCCATATGGAATAATCCCTTATTTAAAATTAAAAAAAAAAGCTTTGCTTGGCGAACCTGGTATTCCCGGGGAATATGGCGAGTCTGTCAATTACATGCTGCTAGTAAGTGGAAGACCTTTACGGAGATTAATCAGGAGTTTGGCCTCCCCCTATCTTGCCAATTTCAATGGATCCAGCTGCGACACTGTCTAGGAGGAGCGGGACTAAAACCGGGACAAAACCCTGGTACCGAGGATGCCCTCGACATCCTCTGTGCGATTAGCCAAGCGAAGGGAGTAGTATCTCAAATCTATAAGAGGCTGACGCGATCCCCATCCCAATTGATGGGAAAGGTTCAAAAGAGGTGGGAACGCGAGGCTGGGAAGGGGCTCTCTGAACTCCAATGGAGGAAGTTCTGGTGCAAGCAAGTCAGAGTTACCAGATCCGCCTCCATGACCCAGACACTATTTTATTTTGCTCATCAGTGCTATTATACTCCAGCTAAGCTGGCACGTTGGGGAGACACTCTCAGCCCACTCTGTTGGACTTGTGGAACAGAGGTTGGTACTCTTCGGCATATTGTATATGAATGCAGGGGGGTGAAGGCCTTCTGGGACTCTGTCTGGGAGCAAGTTCAATCTATTTTGCAATTCAGGGAGCCCCTCTCCTGGCAGGTAATAGGCTTGCGATCAGCAGCCGACCTGCCTTCATTATCTAAGGATGGTACTTTTCTACTGGATTTCATGATCGGCATAGCGATCTGTCTGATCATCGGCCACTGGAAAGATACCGTTCATACTACTGTCCACGAATGGTGGAATCGCGTCTGCCTTTATAGTCAATTCGAACAGTCCTTTTGTAAATCTAAGCAGATGCTTGGGAAACAGGTTCTCAAATGGCAACTTTTAAATGATTATGTTGCATCAGCCAAATTAGGTAGATAACCTAGACATGATCTGGCAGACTTCTCCTTACGGAGTCTTGCTACTTTGAACCCTGGAGGAGAGTGCTGGGGAGGGATATAGGGAGGGGGAGGGATGGTAGGGATTTGTTCTCTTTCTTTCTTTCTTTCTTGGTTATCTTATTAGTGGTAGGTATGTGGTGTCTAAGATGTAGATGTAAGTTTATTCTTTGTTGTTATACTTCTAAAAGCGAAAATAAAGATTAAAAAAAAAAAAAGAGTCTGGTGTTAAAATGGTTAGTACCAGAGTGAAAGACAATAGACTCTATAATTGACAGTATTGTATTGGAACAGTATATGGCCGCAGTCCCGCAAGAAGTGCGTACCTTCCTGATATTACAAAATTGCCAAAACATACAAGAAGCGACATTGCTTACAGAGCATTTCATGGAGGCCGAAGTGGCTGTTCAAGAGAAAGGCAGTGCTTCCGGATTGGCAATTCAAGCATTATCAGAAAGGAAGGGAGGGCCAAAAGATGATGTTGCAAAAGGGTGCATGCCTATGTTAAAGAGCAATTATGTAAAACGAAAATGCTTTAAATGTGGTAGTGAGAGTCATTTACTGAAAAATTGTAAAGCGAAAACAGCACTGATAACTGCAGACATGAAAGAAATCAGAGAGGGTTTTCTTATATCTGTTAGAGTACAGGGTGTTGTTTCAGAGGCTTTACTGGACTCTGGATCAGATCAAAGCATGATATCCAGAAAGCTTTGGCAACAAATTGAATCCCAGAGTGGGGCAGTCCCACTCAAGTCAGATGGATCTGTAAAGATAAGGTGCATTCACGGGTCGGCATCCTCTTACCCTATATATAAAGTTTCAGAGAAAGGGTTAGGAGTGGAAAAGGAAATCCCCGTAGCTCTTGTACCCAGATTGCCACATGACTTGGTATTGGGGAGGGACTGGCCACAATTCCAGAAGGGTTTAAAACAGGGTTTGCAGTCAGCAGAAGGCATGATCTCTACAAGAGCTCAGTCGAAGTCCCTAGAGGGGAGCGATGAACCTCTAGATAGCGAGTTAGAGGATCTTCCGTCCCACGAAAATCTAATAACTGCCCCGGTGATTAAGGATAAGAAAGGAAAAGGGGAAAAGCGCCGGGAGAGACAGACCCGATCCCAGAATAGAGCTGAGGTACAAGCCGGGCAAGGGTTACCTTGGGTCCCAGCCGAATTGATGGACAAATTCCTATCCTTTCCTAAAGAGCAGCAGGCAGATCCAGCTCTTACACGGGCCTTCGAGTATGCCCAAAGTGAAAGGGATACCCTGCCTAGGTTTCTTTTAGATGGGGGAATTCTGTATAGGGAAAGTCTAGATCCACATACTGGGAACAAACGTAAACAGCTTGTAGTACCTACAACATTTAAAACCCTAGTCTTAAGGCTTGCTCACGATCACCCCATAGGGGGGCACAAAGGGATACAGGGAACACTGGACCAGATATTAGCATGCTTTTACTGGCCAGGTGTTTTGTTTTTTTTTTTTAATTTTTTATTTAAGCAAATTTCCCATATTTACAAGTAGAGAAAAAAATTAGGAACAACACTACTCATAACATAAAATAAACAGCAAAATAAACACCTCTCAATAAGCAGTAGATTAGTTCCATTATATCCTAGTCCCCAATATTTATACCTCTATAAGGTTCCAAAAGTAATCACAATAAAGAAAAAATATACATCAAGTGAGCAAAATATTCCACATGGCAGCCAGTACAGGAATTACCCCACCTCCCCCTCTCCCGCCTCCCTCGCCTGAAGAAATTTAACCAGTTGCAGGGGTTCAAAGAACAGAAATTGCTTAGACTGATACAATAAAGCACACTTACAAGGAAACCTCAATTTAAATTGGGCACCCAAAGCAGTAGCTCTCTGGCGTAAAGCCAGAAACTCCTTCCGCCTTTTTGGGTGTCCCTCGACAAATCAGGAAATAACATAACCTTTGATCCCATGAACTGAGAGAAAGACATCCTACTGAAATATAATTTTAGCATGGTATTACGGTCAGACTCAAAGGCAAAGGAAACTAACAATGTGGCTTTGCTAGTGACAACTTCCAGAGAACTCTCCAGAAAATCCGTGAGGTCCAACTGGCCCGGCCCAGAGGCACCCACATTCCCCCCTTCCGCCCCAGACCCAGAAATCACAACATATTGAACAGGTGTTTTTAAGGAGACTTCCAGATTTTGTGAATCTTGTCTGTCTTGCCAACGGGTAACCTCGGTTCGGCCAACAGAGGTACCAATGTTACCCGTACCAGTAATTTCAGAACCCATTCACAGAGTAGCTATGGACATAGTAGGTCCCATGATAAGGACACCCCGTGGATTCCAGTACATGTTGGTCATGGTGGACCAAGCCACAAGATTTCCGTGGGCCATACCTCTACGAAGTATATCTGCCAAAACAGTGGCAACAGAAGTGATAAAGCTTTTTTGTGAAGTAGGATTTCCTAGGGAGGTCTTGACCGATAGGGGCAGTAATTTTATGTCCAAATATTTAGCTCAGGTCTGGGATGCGTTTGGAATTAAGCATGTAAAGACCGCCGCCTACCATCCGCAGTCGAATGGACTAGTGGAGAGGCAGAATCAAACTTTAAAGAAAATGTTGAGACTAAGTTTAGAAGGTAACATGACGGAATGGGACACCATGCTTCCTTTCGTCCCATACGCCTGTAGGGAACGAAAGCAGACATCCTTAGGGACCTCGCCGTACGAATTAATGTATGGGCGACCCCCAAGAGGTATTTTAAATATA
The DNA here is from genome assembly GCA_033557465.1 of Ichthyophis bannanicus. Taxonomy (NCBI): domain Eukaryota; kingdom Metazoa; phylum Chordata; class Amphibia; order Gymnophiona; family Ichthyophiidae; genus Ichthyophis; species Ichthyophis bannanicus. Next base: position 562,073,242 of record CM066036.1, read on the forward strand.
CTAAGGGAACAGTGGGTGGAACCCGGGATAGAAGAAGTAGGGGTGCCTCAGTTTTTGAGGGATTTAAGAGGCCGATTATCTCGAACCTCTCAAGTAGCTGAGGAGAATTTGAGAGCCAGTCAGTTAAGACAGAAGAGTTACTATGACCAGAATACAAAACCTCGCCAGCTGGCCATAGGCGAGAAAGTAATTGTAATGGTGGCAGGGGCCACTCCAAAATTTGAGAGCCAGTGAAAAGGGCCCTATAGAGTGGTAAAACCGGTAGGCCCAGTGTCATACTTAGTGGAGAACAGGAGAGGCCGCCAACAGGTTTACCATGTTAAGGCCCTGGCACGAGAGAGTAGCGTTAGCACATATGGCCGTAGTAAACCCTAGAGCACAGAACGGGAACAGCAACACTAATAGCCTAGCAAGAATTACGAGCTGTGCAGATAGTGTTCAGCCAGCCCGTAATATCTTAAGGGGGGGAATGTGTGACAATGAGAGCTGTGCTGACTCAAGGGAAGCACAGAAAAATGGTGACTATGTCTTTAAGACAGGAGACAGGCAAGCTTTTCAGAGGGCTGAAGCTACAGCCAAGCAAAAGAAACATGTACTTGCTGAGGCTAAGCCACACCAAAGCCCCAACGTGAGTGCAGGCTTGGACTCTAATGACAACCACCTGTGCAGATATAAGGGTGTGGTAGCTAGGAAGCAGCTTTTTAAACCTGCTTCAGTGCAGAGAGAGAGAGAGAGCAAGAGGAAGGACGAAGGAAGGAGAGAGGAGCAGCAACAGGAAGGAGCAAGGAGATGGTGGAAGTTTAACTCCACGTGGGAGAAGCAGTTCCAACAGCAAAGGAAGCAACCCTTGGGTGAAAGGTATGCTTGAGCCAGAGACCAGCAGATGTATAGCTGGGGAGGTTGCTGAAGAGCTGGAACAAAGTGCAGTGCAGTGTGTGCAAGAGACAGTTCAGAAAACCCAAGCTGCCAGAAGGGGGGTGAAAGCCATTACAAACGAACGTAACCAAGACCCAGCCAAAGGCAGAGACGTAGTGCTGAACACAGCTGAAGCAGTTAAGCTTTTGTTCCAGGGAAAGAAGCCCCACGCTCCTGATACAGCCAATGCTTACCAGGGAGAGCAGTTCTGGAAAGGACTTTTGAACTTTCTACAGAATAGTAAGTTGGAAAACATTGTTGAAAATCCTGAAAGAGATAAGCAATTTGCAGAACAGGAAGGTATGCAAATTGACACTCTTGAGTCAGATTCAGTGTATGACGAATCACCGATGGATTGTTCTTTTTGCATGAGGGAAATTGAAAGCTGCTAGGAAGGACTGTAAAAAGAACTTTTGAAGAGCAATTTTTCCTTAGCCAGGAAAGTGCTAAGACCTTCCTTAAGCTAAAGAACTTTGCTAAGAACCGAGTTTGAATTAAAGCAGCATTATTGAAAAATGACCAGAGTTTACCTATGCTGAGATATGTACTGAAAACAGCTGCCGTGTTTAAAGAAGTATTTCAGTTCTTTAACTTCACGTGTACTTTTGTTCCTGTAAGTTTTCTGTTTTGGAGAATCTTTGTGTATCTGGACTTTCAGAAAGCCTTTGACAAGGTCCCTCATCAGAGACTTTTGGAAAAACTAAAGTCATGGGATAGGAGGCAGTGTACTATTGTGGATCAGGAACTAGTTAAAAGATAGAAAGCAGAGGGTAGGGCTAAATGGCCAATTTTCCCAATGGAGAAAGGTGAATAGTGGTGTACCCCAGGGATCTGTGCTGGGTCCGCTGCTTTTTGACATATTCATAAATGACCTGGAAAGTGGAATAACGAGTAAGGTTATTAAATTTGCAGATGACACAAAACTATTTAAAGTTGTTAAAACCCAAGAGGATTGTGGAAAACTGCAAGAGGATCTTGATAAATTGGAAGACTGGGCATCAAAATGGCAGATGAAATTTAATGTGGACAAGTGCAAGGTTATGCACCTAGGGAAGAACAACCCAAACTATGGTTACACGATGCAAGGTTCCACATTAGGAACCACCACCCAGGAAAAAGATTTAGGCGTCATTGTGGATACCATGTTAAAACCCTCGGCCCAGTGTGCAGCGGCGGCCAAGAGAGCAAATAGAATGCTAGGTATGATAAGGAAAGGAATGGAAAATAAAACAAAAGATATTATAATGCCTCTGTATCGTTCCATGGTGAGACCGCACCTTGAATATTGTGTGCAATTCTGGTCGCCATATCTTAAAAAGGATATAGCGATTTTAGAAAAGGTTTAGAGAAGAGCCACCAAAATGGTAAAGGGGATGGAAGGATACTCCTATGAAGAAAGGCTTAAAAGGTTAGGGCTCTTTAACCTGGAAAAGAGACGGCTGAGGGGAGATATGATAGAAGTCTATAAATTAATGAACGGAGTGGAACGGGTAAACGTAGATCGATTGTTTACCTTATCAGAATATAGAAAGACTAGGGGACATGCAATGAAGCTACAGGGTAAACTATTTAAGACTAATAAATGAAAATATTTTTTCACTCAACGTGTAATCAAACTCTGGAATTTGTTACCGGAGGATGTAGTAAAGGCTGTTAGTGTAGCTGGGTTTAAAAAAGGTTTGGACAAGTTCCTGGAGGAAAGGTCCATAAACCATTATTAAGAATGGATCCAGGATATCAATGCTTGAACCAATACAAGCATTGTGGAACCTGTGTCCCTTGGGGGAATTGCTAGGTACATATGACCTAGATTGGCCACTGTTGGAAACAGAATACTGGGCTTGATGGACCTTGGTCTGACCCAGTATGGCATATCTTATGTTCTTATCCTTTTGCCTGCGTTGTCATTGAATTTAATGCGTGGAAAGAACCCAAAACTAAATTTCTTGTTTTTGCCTTAAACAACCCCAGTGGTCACACACTACTTTGTCTTTAATGAAAAGAACTACAAGTCCCAGGATTCCTTGCTGGAGACAAAAATAGCTTTAATTAAGGACAAATATGGCAGCCATTTGCCTGTGAGCCACCGGCCCAGGCAGGGGGTCACGACAATACTTTACACGCCCTGTTTCAACGCTTGAGCAGACTGCCAAAAAGTGTTGACACAACCTCTCCACCTCTCCGAGATGCCGACGCATGCTCATTAGTGATCCAAGCCAAGCAGCAAGTCCCAAAGATTAAATAGCATCAGGAACCAATGGCTGTAAAGTAAACATTGTCCCCAGAACTATCAAAAGTTAAAGGATACTAATCCAGTCCAGTTCTTTATTGAGACCCGATGGTACCACAGTGGGTCACTTTACATGTACTTCCTGTAAATTTTGCTCTCAAGCCATAACGGGCAATGAATGGCTGGTACCTAATTCTACTGTAGTCCACAGGGCTCGATGGCATACTACCTGTTTAACGTCTTTTGTGGTGTATGTGCTGGTTTGTCCTTGTGGTCTATTATATATTGGGCGGACGATCCGTCCTGTGCGTATTAGGTTGATTGAACATGCCTCTAGACTCAAGAATTCCGTACTTACAGCCCCACTGGTGCAGTATTGTTTGGACTTTAATCATACATTTGCGGAGTTCACTTGGCGAGTATTGGATATGATTCCTGAGAATCCTCGGGGTGGTGATCGTGAGCAATTACTCCAACAGCTTGAACAAAAGTGGATCTTTACTTGGGACACTGTGGTACCATCGGGTCTCAATAAAGAACTGGACTGGATTAGTATCCTTTAACTTTTGATAGTTCTGGGGACAATGTTTACTTTACAGCCATGGGTTCCTGATGCTATTTAATCTTTGGGACTTGCTGCTTGGCTTGGATCACTAATGAGCATGCGTCGGCGTCTCAGAGAGGTGGAGAGGCTGTGTTAACACTTTTTGGCAGTCCGCTCAAGCGTTGAAACAGGGCGTGTAAAGTATATATTCGCCCGAAACGCAGTGCTGTGTACTTTTTGGTAACTGCTGCTGTTGATCATTCGATCAGAAGTGAGAATGGACATTTCAAGATTGTGGTCACTGTCTGTTCTCCCATGAAGATGAATTAAAGGCGGGGAGACAGCAGTTGAGATAAGTACCACATTTTGCCTTACATTCGCATAAATCAAAAAATTCTTTTAAATTTTTGATTTTGGTGTAGGTGATTTTGGTGTTTTTACCTTATCTGTGGCTCCGCTGTGGGCCTATTGAATGGTTTAAATAAAACTGAGTAAAATGGAAGTCACAGCTTCAAGAGGCTAGTTTGATCCTCAGGGCTGATCTTCCGACAAAAATACATTCACACGATAGCTCACACATCTGTTTTTTCACTCTATTTTGGTTTAGGGCATCTTAGGTTACGGTACTGTGAGGGTGTTTTTGCTGGCAGCACTGATTTAAATTAAAAAAGGAAATGCCTCAGACAGCACTGATTTAAATTTAAAAAAAGGAAATGCCTCAGAAAGCCTTCTTACATAACACCACTGCAGGATCAAACCCATGACCTCTGCATCTACAGTTAATGCAGTAACCAGTGGGCTACATCTTTATGGCTTCTAATACTGCGTTGGCATGAACTTAGGGTTAACGCGCATTAACGTGCCACAGCGCCCACTATCACACCATACCGTTTCCTTGCAACCTTACCTCCAGACCGCCCACTACCTTATATGGCATCCTGCACATTAATGCTGCAACTAGTGCCGGTAACATTAAGACGGTTTAGTAAACATACCCCTAGGAGTCACCATTATATACAAAATAGGGAATGATCTTACCATACAGATCAATTTCACTTTTAGGGGTGGATTTAAAAATTTTAACAAATATATTAGCAAACGGGATGAAAAGTCAAGATCAATTAGGGTTTATCCTAGGTTGACATGCCACTGATGTCAGGAAGATCCTGAACATGTAAAAGCCCAAGAGGAGCCGTACAGTATAGGGGATGAAGTACTTCAGTGCACAAAAGAAGAGTGGGACCTGGGGTTGATCATATCAGATGATCTTAAAGTGGCCAAACAGGTAGAAAAGGTGACTGCAAAAGCCAGAAGGATGCTTGGGTGCATAGGGAGAGAAATGGCCAGCAGGAAAAAAGGAGATAATCGTGTCTTTGTACAAGTCTCTAGTGAGACCTCATAGGGTACAATTCTGAAGACCACACCTTCAAAAGGATATAAACAGCATGTAGTTGGTCCAGAGGGTAGCTACTAAAATGAATGGCTTTCTTCATAGGGCATATGGGGATAGGCTTTGGAGAAAAGGTTGGGGGGGAGGAGAGATATGATAGAGAATAAATACACATTTGAGTGTTTTGAATGTTAATGGTTTTCTGCATGTTGGGCAATTCTGTAAAAAGAAAATAGCAAATTTGGCCCGTCAGTAGAGTAAAATTTCATGCATAGTCCGCTATGTGTGAAGGTGTATGCAGATTCATTAATGAACTGCTGTAAAGCAAAAGAATACAAGACAGTTCATTAATTATGAAGTTCTTGAAAACTGGCATTTAAGCTTAATGGTAGCACTCTTCACATACCATTTTTCAGCCATTCTGGGAACAAAATTTCTTCTGAAAGTTTGCTATCAAGCTTATTTGTAGAAATAGCTACATTTTGCATGAGGAGGCTTTTAATCCTTGGGTTAGTATGCTCTACCACTGTGCCCAAACCCTGCATTAGAGAGTGGAGATTGACCTACCTGAAGCCATTAGATCTGTTCAATCTCCACAGGATATGAAGAAGCTACTAAAAGCGCATCTTTTCAGAGAACACTCTGGTCCTAATGACATTGCCTTAATGTAGGTGTGTCCAACCCTGTCCTGGAGGGCCACAATCCTAGCAGGTTTTTGGGATAGCCCTAATGCAGGGTAGATAGCATTTGTCACATTCCTCCTTGTTTCTCACCACCACCAAAATGTTGTCTACTAGACAACTTTTTGGTGGTGGTGAGAATCGAGGCGGAATGTGACAAATTCTATCTACCCTTTTGATGTCTAGGACATCTGCACCTTGTTCACTCACAATCTTAAATGACAGAGGTGTAAGGCAGGGGTCTCCAAATCCAGTCCTGGAGAGCCACAAACCAGTCAGGTTCGCAGGATATCTCTAATGCATATATATCTCATTCATATTCATTAGGGCTATCCCAAAAACCTGCCAGGATTGCGGCCCTCCAGGACAGGGTTGGACACCCCTGCCTTAATGTATATACCACAACTACCCACACACTGTTGATTCATGTATAGCCTCTCTATATCTAGAGATTGGTCCAAGGTGGTTTACATTTAACAATATACAAAGGCGGTATATAAAAAACTGTTAAATAAAAAAAAGGAGCAATTCAGTTGATGGCTCCTCAATTTATTGATGTACTGAAAAGCAGGATCATATTCACTCCCGTTCTTTTTCATTTGTATTGGTTCCCAGTGGAAGCTGGTGCAAATTAAAGTCCTTGGTATCAACTTTAAAGCTCTTAATGGTGAATCACAATATTTAGCCTGTCATTTATCTGAGCATATTCTAGCTCAGCCACTATGATCTTCCCAACAAGGGCTGTTGTGACTGCTTCCTCTATCAGAAATTTGTTTGATCTCAATGCCTGCTAGCGCGTTGATCTATTTCTTTGGAACTCATTACCACAGGAACTGAGGTATGAAAAGTTTTTCACAGTTTAGAAAACACGTAAATGGTGATTCATCCAGTATTTTAATGTTCAATAGTTTTAGTACTGGGGTTGTTAAGTGTTTTAAATTACAAATTTATTGTTTGCTTTACTTATATTGTTGATATTGTATCTACTTTCTCTGATTTATTGTGCACTGCCTTTATGTTTTTCATAAACGTGTTATTTCAAATTAATACATGAAATGAGATTAAACAGGCTAAATGCAATTTGTGTGGCAAGAGAAAATTATTAGTAAAGTAAAGGAAACGGATTCCATAGTGACTGGGAGAAGAAGGCAGCTCATGCAGAATGATCCAGCATCTTGTGTCAGCTTCATAATCTACGTAGTCACCTCTGTTTAACATTACTGTCACTTACAATTTCATCTGCAATATTTCTTTTCCGTCTCTCTGAGCACTAGTCCCAAATAATTGCATCAGGCTTTGATTTTGAAAAGAAGTAGAACCTGTATCGCTTTGCTGGGGAGGGGGTGAGATCTAAGGACCTTGACACAGTGTCATTGTGATATGTTACTGGAGAAGTCCCATGGAAACAGGTAATCAAGCATTTCCACTATTTCTGTGCTGTCCTCTCCACAGAATCTCAATAGAGCACTTACATCGTACCCCCTTTAAAAAAAAAATCAACATTATTGTTTTCAGTAAATCTTTTGGGATATCTTGGGCTTAATTTGATATTTCAGACCTGGTACACTTCCTAATGAATTCCTTTCAAGCTTGTCAAACAGAACAGGACCCAGTGGAGTTTTAGTCAACGCTTGTGTTTTCCTTTTGCAAAGCTCAGCTTTTTATTTATCTGTCTACAGGTTGGTAACTGGGGAGTTGAAGCAAGAATAGCAAAGATACAGCCTGTAGGACTGATATGAGACATGCTGCTGCAATGAATAAGGATTTGGTTTTAGGTAGTCTTGCTAGAGGACAGGGGCGTGAAACGTAAGGTTACCAGATGTTCCCAATTTTCAGGGATTGTCCCCGATTTTTAGAGCTGGGTCCCCGTCTACCATTGTTTGACAGCCTCTTATCCCCAATTCCAGCAGTGGGGACAGAGGGGGTAGAAAAAAATATGTTCAATTTAATGATTTGAGTGTTTGTTAATTTTTAGAATTTACATCCTTTATCTTTATAATTTGCATAGTGTGGAGGAAATGCATCACTGTTTCTATTTCTCTGTCCATTTGTTTGAAAGTGATATTGTTGTAGTCATGGGATGGATTGGGGGACAGGGTAAGGACGCTTACGCCTTGTTGTACAAACCTGGAACTAAGGTGTCCCTTCCTCCACCAAACACACTTTGGATAAGTGTCCCAGATTTGCCTGCAAAATATCTGGTAACCTTAGTGAAACTGAATCCTGGATGGCAACAAACCAGTCAAGTTCCTTACCTTAACAAATATTCATGAAATATATTTACATATATGTCCTCCATTGTATGCAAATATATCTTATGCATATTCATTCATATTCATATTCATATTCTTATCTGTTTGCCTGTTTCTTTGTCTATTCTGTCCTGTCTAATAATGGCGTTCCTTTCCTATTTCCTTAAATGATAGTATTGTAAACCGCTTTAATGCCTTTTGGCCTAAGCGGTATATCAAATGTCTAATAAATAATAATAATAAAGAGGTATCGTGACAACCTGGTTGGCTTGTGTCACAACAACATTGCAGTTTGACACCCTTGCAAAAGTGCATTCAACTGTGTTTGGGGAGTCTTCAAGTTCCATCGATTTGGTTGGAAGAGGCTGATTTTTGCAAGGCCTCTGAGCACAATAGTAACAGTGCAGACTAGATACATGCCTTCAGAAATGTCAAGGGTGAACCATCCCTAAGAGTGAGATTTACCACCTCAGAGCTTGACGTCCAAAGAGATTTTTTTCAGATGGTGCATCCATGGTATAAATCTAGAAAGATTTAAATGTAGTATTGCTTTGCAAATGATTGAAAGCAGCAGTTTCTCAAACCAGTCCTGGAGTATGCCCCAGCCAATCTGATTTTCAAGATCACAATGAATAATGCTAAAAGGATTTATATCCACTGCCTCCATCTCATACAAACCTATCTTGTACATATTCACTGTTAATATCCTGAAAACCAAACTGGCCAGGGGGTTCCCTAGGACCGGTTTGAGAAACACTGATTTTATAGCACAAGGAAAATATTTGGGCTTTCCTATATTTCTGGTGCTTCGACAGTAATTTCCATCCAAAAAGCCTCAGTCGGCACCTCTGCTTCTTCTTAAGTATCCTTTCTAAGGACATAGGAAGGGGGAAATTCATATTTATATCTATCCTATGTGTTCCATTAAATTGCATCTGAGTTATCCATAATTGAACAAAGATATTTATGGTATTTGCCTTTATTTTTGAACAAATATTTTACTAGAAATTCTAACATTTTTATTAGTTACACTGTTTTCAAGTTTGGTAAGTTATTGATTTAGGAAAGGGAGTGATGTTAATATGAAAGTAAAACCTTTTTTTTGATATGTCCATCTTTATTACAGTAACACAATATTTTTATGCATGAAATAAGCTGAGCCGATCATGATGGAAGCTGACAGGTAGGTGCGGAATCAAAATGGAAGACAGTCGCGTCCCACTGGAAATCTTGTTTGAAGATGCAGAAGTCTGGGAAGAGATTGGCAATAGGACCTAATTACAAACCATCTGTATGTTTTCATAAGCTAAAGAATATTTAACATGGGAGTTGAGCTGCTTGCTGAGAGTGAAGCTGTTTTACAGTTTCAAAATAGCATGTTCTGTATCTACTTAAGTTGTAGATATTGTCTTCCTAGACACAGTCATATAAATGCCACTACTTTGCATCATTTTTGATCACCTCCAGACTTCAAGGCCTGAGCATCTAGACCAGTGGTTAAGAACATAAGAACATAAGATATGCCATACTGGGTCAGACCAAGGTCCATCAAGCCCAGTATCCTGTTTCCAACAGTGGCCAATCTAGGTCATACGTACCTAGCAGTTTTCCCAAAAGACAGTGGGTCAAGCATTGATATCCTGGGTCCATTCTTGATAATGGTTTATGGACCATTCCTCCAGGAACTTGTCCAAACCTTTTTTAAACCCAGCTACACTAACAGTCTTTACTACATCCTCCAGTAACAAATTCCAGAGTTTGATTACACGTTGAGTGAAAAAATATTTTCTTTTATTAGTCTTAAATAGTTTACCCTGTAGCTTCATTGCATGTCCCCTAGTCTTTCTATATTCTGATAACGTAAACAATCTATCTACATTTACCCGTTCCACTCCGTTCATTAATTTATAGACTTCTATCATATCTCCCCTCAACCGTCTCTTCCAGGTTAAAGAGCCCTAATCTTTTTAGCCTTTCTTCATAGGAGTATTCTTCCATCCCCTTTACCATTTTGGTGGCTCTTCTCTGAACCTTTTCTAATAACGCTATATCCTTTTTAAGATAGGGCGACTAGAATTGCACACAGTATTCAAGGTGCGATCTCACCATGGAATGATATAGAGGCATTAACTCAACCTTTTTTGTACCGTGATCCCTTTTACCATTGGTCAACTTGTGGTGACCCCCAATGATAAAATCAAATGTGTCTCTCTTCCTTTACCGTTAACGCATTGTTGCTATAATCATTTGTTGAATTATTAATATATTATAGGCCTTTGCAATATGTTTTTATTTATAAAATTTACTTTTTTAAACCACAATAATTAATCACAATAACAAGTAACAATATTTGATTTCAAAATTATGATGATTTTGTAGTCAAATCACTAATATGAAATAAAATTATTTTTTCTACCTTTGTTGTCTGACCAATTTATTCTCTGATCATGCTGGTCCCGATCTGAGGCTTCTGCTTTCCTGTCTTCTCTTAGCTCTCTTTCTGTGGTCTATGGTCCATCTGCCATTTCTTATCTCTTCTTTCGTTTTCTTCACTTCTTTCCATCAGCCTATTTCCAGTCCCAGTAAACCTCCCCAGTATCAGCCCCTTTCCAGTCCTCACTCTCAGTACTTTCCAATGTCAACTTGCATTCCCATGACTGCCACTGGTGTCCATTCCCTTCCAGTCCCCCTCCTTCCCCACTGACCAGTCCCTTCTAGTCAGGGGTGACCCAAGGGGGGTGCGGGGCCATGTGTGGAGACTCGGTGCGGGGCCTCATTTGCATAAGTGGCCTTATTTGCATAAATATTTGCATAATGTTACCATACACTAACTTTTAGTAAACATGTCTCTTAATGAGTGTATGGATAAAGAAAGACTAAAAGATTTCTACATTACTATAATCCAGTGCCAACCGCCAGGCACATTAGGAACTACTACAAACGCTGCCCATTTAGAACCCATAGCAAACCCGCTGTATCCTGACAGCATTACCAGGACTCACAAAGCACCAGACCCTACCTATCAAAAGGAAACACTGCAAATATTAAACCAGTACATTTCAGAGAATACTGGGGAAAGAGAACAAGTGGCAATGTCAAATAGGAATTACATAAACAGAATACCTCAGCTCAGTTACACATGCAGAACATAGACCATCACCAAACAAGGAATTGCAATTTAGAAACAGGAAGGCAATAATTAAACTGGGAACCCCAAAAGCCAAACTTGGAATGTACAACAACACTGTAGAAATAAAACTATAAATCAATTTCCTCTTGTACCAAACAAAGCGCAGACGTTAATGATGCACATTTCCCAGAGCTTTCATATTCCAGTTAATAAATTCAAAATAAAGAGATATATTTCTACCTTTTGTGCATTTTTTTTCAGTTGCAATTGCTCCAGCCACTTTCTTCTGGTTTCTTCATGTTTTCTGCTAACTCTCCATCGTCTGCTGTCCATTTGTCCTTTCTTCTCTCTTCTAGTTTTCTTTCCATCCTCTCTCTCTACATCTGCTTTAACATACTAATCTTTATCCTTTTGCTCTTTCCTCATTCTTATTTCATCCACACAAATTTTACCCCTCCATCCTCAATCCCCACTTACTCTCCCAATACCCGGCCAATTGTAGATTTTTCATCCCTCCCACACAAAATATTTTTCCCCTCTCCATTTTACTCTCCCAGCCCCATCCCATTCTAATCCTCCCCCAACATCAGCTCCCTTCTAGTTCCAGTCTCACCCAGCATCCATTCCCTTCTAGTCCCTGCATCAGCCCATTTCCAGTCCTAGCCCCCCATCAACCCATTTCCAGTCCTAGCTCCCCCATCCATTTTCAGTCTGAGTCCCTTCATCAGCTCATTTCCAATCCTAGCCCCCCATCAGCCCATTTCTAGTAATTTCCTAGCCCCACCATCAGCCCATGTCAAATCCTAGCTCCCCTCCACTCAGCCCAATTCCAGTTCAAGCCCCCCCATGAGCCTACTTCCAGTTCTAGCCCCTCCATGAGTCCATTTCAATTCAAGCCCCCACCACAGCCCATTTCCAATCTTAGCTCCCCCCAACAGCCCATTTCCAGTCCTATCCTAGCTGCTCCATCAGCCCATTTTCAGTTCTAGCTCCCTTCCCTCACAGCCCATTTCCATTCCAAGCTCCCTCCCCATCAGCTATTTGCAGTTCAAGCCTCCCCGTCCACTCAGTCCATTTCCAGTCATAGCAATCCCCCAACCCATTACCAGTCCTAGCCCCCCATCAACCCATTTTCAGTTTAAGCCCCCCCTATAACCCATTACCAGTCCTAACCCCCCATCAGCCCACTTCCAGTCTTAACCCATCAGCCCATTTCCAGTCAGCCCCCCATAGCCCATTGCCAGTCCTAACCCCCCCATCAGCCCACAGCCCATTACTAGTCCTATCCACATCAGAACACCTCTTGTGCTTAAGCCTCCCCTTAAGCCCTTTTCCTGTCCTAGCGCCCCCTTAGCCCATTAGCAGTCCTAACCCCCCCCATAGCCCAAAAGAAATCCTAACCCCCAACACCCTATTTCCAGACAGCCCCCATCAGCCCACAGCCCATTACCAGTCTTAACCCCCCCCCAGCCCATTTCCAGTCCTAACCCCCCATCACCCCATTTCCAGTCAGCCTCCATCAACCCCCAGCCCATTACCAGTCTTAACCCCCCAGCCCATTACCAGTCTTAACCCCCCCAGCCCATTTCCATTCCTAAACCCCCCCCAGCCCATTTCCAGTCAGCCTCCATCAGCCCCAGCCCATTAGCAGTCTTAACCCCCCCCTAGCCCATTTCCAGTCCAAACCCCCCAGCCCATTTCCAGTCCTAACCCCCCCTCACCCCATTTCCAGTCAGCCTCCATCAGCCCCAGCCCATTAGCAGTCTTAACCCCCCCCAGCCCATTTCCAGTCCTAACCCCCCCCCACCCAGCCCATTTCCAGTCAGCCTCCATCAGCCCCAGCCCATTAGCAGTCTTAACCCCCCCTAGCCCATTTCCAGTCCTAACCCCCCCTCCAGCCCATTTCCAGTCCTAACCCCCCTTGCACATTTCCAGTCCTAACTCCCCCCCCCCTTGCACATTTTCAGTCCTAACTCCCCCCCCTTGCACATTTTCAGTCCTAACCCCCCATCACCCCATTTCCAGACAGCCTCCATCAGCCCCCCCCCCTTCCCTTCCCTTCCCTTCCCTTCCGGCAAATTAAAAAAACAAAACAAAAACCTGGCTGTAGCTGCTGCCGCTGCCGCGTCCGTCGCAGCAGCGGCAGAATGGCGTGTCCCGCGGGGCCCCTCTCCACGTCGAGCCCTCTGCAAGGGCTTTCAGATTCGCGAAGGGAGCGTGCTCCCTCGAGTCTATTTCAAGCCCGCTGGGGCTAATGGGAAATTTCCCATCAGCCCCTCGCGTCTAAAGGGGCAGATGGGAAATTTCCCATTAGCCCCTGCGGGCTTTACAGAGACGCGAGGGAGCACTCTCCCTTCGCGAATCTGAAAGCCCTTGCAGAGGGCTCGATGAGGAGAAGGGGCCCCGCGGGACACGCCATTCTGCCGCTGCTGCGATGGACGCGGCAGCAGCCAGAGACAGGTTTTTTTTAAAAATGTAATTTAAAAAAAAAGCAAAATGTTCTTTGCGCGGGGCCCCCTGAAACGCGGGGCCCTGTGCAAAAAACATTCTTGCTCAATGGACGGGCCGGCCCTGCTTCTAGTACAAATACCATGGCAGCCCCTCTCAGATCCACTCCCTTCCAGTGCCATTCTCCCATCTCCTCGTATCAGCCCATTTGTAGCCTTAGCCCCCAGTTTTCTTCCAGGGCCAGCAGCTCTATCCTCCCCTCCCCACAATCAGCCCTTTCCCAGTTGAAGCCCCCCAATCAGCTTGCTTCCAGTGCTAGTCTCCCCTCAACCCCATTACCAGTGCTAGCCTCCCCTAATCAGCCCAATACCAGTCCTACCCCCCCATCAGCTCATTACCAGTGCTAGCCTCCCCTAATCAGCTCATTTCCAGTGCTAGTCCCTCCTCAACCCCATTACCAGTGCTAGGCTCCCCTAATCAGCCCATTACCAGTCCTACCCCCTCCCATCAGCCCATTACCAGTCCTAGCCTCCTCTAATCAGCCCATTTCCAGTCCTAACCTCCCCGATCAGCTCATTTCCAATGCTAGCCCCCCCATCAGTCCATTACCAGTCCTACCCCCCTATCAGCACATTACCAGTCCCAACCCCCCCCTTGATCAGTCCATTCCCAGTCCTAGCCTTCCCTAATCAACCTATTACCAGTCCTAGCCCCCCATCTGCCCATTATAATCCTAACCCACACTGTCTCTCCCCTCTGTCCAGCATTTATCCCCCGTCTGTCAAGTATGTCCTTCTGTCTCTTCCCTTTGTCAATGTCAGTCCCCTCCCTCCCTCCCTCCATGTCAGCCCCCCTCTGTCCATGTCAGCCCCCTCCCTCTCTCCCTCCCTCCATCCATGTCAGCCCCCTCTCTCCATGTAATCCCCCTCTGTCCGTCAGCCCTCCCTCCCTCCATGTCAGCCCTCCTGTCCATGTCAGCCCCCTCCCTCACTCCATCCATCCCTCCATGTCAGTCCCCCCTTTGTACATCTCAGCCCTCCCTCCCTCCATGTCAGCCCCCCTCCATCCATCCATCTATCAATGTCAGTGCTCCCTCCCTCCATGTCAGCCCCCCTCCCTCCCTCATGTTAGCCCCATTGCAGGTTCCCTGCCCCCTCCTCCCCTCTCCCTGTCTGCCTGCTACTGCCCTGTTCTTCTTCTGCAGCCGCGGCTCCCTGCCTCTTAGGGAACCGCGGCTGAGCCTGTGAAACCGTTATGGAGCCTTCCTGTCTCTCGACGGGCTCCGTGCAGCATTGTCCCACCTCCAAAGGAAGTGGTAAACAGATCCTTTTTTGATATATTTGAGTGTTTTTCATCTAGAATTTTTGACAAAACTTACGCTCAGAGAATTAGACCATTATCAGTGGGTTTAAATTTAAACAGTGACAGCCAGCCACTTTCAAAGTGCTGGCTGTCAAAGTTGCATATCAACCCCTCTCTTTTGTACTATTTCACTACTTGTTTGTATTCTGCTTCCTATACAAAGGGTGGCGCTATATGTTAGAGGGCATTGATTCAAACGAGATAAAGATTTTGCAGGAAATAAAATACACTGTACAATCTTTATGGATAGAAATTCCATGTAAAAAGGGTAAGGGAATGGCAGTGGGGGAGTGCTACTGCCCACCTGGCCAGAATGAACAGACAGATGATGAAATGCTAAAAGACATTAGGGAAGCTTGCAAAGTTTACAACACAGTAATAATGGGAGATTTCAATTACCCCACTATTGACTGGGTAAATGTTATATCAGGCCATGCTAGGAAGATAAAGTTTCTAGATGAAATAAATGACAGTTTCCACTTTGAGTCGGATCCTGAACCAGCTGCTCTATTAAGCAATTTTAAACCTAGCTCTTAGTGGAGCACAGGATCTAGGGTGAGAGCTAATGGTGTTGGGGCCGCTTGGCAAAAGCAATTGTAAAATGATCACATTTGATTTAATAAATGGGGGAAGGATAACAAGGAAATCCACTGCACTAGTAATTTAACTTTCAAAATGGAGACTATGATAAAATGAGGAAAATGATTATGAAACTAAAAGGAGCAACTGCAAAAGTTGAGAGTTTATATCAGGCTTGGGCATTATTTAAATATACTGTATTGGAAGCCCAGGCCAGATGTATTTCATGCTTTAAGAAAGGTGGAAGGAAAGCCAAATGACAGCCAGCATGGCTTAAAGGTGAGGTCAAAGAAGCAGTTCTAGCTAAGAGAAAATCCTTCAGAAAATGGAAAAAAGAGCCAAATGACGAAAACAGGAAACATAAGTACTGGCAAGTTAAATGCAAGGCATTAATAAGGCAGGCAAAGAGAGAATTTGAAAAGAAGCTTGCTGTGGAAGTAAAATTGCATAATAAAAACATTTTCAAATACATCCATAGCAAAAAACCCGTGAGACAGCTAGTTGGACTATTAGATGATAAAGGAATAAAAGGGGTGGTAAGGAAGGACAAGGCCATAGTGGAGAGACTGAATGATTATTTGCCTCAGTCTTAATTGAAGAAGATGATGTAAGAAACTTACCCATACCAGAAATGATATTTAAAGGTGATGTGTCAGAGGAATTGAAACAAATCTCAATAAATCAGGAAGATATAATGCAGCAATTTGAAAAATTAAAGAACCATAAATCACCTGGACCAGATGGCATACATCCCAGAGTGTTGAAAGAATTGAAATATGAGATTGCAGACCTGCTTTTAGTAATTTGTGAACTATTCTTAAACTCATCTGTAGTACCTGAGGATTGGAGAGTGACCAATGCAACGCCACTTTTTAAAAAGGGTTCCAGGGGTGATCCGGGATACTGCAGATCAGTAATCTTGATGTCTGTACCAGGCAAATTGGTAGAAATCATTATAAAGAACAAAATTACTAAACATGTTAATAGTCATGGCTTAATGGCAGAAAGCCAAGGAAAGTCTTGTTTTACTAATCTGTTATATTGTTTTGAAAGGGTGAATGAACAGGTAGAACAAGGTGAGCCAGTTGATCTAGTATATCTGGATTTTCAGAAAACCTTCGACAAGGTCCATCATGAGAGTTTCTAGTGGAAATTAGAAAGTCATGGGATGGGAGGCAATGTACTATTGTGGATTAGGAACTGGTTAAAAGAAAATGGAGAGTAGGGCTAAATGGCCAATTTTCTCAATCGAGAAAGGTGAATAGTGGAGTAGCCCAATTATATGTGCTGGGCCCGCTGCTCTTTATCAAATTTATAAATGACCTGAAAATGAGTGAGTGCAGTGGTCAAATTTGCAGATGACACAAAATTATTAAAACACAAGAGGATCTTGAAAAATTGGGAGACTGGACATCCAAATGACAAATATTTAATTTGGACAAGTGCAAAGTTATGCAGTTAGGGAAGAACAACTAATCTAAAGTTACACAATGCACAGTTCTACATTAGGAATTACCACTTGGGAAAAAGATCTGGGCATCATTGTGGATAGTACATTGAAACCCTCTGCCCAGTGTACAGCTACAGTCAAGAAAGCAAATAGAATGCTAGGAATAATAAGGAAAGGAATAGAAAATAAAACTAAGGGGTATGTTTACTAAACCTTCTTAACGTGCGTGCTGTGCAATTAGCGTGCGCTAAGGTAACTTAGCACGCGCTAATGACGCTTTATGGGGCAAAAATGCACTTTAGTGTGCGCTCACGCGCGCAGCGGTGCAAACGAGCGCTGAAGGCGGGGAAAGGCTCCCCAGGGGCGAAGAGAAGGGGTCAATGGGTAGAGAGTGGGAGGGGAGAGGCTCCCCGCACACTAACGATGTAAAATTCGAGGCCAAAACTAACGCAAGTGAAAACCTCGCGTAAGAGCTGATTTAAAGGGAAAAGAAACCATTTCTGTCAGCAATGTACAGCAAAACCAGGGAAACCTACAAAAAAGTGATAAGTGTGATACATGTGCACGGAACAAAAGTGCAAATAAACATTGAAAATGACCCCAAAAAAATAAAAAAAAATCATAATCAAGCTGGGCAATAGTGATAGTAATGGAAAACATCAAAAAACACTCCCAAGAAAGCCCCAAAAAATAAATATGAATTTTGGAAGGGTCTACGCTCCGTCCCCATACAAGGTGAATGATCCCACAGTGAAATAGCACTGATCAGGGTTTCCCTCTCCATTGGACAGGTTACCTTTGGCATGCACATGTTCCACAACAGCAGGGCGGGCATGTCAAAATGGGCAACTGGACAGATGCTGGGAAAGGGGATACAGAGGGCTGCAGGTGGCACATGCTGTGGTGCAGCTGGGGCACAGTGCGGACTAGGCAGATGCCTAGGTGGCACTTAGGAATGCTGAAACTGAACAGCAGCCAGACAGCAACTGATGAGGGCCCAACATGGGCACGAGAGTGTTTATCACAGTGTCACAGGGGATAGTACCCAGCAGGTACCCCCAAGGGCACAGAACATTGGTAGGCGGTGTTGGGAGGAAACGTGGACGTCTATGCAGGCACCCCTACCCCACAACACGCACCATAGGCAGCCGCCTACCTGAACACTGGATGGCTTGAGACTGCACACCACCAGCACCACCAGCAGAAGGGCATGTCAGCATGGTGGCAGAGGGGTACTGGTGGTGGAGGGGGGCAGTGGCAGCTGCCCAGAGCAGACCATGGCCTAGCCCTGTGTAGGTGGGTGCCATGCACTGCAACAGACAGGCCTTGCCGGAAAAACAGTCATGGTATCACCAGGGAATACACTGTCTCTGTGGCAACACGGTGGTGCAGTGCACACAACCAGTGTGTTTGGAGGCAGAAGGTCACAGGTTCAAATCCCAGCTATGGTGCCTGCCAACCCAGTCCCCATATTTTACCCACTACTACAACGTGCTAATACAGACAGAACGTTTATTGCAGATGACGTAAACATCCCCAAAACACCTACATTTTACCCTACAGAGCAAAGACACCATAAACAGGCGCATTACCTAGAACAGAGTCTCACAAATGCAGTCCTGGAGGGCCAAACAACATTCAGGTTCCATGCTGCCTCTAATAAAGATGCCTGTGCTGCATATCTATGCACCGCCCCCATGGTATGCAGATGTATCTCATGCATATTCATGAGGGACAGCATGAAAATCCGAACAGTGTTTGGCACACCAGGACTGGAGTTGGGAACCTCTGCCGTAAAGCAGCAGCCAACAGTGGCAGACACACCCACACCCACAGGCTCCATTAGCCAATGCCTCCTGGAGAGGCAGGACATTGGGCCCTGCGTGCATCTCCCAATACTAGCACTTGCATACCGTAGCCACCCTACACCTGGGAATACGGTACACAGCTATCAAAAGTTTGCTATGTTTACTGGCAGATAGCAATTCCTACGTTAAGTACCCTGTCTTGTGCTGCTGAGGTAAGCTATATTCTAAATTGATTTAAATTATAGCTCTTAGCTGCTGCTAGGCTCTAACTTCTTATGAAATTTAAACTACAAGCTCTCTGCTGGGTTCTAAATTTAACCAGAAAGCTCTCTTCTGTGTTTTAAATTTAAGCTAAAAGTACTTTGCTGATGCTAGGTCCCTATGTTTTACCCTACAATGCAGATACAACAGCAACATGTGCAAAGCCCAAAGCAGCAGTGAACAGGGGTACAAACACCCACTCGCACGGGCTCCACAATCCATTGAGCTGCAGTTATCACCAGAGCACTGCTACTACCTCCTGCACAGTTTAGCAATGTCAGCACTGTGATCAGGACCAGTGTGGCAGGCAGGGTTGCCAACCACCCCTATCTTTGCACAATGCTGCAATAGGAGTGTGTGTGTGTATGTCTATCCATTGTTCTGTGGCTGCCCACCCTTCACTGGGCCCACAATGACCCACTGTTACAAGCGTTAGCCTGAATATGTGCATAATGAGGAGCAAGGTATTGTGGGTATGGCCCAGACAGGGCGGATTGGCCAGGATGCATCTTCACAGGGTATGGGGCAATGGCTGGGACACTGTAGTGCCTGACCACTGCCTGCATGGACAGGGTGGCCACAGCATGGCATGCTGGGAGGGCACTCACTCTGACCGAGCAGTGACCATGGCATGTCTAGGTTCCCACATAGCACTCTACACTATCTGTCTCGAGTAATACTATTGTGTTCCCAGTGGTGATGCACCAGTCACTGAGATGCCTGTTTGGTGCACATAGTTCCTCTCTGAACATGCAGTAAGGAGTGGCTAGTGGACTGTCTGCAGTTAGACTGTGCATGGTCAGAACACCTATATGGTGTAGTCTGACTGTGCTGTCTGCTGGTGACTGGTAGACAGTGGTGTGAAGCAGTTGGGGTTTTTCAGAGCTAACCTCATCATTGCTGCTTGTTTGTCACTGCTCCAGCAACAGATATGGCTCTGGCCCACCAACCCTGAAGGGCTGTTGTATACCAGCAGGATGGAGGTTGCTCCACAGGGGCTTAGGCACCTGTCCCTTACCTACAAAAAGGGGTGATGTGAGCCCCTTGGGGTATGTAGTGTATATCATAAGAACATAAGATATGCCATACTGGGTCAGACCAAGGTCCATCAAGCCCAGTATTCTGTTTCCAACAGTGGCCAATCTAGGTCATACGTACCTAGCAGTTTCCCAAGGGACACAGGTTCCACAATGCTTGTATTGGTTCAAGCATTGATATCCTGGGTCCCTTCTTAATAATGGTTTATGGACCTTTCCTCCAGGAACTTGTCCAAACCTTTTTAAACCCAGCTACACTAACAGCCTTTACTACATCCTCCGGTAACAAATTCCAGAGTTTGATTACACGTTGAGTGAAAAAATATTTTCTTTTATTAGTCTTAAATAGTTTACCCTGTAGCTTCAATGCATGTCCCCTAGTCTTTCTATATTCTGATAAGGTAAACAATCGATCTACGTTTACCCATTCCACTCCGTTCATTAATTTATAGACTTCTATCATATCTCCCCTCAGCCGTCTCTTCCAGGTTAAAGAGCCCCAACCTTTTTAGCCTTTCTTCATAGGAGTAGCCTTCCATCCCCTTTACCATTTTGGTGGCTCTTCTCTGAACCTTTTCTAAAATCGCTATATCCTTTTTAAGATACGGCAACCAGAATTGCACACAATATTCAAGGTGCGGTCTCACCATGGAACGATATAGAGGCATTATAATATCTTTTGTTTTATTTTCCATTCCTTTCCTTATCATACCTAGCATTCTATTTGCTCTCTTGGCCGCCGCTGCACACTGGGCCGAGGGTTTTTACATGGTATCCACAAGGACGCCTAAATCTTTTTCCTGGGTGGTGGTTCCTAATGTGGAACCTTGCATCGTGTAACCATAGTTTGGGTTGTTCTTCCCTAGGTGCATAACCTAGGGAAGAACACTTTGACCTATAAAGGCACTCCTACACAAACCTCATGCAAGTCTGGAAACCCCTCTGCCCTGATAACAGGTGCAGTGCAGCTGAAGGTAATTTGGTGTCCATCTTTATCCTGTAGTCACATGTGGCCCTCTGGGACCAGACACCACCCAGATTAGTGCCTTGTAATGTGCCTTATGAGGCGCCTTGTAGCGCATGTTAGTTTGTAACATGCATTAGGTGATACGGCTTGCTGTAACGATGCACCGCCCATGCCTTTAAATGGGCATCTGTACCTTTACCGTACGCGAATGACATTACTGCAGTTTAGTAAACATACCCCTAAGTCTTTCTTCTCATGATACACAAGATAGGTGCATAGATTCAGTTCAGATATATGAAAACCTCGAGGCTCATGTACTATGGTGCTAACATTTTTCAGGAATTGAGCTTCTTCTGCAAAATTCATATATGTATGTTATTTAGCAATAACTATTTAGGTATTTGGCATGCAACATGTCATTTGCAAAATATTTCACTCTTCTAAATAAAATTTCACATGTAGCTAACTCTGAACAAAATTGGATTTAAATTCAAAAGGAGGGCATATTCAACAGGGTTTAGTCTGTTAGCAGGACCTACTAACCGGAAAAAAACCACAGCAACGCCACTGAATATCGGGATTGTCCAGATTTTATGAATATCCCCACAGACCATAGAAAAGATGCCCAATTAATACCAGAGCAGTCTATGGGTGGAACAGGGGCAGTCCTGGCTGCTAACCAGGATAAAGTTACATTATCATTACATTACATTACAAAGTAACATTATCTGGTTTGTACTATCCGGTTAGCGGCTGAATATCAACACTGCCTGGTAAAATCGGATAACAGTGCTGACCACTGGATAGACTCCGGCACCGATTATATCTGGGTCTAATTAAAGCACTGGTGGCCAGGCATTTTAAAAGCACAACCCCAAATTTATAAGCTGCTGAAATGTAATATCATGCACAAATTAAAAAAAAGAAAAGTAAAGATAATTACACCACAATGAGATGTAGTTATCTTTTTGACAAGAAATGTTGTGTGAAATTTTATTTGGCTCACTTGTATATATAGCAAATTTTCCTATGAAATTGCCACTCTGCCATCAAAAATTCCATGACTTACTATATAACCATCAGTATGTGTTACTTTTCATATATTGGAGGTCCTTTAAGAAGGGTTAAGTGCCATTTATGCGTATAAAAGCTGATTTACAGGTCTAAATGACCACATGTGTAAGCAGCTATTTTAAAAAGCTGCTACTTACATGTTCACACTCAGGGTAGGCACAGTTTTGAAGGAGGCACCTTCTGCATATGGTTTGGGCGGGACTGCACATTTCCTATTTTGCAATGGAAATACATGTTTACCTGAAAATATTTCCCCGTGGGCATTTACATCTGCTTCTAGGCACACAAGTGTGAGTTACAGTAGCTATGCATTTGCATCTGGGGTTTGGAAGAGGAATGAAGGAGCAAATATTTGCATTTTGAATCTTGGCTCCCGTTTAACGTGCAGTTTCATAAAATCTGCTACTTCTGCGCAGAGCCAGATCCATCATTAGGCACGACTAGGCAGTCACTTAGAATGGAAGCTTCTGAGAGGCTGC
Organism: Ichthyophis bannanicus; assembly: GCA_033557465.1. NCBI lineage: Eukaryota > Metazoa > Chordata > Amphibia > Gymnophiona > Ichthyophiidae > Ichthyophis > Ichthyophis bannanicus. The sequence continues at coordinate 562,095,848 of CM066036.1, forward strand.
AAAGAGCAGCAGCAGTCCAGCCCATTAACTCAACGAGCCATCAGCACATTCTCGTACCTGCAGCAAAAGTAGGGTACACACAAATGTACTACTACTACTGAGCATTTGTATAGTGCTACAAGACGAACGCAGCACCGTACAGACACATGTAAAAGATGGTCCCTGCTCATCAAAGCTTAGAACCTAGTCGACAGACAATGGGATACATCTAGGGGGAATGTAAGAGAACACAAAGGAGACCAGGCAAGTCAAGATCCAAAAGCTGCTGCGAACAGGTGAGTTTTCAGCCTGGATTTGAAAGGGGCCAGTTAATAGCTTAAAAGGATGATGGCTAATTATGCATTTTTACAAGATTGTTGTGGGAGGTGTGGTATTGGGATGATCTAATTGAGTTTAATTATCAAAATCTTAGGAAGGAGGCCTAAGGCTGAAGGATCGCCTATGGCACCCAGTACCCTTGCACTGGCCTTGCTTCCGTGTGGAAATTTCGGGGGTGGGGGGGGGGGTATTTGGACACATAGGCGGATTATGTACCACCACACAACCCACCCTCTGGGGCTCAGGGTGGAAAACAGGACCGCCCACCAAGAGATCCACATTCTACCTCCCTGCAATGGTAGCAGTAGAGGGGACCATACACCTTACAGGGCAGGCAATGCAGAGCTGTACACACCCATAAAGCAATAGCAAACAGACAGCAGCCCCCCACCACTATCTGACATTCTCCAGCAGCAAGCCTCCAGCCACTGCACCCTGCAAAGTGCTCCAACAAAATACATATTAGCTACAGACAGTCTACTAGCTAGTCCATAGTGCATGGTACTGAAGGAGATGCGCATACCCAAAACTGGGATATCAGCATACACACCAAGCAGACAAATCAGTGACTGGGCCCCAAAAGGGACCCATAAATATCACACGAGAGAAATACTATAATAGCACTATGGGGGAACCTGGCCATGCCGTGGTCACTGCTCAGTCAGGGTGAGAGTGACCTCCCAGCAGGACATGCTGTGGCTACGCTGTCTGTGCAGGTGGTGGCTGGGCACTACAATGTCCGAACCATTGCCCTATGCCCTGTGCAAATGCATCCTGGCCAGGTTACCCTATCCAGGCTATTCCCACAGTACCTTGCTCCTCATTATGCACATTGGCAGGCCAATACTGGCAACAGTGCTAGCAGTGTGGGCTGTGGAGGGTGTTGGCAGCCACCAGAAACTGGATAGACAGACACACACTCCACACACCTATGCCAGCATTGTGCAACTATAGAGGTGTTTGGCAGCCCTGGCCACCACACCAGTCCTGGGCACAGTGCAGGCATGGCTATGGTACGCAATACTGTTGGGGTCACTCTGTCAGACACCAGACCTGAGGCACACTCCACAGACATCAGAAAGGTTGCTATGATGCAGCTCAATCAGCCAATTGTGCTTAAGGTGGGAATTGCTATCTGCCAGTTATCATAGCAACCTTTTGATAGCTGTGTACAGTTTTCCCATGTTTAGGGTGGCATTGCTAAGGTATGCAAGTGCTAGTATAGGGAGATGCACGCAGGGCCCAACATCCTGCCTCTCCAGGAGGCTTGGGATAATGGAGCCTGTGGGTGCGGGTGTGTCTGCCCCTGTTGACTGCTGCTCTAGGGCAGAGGTTCCCAACTCCAGACCTGGAGGGCCAAAGACTGTTCGGGTTTTCATGTTGTCCCTCATGAATATGCATGAGATACATCTGCATACCATGGGGGCGGTGCATAGCAATGCAGCACCGCCACATTTATTAGAGGCAGCATGGAACCTGAATGGTGTTTGGGCATCCAGGACTGCATTTGGGAGACTCTGCTCTAGGTAATGTGCATGTTTATGGTGTTTGTGCTCTGTAGGGTAAAATGTAAGTGTTTTGGGCATGTCTACGTCATCTGCACTACAGGTTCTGTCTGTATTAGCACGTTGTAGTAGTGGGTAAAATATGGGGGCTGGGTTGGCAGGAACCACAGCTGGGACGTGAATCTGTGACCTTCTGCTGCTGAACATACTGGCTGTGTGCACTGCACCACCGTGTTGCCACAGAAACAGTGCATTCCCTGGGGATACCATGACTGTTCGTCAGACAGTGCCTGTCTGTTGCAGTGCATGGCACCCACCTACACAGATGCATCCTGGCCAGGCCACCCTGTCCGGGCTATACCCATGGTACCTTGCTCCTCATTATGCACATTGGCAGGCCAATACTGGCAACAGTGCTGGCAGTGTGGGCTGTGGAGGGTGTTTGCAGCCACCACACACTGGATAGACAGACACACACTCCCACACCTATGCCAGCATTGTGCTACTATAGAGGTGTTTGCCAGCCCTGGCCGCCACACCAGTCCTGGACACAGTGCAGGCATGGATATGGTACGCAATACTGTTGGGGGTCACTCCCCAGGGTGGTAAACACTGTCAGACACCAGACCTGAAGTACACTCCACAGACATCAGAAAGGTTGCCATGATGGAGCTCAATCAGCAAACCGTGCTTAACATAGGAATTGCTAGCTGCCAGTAATCATAGCTACCTTTTGATAGCTGTGTGCCATATTCCCAGGTTTAGGGTGGCATTGCTACGGTATGCAAGTGCTAATATTGGGAGATGCACGCAGGGCCCAATGTCCTGCCTCTCAAGGAGGCATTGGCTAATGGAGCCTGTGGGTGTGGGTGTGTCTTCCCCTGTTGGCTGCTGCTTTACGGCAGAGGTTCCCAACTCCAGTCCTGGTGTGCCACACACTGCTCGGGTTTTCATGCTGTCCCTCATGAATATGCATGAGATACATCTGCATACCATGGGGGCGGTGCATAGATATGCAGCACAGGCATCTTTATTAGAGGCAGCATGGAACCTGAATGTTGTTTGGCCCTCCAGGACTGCATTTGGGAGACCCTGCTCTAGGTAATGCGCCTGTTTATGGTGTCTGTGCTCTGTAGGGTAAAATGTAGGTGTTTTGGGCATGTTTACGTCATCTGCAATAAAGGTTCTGTCTGTATTAGCACGTTTTAGTAGTGGATAAAAAATGGGGACTGGGTTAGCAGGAACTACAGTTGGGACTTGAACCTGTGACCTTCTGCTCCTAAACACACTGGCTGTGTGCACTGCACCACCGTGTTGCCACAGAGACAGTACATTCCCTGGGGATACCATGACTGTTCATCAGACGGGGTTTGTCTGTTGCAGTGCATGGCACCCACTTACACAGGGCTAGGCTACGGTCTGCTCTGGGCAGCTGCCATTGCCCCCTCCACCACCAGTGCCCCTCTGCCACCCTGCTGACATGCCCTTCTGCTGGTGGTGCTGGTGGCGCGCAGTCTCAGGCCCTCCAGTGTGCGGGTAGGCGTCTGCCTATGGTGCGGGTTCTGGGGTAGGGGTGCCTGCATAGGTGTCCACGCTTCCCCCCAGCACCGCCTGCCACTGTTCTGTGCCCTTGGGGGTCCCTACTGGGTATTATCCCCTGTGACACTGTGGGAAGCACACTCATGCCCATGTTGGGCCTTCATCAGTTGCTGTCTGGCTGCTCTACTATTCCAGCATTTCTATGGGCCACCTAGGCATCACCCTAGTCCGCACTGTGGCCCAGCTGCAGTACAGCATGTGCCGTCTGCAGCCCTCTGCGTCCTCTTTCCCAGCATCTGTCCAGTTTCCCATTCCGACATGCCCGCCCTGCTGTTGTGGAACATGTGCACCCCATAGGAAACCTGTCCAATGGAGAGGGAAACCCTGATGAGCGCAATTGCACTGTGGGATCATTCACCTTGTATGGGGACGGAGCGTAGACCCTTCCAAAATTCATATCTTTTTTTTGGAGCTTTCTCGGGAGTGCTTTTTGATGTTTCCCATTAATATCACTATTGCCCAGCTTGTTTTTTTTATATTTTGTTTGGGTCATTTTCAATGTTTCTTTGCACTTTTGTTCCTTGCACATGTATCACACTTATCACTTTTTTGTAGGTTTCCCTGGTTTTGCTGTACATTGCTGACAGAAATGGTTTCTCTGCCCTTTAAATCAGCTCTAACACCAGGGTTTCACTGGCGTTAGTTTTGAGCCTCGGATTTCACATCGTTAGTGTGCAGGGACCCTCTCCCCTCCCACTCTCCAACCATTGACCCCTTCTCTCCACTCCTGGGGAGCCTTCCTCCGCCCTCCGGGAGCCTTTCCCCGCCTTCAGCGCTCATTTGCGCCGCTGCGTGCATTAACGTGTGCTAAGGTACCTAAGCGCCTGATAAAGCGCCATTATCGCGCATTAAGGTACCTTAACGCGTGGTAACGTCACAGAGCGCACATTAAGAAGGTTTAGTAAACATACCCCAATGTCTCAGAGAAAACATACTTGGTGCCCCCTAATGTAACCAAACATTTACAGGGAAATTTAAGGAAAAAAAGTTGCACCAATAGCTAAGACACAAGGCTTTAAAGACAAAAAAGCCCTACGTCTAAGCTGAGTTTGCCTAGAGACATTGGGAAACATATTAATTTCCCCCCCACAAAATTCAGCATTCTTATTAGAGAAATACAAACGCATTACTGAATTCTTATCAACCTCGGAAGAAAAGGACACCAACAGAGTGACCCTAGTAGAGATCACATCCTGAGAAGATTCAATAAAGGCAGAAACATCCAGGGAATCCAAAGAGGATAAAGGAGGGGCTCCCAATGGAACTTCACCTGGAGTCATCCCCACCTGAGGCAAATAAGACAATTTAGTAACAACAGGTTTAGTACTATCTCAATACCCCAAGATTTCTGTCAAATATTTATCAAACAAAATACGAGGGGACAATAAACGAGTACGAGGAAAATTTAAACATCTAACATTCATAGCCCTCAAATTATTTTCAAGCAATTCTTGCTGAGTATGCAAAATAAGACTATCCTTAATAAATGACATAGAAGTATTCTGTAATGCATTACATTGAGATTCCAATTTCTGACACTTATTATCCAAAGTAGTTAATTGAGAATCATGCTGGGCTAATTTAGCCACAGAATCTTTTGAAAATACAGAGAATTGAGACACCACAGAGATAAAAGAAGCCCCTATACATGAAAGAACATGCCACACATCAGATAAGGAAATATCTTGTGAGTCCACAGGCAAAGCAGGCAAACCGTCCCGTTGAGCCAAAACGAGATCCTCCGGTACCTGTAGAACCCGTGGTAAAGAAACAGCCACAGGATCCAAGGAACTCACAGGAGGAACTACTGGAGTTAATAAAGCCAGGCGTTGAGGCTGCTCCTCCAACAAAGGTGAAGAAGTCACTGGGGCAGTAGGTACAATGTCAACAGGAGGGGCAGAGTTAAACCCCCCCAAAATAGACGAAGAGCTATCAGATGGAAGCTGGGAACTGGCAGCGGCAGCCAAATTGCCCTCCATTTCTTTCACTGCAACAACATGCCGATCCATAGGACCCAAGACTTTTACCATCTTGGTGGGATTCACAGTACTCACATTCAGATGACGCTTTCTACATTTGCCCATTCCAGAACTCCAGCTCCACGGCTCCTCGAGCGCCGAAGGGGCTTATCAGGCCCCTTTAGAATGCGCCCCTTCAGAACGCGACTGCTACTGCGTCCTGCAGGGCAGGCCGCATTTTTAAGGCCCCCTAGATGACGTTGGGGCCAGGCGCTGCATGGATGGACCGGGTGCTCCCAGCTGCCTGCGGAGAACAACAGCAACGCGGTGCACAAGGTCGGGAAGCAACCTCCTCTCCTCACACTCCCGAATGTTCATATTTCAGAGTGAAAGTGCCTAGGGCCTATAACAGGGCCAGCCCTATGCATGTTGGCACAGGGTCCCTCTCTTCAACCTCGTGCTGCAGTCAAAACTTACCCGACGGCCCTTCCGCAATATCCCTAACAAAGATGTTAAAAATAATCTGACCAAGGACAGATCCCTGCAGCACACCACTGGTAACCTCCTTCTCCTCAGAGTGAGCTCCATTTACCCTTTGTAGCCTAGCATTCAACCAATTTCTAACCCACTCAGTCACTTTAGGGTCCTTAGGGTGCCTAATTTATTTAGAAGCTGCTTGTGCAGAACAGTGTCAAAGGCTTTACTGAAATCTAAGTATACCACATCTAGGGCTCTCCCTCGGTCCAACTCCCTGGTCACCCAGTCAAAGAAATCAATCAGATTTGTCTGACAAGACCTGCATCTAATAAACCTATGCTGCCTCAGATCCTGCTGTCCTCTTTTTTAGCAGCATTTCCAATAAGTTACTCACCACAGAGGTTAGACTAAATGGCCTTTTGTGTAAAGTGACCACATGTGCCATTCTCCAGTCCTATGGGACCACTCCCTGATGTGCGGCCTGATGTGGCTGGGAGCTTCAGGCCTGTGTTTTTGCGCCTTGGAGGCTAAACTTGGAGCGGCCTTAAAGGGGCCAGAGCACAGTAAAATGGTCCAAATTGTCCGAAAAAAAAATTTGAATTTTTTGAAGTTTAAAAAGGTGGGAGGGGGCCCAGAGATGGGGGGGGGGGGGGGAGATTGAAGGGACCCTGGAAAGAAAATTTGTTTTAAAAAAAAAGATTTTTGCCATGATGGATGAAAGTGAAAAAAAAGGAAGTGCGTGTGCGTGTGTGTGTGTGTGTGGGGGGGGGGGGCTGTCTGGAGGGGTATGTGAAGATTAATAAGCCCTGAAATGTGGTTTTGGGAGATTTAAAAGTGAATTTTAGCCGTGATTTGCAGTGTTATAAAAGTGATGGTGCTGCTCTCTTGAGGGGCTGTAAGCAAGCTCATCAGAGGTCTGCTGAAGAAAATAAATAAATAAATAAATTATTAGAAGTCTTTATTTAATGTTTAAATTTGAAGTTTACGTGAATGGAAAGTACCTGGATGTAAGGGAAAAGGAGGGATCTCTCTTAGATGTAACCATATGGCTCAGCTGAGAGAGCAACATATAGTGATGTAGTTTGTGAAAAAAGGTTTCACTCAGGCTGCAGGTTTAAAGTGACAGGTTGAAAAATGTTTAAATGTCTTGGGTTTTTGAAGTATATTGGCTGTGTTCAGGAATTTGGGGAAATGAGTGTCAAAGTAAGGGGTATAAAGGACTATTTGATGACATAGACCATTGAAGGAACACTTTATAGAATGATTGATAGTGAGGGTACTGCTGGAGAGTCAGATGGAGACTATTAGAGTGAAAAGATGTGTGTTGGTATGCTTGGTGGCCGAGACCTTTGAAAGTGGGTTTAAATGAGAATTTTGAGTGTTTTAAGAGGCTTGAGAGTGAGAGAAGTGTAGGGTGAATGATTGAGTGGTTTAAGTTTTTCTTTTTAAGTGAATCATAGATTGGAAAGGAAATGTCATACTAGCAGCAGAGATGAGAGGAAAAATTAATTAAACGGGAGGATATTTCCTCTATTATAAAGTCAGCTGACAAAGCTGAAATTAACATTTTTTATCTCCTTTATTGAAGTAAAGGTGAGAGAGTTCCAGGTAAGAAGAGACTAGAGTAGTCTGACAAGTTATGAACAAGAGTAAGGAAAGGGTTTAGAAGTTAAACTGTTTTGGTAAACTGTGAAATTCTTTTTGGAAAGAAAGATGAGTTTAGAAAGAGAAGATTAGTGTGTGGTAAAGTTGAAGATAAGATGGAGCTGGGAAGAAACCATAACCTTTCTAAGTGATAATGTAGACTCTTCTTTTAAATATTTGTGAGAGTCTTAGGGGTATGTTTACTAAACTGCGGTAACGTTACATACCGCACGTTATGTAACATTAACGATCGTTAGGTAACGTTAACGTGCGGTATGTAATGTTAACGCGCGTTAACATTACTTAACAATCATTAACGTCCCCGGCCACGGTAAACATCGCAGAAGGTTGAGAGAGGGCGGAGAGAAGGGGCCAATGGGCGGAGAGTGGGCGGGGAGAGGCCCCTTTCACACTAACGCACTGAACTGAAGGGCTGAATCCTACTGCGAATGAAAACCTGCCGTTAGATGCACATTTGCAGGAGAGAGAAACCATTTAAGTGTCAGCAATGTACAGCCTAGGCAGGGAGCCCAAGAAATGCGATAGTAGTGCTTCATTTTCAGCAACACCATAGTGCCAAAGTATGAATGGTCACTATGGCGATGGTGCAAATGGGGCATAGGGGGCCGCAGGCGGGACATGTAGCATGGGCAGCTGGGGCACAGGGTGGACCAGGCGCGCGCCTAGGTGGCACATAGGAACATAGAAACCAGAAATCAGCAAGACAGCAGCTGACTAAGGCCAAACACAATCCACCTATATCTACCTGGTCCACCCTAGCCAATAGTTGCTAGGGCACTGACCTGACATCCCCCCAGCCATCCCACCCCCATGTGGAAGGGACGTAATATTGGTAGGCAGTGATGGGGGGGGGATGTGAGGATGTCCATGTATGCCCCTCCACCCTGGGATCCGCTCCCTAGGCGGGCGCCTACCTACACAGTGGATGGCCTGGGACTGCGCACTACCAGCACTGACAGCAAATGGCCATGTCATCTTGGCAGGGGGGAGGGTGTGCCCATGCTGGAGGGGGCAGTGCCACCTCCCTGCAGTGGACCTAGGCCATGCCCTGCATCAGTACGTGCTGTGCAGTGCAACATAAAAAGTCTGGCTGAGGAAAAGTACAGGTAGCCCCAGGGACTATCATGCATCTCTGGCTACAGTGTGGTGCAGTACACCCAGCCAGTGTGTCCAGAAGCAGAGGGTCACAGGTTAAAGCCCCAGCTGTTGTTCCTGCAGAGCATGTCCCTATGTTTTACCCTACAATGCAGAAACAACAACAACATGTGCAAAGCCCAAAGTAGCTGCGAACAGGGGTACAAACACCTACCCACACAGGCTCCACAATCCAAAGATGCATGGATAGTCAGGCTGTTGGCCCCAGCATTGAGCTGAAGTTATCACCAGAGCACTACTACTACCCCCTGCACAGTTTAGCAATGTCGGCACAGGGTTGCCAACCACTCCTATCTTTGTACAATGCTGCAATAGGAGTGAGCGTGTGTGTATGTCTATCCATTGTTCTGTGGCTGCCCAGCCATCACTGGGCCCAAAATGTCCCACTGTTACCAGCGTTAGCCTGAATAGGTGCATAATAAGGAGCAAGGTATTGTGGGTATGGCCCGGACAGGGCAGATAAGCCAGGATGCATCTTCACAGGGTGTGGGGCAATGGCTGGGACACTGTAGTGCCTGACCACCACCTGTATGTACAGGGTGGCCACAGCATGGCATGCTGGGAGGGCACTCACTCTGACCGAGCAGTGACCATGGCAGGTCTAGGTTCCCTCATAGCGCTCTGCACTATTTGCCTCCAGTGATGTATGTATGTTCCCCAGTACTGGGGTTCCAATCATTGAGTTGCCTGCTTGCTGCATGTAGTTCCTTTGTGAGCATACCCTATGGATTGGCTGGTGGACTGTCAGTAGTTAGACTATGCATGGTCAGCACACCTATAAAGTACAGTCTGACTGTGCTTCTTGCTGGTGACTGGCAGACAGTGGTGGGAGGCAGTTGGGAGTTTCCAGACCTAACCCCAGCATTGCTGCTGGTCTGCCACTGCCCCAGTCATAGGTATGACTCTGGCCCACCAACCCTGGAGGGCTGTCACCTACAAACAGGATGGAGGTTGCTTTCCCAGGCCTGGGGCACCTGCTCTTTACCTACAAAATGTGTGATGTGGGCCCTTTGGGGTATGTAGTATATACCACTGTTAACCTATAAAGGCACTGCTACACACACCTCATGCAATTCTAGGAACCTCTCTGCCCTGATAACAGCTGCCCATGTCAACCAGACCCTAACACAGGGTACACACCAATCTGGCTGATGTCTGGTCCCACAGGGCCACATGTGACAGCAGAATACACATGGACACCAAATTACCTTCAGCTGCATTGCAAGGAACATCTGTCACACAGCAGGACCTATCTCTAGCACCACATGTACTTCGGACCTAGTGCTGGGCACCCATCCTATCCCTCAAGGTGAACACAGAACCTGCACAATGACATGGTCTGTAGCTACTCTGTGCCAGTATCACGCACTGTCAGTTCGTCTTTCCAAGCTGAGGTACTGGAGAGGTGCAGACCCCATTTGGTGATCAGCTGTAGACTGCTATTCAGCATGTGCATTGCATCATGGGTACTGGTGTGGTTACCCTATCCTGGCACTCAGAGCAGACAATTTGTGCGGTGACCTGCAGTCCTTCTGTACCCAGACATTGCTGTGACATACATCATGGAGGTATAGCCTACTGGTTAATACAATGCCATTCTCGACAGTGTTCATGGGTTCAGTTCCTCATTGTTTCCTCCTCTCATGCCTATCCTACTCAAATAGTGTGCATGCCTGTAAAGGTCATATTTTTGCAGATCTGTGCTTCCAGTCCATAATACTCTCGCCACAATTACCAACATTCCCTCGGTCCGTCTTTCTGCATCTGTCAGCTGTGTAGAGTCCTGTCTGCCAGTGCAGGCTGCCACCCCATGTCATGCACTGCTACCCTTTCCTGCATTGTTCCTCTTCGTGCTTGCCTCGCCTGTGCCTGATCTGCATGGCACCACCACTTCTCTGTCCTCCCATCATTGTAACTATCCTGCTACCTCCGCCTCCACTGGGGACATGTATTGCCATCGTCTGCCACAAACTGTTTTTCCGGTACTTTACATTGCCGGTACTTTACATTGCCAACACCCTGTGATGTGGTACAGCTGCCCCACCATGTTTGTCATCAGTACTGGCAGGCACATGGGATGCCCGCAGATATGGCAGGTCCAGCGGCTCCCACCTCTCCCTCCTTCACTCACCTGTTCATTGCCTTTCCTGAGTGCTCTATCTAGTGTTAGGGCTACATCTGTCTCTGTTCCGCACAGGTCATGCATGTCATCCTGAGGCACCTTGCAGTCCCTAGGGCACACTAACCTAGGACACCATAACCTTGTTAGGCCACCTTAACCTATGGTTCCATAGCCCAGGGTGCCTTCTGCGGTGCTTTGTCCAAGGGTGCCTAATATGGCACTTAGCCTAGGAGGCCCTATAGGGCGCCTTATGAGGCACCTTACAGGGCACCTTACTAGGCACCTTATAAGGCACCTTACATGGCACCTTACTGGGCACCTTACAAGGCGTCTTATAACGCGCGTTAGCTGCTATAGCTTGTTGTAACGATGCAACGCCCATGCCTTTATATGGGCATCTCTACCTTTACCGCAGAACCTAATGCGAATGACATTACTGCAGTTTAGTAAACATACCCCTTAGTTACAAGAGGTAAAGTGTGTGCAGGTTGAGAGTGCGAAATAAGTGGTGGTTTGGGAGTGTTTGGTGAAAAGTGCGAGGTGTAAGCTTTTGTTGTATGTGTGATGTGGTTGAAAGATTTTGATTGGTAAATTTATTTATTTATTTGACAAGTTTTATATACCGCCTTTTCCTTCAATCAAAGCGGTTACAAAACATTACAAAGGTTATACAAAGGTAAGGATACATGCACCACTTTATCATAACATCTAAAGCAGTGAAAACTGGGAAAACATCAGACAAGGAAAACATGAAACTACAATACATAGATTACATTACATTTAAACTATAATAAATATACCGGTGAACAGAGCCAACCATATAGAAGCTGTTTCCTTGTAAATTGTGTAAGTGTAGGTGTGTAAGTGATATGTATGGGAGACTGATTGTGAGGCAGAAGGAAGTGACTGAAGGGGAGCAAGAATTTTTTAACTAAGGGCTTAGTAATCCTAGCAAGCTTGCTAAACCTAAACATTTTTATGAGTCAGATTTTGTAGAGAGAGAGGAGAGGGAGGAGAGTCAGGACAAAAGTGGGAAGTTCATAAATGTTAGCACATTATAAAAGAAAATTGTTGGGGGGGGCGGAGCCTGATGTCCAGCGGGTAGGACGCTTTGCGTTGAAGCTCCCGAGAGGCCTACTCAGAATCCTGACTTAATACCTATATAAATTTACTATTTTGCTCCGAGCTGACCGGGGCACCTCGGGGGGGATGGCGGCCCACAAACCAGCGCGCTTGGACTTCGGGTCTCCTTCTTCTTCTCACGGAAAACGCTCCAAAACGGAGGTATCCTCCCCGCAGAAGATGGTTCCATTTCGTGAAAACCCCGCAATGCACCTGGAGATTTTGGAGGAAATACGCGGCGTGAAGGAATTGGTGCAGTCTAATGGAGAAGCGCTTCGAGCCATGCGAGAAGACTTTGGAGTGCTCCAAGACCGACTTGAAGGTCTTTCATTACGGCAGGACAATATGGCGGGGGTCCTCGACTCGCACGAGGTGCGCTTGGGCAAACTGGACGAGGCTGAGCGCCAGATACAGAATCTTCAAAAGGAGTTGGAAGATAGCAATAATCGCGCCCGTCGCAACAATGTGAGGCTCCTTGGAATGCCGGAGGGAGTGGAAGCAGGAGATATAAGAGAATTCTTGCTCAAAACTCTTCCCTCCTTGCTGAAGATTACTTTTCACAGAGAACTGGAAATCGATCGAGCACACCGTGTTCCTGCCCGCATGGCGCTCAACCGCACGACCCCCCGGCCTATTATCTTTAGCTTGCTACGATATCAACAAGTGGAACAAATTTTACATGCTGCCCGAGCGAATCATCATTTGGAATATGAAGGTCGTAAGGTCTCCTTCTTTCCTGATTTGGCAAAGCCTACCGTTGACCGTCGGAAGAAACTCCTTGCTCTTCGCCCTCGACTTCAACAGCTACAGGCTCGCTTTGGCCTGTTGTATCCAGCGAAGCTCCGAGTGACTCTACATAACCAGACCAGGACGTTCGAGGATCCTGATCTATTATCAACATTTTTGGACTCCAAAGAAGCAGTACAGATGCGCTAATCCCAAATTTTGGACTCTTATCTGCCGGCTCTGTCCGCCATTTTGAAGGGCCCGATGCGGCGATCATAGCCCAGCACAGAAATAGCCTGGACTTTCTTTCTTTCTCTGTATGACTTATGTCTTTGGTCTCCTATCCCTTCATGATGTGTGCCTCGGTCGGATTCGGAGCACGCACAGTCCTACAGGTTATATGTTTTTTCAATTCCGGCCTTCTCTGGGGTTTCTCCCCGCAGACACATGGTCGCCAGTAATTTTGGGTTTTTGCTTCTCCTCTACCGTACTGCGGTTATCTTTGTTAATGTGGGGCGCTTCATTGTATTATATTAGCTTATTTTCCTATGTCATGTGTACAGCCAGATACAGTCAGTTTGAGGGACACAGTAAAACTATGTGTGCTATCATGCTCAGAATTTTAACTTTTCTGAATGGCCTCATGTAAAATCTTATTATTCATCGTACAAGGCATTGCTGGTCCACTCCGCAGAAAGAAAATCCTTAGCTATCTTAGCCACGAGCACGTTGATTAGGTGTTTCTTTAGGAAACGCACTACACTTTGCTGAAACACTGAAACTCAATGCTAGGCCTCACATGGTAGCTGCCTACTCTCCCACCGTTTCCAAATGGTACGGGATAGTCATTCTGGTCAAGAAGTTTTTGCACGCTACTGTACCTGATATTAGCGCTGACATGGAGGGTAGATGGGCCCGTGTACACCTTGAGGTTGGAGATAGTGAATTCACGTGTATTTGCACTATGTCCCGAATGTGGACAACCCTGCTCACTATGCAAGTTTTGCGCAGTTGGCCTCGGCCTCCGCTAATGCTCCATTAATACTTGGTGGCGATTTTATTCAAGTGCTCCCTCAATCTTTTCTTCTCAAACAAGGTGCTTGTTGGTTGGAAGCTCCTGTACCGAGCAGACCTGTGTGGCTAGATATAGTAGCGGGCCTTTGCTCACCGATTCCTTTTACCTTACTCCCTGGTATGACTCTCCCATTAGACTCCCACTAGCCACCAATGTTTTTCGACACTTTAGGTGCCTTTAATATTCCTAAGCAACCTTTCGACTCCCGACTTTGGTCAGTGTAGCGCAGAAAGTATGGGAGAGAGAATTGCATCTGACTTTAACCTCGGAGCACTGGAGCCTTGTCTGGAGCAGAGGGACACGGGTTTTTGACCCGCCTCACTCACTCAGACCCTCTTCTTTCTAGCCCACCGGTGTTTTTACATTCCTCACAGTTTAAGACATATGGAACACTACTCAGGGTAATGGTTGCTGGACACGTCCTGTGGCCATTGGTTTATTACTTCATTTCATGTTATGCATGAATATCCCGCACTACAGTATAACTGGCGTCGGGTCTGGGGTCGTATTTAGTCTATATTGCACTCTCAGGAGTCCCTTTCTCGGAGGGTAGTGGGACTTCGCCCAGTTGCGGGGATCCCCTCTCTCCCAAGAAATGGCTTATCTCCTTTTGAACTTTATGCTTGGCATTGCTGTTTCCCTCATTAAGTAATACTGGGAAATTAGTTCCCATCTGAGCCTCAATGAATGGTGGAATCATGCCTGTCTCTACAGTAAATATGAACAAATACCTCGTCTGTGTGCTTCCTCCGTTCAGACTCCTTCTTATTGGTCTTAATGGAAGATGTTTAATGAATATGTACATTTTGCTAAATGCTCTCATCTGACTGTTTAACTTTGTATCTATCTCTGTCTCATGATCATGCTGTATTGTGGATATTTTTTGATTGTTTGATGTATAATCACTGTTAACTGGAAGCGCTCACATGCTGATACAAACGGGTAGAGAAGAAGCACCGGGGTGGGGGGTAATGGGTTTACTTTTCCTTATTGTATACTTGTTTTGTATCTTTTGGTGTGTTGTTCCTTTGTTTGTTGCAAAATGAAAATAAAAGTTTCAAAAAAAAAATAAAAGAAAATTGTTTAAGAAAGAAGAGCTCCTGGGTTCCTGTATCCCGAATACGGCTAGTTTGACTCCGGGCCCCAACAAAAGAAGACACCGGAGGATAAGTAGCTACCAACCACACACACATTTGACTGTGCACATATACTATTGGAGCTCAAATATTGATGTCATTTGTCTTATACTGTGAAGGGTTTCCAAATACAGAAAAAAAGATGCACATAAACTTTTTAAAATTTTAATGTAACATCATTTCCTAATTAAAATAATATTTATAGTGATCCCTATTTGAGAAAATGTAATTTATAATTCATTTTACAAGTTGATGCAAAATTCTATTCACATACCTCTTGATGGACATTCATTATTCTGGATCTAAATAGAATTCCATCTTTGTAACACGTATTGATCTGAGGTCTTTATCCACATTTAATTTTATTTTAGTTTCTCTACTGTTGTTCCCTTTCTTATATCAGAAAAGATAATCCAGAGGAACTTAGGGGTATGTTTACTAAACCCTCTTAACGTGCGCGCAGCGGTAGTCTGCAGGATGCCATATAAGGAGTGGGTGGTCCGGTCAAAAATAGCAAAACGGGATTAGCGTGTGTGCTCTTGTGCGCCGCACACATTAGCGCATGAGTAACGCACGCGGGAAGCATAAGCAGGCGCGCTGATGTGCAAACAAAGGAACAGGGCTGCAGTACAATGGTGAAGACACTAACAAATGGTGCAGGGGTCATGGGTTCAATCCCCCACTGTGCCCAATGAATAAGGCTGGCTGAGGCACTACCAGTTATGTGTAATATTGCATTATGAGGCTTTTTAATTTTATTTTAATTACTGCTGCTAGCAAACGCACTCTCAAAGCACTGTAACATAAAGTGCTGCATAAGGCACCCCATAAGGTACCCCAGAGGGCACATTTTAAAGTGCACTGTCTGCCACGGCACCCTACGATGTTGCTGAAAGGGTGGCGTATAGGGCGCCATATAGGGTGCCCTATGAGGCACAGCAAGGTCATAGCACTGTTTTTGATGGCAGCACTGTGCATTTAAACGCATGGAAATCTTAAGTAGGTGCGCTAAAATGCAAGAAGGAGCAGCAGTGTAGCACAATGGTTAAGGCACTGACTGATGATACAGAGGTCATGAGTTCAATCCCCAGTGTGCCCAATATGTAAGGCTGGCTGAGGCATCAGCTTTGACATGTAAGTATTGTTTCCTGAGGCATTTTAATTATTGCTGCCAGCAAACACACCCTCATGTGCCATAACCTAAGGTGCCGCATAAGGCACCCTATAAGGCACTCCATAGAGCACATTATAAAGTGCACTGTCCGCCACGGCACCCTATAAGGCGCTCTATAGGACACCTTATAAGGCACCTTATACGGACTGGCACCCTATCAGTCGCTCCATTGCATACTGTATAGTGCACCTTATATGGACGGTAACCATAAGGTGCCCTATAGGGCGCCCTATAAAGCACCCTCTGAGGCACCTTATGGGTACAGTACGCTGAGGGTGTTATTGCTGGCAGCACTAATGTACTTTAAAAATAGATAATGCTTTGGGCAGCCCTATCAAATAACCCCACTGTGGGTTTGAACCCATGATCTCTGGCTCCACTGGTAGTGAAGTAACCAGTGGGCTACAGCTCTATAGCTGCTAGCAAACCCCTGGCTGGCTGCATAAGGACTGCAAGTCACCACACAAACAGTCTGCTGTGGTCACCAGGATAGGGTTAACCCACCCATACCCATGATGCACTGCACATGCAAATCAGCAGTCTACAGATGATCACAAGATGGGGTATGCACCCCCACAGCACCTCGGCCTGGTAGGGGGAACTGACCGTGTGTGGTACTGGCACAGAGTAGCTACACACCGTCACATTGTGCAGGTACTGCACTCACCCTGAGGGTGAGGTGGGGCGCCCAGCACCAGGTCCACAGCAGAGAAAGGCCATGCTGCAGGTCCCCAGCAGTGCTAATGTGTGAGATAGGTAGTTTCTGCAGATACACCTTGGATATATCTGTATGTCTCAGTCAGGTGTAGCCCCTATGGACCCCTAGGAGAGTTATGTACCACCACCCTCCTCCTGCTCTAGGGCTGAGGGTGGTAAACAGGGTCTCTCACCAACAGATCCACATTCTATCCTGCAATGGTGGCAGTAGAGGGGACTATCAACCCCAGTCCTGCTGGGGAATAGACACCCTACAGGGGAGTCAATGCAGCTCTGTACACATCCATAACGCAATAGCAGACAGACATTAGGCCCGGATATGCTAAGCTGCACCCCACCACTATCTGATATTCTCCTGCAGCAAGCCTTCAGCCACTGCACCCTGCAAGGTGTTCAGCAAGACACATACCAGCTGCAGACAGTCTGCTAGCTAGTCCATAGTGCATGTTCCTGGTGGAAATGCATGCACCCAGAAATGGGATGTCAACATACACACCAAGCAGATAAGTCAGTGACTGGACCCCAAAAGGAAACCCATAAATATCACATGAGAGAAATAGTATATAGCACTATGGGGGTGCCTAGCCATGCTGTGGTCACTGCACAGTCAGGGTGAGAGTGATCTCACAGCAGGACATGCTGTGGCCACCTTGTCTGTGGTGGCCGGGCACTACAATGTCCCAGCCAGTGCCCTATGCCCTGTGCAGATGCATCCTGGCCAGGCCACCCTGTCCGGGCTATACCCATGGTACCTTGCTCCTCATTATGCACATTGGCAGGCCAATACTGGCAACAGTGCTGGCAGTGTGGGCTGTGGAGGGTGTTTGCAGCCACCACACACTGGATAGACAGACACACACTCCCACACCTATGCCAGCATTGTGCTACTCTAGAGGAGTTTAGCAGCCCTGGCCACCACACCAGTCCTGGGCACAGTGCAGGCATGGATATGGTACGCAATACTGTTGGGGGTCACTCCCCAGGGTGGTAAACACTGTCAGAGACCAGACCTGAAGCACACTCCACAGACATTTGAAAGGTTGCTATGATGGAGCTCAATCAGCAAACTGTGCTTAATGTAGGAATTGGTATCTACCAGTAATCATAGCAAACGTTTGATAGCTGTGTACCATATTCCCAGGTGTAGGGTGGCATTGCTAAGGTATGCAAGGGCTAGTATTGGGAGATGCACGCAGGGCCCAATGTCCTGCCTCTCCAGGAGGCATTGGCTAATGGAGCCTGTGGGTATGGGTGTGGGTGTGTCTGCCCCTGTTGGCTGCTGCTTTATAGTGGAGGTTCCCAACTCCAGTCCTGGTGTGCCAAACACTGTTCGGGTTTTCATGCTGTCTCTCATGAATATGCATGAATACATCTGCATACCATGGGGGTGGTGCATAGATATGCAGCACAGGCATCTTTATTAGAGGCAGCATGGAACCTGAATGGTGTTTGGCCCTCCAGGACTGCATTTGGGAGACTCTGCTCTAGGTAATGCGCCTGTTTATGGTGTCTTTGCTCTGTAGGGTAAAATGTAGGTGTTTTGGGCATGTTTACGTCATCTGCAATAAAGGTTCTGTCTGTATTAGCACTTTGTAGTAGTGGGTAAAATATGGGGACTGGGTTGGCAGGCACCATAGCTGGGACTTGAACCTGTGACTTTCTTCCTCCAAACACACTGGTTGTGTGCACTGCACCACCGTGTTGCCACAGAGACAGTGCATTCTCTGGTGATACCATGACTGTTTGTCCGGCAGGGCCTGTCTGTTGCAGTGCATGGCACCCACCTACACAGGGCTAGGCCATGGTCTGCTCTGGGCAGCTGCCACTGCCCCCTCCACCAACAGTACCCCTCCGCCACCATGCTGACATGGCCTTATATTGGAGACAGCATAAAACCTGAATGATTTGTGGTCCTCCAGGACTGAATTTGGTGGACTCTGCTCTAGGTAATGCGCATGTTTCTGGTGTCTGTGCTCGGTGGGGTAAAATATAGGCATTTGAACCATGCGTATGTTCTCTGCAATAAAGGTTTGTCCTTACTATCACGGTTTGGTAGCGGGTAAAATATGGGGATGGGATTGGCAGTAGCCCCAGCTGGGACTTGAACTTGTGACCTTCTGCTTTTGAACACACTGGCTGTGCTCACCGCACCACACTGTTCTCACAGAGACAGTGCAGTCCCTGGAGATACCATGGTTGTTTGTCAGACACAGCCTGTCTGTTGCAGTGCATGGCACCCACCTACACAGGGCTAGGCCATGCTCGGCTCTGGGCAGCTGCCACTGCCCCCCTCCACCACCAGTACCCCTCTGCCATCATGCTGACATGCCCTTCTGCTGGTGGTGCTGGTGGTGTGCAGTCTCAAGCCATCCAGTGTGCAGGTAGGCGGCTGCCTATGGTGTGTGTTCTGGGGTAGGGGTGCCTGCATAGGCGTCCACGCTTCCCCTCAACACCCCCTGCCAATGTTCTGTGCCCTTGGGGGTACCTGCTGGGTACTATCCCCTGTGACACTGTGATAAACACTCTCGTGCCCATGTTGGGCCCTCATCAGTTGCTGTCTGGCTGCTGTTCAGTTTCAGCATTCCTAAGTGCCATCTAGGCATCTGCCTAGTCCGCACTATTCCCCAGCTGCACCACAGCATGTGCCGCCTGCAGCCCTCTGTATCCCCTTTCCCAGCATCTGTCCAGTTGCCCATTCCGACATGCCCGCCCTGCTGTTGTGGAACATGTGCATGCCATAGGTAACCTGTCCAATGGAGAGGGAAACCCTGATCAGTGCTATTTCACTGTGGGATCATTCACCTTGTATGGGGATGGAGCGTAGACCCTTCCAAAATTCATATTTATTTTTTGGGGCTTTCTTGGGAGTGTTTTTTGATGTTTCCCATTACTATCACTATTGCCCAGCTTGATTATAATTTTTTTTAATTTTGTTGGGGTCCTTTTCAATGTTTATTTGTACTTTTGTTCTGTGCACATGTATCACACTTATCACTTTTTTGTAGGTTTCCCTGGTTTTGCTGAACATTGCTGACAGAAATGGTTTCTCTTCCCTTTAAATCGGCTCTAATGCGAGGTTTTCACTCACGTTATTTTTAGCCTCAAATTTCACCTTGCTAGTGTGTGGGGAGCCTCTCCCCTCCCACTCTCCACCCATTGACCCCTTCTCTCCGCCCCTGGGGAGCCTTCCTCCTCCCTCCGGGAGCCTTTCCCAACCTTCAGCGCTCATGTGCGCTGCTGCGTGCATGAGCGCGCACTAAAGCACATTTTTGCCCTGTAAAGCATCAGTAACGCACGCTAAGGTACCTTAGTGCGCGCTCATGCGTGCCGCGCACGTTAAGAACCTTTAGTAAACATACCCCTTAGAGTTTTCCTTGCAAGCCACTCACTGGGAAATGTCAATTTGAGGTAACATCCACCCATCGTGACAGTTTTTCAGCAAGGGGAAAATTGACTTTGCCCCAGGCAGAGTGGTTGTACTGTCTCTCTGGTTTATCTCCCCCTCCTCGTCTCTTTCCTTCCCCTTCCTTACACCCTTGCCTTTTCTCTCCCATCTCTCACCTTTCCCCTCCCCAGCACATATTTTCTTTCTCCATCCTTCTCTCTCTCTCCTTTGTGTTCCTCCTACTGGCACATTCTCCCTCCCTCCCTCAGCATACTCTTTCTCTCTCCATTGCCAGACATTGTGAGAAACAATGAAAAACCCTGGACATGGGCACTCAGAAGCTTACCATACCATACCAACACCGAGTCCAAAAACTCAAACTGCACCAACCCTATCTATGAAAAGTCAGCACTGCAAATATTCTAGAAGACCAGCACACCTCCAGTTGGGAAAAGATGTTACAGATTTATATGCAGAACCAACATGTAAACAAAATCACTCACCATGGTTACACAAAGAAAGCACAACCATGACCTCATAAAGAATAGGAGACTTTGGGGTATGTTTACTAAACTCCGTTGCTGTGCGGGTCCCCATTAGTGTGCGTGTGCCATATAAGGAGTGGGCGGTTCAGGCAGAAAAAAGAAACAAACCCGACCGTACGTGTGTGCATCGCGCTAATGTGCGGGGCCCACATTAGCGTGTGGGAAGGCTAAGTGGGGCGATGCTGCGCAGCCAAACAACAGAGCCATAGTACAACAATGAAGACACTGACCTATGGTGCAGGGGCCATGGGTTCAAACCCCCATTGCGCTCAACAAAAAAGACCAGCTGAGGCATCAACTTTTATGGGCAAAAGTGGTGTAGGAGGCATATTGATTATGGACGGCAGAAGGCGGCGCACTCTTTTTTTATACGGCATGAGGCGGCGCACTGTTCATTGTGGGCAGCAGATGGCGGCGCGCTGTTAATTTTGTGCGCCACAAGATGGCACGCCGATGGCTACAAGGCTGCGCGCTGCTGTACAAACACAGGACCAGAGCCACAGCACAATGGTGAAGACACTGAGCAATGGTGCAGGGACCAGGGGTTCAATCCCTCACAATGGCCAGTGAATAAAGGCTAGCTGAGGCAGTATGTTATATGTTGTGGAGTGCTGTAGGAGGCTTTCTAATTTTATTTTGTGATAACTACTAGCAAACGCACTCTCACAGCATATTAATATAAGGCGGCCCATAAGGCACATGTTACAGTGCACCGTCCGCCAAGGCACCCTAGAATGTCCCCTATAGGGCAGCATGTATGTTGCGACACAGGATAATGTATAGTGCACCCTATATGGCTGGCAACCGTAACGTGCCCTATAGGGCGCCCCATAAAGCACCCTCAGAGGCACCTTATGGGTACAGTACGCTGAGGGTGGTATTGCTGGCAGCAACATATGTACAGTAAATTAAAATAAATCTGTGGACACCCCTGTCACATAACCCCACAGTGGGTTTGAACCCATGACATCTGGCTGCACAGGCAGGGACGTAACCATTGGGCTACAGCTCTATAGCTGTAAGCAGCCCCTGGCTGGCTGCAGATAGCCTGTACGTCACCTCACTGACAGTCTGCTGTTGTGAACCACCCGTACCCATGATGCACTGCACATGCAAATCAGCTGTCCACGATTGAACACAGGATGGGAAATGCACCCCTAAAGCTCCCCGGCCTGGTAGGGGGAAGTGTCCGTGTGCACCCACACAGCACCTCGACCTGGTAGGGTGTCCTGAGTGGGTGGACAAATGGCAAAGAGTAGCTAAACACCATCACATTGTGCGGTTACTGTGCTCACCCTGAGTGTGAGATGTTGCGCCCAGGACCAGGTCCACAACACCAGCCATAGCTGAATGCAGCCATGACAGAGCTCCAAAGCAGCAATAACACTGTGGGATAGGTAGGTGCTGCATAAACATTTTGGAGATCTCTGTCTGGCTCAGTTGGGGGGATGGGACCCCCCGGATAAAACAGGGCTTCCCCTGATGCCAGTAGAGTGGACCATCAACCCCAGTCCTGCTAGGGAACAGACACCCTACATGGCAGTCCAAGCAGCTCCACACACACACAATATCAGACCAACATTAGGCCTGGATAGTCACAGATGCACCCCACCACTATCTGATATTCACCTGCAGCAAGCCATCAGCCACTGCACCCTGCAAGGCACTCCATCACAACACATACCAGCTGTAAACAGTCTGCTGGCTGGTCCTGATGGACATGCATGCACCCACAACTGGGGTGGCAGCACACACAGGCAGATAAGTCCATGAAGAGGCCCCCCACAGGACACCCATACATATCACATGGGAGAATCACAATATAGCACTATGGGGTTGCCTAGCCATGCTGCTGTCACTGCACACTCAGGGTGAGAGTGATCTCCCAGCAGCACATACAGAGGTCACCCTGTCTGTGTAGGTGATGGCCGGGCACTACCATGCCCCTGCCAGTGCCCTGTGCAGCTGCAACCTGGGCAGTCCACTCTGTCTGAGATATACCCATGGTCCCTTGCTACTCATTATGCACATTGGCAGGCCAATACTGGCAACAGTGTTGGCAGTGTGGGCTGTGGAAGGGGCTTGCAGCCAACACCCACTGTATAGACCAGGGGTGTCCAAACCTGTCCTGGAGGGCCACAATCCTGCCAGGTATTTGGGATAGCCCTAATGAATATGCATGAGATATACATGCATTAGAGATATCCTGCCAACGTGACTGGTGTGTGGCCCTCCAGGACTGGTTTGGAGATCCCTGCCTTACACCTCTGTCTGTTGGGTAAAATATGGGTGTTTCCCCCATGCTTATGTTCCCTGCAATACAGGGGTGTCTGTGCTATCTTTGTTTAGTGGTGGGTAAAATATAGGGACTGGGCTGGCAAGTGCCCCAGCTGGGATTTGAACCTCTGGTCCTCTAGGTAATGGCTCTGTCCACTGCACCACACTATGGCCACAGAGACAGTGCAGCCCCTGGAGGTAGTAAACCTGGCAGGATGGAGTCACAAACCCTGCTGTACGCATTTTTACTGTGGGCACATGCACCCTGTCTGGTGACAAACGTGCACATAAACCCCGGAAATGACCACGGCAAATGGGGGACACAATATCACCACGCTGGGCAACAGTGATATTAATGGGCAACCATAGAAGACACTCCCAGGAAAGCTCCAACAAAAAGGAAATGTTTTTGGAAGAGTCTCCGCTCCGTACACCTTTCCAAAAAACATTTATTTTTGCTGGAGCTTTCCTGGGTGTGTTTGTTGGTTTTGCCCATTACTATAACTGTTCCCCAGCTGACTTCCTATTTTTACAATGTTTGTTGTGGTCCTTTTCTATTTTTATTTCCACTTTTGGGCTGTGCACAAGTATCACACTGCTCACGTTTTGCAGGTTTCCCCGTTTTGCTGTACATTGCTGACGGAAATGGTTTCTCTTCCCTTTAAATGCATTCTACCACGAGTGATTCACTCGCGCTATTTTTTTTTGGAAATTCAGCACCGATAATGTGCGGGGCGCCTCTCCCCTCCCCTTCCCCGCCCATTAACCCCTTCTCTCCGCCCCTCCGGGGCCTTCCTCCGCCCTCCGTTAGCCTTTCCACGCCTCTATCGGACATTTGCGGGCCCGTACTTGTGCGGCACCCGTTACTGTGACGCGCAAGTGTGCGGGGCTTCATCGCACGTTTGCGGGGTGTTTAAGAGCACTTAAGTGCTGCTTTTAGTGCGCTATTTTGCGGCGCGCAAATTAGCGCTTTTTAGTAAACATGCCCCTATATTTCCATCTTCTGTTTCTTCACTCTCCCTGTCTTCTTCCCTTCCTCCCTTACATTGTCTCTAATATTGACCCTTTTGTTTCAACTTTTGTCTCCATTTATCTTATCTGCCTTTTTATCTACTTTTAGATAGAATCCTCCTCCCCTTCCAACCTTGTCTACCTCCACTCCCTACCTTACCTCTCTAGTCCTCCCATTTCCACCTGTCTCTTGTTCCATCACCAGTCTCATTCCTCTGCTTTTCAGCTGCTTTTGCTTTTCCAAACTCTGCATTCATCTCCTCCCCAGCCTTATCTGCTTCTAGCTCTTATTCACCAATACCAATTCCTTCCTGATAATTATCCCCTCTCCACCTTCAGTTTCTTTCTTGTGTCTTACTCCTTATCCAGGCTCCAATTCCTGCTTTTACTTCCTCACTTCCATTTTCACTCACCTTCTTCAAATACCTGTCCACTTTCATTGTTTCACCCTCTGCCTCTTGCTCCCCTTCCTCCCAGCATCCACTACCCCACCTCTCCCTTATCCATAGCACCTACTCCCCCACCTCTTTCCCTATATCCTTCTCCAGCATTTGCTTACCTGGCTCTCCTCCTTCTTGCCCCTGCATCATTCCTTCTGCTCTCCCTATCTACCTTCCACTGCATATACCCTTGATTTGACCTGCCACCATGTCTGTTCTCTTCCTTTTCACTCTCCAACATCAATGGTCTATTCCCACTGCCACCTGCCAGCATCTTCTCCCTTCTGCCAGCCTCTTTCTACCAGCCCCAGCATCAGAACATTCTCCTAAAAGAAGCCGCCATCTCCATTTAACCTCACACCTAGCATTTGTTTCTTTTCCCTTCCCCAACATCTGCCAGAGCCCCCTTCTCATCCCATGTCAGCCCAAGCCCCCTTCTCCCAGCCCTAGTATTAGATCCTTCTCCCACCATATCATCTCCCAGCATTAGCTTCCTTGTTTCTCTCCCTCCTTTAGCCAGCATATTGTCTCTTTCTCCTTCTTCCCTCCTCTATTGTGTCTAAAATCTCCCCTGAAACCTCTTGTCATTGCGGTCATTGCTTCTTCCTATTGCCCTGACAGTGTTACCATTGACAAAAAAGCAACAAAAATGCTGTGGAGCCTTGTCCTGAAGCACTCTGCAAAGCTCTGCTGGTCCTATTCCCTGTGGCAGCAGGAAGTGTGCATCAGAGGAAGTAGGACTAGCAGAGCCTTGCTATTCCATGCATCCTCTTCTCTTTCCATAATTAAATATTTCCTCATATTACGCCTGAGTCTATCTTTCATCTTCATCCTATGACCTCTTGTACCATTCCAGAGCTTTCCTTCAACTGAAAGAGGCTCTCCTCCTGTGCATTTATTCCATGGAGGTATTTAAGCATCTCTTATCATATCTCCCCTTTCCCAGCTTTCCTCCAAAGTATATATTTTAAGATCTTTAAGTCTGTCCTCATATGTTTTACGATGATGACCACATTATATTATATTATAATATCGCTGTATTGCTCTATGGTGTGACCACACCCATATCTTAAAAAGGATATAGCAGAATTAGAAAAGGTACAGAGAAGACCCACTAAAATAAAAACAGCAGTACATTATCTCCTCTTTATCTGCAGAAGTCCACGTAACCGTAGTTAATCCTCTTAATTTTTCATTAATTTCTGTGGTTTATCTCCTGCCACAGTGGGTCCATTAACAGACTCACCATGGCCTTTATCTGTGGCAGGGATGTTATCTGCATCTGCAGCAGTTGTACTATCGCAACCGCGATCGTTAGCCCTAGCGCGTAAGCTACAGGTGGGAATCTTTTTATCCTGGGCGACGTGCGGCCAGTATGTATTTTTTTTCTTCGTTCCTAACATACTTTAATTGTAGTGTCTCCTTGCTGAGATTTGGTATAGATGTTATACAACGGGGTCACCACGTGAAGGTACTCAGCAAGACTTGAGGAGGGAACTTTATTCTCTCCCCCTAAGAGACACACATCAATTCAACAGCTGCTGCACACCCCCAGGATCTCTTTACTTCTTGACATCACCTTAGCAGGGATGTCCCAATCAACATCTGATATATTGAAATCACCTATCAGTGGCAATTTGCCTTTCATAGCAATACTGTAAACGTCTTCAATTAAATCTATGCCCTCTTCCTCAGCCTGTGAGGAAGATCTATATGTCATGCCATTACAAATAGATGTTCCATTCCTGTTTTCCAGATTAACCCACAGTGCCTTCTCCTTACCTCGTAAACCTTGAAATTGTGCTGCTTTAATATTATTTTTTTACATATAGTGATACTCTTCCTTCCTTTCTTCCTACCTTGTCCTTCCTCAATAATTGCATGCCAATCACGGTTCTCCATGCATTCTTTTCTCTCATGCAGACACTTATAAAATTACTCCCATAATTGAAAGTGTTAAATGTAGAAATCGGGCAAATAATTCGAACATGATTCTGCTCAGTTTGTTCTGTAAATTTTCAAACTTTGCAAATTTCATCCATGTTTTCCCTCTGATTTTGCCTAGATATTAAATATGGTCTCAATATACTATATTTGAATGGTTTCAGGTTTTTTTGCAGACTGCCTTTCATGTTGTTTTCTTTGTAGCTTAATTATATGCTGCAGACTTATTCCCACAAATGAGCTTTAAATAAGTAATTATAAGAAATGAGCATCTGGATCTGCTCATTGGAGTCAGCGGGAAATAGGCACAAAGCCCTGCAAGAGAAAGTTTGTTTCTGTTTTGCACAGCCTGGGGGCTTGTGTGCTAAAGGGGCGCGAGTTTTAATGTGCATGCTAGGAATGTGTACTGCATGAATTTAGCATAAAACATGTTCACTGTAAACTTTATCAAGGGAACATATTCTAGAGAGGGATTATGACATCCTTAAGCTTATCAAGAGTTTATTTGTCTCAGACTGCTCTTCCATAGAGGTCAATCACTTTAAGGAATGGCAATATTGACTTGGAGCATTAGATACAGCAGTCGAGGAGATTAAATGACTCCTTCCTTTGATGCGATAAACATTTGTTGTTTTAGGAATATGTTGCCTGGTATAAGTAGTATAGAGGTAGATTTGTGAAGGGTAATTTTATAACAAGATGCCTAGGTTAAGGCAATGAAAGTGTACCTCTGTTGAGCCTATTTTAGGAATGCAAGTAAATGCTTACATACAGTATCTTTATGAAATATTAGTGTAAGTGGCAGAGATTGCACCTTAAATCCAGGCACCTTAAATTTAAACCTACTTTACATTCGCAAGTACATGGATAGATTAAGGTATTTTATAATCAATGGGTGTACTTGCTAACTTTGCCAGACCACACTCCCGGCTATATCTACCAGCAAAGGACATGCCTTTATGTCGAAGCGTATACATTTACTCTGGTTAGGAGTTTATAAGAGACCATTGCATGTTAATGCCTTTATACAATTACCTTCTAAGGGGATAATGTGTTAAAGTCATTTAGGCACGTATGTAGCCACAGCCACATCCACATATAAATGGCCTCTTATAAAGTGTATCCGTTGTCATGAGCATGATGTCCTTTGCTGGTAGGTGTAGCCAGCTAGGGAGTGGTCTGAGAGGAGAATGGGTAAAGCTCACAAGTATATGCATTAATTATGACAGTCTTCAATAGATTTTCATGGAATCTAGGAGGCAACCCAAAAACTTAGGAGCCAGCAGGTGAGATCTCTCTGACATCCCTCCCCAAAGCATACTGTCATCTCTGTGACAGGACTCACTTGATAGAAGATGCAAAGAGGCAATTTCATCTTTGCTTCACAGTATCTCCATGGTCTTGCACCCCTCTAGTCTCTCTCCTTCATGCAGTCTCTCTCTGTTTCTAATACCCCCAATACATCACCCTCTCTCTCTCATACCCTCTATCCTTCACCCAGGCTCTCTCTCCTAGTCCCCCATCTTTCTAGTGTCACTCTCATACCCATACCCTCGCCCTTCACCTAGTCTCTCTAATCTCTCTCATATACCCTCGCCCTTCACCTAGTCTCTCTAATCTCTCTCATATACCCCCGCCCTTCATCCAGTCTCTCTCTCTCATACCCTCTATCCTTCACCCAGGCTCTCTCTCCTAGTCCCCCATCTTTCTAGTGTCACTCTCATACCCATACCCTCGCCCTTCACCTAGTCTCTCTAATCTCTCTCATATACCCTCGCCCTTCACCTAGTCTCTCTATTCTCTCTCATATACCCCCGCCCTTCATCCAGTCTCTCTCTCTCATACCCTCTATCCTTCACCCCTCTCTCTCCTAGTCCCCCATCTTTCTAGTGTCACTCTCATACCCATACCAT
This sequence comes from Ichthyophis bannanicus, assembly GCA_033557465.1. Classification (NCBI taxonomy): domain Eukaryota; kingdom Metazoa; phylum Chordata; class Amphibia; order Gymnophiona; family Ichthyophiidae; genus Ichthyophis; species Ichthyophis bannanicus. The sequence continues at coordinate 562,124,112 of CM066036.1, forward strand.
CGCCCTTCACCTAGTCTCTCTAATCTCTCTCATATACCCCGCCCTTCATCCAGTCTCTCTCCCTCATACCCTCTATCCTTCACCCAGGCTCTCTCTCCTAGTCCCCCATCTTTCTAGTGTCACTCTCATACCCATACCCTCGCCCTTCACCTAGTCTTTCTAATCTCTCTCATATACCCCCGCCCTTCATCCAGTCTCTCTCTGTTTCTAATACCCCCAATACATCACCCTCTCTCTCTCATACCCTCTATCCTTCACCCAGGCTCTCTCTCCTAGTCCCCCATCTTTCTAGTGTCACTCTCATACCCATACCCTCGCCCTTCACCTAGTCTCTCTAATCTCTCTCATATACCCCCGCTCTTCATCCAGTCTCTCTCTTATCATCTTCCTGTCTCTCTCACATAACTCACATCCTTTATACAGTCTCTCTTGCACTCTTTCATACAGTACTTTGGGATCTTTTGGATCAATGGGGTCAAATCAACCTCTATTCCTGCCCCCCTTTGCCTTCGTCCTGGTAGATGTGTGAAGAAAACATTTGTAAGGCCTCTGTGGCCCACCCCAGTCTTCTCTCTTTGCTGTCTTCAGCTGCTGAAGAAATGGTACATTTCTTATTTCTTACTGCTATTTGGTTCTGTATGCTTGTGCTTGGTGGTGGAGGAATTTCAGGCCAGTCTCTTGTTTCAAGTCTTGCGAGACTTAAAACCTCAAGACTGGTCCAAACTAACTGCACCATCTGGCTCAGACTTACGGAGATCCAAATCGCGGTGGGGAAATAAGAAATGCTTGTAAGATAAAATCAGTAAAAAAACACATTGAGCTTGAAAATGAGCCAAATTGGACCGGGGGGATCCATAGAATACCCCTCCCTCACCCCCCAAAAATGGCCCAATGTCTTTCAATGGGAAGAGTTCCAGATTCTGTAACAGAGAAACTTACATACAGAGAAACAGCACTTACAGAATTCCTCCTTTCAAATGCCTCTCCCTGTGCTCTACTCTCCCAACTCCCCAAACTGCCCACATGCCCCAAAACGACCCCCTTCCTATGACTGCCCCATCGCTAGGGCTCCAAGGTGCAATTTCTAGGCAGCACGGTGACCTGGATCCTGGGATTTCTAGAGCACTGCATTCTGAACTACATGAATCTACATGCATACTTGCGTACTTTATACAGCATTCCAACCTGCATTTAAGGTGTAATCTCTGCGTCATATGCTAGTATTTTATATGGACACATGGGGCATGTTTACTAAACCATGCTCGCCTCTAGTGTGGGGTTGAGCACACTATGCTAAAATGCAGCATGGAGTTCCATGCAAAAAATCCCACACCAAATGGTTAGTGCATGAGTAAGCAAAGACAATGCAGGTTAGGGCGTAATGTAAGCATTGATGTGTATCGTGTTTAGTGCAGGCTTTTTGGTAACTGCCTAATGCTACCAACATACCAATGGCAGAGGGATGATGTATACACCCCCTGAAGTTGGCATGGGCCTTTTTGATGGTTTTGCAGCCCAAGCACCCGCTAACAGCACTCTTGTTAGTAAACGTGCCCCACAGGCACCTGTGTCTTTGTAAAAGTAGCATCTAAATATCCACCTATTTGCCCTCTTAAAGTAGGCACCCCCTTATGGAATGACCCTCTACAAAAGCTATGCACCAAGTATACATGTAGGAATGGCAATTCATGCAGATATCGAAAGATACGGATCTGCTGCTAGTTTATAGTAGTGGAAATAAGAGAGTGTAATGACTAGCAACAGCTTGAGTAATAGTACAGAAGGGCAGTAGTGCTGAACTAAGAGATCAGGTAGGCAGACAGGACAGTAGGGGTGGGGTAGGGGACATGCAATGAAGCTACAGGGTAAACTATTTAAGACTAATAAAAGAAAATATTTTTTCACTCAACGTGTAATCAAACTCTGGAATTTGTTACCGGAGGATGTAGTAAAGGCTGTTAGTGTAGCTGGGTTTAAAAAAGGTTTGGACAAGTTCCTGGAGGAAAGGTCCATAAACCATTATTAAGAAGTGACCGAAGATATCAATGCTTGACCCAGTACAAGCATTGTGGAACTTGTGTCTCTTGGGGAAACCTCTAGGTACATATGACCTAGATTGGCCACTGTTGGAAACAGAATACTGGGCTTGATGGACCTTGGTCTGACCCAGTATGGCATATCTTATGTTCTTATGGGTAGTTTGCTGGGCAGTCAGGCAGTTGCAGGGATTAGTTTTTGGAGGATGGGGCTGTTTGTGGGGTGGTGGTCAGGAATTTGCAGGGGTAGATTTTCAGTATGGGGCAATTTTTGAGGTGGTAGGGAAGTTGCAGGGGATAGGTTTTGGGGTGGCTTAGTTTGTGGGGTGATGTGGAAATGTCAGTGAATTGTTTTTATGGGTAGGACAGTTTGTGGGGTGATGGGGCATTTACGGGGGCTAGATTTCGGGAGAGCAATTTGCAAGGTTGGAGGGAAGTTATGGGGGAGGGGGTAGTTTTGAGGGTGCAGGATGGTGGGTGATTTCATGGGATAGTTTATGGGGGTGGGCGAGTTTGCAGGGGGGTGGGGCAGTTGGGTAGTTTGGGGGTGGTGAAAGTTTTTGGGGAGTGGAGTAGTTGCAAGGGATATATGACCTCTATTGGTTTTTAACTTCTCTTTAAACTTAGGTAAATCTGATTTGTTACAGAGATCCAGGGGAAGGGCATTCCATATTTATGCTTCTCTAACCAAGAAAACCCTCTCTCGGTATTTTACAATCGGACCTCCTTCACACTTGGGATGCACAAAAGATTTCCATCTTGAGCCCATAATCTGTATCCTGAACTATAGCCTTGAATCTTAGTTTACAAATAAACTAGAGTTTGGCTCTTAACCTTAAAGATCAACAATTAAATTTTATATTGTATCCAATATTGTTCAAGCTATCAATGCCACTTTGCCAGTGGTGGTGGTATATGGCCAAAACTTGATTACCTCACTACTATCCATACTGCAGCATTTTGAATCAAGTGTAGCCATTGAATTCTTTTCTGAGGTAGGCCCTTTAATAGCATATTGCAGTAGTCTAGTCTGGGCAACATCAAAACTCTTGCCACTGCAATTAAGTCAGACTGTGCAAAATATGGCTGTGATGTAACATTTTAAAACCAAAAAACAGCCCTGAACTGTTTTTATAATTTTTGCTATCTGAACAATCCAATGTTTGAATCTCTCTTCAGCAGAAACTCTTTTTCTTCTCCCTCAGTTGATCTAGAACTCTTTTCCCTGTACCTCATCTACACATTACATTCCGGAGATTAGCCTGGCTCTGGGGTAATGCACTTGGAACTGGAATACACTCTGAAAGTTCTTGATTTGAAACTCTCCTTCCTACAAGCCTAAATTTGGCTTCTAGAATCTTTCTCCTACATTTTCCTATGTATCATGACAGCCAGTTCCTCTCCAGCACTCTAAAATATTATCTAGGTGATGAGTGAGGTCTACCAAGTTCAAACTAGGCAGGTATGTTACCAAGGGGTATGTTTACTAAACTGCGGTAATCGTACATAACGCACGTTATGTAACGTTAACGATCGTTAGCGCATCATAACGCATGTTATGATGCGCTAACGATTGTTAATGTTACATAACGCGCGTTATGATGCACTAACGATCGTAATGCCCCGCGGCGCGGTAAAACACCGCAGAAGGTGGAGAGAGGGCGGAGAGAAGGGGTCAGTGGGCGGAGAGTGGGCGGGGAGAGGCTCCCCTCACACTAACGCGCTGATATTCAGAGCTGAATTCCAACGCGAATGAAAACCTGCCGTTAAATTCACATTACAGGGGAGAGAAACCATTTCAGTGTCAGCAATGTACAGCCCAGGCAGGGAAACCAAAAAAAAAAGTGATAAGTGTGATACATGTGCACAGAACAAAAGGGCACAGAAACACTGAAAATGACCCCAACAAACCGGAAAAAAACAATAACCAAGCTGGCCAATAGTGGTATCAATGAGAAACATCAACCAGCCCCCCCCCCCCCGAGTAAGCTCCATAGAACAGATATAAATCGTGGAAGGGTCTATACTCCGTCCCCATACAAGGTGAATGAGCCCACAGTGAAATAGCACTGCTCAGGGTTTTCCCTACCATCGGACAGGGTTCCTATGGCATGCACATGTCCCGCAACATCAGGGCGGGCATATCAGAACGGCAACTGGACAGATACCGGAGAAGGGGATACAGAGGGCCGCAGGCGGCACATGCTGTGGTGGAGCTGGGCCACAGTGCGGACTAGGGTGATGCCTAGGTGGCCCATACGAATGCTGAAACAGCGGAGCAGCCAGACAGCAACTGCTGAAGGCCCAACATGGGCACGAGTGTGTTTCCCAAAGTGTCACAGGGGATAGTACCCAACAGCTACCCCCAAGGGCACGGAACATTGGCAGGCGGGGCTGGGGGGGAGATTGGACATCTATGCAGGCACCCCTACCCCAGAACCCGCACCATAGGCAGCCGCCTACCTGCACACTGGATGGCCTGAGACTGCGCACCACCAGCTCCACCAGTAGAAGGGCATGTCAGCATGGTGGCTGAGGGATACTGGTGGTGGAGGGGGCAGTGGCAGCTGGCCAGAGCAGACCGTGGCCTAGCCCTGTGTAGGTGGGTGCCATGCACTGCAACAGACAGGCCCTGTCTGACCAACAGTCATGGTATCACCAGGGAATGCACCATCTCTGTGATAACATGGTGGTGCAGTGCACAAAACCAGTGTATTCAGAAGCAGAAAGTCACAGGTTCAAGTCCCAGCAGTGGTTTCCACCAACCCAGTCCTCATATTTCACCCACTACTATAACGTGCTAATACAGACAGAACCTTTCTTGCAGATGACGTAAACATGCCCAAAACACCTACATTTTACCCTACAGAGCACAGACACCATAAACATGCACATTACCTAGAGCAGAGCCTCCCAAATGCAGTCCTGGAGGGCCAAACACCATTCCGGTTCCATGCTGCCTCTGATAAAGATGCCTGTGCTGCATTTCTATGCGCCACCCCCAAGGTATGCAGATGTATCTCATGCATATTCATGAGGGACAGCATGAAAACCCAAACAGTGTTTGGCACACCAGGACTGGAGTTGGGAACCTCTGCCGTAAAGCAGCAGCCAACAGGGGCAGACACACCCGCACCCACAGGCCCCCTTATCCAAAGCCTCCTGGAGAGGCAGGACTTTGGGCTCTGCGTGCATCTCCCAATACTAGCACTTGCATACCTTAGTAATGCCACCCTAAACCTGGGAATATGGTACACATCTATCAAAAGGTTGCTATGATTACTGGCAGATAGCAATTCCTAGGTTAAGTACAATTTTCTGAGTGAGCTGCATCATAGCAACCTTTCTGATGTCTGTGGAGTGTGCTACAGGTCTTGTGTCTGACAGTGTTTACCAACCTGGGGAGTGCCTCCTACAGTATTGCGTACCATAGCCATGCCTGCACTGTGCCCAGGACTGGTGTGGTGGCCTGGGCTGCCCAACACCTCTATAGTTGCACAATGCTGGCATAGGTGTGGGGAGTGTGTGTCTGTCTATCCAGTGTGTGGTGGCTGCCAACACCCTCCACAGCCCACACTGCTAGTACTGTTGCCAGTATTGGCCTGCCAAAGTGCATAATGAGGAGCAAGGTACCATGGGAATAGCCTGGATAGGGTGGCCTGGCCTGGCCGCATCTGCACAGGGCATAGGGCAATGGCTCGGACATTGTAGTGCCCGGTACCACCTGCACGGACAGAGTGGCCACAGCATGTCCTGCTGGGAGGTCACTCTCACCCTGACTGAGCAGTGACCACGGCTTGGCTAGGTTCCCCCATAGTGCTGTATAGTATTTTTCTCATGTGATATTTATGGGTTCTCTTTTGGGGCCCGATCACTGACTTATCTGCTTGGTGTGTATGCTGATCTCCCAGTTTTGAGTACACGCATCTCCTCCAGGACCATGCATTATGGATTAGCTAGCAGACTGTTTGCAGCTAGTATGTGTGTTGCTGGAACACCTTGCAGAGTGCAGCGGCTGGAGGCTTGCTGCTGGAGAATGTCAGATGGGGGGGGGGGCGCAGCTCTGCATTTCTAGGCCTTCTGTCTGCTATTGCTTTATGGATGTGTACAGCTCTGCATTGCCTGCCCTGTAGGGTGTTTGATCCCTAGCAGGACTGGGGTGATGGTCCCCTCTACTGCCACCATTGCAGTGGGGTAGAAAGTGGATCTGTTGGCGGGTGATCCTGTTCCCCCACCCTGAGCCCCAGAGGGTGCGTTGGGTGGTGGTATGTAATTTTCCTGTGGGTCCCAACACCCCCATTCACTTACATCATATGACCATGGCACCCACACAGGGTATGCACTTTTCTGGGTGCATCATAGTCCACAAGGGCTAGATGTGACATACAGATGAACACAGGCATATCCTAGGAGTGTTTGCAAGGACTACCTATCACACATTGGCACTGATGGGGACCTGCAGCATAGCCCATCTCAGCAAAGCCGGGTACTGTGAGAATGGTGCTGGGCACCATACCTCTCCCTCAGGGTGAGCACAGGACCCGCACACTGTGACGGTCTGTAGCTACTCTGTGCCACTAACACACACCGTCGGCACCCCCTACCAGGCTGAGGTGCTGTGGGGTGCATACCCCATCTTGTGATAATCTGTAAACTGCTGATTTACATGTGCTGTGCATCCTGGGTACGGATGGGTTGACCCTATCCTGGTAACCACAGCAGAATGTGGGTGTGGTGCCGTGCAGTCCTCCTGTAGCCAGCCAGGTGTTTGTTAGCAGCTCTAACCCACTGGTTATTTCACTGCCCATGAAGCCAGAGGTCATGGGTTCAAAACCCACAGTGGGGTTCATCGATAGGGCTGCCTTAGGCATTGTCTATTTTTATTGTATATTAGTGCTGCCAGCAGAAACACCCTCAGGGTACTGTCACCTTAAGGTGGCTCATAAGGCGCCCTATAGGGTGCCTTATACGGCACCCTATAAAGCGCCTTATAAGGTGCCTTATATGGTGTCCTATAGGGGACATTATAGGGTGCCTTGGCAGACAGCGCACTTTATAATGTGCCCTATGGAGTGCCTTCTAGGGTGCCTTATGTGGCACCTTAGATTACGCCACTATGAGGGTGTGTTTGCTGGCAGCACTATTAAAGTACAACTAAACTTCCTCACAGCCCAATACTTAACCCTTTCCAGGCCAAGCCCAAAACGTTCGGGATCCAAACTTCTGCCTAAATATTCCTATCAAATGGTATATAATACATGACCATGGCAGAGGGAACGTCACTATTGGAACATATTGAATAAGATGGGTACAATTTTCCTGACATATGCAAACATTAACCTGGCTGCAGAATGTGGATTAACATATTATAGTGGGTCTTCAAAGGGTTACACATGACACCTCAGCCAGCCTTATTCATTAGGCACACTGGGGAATCAAACTCATGACCCTTGTACCAGCAGTCTGTGTAGTAACCATTGTGCTACAGCTCTGTTTCTGTATTTGGGTGTCTGCGCACCTTCTTAAGCTTAACGCGCAGTAACGCGCCCTGTAACGATCGTTGCTGCGCGGCGCCTTATAACGAGCGTTATCGGTAACGATGTACCGCCCATGTCCTTTTTTGGCATTTCTTCCACTAACGCGGCTCCTAACGCGAATCACACTAATGCAGTTTAGTAAACATAGCCCTCTGTGAAAAAGAAGAGGTAGCCCCAATTTTGCTGCTGGATGATTTACTGCATCTTTTTGTTTTTATATATTTTAGATGTTTACCTTATTTAGTTACCTTATTTAGTTTATTTTTGTTTATTCTGTTTGCCAATGATCTATAGTTCTACTATTTCTTTAAAATTAGTCAGGATAATTTTACTTTATTTGTGCAAGGCCACTCATGATCTCCTATTATGCGCAATTTGTTTCTCAGACCTTGTACAGTGTGGAATTCTAAATATCAAGATTCAAATCTGCATTGGAGGTCAGAAAACAACACTCAAATTCCCTTAAGAGGCAAGCTTATATTATAAAATTATAACCTGTGACTATTTCAAATATATTGATTATCAATACACACATACTAACAGGCCGATGCCGAAAACTAGTGCGGTCTTTAAGGATGTTTAAGTTAACGTCAAATACAGAAAAGAGACGGACCTGTGGGTAAACAGCGACTGAAAAACTAGTGCACAATTAATGCCAAGAGTATTTAAATGTAGGCAAATGAGCTGCACATACTAAACTGGTATGAAAATAATGGCTGCGCCCAATACAGAGACAGGAGTAGAGGATTTTGCAACCAGCCTTAGCATGGCCTGGGTCTAAGGTGGCTTAAACACTAGCGCATGCCCCCAAAAGTATTTTGACAGGCTTTCCCTGATGCCTGGATCATCTTCTCCTCAGATGATCAAAGCATTGCGCAAAGCCCCTGATGCCATCCAAATACTGAAGCAAGTTGTTGCAAGAGAGAGAGGAGATGACTTTAGAATATTTTTTAAATATTTTTTAAGTATGAGCATTTTCCCATCTTTTCATATGCCCCTGAGGAAACTCGGAGTGAAACATGTAGAAGGTACCGAAGGACGACGTTGGGACTAAAGCTGATTAAAGCTGAGAGATAAGCAAACTATCTAAGTTAAGTTAACCTGCATGGGAGCATAATATGGTCTAGTTACCACCCACAGTCTTAAAGATCTCTTCATATCATGATTAAAGGACAGAGTGAAATATAATTTTGAGCTATTAGAGAGAGAAGTTGCATATTAAATTCATGAAAGAGGTCGTTGATGCGAACAGGCACATTGACTAGACTGATTTTTTTGTCTAGAGCAGTGCAATTGAGTCTGAGACCTCCTTTAGTAGTAAAAGTGAGGTAACTATTACTGTAAGTGACATATTTATAAAGTTAAGGAGTCTATTTTTACTCTCCGAATGATACTTGAGTGGACATTTACTAGTTAGTTGACATTAACGCCATTCAGTAAAATAAGACCACACGTAGTTGTTTTACAATCAAAATACTGAAAGCAAATCCCTGATGGCCCAATGGCCCCAATCCCCCCATCCAACAGTATTTTGATGGCATCAGTGGCGATCCAGGCATTGGGAGGCTATCAAAGGCATCAGTGGCAATCCAGACATTGGGATGGCATCAGTGGCGATCCAGGCATTGGGAAGCTATCAAAATACTGCCGGGGCTGATTCCCTGACAACAGCGAATCACTGGTAGCCCAGTGGCCCCCACCTGACTAAAAAATAACATTAAATCTTGTGGTCTAGCAGCCCCAAAGCCTCCCAGCCCCCACCCAACTAAAAGATAAAAGACCTGGTTACCTAGCAACCCCAAATCCCCCACCCTCCCTCCTGGTACCTTTAGAAATTAGTGGGAGCACCACTCACATATTCCTGCTCCTGGCCCTTCATTTTGAAAAATGGCAGTGCCTGGCCCTGCATAGTGCATCCTGGATTGCACCGAGTGAGGTCAGACTGCCATATAAGGTAGAATATTCCTTATATGGCAGTCTGACACTGCCCGGTGCATCCCAGGATACACCGCGCAGGGCTAGGTGCCGCCATATTTCAAAATGGCAGACCAGGGGAGGAGCGCATGGGCGGCGCTCCTGCTCATTTCTAAAGGTACAGGGAGGGGGTAAGGGGTTCGGAGTTGCTAGACCACCAGGTATTATTTTATTTTTTAGTCAGGGGGGTGGAGGTTTCAGGGCTGCTAGACCACCAGGTATTATTTTATTTTCTAGTTAGGTGGGGGCTTTAGGGCCACTAGACCACCAGATATTTTTTTTTAGTCGGGTGGGGGGTGGGGTGGGGGCCGCTAGACCACTGGGGATTGCTTTTAATTGGGTAGTGAGGGATGAGGGCCACCGGGGATTCGCTTTCTGTCGGGGCACCAGCATCCAACAGTATTTTGATAGCATCGGGGGCTTTTCCTGATGCTTGGATCACCCCCCTGATGCCATCAAAATACTGTCAGGGCTGATATGCAAATTAGCAATGCAGTGCCCATTTCTCTTGGTGGTATAATAGCTGACTTCATGTGCATATGTGTTTGGTTTGGTCTCCTAGTTTAACACTGCCATTTGCACCAGGTTTAACAAATGGCTGATGAGTGTGCTGTTCTGAAGTCCAATATCAGAGAGTCTTTGTAACAAGTAATGGTGTGGTAGGGAGTCGAAGGCAGAGGAAATGCTGAGAAATATTAGGATGTAGCCACTAGTGGTGTTTTGCGAGCAGGTTAAGAGCATGTTTAGTAGGGAGGTGATGAGGGTTTTGACCCCATGATGCTGTCTAAACCCATGTTGGTGTGGGTCCAGAGGAGTATGTTCAGTGAGTTGATCTTGCAGTTGTGCAAGGAGAATTTTCTTTATTACCTTGGAGATAACTGGGATGCTGCTTATTGGTCTATAGGACTTAGGGGAACTGGAGTCAAGCTTTAATGGATTTTTCATGCACATATGCCAGTACATGAACATAAAATGCCCCTTATAATATTAATCTTGAGTATAAATAAGCCCTATGACAGGTAGGCACGGGGCTTTTTTGGATGGGGTACACGGTGGAATGGAGAACTGGCACCTTTTTTCATTGCCTGCTAAAATTGAAAAATGGCTCTCATGTATTAATGAAAGAACCCTGCATATGAGTATTGGCACCTTTTTTCCTAGGAAAAATGCACTGAATAAGCATGTACTTGTATGCGACACAGGTATAGGTGTGTTCAGAGGAGAAATTGGGACAGAGTGGGAGCAAAGTAATGAAGTATGCATGTAAGTTATAAAATACACACCTAGCGTGTTCTTTAGCTACATATGTTTACACCTGTTCCTGGGCTTGATGGACATTTGGTCTGACCTAGTATGGCATATCTTATGTTTTTAGATTTTTATGCATGTGGTAACTATAGAGTGTGCTCTAACTGCAGGACAGGCACTGCATTTATTTAATGATATGTGCATAAATATCATTTATATGCTAATTTTCCAAGATATCCATTTACACATGTTACACATGCAAAAGCTGAAACCAATGCCCAGAAGTAAAATATATGTGAATATTCAAACATGCGGCAATTTATACATGCACTGTATATTAAAAAATATACCCATAAGAGCCACATACAGGGGATGTGGCATAGTCCATGCCAAACATATAGGAGTTGATACTCAGCTTGCTGCAGTCAGGGTTTCCAAGATATCTAGATGAAACCAATTTAAAGATTCATAGAATGGAAGAAGGGGGACAGACCTTCTAACAACAAGGCAAGTTATTGCATGGCTTATCTTTTCTGGAAGATATGGCTATTTTTCTTCTTCAGTTTCCATTTCAATAAATAAGAAAATCTCAGTTGCTGGCCCTTTAAACCAACACACTAAGTTCTGCTGTGATACTATTTACAGTATCTTGCGTCAGCAGTTAGGTTTCCAGCCGTGTACAAAAACTCACTGAAGATCAAGATCAAGATCAGCTGATGTCAAGAGAAAAGACAATTCCACTTTGATTTAATAGATGTAGTGATGGCGAATGAAATGTTTGAGAAACAATAACGGGCACCTGGATTCGGTATACTTGAACAGAGTGGCTTGTGCTGTTCCGCATGGGAAAAGCAGAAAGAGCTACTCAACATTCATTTCCACAGCTGTTGGCATCTGGGATGTCTGAGCACTGCACAACTGAGGCCGTTTGACCTTTTCCTAAGTCAGTAGAAATGTGTGGCACAGTGAGTTTTATTGAGAGACTGGCACACGTTTCTTAAACTGGACACATTGTCTTTGAATGAAAGCAAATTATGAACCACCAGTGACCAATTAATGCCACAGTACTATTAGATAACACATTTCTCTAAGAAATATAATGACACTGATTGGACAGTTTATAAAACACTGGAAGTGGTGAATTTTTTTTTTTTTTTGGAATATTAAAGCAAGTTTCAAAGACACATTAAGATGCATCCACAAAATGGAAGCCAATTAACTGAAAAACTATTTTTTGAAGATGATTACAGTTAAGTGGGCCACTGACAAGAATATTTTACTTTCTTTTAAGCTACTGGCTCAGATTCTGGCCATATAAACTGTAACAAAGTGAAAAATGGCAAAGAAATGATGGATCATTTCACCAAGTGACCACTTGTAAGTTACTATCCAGAAACAAACACCTAGGGGTATGTTTACTAAACCGTCTTAACGTCGCAGCGGTGGTATTATCACGTGATAAGTGTCGTTATCGTGTGATAATGTAACATTATCGCACGATAACATCACTTATCGTGCGATAATGTAACATTATTGTGTGATAACGTCACTTATCGCGTGATAACGTGGTGGCGGCGTTAAGGCACACTAACGCTGTGAAATCCAGGTCTGAAGGGTGGAGTAAGACTTCCCAGAGGGCGGAGAGAAGGGTTCAATGGGTGGAGAGTGGGCGGGGAGAGGCTCCAGGCACACTAACGCTGTGAAATCTGGGTCTGAACACTAATGCTAGTGAAACCCTCGCGTTAGGCACATTTGCAGGAAAGACAAACCATTTCAGTCAGCAATGTGCAGCAAAGGCAGGGAAACCCAGAAATGTGATAGTTGTGATACATGTGCAGAACCAAAAAGGCAAATAAACATATAAAATGACAAGAACCACATTTAAAATCCCAATAACCAAGCTGGCCAATAGTGATATTAATGATAAACATAAAGCAACACTACTGACAAAGCGTATAAATTAAGATATCATATTTGGAAAGGTCTATGCTCTGTCCCCCTACAAAGTGAATGATCCCACATTGAAATAGCGCTGATCAGGGATTCTGTTATTTAGATTGGGCAGGTTTGTTATGGCGTGCACATGTGCAGCAACAGCAGAGTGGGCATGTAGGAAAGGGAAACTGTACTGATGCTGTAAATGGGATACAGGGGGCTGCAGGCGGCACATGCTGTGGGCCAGCTGGGGCACAGTGCGGACTAGGCAGATGCCTAGGTGGCACATAGGAATGCTGAAACTGTAAAGCAGCAAGACAGCAACTGATGAGGGTCCAACATGGGCACGAGTGTGTGTCCCACAGTGTCATAGGGGATATTACCGAGCAGGTACTCCCAAGGGCACATAACATTGGCAGGCGGTGCCGGGGGAAAGCACGCATGTACATGTAGGCACCCCTACCCAAGAACCCACACCATAGGCAGCTGCCTACTGGCACACTGGATGGCCTAGGACTGTGCACCACCAGCACCACCGGCATAATGGCATGGCAGCATGGTGGCGGAGGGGTGCTGGTAGTGGAGGGGGCAGTGGCATCTGCCCACAGCAGACCATGGCCAAGCCCTGTTTAGGTGGGTGCCTGCACTGCAACAGACAGGGTCTGTCTGACGAACAGTCATGGTATCCCCAGGGAATGAACTGTCCCTGTGGCAACAGTGTGGTGCAGTACACACAGCCAGTGTGTCCAGAAGCAGAAAGTCACAAGTTCAAGTCCCAGCTGTGGCTCCTGCCAACCCTGTTCCCATATTTTACCCAGTACTAAACCATGGTAATAAAGACGGAACCTTTATTGCAGATAAAATAAATATGCCTCAAATGCCTATATTTTACCCAACAGAGCACAGACACCATAAACATGTGCAATCCCTAGAGCAGAGTTTCCCAACTGCAGTCCTGGAGGGCCAAACACCATTCAGGTTTCATGCTGTCCCTAATAAATATGCCTGTGCTGCATTTGTATGCACCACCACCATTGTATGCAAATATATCTCATGCATATTCATTAGGGACAGCATGAAAACCTGAACAGTGTTTGGCCCACCAGGACCGGAGTTGGGAACCTCTGCTCTAGAGCAGCGGCCAACAGGGGTATAAACACCAACACCCACAGGCTCCACTATCCAAAGCCTCATGGAGAGTCAGACTGTTGGGCCATGCGCGGAGCAGCATCTCCTAATACTGGCACCTGCATACCTTAGCAATGCCGTCCTAAACTTGGGAACACGTTCCACATATATCAAAAGGTTGCTATAATTAATGTCAGCTAACAAATCCTAAGTTAAACACAATTTGTTGAAAGAGATTCATCATAGCAACCTCTCTGATATCTGTGGAGTGTGTTTCAGTTATTGATTCTGGCAGTGTTTACCACTGGTGTGGTGGCCAGGGCTGCCACAAACCTCTATATTTGCACAATACTGGCATAGGTGTGGGAGTGTGGGTCTGTCTATCCCAGGGGTGTCCAACCCTGTCCTGGAGGGCTGCAATCCTGGCAGATTTTTGGGATAGCCCTAATGAATATGCATGATATATATATATGCATTAGAGATACCCTGCCAACCTGACTGGTTTGTGGCTCTCCAGGAATGGATTTGGAGACCCCTGCCTTACACCTCTGTAATTTAAGATTGTGAGTGGACAAGGTGCGGATGTCCTAGACATCAAAAGGGTAGATGGAATTTGTGATATTCCGCCTCAATTCTCACCACCACCAAAAAGTTGTCTTATAGACAACATTTTGGTGGTGGTGAGAAGCAAGGACGAGTGTGACAAATGCTATCTACCTTTTTTGATGTCTAGGACATCTGTACCTTGCCCACTCACAATCTTAAATGACAGAGGTATAAGGCAGGGGTCTCCAAATCCAGTCTTGGAGGGCCACAAACCAGTCAGGTTGGCAGGATATCTTTAATGCATATATGTCTCATGGATATTTATTAGGGCTATTCCAAAAACCTGCCAGGATTGTGACCCTCCAGGACAAGGTTGGATGCCCCTGGTCTATCCAGTGTGTTGTGGCTGCCTACACCTTACTGAGCCCACATTGCTTGCACTTGTTTCCAGGGTTAGCCTGCCAATGTGCATAATGAGGAGCAAGGTACTGTGGGTATGGCCCGGACAGGGTGGCATGGGCAGGATGTATTTGCACAGGGTATAGGGCAATGGCTGGGACATTGTAATGCCCGACAGCCACCTGCATGGACAGGGTGGCCACAGCATGTCATGCCAGGAGGTCGCTCTCACCCTGACTGAGCAGTGACCACAGCATGGCTAGGTTCCCCCATAGTGTTGTATGTTATTTGTTTCAAGTGATATTTATGGGTTCTCTTTTCTGGGGTCCAGTCACTGACATACCTGTGTGTACTGATATCCCAGTTTTGGGTGCACACAGTTCCTCCAGGAACATACACTATGTACTAGCTAGCAGACTGTCTGCAGTTAGTATCTGTATGGCTGCACCACCTTGCAGGGTACAGCAGGTACACACTGACTGTTCTCTCCTGGTTGATGTCATGTTGTAGTGGGGGACAGCTGAGCTGACTGGGCCTACTACCTATCTGCCAGTGGCTGTGTTCCAAGTGCAGATCCTCAGCAGCTGTCTGTTTGCCACCAGGACTGGGGTTGCTGGTCCCATAGCCCCCTTTACAAAGGGTGGGAGTGTGGGTCTGTTGGGGGGCAGATCATGTCCCCCACCCTGACCGAGAGAGGGTGATTTGCTAAGTATATTGTTACCATGTAAGCCCTGACACACTGCTCCCTAAACAGGTGACCGTAGCAAGCACAGTGGATATGCACTATGTTGTGTGCATCATGGACCACAAGGGCAAG
The DNA here is from genome assembly GCA_033557465.1 of Ichthyophis bannanicus. NCBI lineage: Eukaryota > Metazoa > Chordata > Amphibia > Gymnophiona > Ichthyophiidae > Ichthyophis > Ichthyophis bannanicus. The sequence continues at coordinate 562,139,732 of CM066036.1, forward strand.
ACATGACTGGCAATTACAAATGGACACAAATATCTGTCACTCATTGTCACTGATGGAGACCTGCAGCACAGCCCAGCTCAACCAACCCGGGTACTGCGGACCTGGTGCTGGCCACTCCACCTCACCCTCAGGGTTAGCACAGAACATGCACAGTGGCATGGCCTGTGGGTACTCTGTGCCAGTAACATGCACAGTGATTTCCCCTACCAAGCTGACGTGCTGTAGAGGTTCATACCCCATCTGGTGAGCAGATGTAGACTGCTGTTCTGCATGTGAATTGCATTATGGGTACTGCTGGTTCTATTCTATCCTGGTAGCCACAGCAGACAGTTTTATGGTGACGTGCACTCTTTCTATAGCCAGCCATTGGTATGATAGCTCCTGTAGCTATGTAGCACAATGGTTAATGCAATGACTTCAGTAGCAAGTATCATGGGTTCAATTCCTCTCTGTTCCCCTTTTTTTTTATGGCTGTCCTACACAACTACGTTTCATTCGTGTAACAGTCATATCTGTGCAGATCTGTGCTGCCGCCACATTATACCCTCATCACTGTTGCCATCCATCCTTCTGTCCGTCTATGTGTGTGTACCAGCTGTGTGATGTCCTGCCCTAATGTGCAGGCTGCTACCCCATATTCCTGCACTGGCACACTTTTCTGCATTGCTGCTCTTCATGCTTGCCTCTCCTGTGTCTGCTCTGCATGGCACTGCTCTCCTCTGTCCTCCTGTCATTGCACTTATCCTGCCACCTCTACCTCCTCTGGTGGACATGTATCCCCATCCTCTGCCACACACTGTCATTCTTGCACTGTACATTACCATCACCCTGTACATCGGTACAGCTGCCCCCGATATGTTTGTCCACTTTACCTGCTGCCACATGGGCTGCACGCAGATTTGGCTGGTCCATGAACTCTGTCATCTACTTCCTTCCATCACTTATTCATTGCCTTTCCTTGGTGCTCTGTGCAATGTTATGGTTACATCTGTGTTTGAGCCATACATTTCATGCTTGTGACTTTGGGGCACCTTTGTGCCCCTGGGCACCATCTCCTGTGTCACCTTGGCATCCCTGGGGCATCTTTCGTGGCACCTTAGGTTTGGCCAGCTTATGGGGCGCCTTATATGCTGCCTTGGAGAGTGCCAACCTTTCCTGCTGCCCTCTGGGGCACATTATGACCTGCCTTGGATGACGTGGTGTTTTATGATGTGCCTTATGGTGCGCCCTAAAAGTTGCATTAGGTTGCGGCACTGGGGTGAGGCTTTTTTGGCTGGCAGTGCAAATTGTTGGGATGTATCTGACTGTTACAAGCAGGAAAAGGGATTGCCTCAGACAGTCTTTTAACTGAGCCCACTGAGGGATCAAACTCATGACCACTGTATCAGCAGTGAATGCATTAACCAGTGTGCTACACCTCTGTTGCTGTGATTGCAGGTTAGTGCACCTAATTAAGGTTAACGAGCGTTAATGTGCCACAACTCCCTCTATCGCGCGATAACGGACTTTATCGCACGATAACCCGAATAGCTACCTTAAAACCAGAACACCCACTACCTTATATGGCATTCGTCACAGTAAGACTGCAACTAACGCCAGTAACATTAAGATGGTTTAGTAAACATACCCCCTAGTCATTAATTTATATGTCCATTTTAATTGATTTCATGTTAAATCCTTTTAAAATTATTTTTTAGTCAAAGTCTAATATATTATTAAATTCTTTATTACTACCCAACAGAGCGCTAATGTTTTGGACTAATTACTGTAAGTCCTGCATCAGGGACTATTTATCTTAAAACCCTGAAAATGTTTTTCTTCGTCAGACCAAACATCTCCCTTGCTGAAGGTTATTTTGGAGGAATCCATTTCCAGGTTTTATAACAGAGAGTGGCATTCCAACTGCTCACTGAGATCACCTGGGGCCACCATATCCAAAGAGAAGATCCAGTGCTGTTCCAGTTAATTTAATTTTCCCTCTCTATCTCCACCTCTAGCTTATGGAGGTACCCAATCTATTATTCTCCATTTCAACTGTTCAAAGTTTATGTTCTTTCTCAATACAATGTTGAATCATTGGAGCAGATACCTTTTGATTTTTAATGCAGGATTTGTCTTCAGTCAATGAAACATTACAGGGCATTTTGTTCTGCCCACATAAATTAAATTAGCGGGCATGTTTACTAAACTGCACAACCAGGGTAGTGTGGGGTTAGCGCATGGTTTCACTCCTCAAAACCCACCTGTTCACCCTACACTTTGGTATCCCCACCTAACCCCCACTCTGTCATTTATAATTCTCCCAGCAACCTACCTATCTTGCCCCCCCCCCCCCCACCCAATACAGCTATGTAAATAGGTTAAGGACGAAATGTCCTAGTTAAATTGCTAATGTAAATAGTTACAGTTCTCTGGAAGTGTTGAAATTTGTTCTATGTACACCGCTTTGACCCGCTGAAAAGCAGTATAAAAGCTCTGCCAAATAAATAAATAAATAGTGTGGGACCCTATGTTACATTGGTAGCTTGTGTTGGGGTGGAGACTGGGCAGGTGCGGCACAGCTATTTGCGCCTGTGACTCATTCATCATGTTACAGCATGGCTTGTCTGCACTAACTGCAAGGGGAGGATGTACATGACCCCCTGGAGTTAGCTAGAAGCCCCAAACCTGTTACTGGCGCAGGACTTAGTAAACATGCCCCCAAATGTATGAACTACAATGCAATTTGTGCCGTCGAGTCAATGCTGACACCTGGTGACCCAGCATCCCCTGGGTTTTCTTGGCAAGATATGACCAGAAGTAGATTGCCAGGCCTTTCTTCCAAAGCAACGGAGGGTAAAGTGACTTGTCCAAGGCCACATGGAATGCCAGTGGGAAGCAAAGGTATATATGCTGCTAATTAAATACGAGGCCACAATCTTCCTGTTTTTTCCATTTTGTAAGGGAAAATAAGCAATGGGGGATTAAGAAGGATAATCCCACCTCTAAAGGGCTGGCCAAAAATGAGCAATTTTTAAAAAACTATATATGCCAGGGAGAAGATGGAAAGCTTGCTATGGAAATTTTAGGTCATATTTGTGGATTCCCTGTACAACATGGGAAATAAACATGTAGATCTTTGGTCCACCTAAACCATGCTCCCCACCATGCCCTCTTGCAGTTTCTATGAAGGGTCTCCAGGAAGAAAGGTCTGCCAGCCTACTTCCAGTCACACCTTGCTAAGAAAACTCAGGGGCTGGATTGCCAGAAGTCAGCATTGACTTGACAACACACTCACACACACACACAAGGATCTCCAGGTGTAAATTCCGCCCTTTCTAAAATTGCCATTTAGACATGGAATCCTGGAATTTCCACATGGAAATCATGAATAAGGCTTCTAAAATAACCTTCAAAATCTAGAATGTGTACAAGTGATACAGGTCTACTACTGACCTATAAGAGACTTCATCTGGCTGCTCTTCACTACCTTTCCTCTCTTATCTCTCCCTACATCTCTCCTCGGGAACTCCGCTCTTCTGGCAGATCCCTTCTCTATGGGCCTTTCTCTTCCACTGCCAACTCCAGACTTTGATCTTTCTACCTGTCTGCTCCTTATGCCTGGAAAAAAACTACCTGACTCAGTATGTCAGGCTTTATCTGTGGCCCTGTTCAAATCCAGGCTAAAAACTCACCTTTTGAGACTGCTTTTGGATCCTGATTCCCTTAGTCTTCTGTACACCTCCTGTGTGTTTCCTTACCATTCCCCAAGATATATCCTAGTCCCCAGTTGTGTTGTCTGTAAGCCCTGATGAGCAGGGAGCATCTCTTACACATGTCTGTACAGTACTGGCTATGTCCTATAGCACTACACCAATGATTAGTAGTAGTGGTTTCACAGATTAACTTGTAAATTGTGTCAAGCATTTCCATGGGAATGATAATGGTACAAAGAAATAAATGCGTCAGAATACAGGAATGTATAAAGTACAGCCATAATGTGCCTAATATCAAGCAGCATTCAATACATCAGACATCGGTTTGCAGAGAGATAAAATGTCAAATCATTTTACAACAGACCACGTAGGCTTTCAAGGCAGGTAGATGCATATTTTGCATTTATTTTACAAAGGCAGCATACGCGTCTATATGTTTTTATAGAATTGTCCCAGGGAAGGTAGGCACACACATTTATACTTATCAGTGGATATGCTAGTAGTGGATATGCATGCATTTCATAGCATAAACGCAGAAGTGGAAATCCCAGACTACAACACGGGGGGGGGGGGGGTCACTCTGCCATATAAGGCTTTTTTTTGCTTTAAATGACAGTCTGACCCCTCCCAGTGCATCCCAGGATGCACCGTGCAGGGCCAGGTGGCATCATTTTCCAAGATAGCGGTGAGGGTATATTAGCATGTGGGAAGCCGCGATTCCAGCAAAGACCCTTCCTGTCTGCCTGTGGGAGATCATTGTCTCCAAGGCAGAACAGGAGCGATTTTTGCCATGATTGGGGCTTAGATGCAACATCCCCCATGAGATGTCTGCTGTATCTAAATTCCAATTGCGGAAAAGATCACTCCTGTCCTCAGGAGATAAGACTCCCATGGGCAGAACAGAAGGGGTCTCTACCCGTGGGGTGGAATTTGAGGCAGAGTTAGTGTTGAGCTTGGGGCAGTGCTTGGGCCCCCCCCCCCCAAAGTAAAAGGACTTCCGCCACCCCCATGCATTTGCCAGTTAAGATGCCAGTAGCTGACATCCTTGTATTCCCAGCTCATTTCCATATGCTAAAATTTGAGTTAATTGGTTAGTGGGCTTTAGTAAAAGGGCCTCATATTTTTAAAACACTGAAGCCTACATTTAAAAATATTCCGTGGCTGCCACCATTCAAAATTGACCCCTTAGAACACTGCTTCTTAACCCTCTCCTAGAGGCTCACCTAGCCAGACGGGCTTTCAGGATTATTTATTTATTTAACCTGATTTTTATACCGCCTTATCCTGAAATCAAAATGGTTTACATTGCAACGCAAACTTAAAACTGGTTTCAAAGGTTGGTATGCAGGGTACTTAACAGGGTGAAACTATTTACAATTTGTTTGTTTCATTTACAGTGGGTTCATGCTATTTATAGTTTGGGCAGGGTTATCGGAAAGCCATTCTAATGTCCTAAAGGGTTTTTGGCCGAGGAGAATGGTATGATTGCGGAACTAGGTGACATTCCTATAGTGTTCCATGAATAACAGGGAAGTTTCTTCCTGAAGTTTTTGATATCTCTGGAAGCTCGCATTTTATTGAGAAGGGTGTTCCACAGTTAGGGGACAGCTAGGGACAGGGCTCTTTTGGAGGTGCATTGCTTGCTCTTTTAGTAATCTGTGGGCATGCTGATCATGTGCATGTTGTTGTTGCGTCTGGGGTGTACTCCAGCGTCTCTTATGACCAAGCTTTCTAGGATATCTGCTGAGGAGTGGTGGAGGATTTTGAAGATATTCAATATTGCCTTGAACTTGGAGAGAGCTTGAATTGGGAGCCAGTGTAGTTGGTATAATACTGGTGTGATGTGGTCTGTCTTGTTTGTTCCAGTGATGATGTGCGCTGCAGTGAATCTGCATGACAGAAATTTGCATACAGTTAGAGACCAGTAGTATGCAAATCTCTCATGCATATTCATTGCGGTAGTTCTTGCAACAGGAAATGATATTATCACAAATTACAAGAAAATAATAAAACACAGAGGAAACCTAATCAAAAATCACTTGTCATAAAATCCACAACTGAAGGGGACAGAGCAACTTAAATTTAAGGAACTAAAGAAATACAATTTCTCATAGGAGAAAAAGATGGATTGCTAGCAGAAAAATATCTTTTATGCAGGATCGCTCAGAGTTATTTCTTCAGGCGGTTGGATGTAGAATGCAAGTCCAACCAACCAGTTTCTGACATAAACTGAGGGGGTCTTTTACTAATGGGCGCTGGGGTGTTGCACCTAACGTTCCAAAAGTGTTGAAACTATGGTACATTAGGTGCAACACCACTGCCTTAACTGTCGGGGGTGTAGAAAGCATTTCCCCAGCAGTTAAAGTGGAGCACTTTCCTCTAACACACTCGACATTAAGGTGGGTGAACTTAACTCCATTATTGAGGTGAACTTGCGCTAATGCAGTTAGTGTGCAATGTGAACCCAGCACTAACTATGCTGAGCTCATCACGCCACTCACAGTTAGCATGGAAATTGTCTTGCGCTGTCATGGCCCCATGCTAGCTAGCAACCGGTGTCCCAGCGCGTCTTCCATGAGTGCCAGAATACGTGCTGTCAGCTAGCACCCTTTAGTAAAAGAGCCCCTGAGTTAACAGTGCAGGTTCAAACAAGACCTACTTAACACATTTGTGCTTAACTACACATTTAAAGGAATCAGGGCTTTTTTTGAAGGGGTATGTGGTGGTACAGAGTACTGGCACCTTTTTCATTGCCTGCTAAAATTGAACCAAAGCCCTCATGTATTAATGAAAGATCCTTGGATATGAGTACCAGCACCTTTTTTTTTTGCTAGGAAAAAGGCACGGACAAGGATAATGAAGCGAGAAAAGTGCCCCTGTCTGCATGAGGAGGAAGCTCTACCTCCACGCCTGGATAGCTTTGGCACATCCGGGAACAGACGAAATTTGAAGCCATAGAAAGGCTCATCATTATGCTTGAAAAATAAATCTTAATATAAATTCTCAGTTAGAGTTGTGGTGAAGATGGCCCTTCAGAAGAAAGGGACGTTGAGGAAAATCCTGAGAGCAGAGCTAACTCACACAGGATTTCCAAAATTTACCTGAAAAAAACACAGTGCTCTGCTGAGCCGAAGACACACCCCAGTCCAGGGGAGGAGTTAGGCTTCAGCTCTGATTGGGCACGCCCAAGGGAATGGCAGGGAGTGCTGGGAATTGAAGCCCTTTTTAAAACCTCAGAGAGAGCTGAAAGAGTGGTGAGGAAGGAGGAGAAAGCTGAACAGGTTGTTTTTGCAGAGAGGACCACGGAGAATATCCCAGAGGATAGCATGGGGAAGGATATCCAAGTCCAAAAGAACACTGTGAGAGGAGTGCAGAGTGCTGGAACCCTAGAAGCAAGGAGAAGAGCACTAGGACCTTATGAGAAGACAGAACCCCGGAAGAGTCAGCCTGGGAGTCCAACGTGCCCTGCAAGAAACTCTTACTGCCGGGTAAAACCTAGACCTAGCCAGCCTCGAGAAAGCAGCACGTGGAGAAAAGGTACTTCTAATGCCAACAAGCAGTGCTACAAAGACAGAGAACTACAGCCGGGAGAAAGTTTTCCTAAGAGAAGTTCTTTTATAAATGCCTCTAAACAAGGTAAAGCACAATTTCCTAATTTGTATGCTTGGCTGAAGAAACCTTCATATAGTGTTGAACTGTGCAAACCTAACTTTCCTACCGACGTAGATAGTGAGTGGGGGAAGGGCGTAACCCTTGCCAATAACTATCCACCAGATGAAAAGCAAACACAGGCTGAATTGCTACTGAAGGAATTTCAGAAGTTCCTGGAGCTGAAGTCAGGGCAAAATAAAGAACCTGATGTGGACAGTAATTCTGTTAGTTCAGAAGAATACATGCAGGTAGAAAGTTCTTTACCTACCCTGAATCCTGAGCCTTGTGCCATGGATTGCTCTTTCTGTTGTATTGAATAACAGTTTAAAGAAGCACATAAGTTTTATATGAAGAGAATATAAAACGTTGGCTTTTCTTGTTGTTTAATCGTAAGAGTTCCTGATTGTGTTCACCTGTTTCCAAGTCACGCTGTGAAGAGAACAGCTATTGATATAAAGCTGCAATATTTTCTAACAACCACATGAGGCAATGCTGAGTTAAGTTGCTGAAGTTTATGAATAGCTGAGTTAAAGCTAATTTGATTTCACTGCTTCCTGAGTTCCTGTTTTCCTCTGTTTATCCTAAAAGTTCCACCTTTTGCGTTTGTTGCTTTGAGCTTTTGATGCGCTGGAAACTATCCCCAAGACAAATAATTTTTCTTGCTTGCCTAACCACATCTAGTCACGACTACAATTCTTCCCTAAGGAATCTACAAGTGCACTACAGTTCCCAAGATTCATTGGGAACCATGCCAGCTAATTCTTCAAGGGACAATATAAGGCCACTCCTGCCTGTAAGCTCTAGGGCGCAGGCAGGAGCGTCACAAGTGGTGTCGTCTTACAGATTCTGCGCATACACAAAAGTGTGCCAACGCAGAAGGACTACAGGCAGCAACCGCCCAGGAGGAGCCCAGCGGTACAGCATCCGGAAGGGAAGAATCCTATTACCAGAGGGCTACTGGCAGCAGCGTTGCCGATAAGCGTGAAGCTTCACCTGAGCAAGGTAAAGGGTATCCAGCCGGGAGAGGCTAGGATACCAGGGCGAGGGTGATAGCAAGGCCTAATTGAAAAAAAAAAAAAGGGGGGGGGGTTTGTTTGTGGGTCACATTTTTGGTATCGCACTTGGGTTTCTTTCTCTCTGTTGTGCTTTCAGGAATCTAAAATGTCTCTGGAGCCGCAAGAGATCTTTAAATGGATGGCAGCACAGCTGGAAAGGCAACAGGGCCTAACCTTAGAGGCACAGGAGAGGAGCGCCGCGAACCTCCAAGCCCAACAAAAGCCTTTGCTGGACATGTTGCAAACATGGGTCACGGAGCAAAAGAAGCAACCGGAGCCACCCACGGTTCCGCCAGGTTTTTCTGCGCCAGCTGCAGTTAATTTGCATACCGGGACTATGTTTAATTTTGGGCAACTCAGAGACACTGACGATATAGATGACTTTATAGAAAGTTTTGAAAGAGTAGCTCCTCTGAGTGCTTGGCCAAAGGAGCACTGGGCCATGTGATTTGCGGCATCCCTTACAGGGGAAGCCATGGCCGCCTATAGAGCCATGCCACCCGCACTCGCAGGAAACTATGAGGAACTCAAGAAAGTGGTTCGGGAGACACTAGGCCTCACACCGCTGGTCTATCATAATCTCCTGCGAGCTGTGAGGTTAAGCCCGAATGAGACCCCAAAAGCCTTATGTCACGAGATACGTACGCTAGTGAATAAATGGCTTAATCCAGGGGGAAACTCTAAAGGAATCTATTATAGATAGCCTAATATTAGAACAATATATGACTGCTTTACCCTCTGAAATACGCACCTTCCTGATTCTACAGAGCAGTAAAACCCCACAAGAGGCTATTAATCTCACTGAACGATTCATGGAAGCCAAGTTAACAACCCATGAAGGCAGCGGTGCTTACAAGGGGACAGCAGGAGAATCAGAAAGGAGCTGGAGGTTAAGTGAAAAATCTGGAAAAATGTGCTTGCCAACAATGAAAAGTCCTAAGACCCATAGAAAATGTTTTAAATGCGGTCAAGAAGGCCATATACAGAAAAATTGTTTTCTGAAAACAGCTTTAGTAGCGGTGAATCCTCTGAAGGCCAGAGAGAGTTTTCTGTTAGATGTGGAGGTACAGGGACTTGCTACCACAGCGCTTCTAGACTCAGGCACAGAGCTAACGATATTGTCTAAAGCACTATGGCAGCAGATTAAGGCCACAGGGGTAGCAATTCAGCCTGTCCGCACCATGAAAATTCGCTGTATTCATGGAGGCACTTCACAATATCCAGTATATAACCTCCAGGTGAAAGGGTTGGGGGCCAACAAAAAAATCCCTATAGCAGTAGTGCCAAGACTGCCACACAGTTTAGTTTTGGGGAGAGACTGGCCACACTTTCATAAGGGTATGAAGCGGGGCCTGGGCTCTAAGGAAGCCATGGTGTCCACAAGAGCCCAGGTTAAGGTCTTAGAAAATGAAGAAGAACCTCCAGATGAATCCTTAGAAAGTCTTCCCTCACATGAGGACCTGATAGCCACCCCAGGAGGCAAAGTTAAAAGAAGTAAAGGAGAGAAACATAGAGAGAGACACGATCGCTCTCAGCACAGGGCAGAAGTACATGCTGGCCAAGGATTACCATGGGTACCAGAAGAATTAGTTGGGAAGTTCCCTACATTCCCCAACGAGCAACTAGCTGACCCTGCTCTGAGTCAGGCATTTAAATGGGCCCACAGTGATAGAGATACCCTACCAAGATTTCTCCTTGACACTGGGATACTTTATAGTGAAAGCAAGGATCCCTATACAGGCGATACCCGCAAACAGGTGGTGGTGCCCGCAACTTTTAAAAATTTAGTTTTGTGGCTGGCCCATGACCATCCTGTCGGGGGGCACAAAGGCATCCAAGGTACCTTAGATCAAATCTTGGCAAGGTTCTATTGGCCAGGTGTTTTTAAGGAAACCGCCAAGTTCTGCGAAGCCTGTCCGGCATGCCAGCGAGTTTCTGCAACCCATCCTAGGGAGGTCCCTATGATATCTTTCCCGGTTATTACTGAACCGATCCATAGAATGGCTATGGACATTGTCGGTCCTTTAATTAAAACTCCCCGGGGGTTTCAGTATATTTTAGTGGTTATTGACCAAGCAACAAGATTTCCTTGGGCCATGCCACTACGCAGCATATCGGCAAGGGCCGTGGCGGGTGAACTCATAAAGCTATTTTGTGAAGTTGGTTTCCCTCGCGAAGTCCTCACGGATCGAGGAAGCAACTTCCTGTCTAAATATTTAGCACAGGTTTGGGAGGTGTTTGGCAACCGCCATATTAAGACCTCAGCCTATCATCCCCAAACGAATGGTCTTGTAGAGAGACAAAACCAGACTATTAAAAGAATGTTGCGCTGCAGTCTGGAAGGAGATATGGCTAATTGGGACACAATGCTCCCATTTGTCCTCTATGCCTGTAGGGAGAGGAAACAATCATCCCTAGGGACAGCGCCATATCAGTTGATGTACGGCCGAGCACCCCGTGGGGTATTAGATATCCTGAAAGAGCAGTGGGTAGAACCCGACATAAAAGAGGTAGGAGTACCCGAGTTCCTAAAGGACATAAAAGGCCGCTTCCACCGCACCTCACAGGTCGCGGAGGTTAATTTAAGGGGCAGTCAAACAAAGCAGAAGTCCTATTATGACCGTGGCACTCAGCCACGCCAGTTGGCTGTGGGTGACAAAGTTGTAGTGATGGTAGCGGGGCCAGACCCTAAATTTGAAAGCCAATGGAAAGGGCCTTGTAGGGTAGTGCGGCCTGTGGGACCAGTTTCTTATCTTGTTGAAAGTAGAAAAGGACGCCAACAAGTCTACCACATCAACGTTTTGAAGCCCTGGCATGATAGGATAGCTTTGTCCCATTTAGCCACCATAGTCCCCAGTATAGAAGTTGCAGAAAAGACACAAAACATTGCAGAATCCCTGAGCCGTATCACGTGCTGTGCCCCTTGTCAGAAGCCAGCCCGTGATATCTTAAGGGGGGGGGGGGATCTGTGGTGAAGATGGCCCTTCAGAAGAAATGAACGTTGAGGAAAATCCTGAGAGCAGAGCTAACTCACACAGGATTTCCAAAATTGACCTGAAAAAAACACAGTGCTCTGCTGAGCCGAAGACACACCCCAGTCCAGATGAGGAGTTAGGCTTCAGCTCTGATTGGGCACACCCAAGGGAACAGCAGGGAGTGCCGGGAATTGAAGCCCTTTTTAAAACCTCAGAGAGAGCTGAAAGAGTGGTGAGGAAGGAGGAGAAGGCTGAACAGGTTGTTGTTGCAGAGAGGACCACGGAGAATATCCCAGAGGATAGCGTGGGGAAGGATATCCAAGTCCAAAAGAACATGGTGAGAGGAGTGCAGAGTGCTGGAACCCTCGAAGCAAGGAGAAAAGCACTAGGACCATATGAGAAGACAGAACCCCGGAAGAGTCAGCCTGGGAGTCCAACGTGCCCTGCAAGAAACTCTTACTGCCGGGTAAAACCTAGGCCTAGCCAGCCTCGAGAAAGCAGCACGTGGAGAAAAGGTACTTCTAATGCCAACAAGCAGTGCTACAAAGACAGAGAACTACAGCCGGGAGAAAGTTTTCCTAAGAGAAGTTCTTTTATAAATGCCTCTAAACAAGGTAAATCACAATTTCCTAATTTGTATGCTTGGCTGACGAAACCTTCATATAGTGCTGAACTGTGCAAACCTAACTTTCCTACTGACGTAGATAGTGAGTGGGGGAAGGGCGTAACCCTTGCCAATAACTATCCACCAGATGAAAAGCAAACACAGGCTGAATTGCTACTGAAGGAATTTCAGAAGTTCCTGGAGCTGAAGTCAGGGCAAAATAAAGAACCTGATGCGGACAGTAATTCTGTTAGTTCAGAAGAATACATGCAGGTAGAAAGTTCTTTACCTACCCTGAATCCTGAGCCTTGTGCCATGGATTGCTCTTTCTGTTGTATTGAATAACAGTTTAAAGAAGCACATAAGTTTTATATGAAGAGAATATAAAATGTTGGCTTTTCTTGTTGTTTAATTGTAAGAGTTCCTGATTGTGTTTACCTGTTTCCAAGTCACGCTGTGAAGAGAACAGCTATTGATATAAAGCTGCAATATTTTCTAACAACCACATGAGGCAATGCTGAGTTAAGCTGCTGAAGTTTATGAATAGCTGAGTTAAAGCTAATTTGATTTCACTGCTTCCTGAGTTCCTGTTTTCCTCTGTTTATCCTAAAAGTTCCACTTTTTGCGTTTGTTGCTTTGAGCTTTTGATGCGCCGGAAACTATCCCCAAGACAAATAAATTTTCTTGCTTGCCTAACCACATCTGGTCACGACTACAATTCTTCCCTAAGGAATATACAAGTGCACTACAGTTCCCAAGATTCATTGGGAACCATGCCAGCTAATTCTTCAAGGGACAATATAAGGCCACTCCTGCCTGTAAGCTCTAGGGCGCAGGCAGGAGCATTGCAGAGTCCAATACAAAAGAAACAATCAAAGTAGCAGGAGCTGCTTCTTCCTCTTCAGAAGTTTCTAAAAATGCTGTCATGTTTTGTACATCTAAACTTGGATCCTGAGATGGAACAGGCATTTTACCATTTCCCCCCCACAAAGGCCTTTGCAATCACAGGACAAGCTTTTTCAGGTATTTTTCAAATGTCCATTAAATATTTTTTAAGGATATCAAGAATGGACACAGACTTCAACCTAGGAAAATTAATCAAATGTACATTACACTGACGAATAGCATTTTCCAGAGCTTCAACCTTATTTTGAGGTAACAAATTTCCCTTAACCAATGAAGCTACAGTTTCATGCTCTTGTTTTGTGGGCAGTTTTTCAGAAAGTTTACTAGAGTGAAACTTTTGGAGTGGAGAAGTAGCCTTGTGGAAAGGGCAGGCTTGGACAAGAATACTTCTTGTGGCCTCAGGTAAGTCACTTAACTCTCCTTTGCCTCAGGTGCAAACTCACAGGCTGATGCAAAAACACTAGCACGCTCTTTACATGCAGATAATGCAACATATATGCACAAGTACCACCTGCGCCAAATACAGAAAAGAAATTGACATGTGTGTAAACAGCAAAAAAAGTATGTGAACACAGCAAGATCAAGTGTATTTAAATGATATGCAAATTAGCTGCAGATATTAAAATGAAATGCTAAGAAGGTTTGCGCCTGAGGCAGAGAATCGTGTAGAGCAATGGTTCTCAATCCAGTCCTTTGGGACCCCCAGACCAGCCAGGTTTTCAAGGGATCCACAATGAATATCCATGAGAAAGATCTGCCTACAATGGAAGCAGTGCATGCAGATCGATCTCATGCATATTCATTGTGGAAATCCCGAAAACCTGACTGGCCTGGGGGGTCCCAGAGGACTGGGTTGAGAACCACTGGTGTAGAGGATTACATAACCAAGCGTAAAGTTCAGGAGGGCCATCATCTCTACCCCTGGTTTAAGATGACTTAAAATTCTTGCATGTGTAGGGAAAAACTGTTTCAGCATGTGTACTAGTGAACAATTACCTTTGGTGTGAAAATCTTCTCTGTGTGTCTTTCAGCATATAAGCAAAAGTTTGGCATTCAAGAAGAAATGTCTTTTGCTTCTTATCATTGTATTTTCTTTGTATTCACTAATAATATTCTCCATTTCCTGCTATGGTTCCTTGCTGTGATTTAATAAAAAAAATGCTTTTGGGCGAGAATAGTGTTCATTATTATTAGTTGGGCACCATCAGGCTGTTACTGGCTTTGCTAATGAAGAAGGAACCTGTACGCGCTGTGTGCTCATAACCTGAGTGTCTGAAATTTATGCACTTGCGCACACAGCCACCTGTAACATTGGCTCCCCTCCTTTCAACTTTATGTTGAGGCATTGTGCATCTCATTTGCATACATCTCATTTGCATACATTTCTCTTGCTGCATATCAGCGCTGAAAACATGTACACAGCTAATAGCACGTGACTTCAGCGCCGGCATTCTGCATCGGCCTGTTAGATTGTAAGCCCTCAGAGGACAGGGAAATACCTAGTGTACCTGACTGTAACTCACCTTGAACTACTACTGGAAAGATGTGAACTAAATACTAATAAGCTTACTTCACAATCTGTGTCTTTGAAAAAGCTGCAAGAAGAGATTAATAAACCTTTCAGTAACATGTATAATCTAGACAGAGATAGTAGCAAGAGTCTCCCAATTAATCATTTTAGGCTTTTGCAATATGAAGACTCATTGGAAAAGATCTGTGTTTATACCAATACTGAAGAAAGGTGACCCAATTGACTGTGGAAATTATCGCACAATCGCTCTGATCCCACATGCCAGCAATGATCTACTCAAGATCATTCAGCAGAGACTATAACCACACCTGGAATGAGAACTGCCTGAAGTGCAAGGAGGGTTCAGGAAAGAGCGAGGAATGAGAGACATTGCGGTTGTGAGATGGATCCTTGAAAAGACAAAAGAACACCAAAAGGATATCTATATGTGGTTTATTGACTACAGCAAGGCTTTTGACTATGTAAACCATGAGAAACTCGGGGCCATATTAAGAAGCATGGGTATACCAGAACATCTAATAGTTCTCTTGCATAACCTTTACATTGATCAAGAAGCAACAGTTTGAATGGATCTAGGAGAAATGTAATGGTTTGGTTTACAATCAGCAAAGATGTTTGACAAGGCTGCATACTTTCCCCCTACCTGCTTAATTTATATGCTGAACAAATCATCAGAGAAGCAGGACAGTATGAAGATAACCGAGGTGTGAAGATTGGTGGAAGACTCATCAACAACCTTTGCTATGCTGATTTATTTATTTATTTATTTATTTAATGGGGTTTCTATACCGCTCTATCATGAGATTCAGAGCTGTTTACATATAACATGAACCAAACATAGAAGTAAAAGTTACATTGAACAAGGGAGATAAACTTGATTATATGGGGTAACAGATAATGCAAATATGCCATTGTTGAGGGGGGTTTATTAAGGTGAGTAAATGGCGTTTACCCATTCCACTCCATTCATTAATTTATAGACCTCTAGCATATCTCCCCTCAGCTGTCTTTTTTCCAGGTTGAAGATCCCTAACCTTTTTAGCCTCTCTTCATAGGAGTATCCTTTACCATTTTGGTGGATCTTCTCTGTATCTTTTCTAATAATACTATATCCTTTTTAAGATACGGCAACCAGAATTGCACACAATATTCAAGGTGCGGTCGCACAATGGAATGATACAGAGGCATTATAATATCCTTTGTTTTATTCTCCATTTCTTTCCTTATGATACCTAACATTCTATTTACTCTCTTGGCCACCACTGCACACTTGGCGGAGGGTTTCAACATATTATCCACAATGACTCCTAAATCTTTTTCCTGGGTGGAGGTTCCTTATGTGGAACCTTGCATCATGTAACCATAGTTTGGGTTTTTCTTTTCTAGGTACATAAATTTGCACTTGTCCTCATTAAAATTCATCTGCCATTTGGATGCCCAGTCTTCCAATTTATTAAGATCCTTTTGCAATTTTCCACAATCCTCATGGGTTTTAACAACTTTAAATAGTTTTGTGTCATATGCAGATTTGATTACCTCATTTGTTATTCCCTTTTCCAGGTCATTTATGAATATGTTAAAAAGCAGCAGACCTAGCACAGATCCCTGGGGTACTCCACTATTCACCTTTCTCCATTGGGAAAATTGGCCATTTAGCCCTATCTTCTGCTTTCTATCTTTTAACTAGTTCCTGATTCACAATAATACACTGCCTCCTATCCCATGATTTTTTAATTTTGCCAAAAGACTCTCAAGTGCTTTCTGAAAATCCAGATACACTATATCAACCGACTCACTTTGTTTATTCACACCTTCAAAAAAATATAACAGATTAGTAAGACGAGACCTTCCTTGGCTAAAGCCATGTTGGCTGTCTCCCATTAAGCCATGACTATCTACATGCTCAGTAATTTTGTTTTTTATGATGGTTTCTACCATTTTTCCTGGTACTGCCGTCAGACTCGCCGGTCTGTAGTTTCCCAGATCACCCCTGGAACCCTTTTTAAAAATCGGCATTACATTGGCCATCCTCCAGTTTTCAAATATTACAGATGATTTTAATGACAGTTCACAGATTACTAATAGTAGGTCTGCAACTCATATTTCAGTTCATTCAACACCATTGCATGTATACCATCCGGTCCAGGTGATTTGCTAATCTTCAGTTTATCAAATAGTTGTAATACATCTTCCTGGTGCATCAATATTTCTTTCAATTCTTCTGCAGCATCACCTTTAAATACCATTTCAATTATGGGTAACATCCCTACATCTTCCTCAGTAAAGACCGAAGCAAAGAATTCATTCAATCTTTCTGCTATGGCCTTGTCCCCTCTTAGAGCCCCTTTTACCACTCTATCATCTAATGGTCCAACTGACCTTCTCACAGGATTTTTGCTATGGATGTACTTGAAAAAGTCTTTATTATGTGTTTTTGCTTTCACAGCAAACTTCTTCTCAAATTCTCTCTTTGCCTGCCTTATCAGTGCTATGCATCTAATTTGCCAGTGCTTGTGTTGTTTCCAGTTTTTTTCATTTGGCTCCTTTATTCCATTTCCTGAAAGATGCTTTTTTGGCAACAACAGCCTGTCTGACCTCACCTTTAATCCATGTTGGCAGTTTTTTAAACTTCTTCTACTTTTTTTAAAGCGTGGAAATGCTCGTCTGGGCTTCCAAGTTAGTATTTTTAAACAACACTCAAGCTTGATGTAAATCTTTAATCTTTGCAACTACTCCTTTTAGTCTTTTCTTAACTATGTTCCTCATTTTATCATAGTCTCCCTTTTGAAAGTTAAAAGATTGTACTGTGGATTTCCTTACTGTCCCTCCTCCATTTATTAAATCAAATGCGATCATGCTATGATCACTATTGCCAAGTGGCACCAACATCCTTATCTCTTGCACCAGATCTTGTGTTCCACTAAGGACTAGGTTCAAAATAGCTTCCCCTCTTGTTGGTTCATGAATCAGCTGCTCCAAGAAGCAGTCATTTATTTCATCTAGAAACCATCTCCCTAGCATGTCCTGCTGTGACATTGACACAGTTGATACAGGGGTAATTGAAATCACCCATTATTGTTACTGTGCTGTAACTTTTGTTAGCTTCCCTGATTTCTTTGAGCATTTCGTCATCCATTTGTTCATTCTGGCCAGGCAGTCGATAGAGATTCTAGAGTGAATTTTGTTTCCTGCAAAACTTTAATCTTTTCTGACTCAAAGCTCTCTCTAACAAAGAGTACAACCCCTCCACCAACTTGATCTGCTCTGTCATTACGATATAGTTTGTACCCAGATATCACAGTTTCCCACTGGTTTTCCTCTTCCACCATGTCTCTGAGATACTAATTATATCTAACCTCTCATTTAGTGCTATATAATCTAATTCTCTCATCTTATGTTTTAGACTTCTAGCATTTGCATACAAGCTTTTTAGAGGCTGTGGGGTATGTTTACTAAACCGTCTTAATGTTACCGGGGCTAGTTCCAGTGATAATGTGAAGAATGCCATATAAGGAGTGGACGTTTCGGTCCTAAGGTAGCAAGAATCTATATCGCGCGATAGTGGGCGCCGTGGCACGTTAACGCGCGTTAACCCTTAGTACATGCCAGCGCAGTGTTAGAAGCTATAAAGATGTATCCCATTGGTTACTGCAATGACAGTGGAGGCAGAGATCATGGGTTTGATCCTGCAGTTGTGTATTCTAAAAAGGCTGTCTGAGGCATTTTATTTTAATTTAAATCAGTGCTGCCAGCAAAAACACCCTCACAGTGCCAGCAAAAACACCCTCACAGTGCCGTAACCTAAGGTGCCTCATGGATTCACCAGAGGCAGGTCTTGTCAGACAAATCTGATTGATTTTTTTGACTGGGTGACCAGGGAGTTGGACCGAGGGAGAGCTCTAGATGTGGTGTATTTAGATTTCCGTAAAGCCTTTGACACTGTTCCTCACAGGCGACTTATAAACAAACTGAGCACCCTAGGGATGGACCCTAAAGTTACTGCTTGGGTTAGAAATTGGTTGGGTGGGAGGCGACAAAGAGTACAAGTAAATGGAGCTCACTCTGAGGAGAAGGATGTTACCAGTGGTGTGCCCCAGGGATCTGTCCTTGGTCCGATTCTTTTTAACATCTTTGTTAGTGATATAGCGGAAGGGCTGTCGGGTAAGGTTTGCCTCTTTGCGGATGATACCAAAATCTGCAATAGAGTAGACACCCAGGAAGGGGTAGATAACATGAGGAGGGATCTAGCTAAGCTTGAAGAATGGTCTAGAATTTGGCAGCTGGGATTTAATGTTAAAAAATGTAAGGTCATGCATTTGGGCTGCAGCAATCCAAGGGAGCAATACAGTATAGGAGGTGAAGTACTTTTGTCCACTAAAGAAGAGCGGGACCTAGGCGTGGTTGTGTCTGATGATCTTAAAGTAGCTAAACAGGTGGAAAAGGCGACAGCAAAAGCTAGAAGGATGCTTGGGTGCATACGGAGAGGAATGGCTAGCAGAAAAAAGGAGGTGATAATGCCTCTGTATAAGTCTTTGGTGCGACCTCATTTGGAGTATGGTGTGCAATTCTGGAGACCGCACCTTCAAAAGGATGTGAACAGGATGGAGTCGGTGCAGAGGGTTGCTACCAAAATGATTAATGGGCTTCATTATAAAGCATATGAGGACAGACTTAAGGATCTTAATATGTACACCTTAGAGGAAAGGCGGGATAGAGGTGATATGATTGAGATGTTTAAATACCTCCGTGGCATAAATGTTCAGGGAGAGAGCCTCTTTCAATTGAAAGCAAGTCCTGCTACGAGGGGACATGGGATGAGGGTGAAGGGAGATAGATTCAGGAGTGATATGCGGAAATATTTCTTTACGGAAAGAGTAGTGGATCCGTGGAATAGTCTCCCAGTGGAGGTGGTAGAGATGAGGACAGTAATTGAATTCAAGAAAGCATGGGACCAACACAGAGGATCTCTAAAGGCAAAAAGTGGACTGTTGTAGTTGTTATGGAAGGACAGACTAGATAGGCCATGTGGTCTTTTTCTGTCGTCATATTTCTATGTTTCTATGTTTCTATAGGACACATTATAAAGTGCCCTGTCCGCCAAGGCGCCCTATAGGGCACCTTAGGCTACACGCAGAGCTACTCAAATCCAGTCCTGGAGATCCGCAACCCTGCAGGTTTTCAGGATATCCCTAATGAATCTGCATGAGATATATATGCATTAGAAGTATCCTGCCAACCTGACTGGTTTGTGGCCCTCCAGGGCTGGATTTGGAGACCCCTGCCTTACACTTCTGTCATTTAAGATTGTGAGTGGGCAAGGTACAGATGTCCTAGACATCAAAAGGGTAGATAGAATGTATCACATTCCTCCTCAATTCTCACCACCACCAAAAAGTTCTCTAATGGACAATATTTTGATGGTGGTGAGCAGCAAGGAGGAATGTATAGTCATTGAAGTAACCAGTGGGCTACATCTCTATAGCATCTAACACACTGCTGGCTGGCTACAGAAAGACTGCAGGTCCCCACACAAATTGTCTGCTGTGGTTAGCAAGATAGGGTAAACCCACCTGTACCCATGATGCACTGCACATGCAGATCAGCAGCCAACATCTGATCACAAGATTGGTTATGCGCCTCTATAGCACCCTGGCCTGGTAGGGGGAACTGACCGTGTGTGTTACTGGCACAGAGTAGCTACAGACCATGACACTGTGCGGTTCCTGTGCTCACCCTGAGGGTGAAGTGGGGAGCGCAGCACCAGGTCCGCAGCACATGGCAAAGTTGAGACAGGCTGTGCTGCAGGTCCCCATCAGTGCCAGTGTGTGATGGGTAGTCCCTGCAGACACATCTAGGATACACCTGTGTCCTTCTGTATTTCCCAATCATGTCTAGCCCTTGTGGACTATGATGCACCCAGAATAGTGCATATTCTGTGTGGGTGCCATGGTCGCATGTTATAAGTGAAGGGGGGAATTAGGACCCCAAAGCGGATTATATAGCACCACCCAACCTGCCCTCTGTGGGTCAGAGTGGGGGACAGGATCTCCCACCAACAGATCCACATTCTACATCTCTGCAATGGTGACAGTAGAGGGGAATGGGCACGCTACAGGGAGGCCAATGCAGATCTGTATGCATCACATAGGGCAGTAGGCCTGGAAAAGCTCAGCTGCCCCCCCACCCCTATCTGACCTTCACCAGCAGAGAGCACAGTCAGTCTCCACCCGCTGCACCCTGCAAGGTGTTCCAGCCATACACATGCTAACTGCAGATAATCCACTAGCTAGTACATGTTCCTGGAGGAACCATGTGCACCCAAAAATGGGATGTGAGCACACACACCAAGCAGGTATTTCAATGATAGGGCTCCAGAAAACAGAACCCAGAAATATCACATGCGAGAAATGCTACATAGCACTATGGGGTAACCTAGCCATGCCATGGTCACTGCTCAGTCAGGGTGAGAGTGATCTTCCAGCATGACATGCTGTGGCCACCCTGTCCGTGCAGGTGGTGGTCGGGCACTACAATGTCCCAGCCATTGCCCTATGCCCTGTGCATATGCTACCTACCCAGGCCGCCCTGTCTGGGCTATACCTACAGTACCTTGCTCATTATTATGCACATTTCAGGCTAACACTGGAAACAGTACAAGCATTGTGGGCTCAGTAAGATGTAGGCAGCCACAACACACTGGATAGACATACGCACACTACCACAACTAGTTCAGCATTGTGCAAATATGGAGGTGGTTAGCAACCCTGGCCACCACACCAGTCCCGGGCACAAGCAGGCATTGCTATGGTATGCAATACTGCTAGGGTCACTCCCCAGGGGAGTTAAACACTGTCAGAAACAAAACCTGAAACACATTCCACAGATATCAGAAAGGTTGATATGATGAATCCCTGTCAACAAATTGTATTAAACTTAGGATTTGTTATCTGACATTATTCATAGCAACCTTTTGATATATGTGGAACGTGTTTCCACGTTTAAGACGGCATTGCTAAGGTATGCAGGTGGTAGTATTGGCAGATGCTGCTCCGTGCAGGGCCCAACAGCCTGACTCTCCATGAACCGCTGCATAGTGGGGCCTGTGGGTGTGGATGTTTATGCCCCTGTCGGCCGCTGCTCTAGGGCAGAGGTTCCCAACTCCGGTCCTGGTGGGCCAAACACGGTTCAAGTTTTCATGCTGTCCCTAATGAATATGCATGAGATACATTTGCATACAATGGGGGCGGTACATGCAAATGCATTCATGCATATTTATTAGGGACATCCTGACAACCTGAATGATGTTTGACCCTCCAGGACTGGAGTTGGGAAACTCTGTTCTAGGGATTGCACATGTTTATGGTGTATGTGCTCTGTAGGGTGCAATATAGGCATTTATGGTGTGTTACTTTTATCTGCAATAAAGATTCAGCCTTTGTTACCATGGTTTAGTAAAGGTAAAATGAGGGGACATGGTCTGTAGGAGCCACAGCTGGGACTTGAACATGTGACCTTCTACCCCTGAATATACTGGCTGTGTGTGCTGCACCAAATTGTTGCCACAGAGGAAGGTTATTCCCTGGGGATAGCATTACTGTTCATCAGACAGCCCTTGTCTGTTGCAGTGCACGCCACCCACCTGAACAGGGCTTGGCCTTGGTGTGCTGTGGGCAGATGCCACTGCCCCCTCCACCACCAGTACCCCTCCGCCACCATGCTGACATGCCCTTATGCCGGTGGTGCTGGTGGTGCGCAGTCTCAGGCCATCCAGTGTGCCAGTAGGTGACTGCCTATGGTGTGGGGTCTGGGGTAGGGGTGCCTACATTGACATCCGCCCTTCCCCCCGGCACCGCCTGTCAATGTTATGTGCCCTTTGGGGTACCTGCTGGGTGATGTCCGCTGGGACACTGTGGGTCACACACTCGTGGGCATGTTTGCCCTTGGTCAGTTGCTGGCTTGCTGTTTTTCTGTTTCTGTGTTCCTATGTGCCACCTAGGCATCTGCCTGGTCCACCCTGTGCCCCAGCTGCCCCACTGCATGTCCTGACTTCAGCCCCCTGTGCCCCATTTGCAGTCTCACCGTCGTGCCCTCTCATACTTGGCCACTATGCTGCTGCTGCTGCACATGTATCACTGCTATCACTTTTCTTGGTTTCCCTGCCTTTGCTGTACATTGCTGACTGAAATGGTTTCTCTCTCCTGCAAATGTGCCTCTAGCGCAAGGTTTTCACTGGTGCTAATTTTCAGACCTTCATTTCATGGCATTAGTGTGCATGGAGCCTCTCCCCGCCCACTCTCTGCTCATTTAACCCTTCTCTCCGCCCCTGGGGAGCCTTACTCCACCCTCTGGGGAGTCTTACTCCACCCTCTGTGCACCTTAACGCCGCCGGCCACATTATCGCACGATACATGATGTTCTCGCATGGTAATGCGCCATTATCACGTGATAACATCACTTATCTTGCAATAACATCGCAGCTGCGCTGTTAGCGCAGTTTAGTAAACATACCCCTGTGTTTTATTCATATTCATCTGGCTATCGGTAGGCAGGGGTAATTTGGAATCTTTAAGCTCTATTTGCTCCATACTCAAGGGCATTTGGGCTACTTTTGTCTTTATTGGAGCCTCTCTGCTGATATGCCCTAACTTCAGTCTTTTGGTAGTATCCTTCAAGGATACATTGTTCCGAACCATTTGCTCTTGGGCGACTGTCGACTCTCCCCTATTATCTAGTTTAAAAGCTGCTCTATCTCCTTTTTAAAGGTTAATGCCAACAGTCTGGTTCCATCCCAGTTAAGGTGGAGCCCATCCCTTCGGAAGAGCCCCTCCTTTCCCCAGAATGTTCCCCAGTTCCTAACAAATCCAAAACCTTCATCCTTACACCATCGTCTCATCCATGCATTGAGACTCTGGAGCTCTGCCTGCCTTTTGGGTCCTGCGAATGGAACAGGAAGCATTTCGAAGAATGCTACTCTGGAAGTTCTGGATTTCAACTTCCTACCTAAAAGCCTAAATTTAGCCTCCAGAACCTCCCTACCACTCTATCCTATGTCATTGGTACCCACATGTACCAAGACAGCAGACTCCTCCCCAGCACTATCATTGTGCCTTTTGCATTCAGTTAGCTTTTTTAGCTATTTCAAATGATCAGTTTTAACACATCAAAAGCTCTATTTTACAAAAGACAGCTAGGTTGCAAATGGAATGTCCAAGTTGGGATGTTCACAGTTTGCATCCTATTTTATAAAAGGCCTAGTGAACACAGAACGTTTCGTAAAATATGTAAGAGGACAGCAGGAGTACCTACATATGTATTTGCCAGCAGATACAATAAGAACAGCCATTTTAATAGAAAACACGTTATAAAAAGTGGCATCACTTGGTGTTTTGTATGTCAGATGCCGGCACTTAGGCACAAAAAGGGCAGGTCAGCCCGACGTGTTTCGTCCATGGGTCTTCTTCAGGATACAGTGTCCTCTAAAAACAAACAAAATCATCATAATACAAACAATTAAGTATTTGTACAAATATAAATACCAGAATGTATTAACATATATAAAAAAACCGAAGGTGAAAACCAGTTTAATGCAATAAACATGCAATTGAACTAAAAACATATTAAACCCATGAATGACTCACCAGTGGATGTATTCAAAGCACTTACTATTAGTACAGCACCTGCGAGAGACATATTGATCATCGACAAACATTAATATTTTCAAAATTATATAAAAGCTACTTCCATGGTTTTAATATGCATGACGTCAGTTGTGCCTCATTCTTATTTTGGGGCAAGTGGCGGCATTTCTTTCTTTTTCTCTACAGATGCTGAAAGACTTCTGGTGAGTGTCTCAATATCTAGCAAACTGAGCAACTGCAGTTTGCTTTTGATGTCTTACATTTTGAATACCCTTTGGATATAATTAATGAAACTATACGATATATATATTGTTATGCGATTCAGAGTTTGTAGTTTTATCTTTACAGATGGGGGTCTGAGATATGTGCAAGTCATTCCATAAAGGCTGACCACACTCCAGTTGTGGCAAGATTGGCTGGCAGTTTGGGATCCTCTGCTTGGTTTACTAGCACATTTTAGATTGATCTATGTAATAGTTTATTATGCCATAGTCAATTATTTATTATAAATTTGCTGTTGTGTATACGGTGAACATGACATCCTTATTGCCCTTTTGTTTCCTGTAGGTTCTGATGTTCGTATCCCTGCTCTTTTACTCTGACAGTTCTTTAATATAATTTTGAAAATATTAATGTTTGTCCATGATCAATATGTCTTTCACTTCATTTCATGGGTAATAAGTTGTATTTACATGCTTCATATTGGCATATGACTTCTATAGTTCTGTTTGTCTATATTTCACTTTTATCTGTATAATTTTTATTTTTCTCACTACATATTAGGGGTTTTTCTGTGCCACGAATAGCAGACATGGATGTCCCAACAGGATGTCCATCCCCGCTATTCATGCCTTCCCCTGCTGGCGTCTAACCTCCCCACCGGTTGTGCGGGGAAGTTAGATGGGGTGGGGAAGGGGCAGCTTGGGGCAGAGTTTGGGTGGGCAGTGGGCAGTCGCTGGCCCTGGACATATATACAGGTCTGGCGACATGTGCAGGGAAGTTATTCCACCTCTGAGGTGGAATAACTTCCCTGGACATGTCTTTTTTTAATGCTGGGGTATGGATGGGGCGGGGGGGGGGGGGAGATGGAGGACATTCCCCGCAGCCCAACCCTGGCCTTAGAAGGCCACATCAGGGGTCGGGTTGCGGGGAATAATCTTTTTATTCCCAGCGGCCAGAATTGCGGCTTTTAAATGGATCCACAGTGCCATGGCAACTGGATGCCATGGTGCCGCAGCTCCATTTAGAAGCCCTGACTGAGTTAGTAGGGCTTGTCATGTACGTGGAGGCTGGACTGAATCGCAGTCCCGGCCTGCACATACATGATTGATCATGATTCTGATCCCGCGGGGCTAGACATGCCCCACAGGATCAGAATCACGAGCCCCTCTGTACATCCAGCTCAGACCAGATGTATAGAGGCATTGGACATCCGGGATGGAATGAGCTCTATTATCAATATAGCTTTTAACATTACTATTATTGGTTTAATTATTTATGTTTTTAGTTCAATTACATGTTTTTTGCATTAAACTGTTTTTCACCTTCAATTTTTTTATTTATATTTATACATTGATATTTATATTTGTACATATGTTTTATTGTTTGTATTTATACATTGGTATTTATATTTGTACATATGTTTTATTGTTTGTATTATTATGATTTTGTTTGTTTTTAGAGTTCACTGTCCCCTGAAGAAGGCCCCTGGCCGAAACACGTGTCGGGCTGACTTCAAGTTCATTAATAAACTGTTCTTTCCACAGTGGTTTGTAGTCCTGCTCTTTATGTGCCTGTTTACGCTGCAGGAGGGGTGTTCCTTTTGAAATGCCGGGACTTATACATGAAAGTGCCAAATTTTGAAACTTACACTGGTAAGTACTGAAGCTTACATATGTAAGTGTGGATTTTACAAAACTATGGGGATGATTTTCAAAGCCCTTATCCGGATAGCCATTGGAGAATTATCAGATAAAGGTGCTGAGAGAGATAGTGCCATTGACTATCTCCGTAGACTGCCCCAGCACTGTCCGGTTAGTACACAGGCATTCTATGGGTGGAGCTGGATAATTGCTGACCTTATCTGGATAGCTGCGATTTTCAACCAACATTATCTGAATAGCTTAGGTTGCCTGAAAAGCAGGGCTAAATTGTTATCTGGAAAAAGTTGGCTTGAAAATAACCACCATCCAGATAAGGTAGGCGCTTACCTGGATAGTGGCTACACAGTCCGAATATTCAACGGAGGCCATTATCCGGAAACTACCAATGAATATCCAATTTATATTTAAGTACTGCAGCTGACCATCATGGTGTTTAAATATCAGGTCTTATTGAATATTGGGCAGTGCATGTTTAACAGGTTCCAATTAAGAAGCCAAGCCCTTAGCATCCATTTTTAATGTCTTTAGGTCATTTTCCCCAACTATAAAGTTAAGTACAGTTGCTCCCTCAATCAATCGGATGAAGTCCAAGTTGAAACGAGCAGTCTGCTGATCCGTATGCATGCCTTAGTGGTGATGCAAAAGCTGATAGGGAAATCGCATGCAAAATCAGGAATACATGTATAATTTTTTTGGACTGCTCACACCGTGCCCAGAATACTCATGTACACGTGCAAATAGCAGCCCTTTAAATTTGGCATGTACATGCCACCATTTCTATATGTTTATGTAGCATAGCTGTTCTAATATGACCTCCAGACAAGGTCTTTTACAAAGATTAGGCAGCATTTACACAGTGAAATTCCATTCCAGTGAACAGTAATAGTGCAATTTGTCTGATTTTAATATTTGTTGAATATGTGAGACTTGTGAATCCTTTGGCAAAGAACTAAGCAGTTTCTAATGCGATTTTTCATCTTTGTGATGTCATGTTTTACAGAAGCCTGCTGACCCTCCATTTATGACAGAGAGTAAAAAGATCAATGAGATAGATCATTGACAAAGCAGGTACAATTGTCAACCTCCCAGCAAATGGAGATGCTGTGATTGATGCAAAGATCAGCATACGTAACGAGCTTCTGTAAATTATTGGGAAAGAGCTCCTATAGACCACAGGAAAATTAGTTGCGTGGCGCCACTTATAGAGTCAACTATGAAAATGTTCTAGATGCCCAGTGGAACATAATTTAACACCACTGGATTATGTATTTAGCAGTATTTATTGTCTCAGATTATCTCAGATCTATTGCACTTTGAAGCATTTCAGTCCAGCTGCAATCATTTTCAGCCTTTCTGTGGTTATGTGAAGTGTGGCCAGAGCTGTAAGCAATTAGTTACAGCTCAATTATAAACTATGGAGGTAATTTTGTGAGTGTCTTTAGTGTGTAAAGCAGCATTTTATATGCTCAATTGGGCTCTTGGAAATCTGCCTGAGGGTATGCATGGATTCAAAGTAGGTGCACTGAGACATAGAGGGTAATTTTCTAAACTCCTGCACAGTTAATGCATGCTTTATGCCCATAATTCACATCTATTTTATAACATGAAGTACAGACGCACTTTAGAACTAGCATAAATGATCAAAAACGTGCATTAATTTAAGATGCAATCAGAATTGCCTGTTCCTAAATTTATAGGGAACGCATGTAAATTTTAATATTTGGGGCTTCTTTTACTAAAGTCTGCTAGAGGATTAACTTGTGTCTTAGTGAACGCTCGCTGCCCGCAGTGATGCCTAATGTGTGGCATGACAGCGAGCGATTGGTAAGATGTACATTAATCAGCCATCATGCAATGTGGTTGGGACTGGCTGGGTTAAGGGCAGAGTGCGAGTGTTGACTGCACATTGTGGTTAGCGAAGGCATCACTGTCAATGTGGCAATTAGCATGGATGCACCTAACGATGCCTCATCATTTACAAGCATAAGTGGCCACTTACCCATATATGACTAAATTACCTTGATCTACATGTGTTGTTCATGCATAAATCTAGATGACTTATAAAATTACCCCACTTTTGCACAATATGGGAGTAATTTTAATGAAGTCGTTTTAGGTGCATGTGGAAATATAAGCATGTAAAATGACTCCTATAAAATGACCTCAGGCATTGAAGTCTGCTTGGTGGCATGAACGCACATACGTTTAGTGAAGGAGCTGCTGGGGGTGTGGTCTGGCAGAGCATAGGCTTCTCATTATAAAAATGGGCCAAAATAGGCATCTTTTTGCCCTTTAAACCTAGGTGCCATGTTATAAAATTACACTTGACATGCATATTATTATTATTATTATTA
This sequence comes from Ichthyophis bannanicus, assembly GCA_033557465.1. Lineage (NCBI taxonomy): Eukaryota > Metazoa > Chordata > Amphibia > Gymnophiona > Ichthyophiidae > Ichthyophis > Ichthyophis bannanicus. The sequence goes on from CM066036.1 coordinate 562,168,024, forward strand.
TTATTATTATTATTAACAATTCTTATATACCGCACAATTTACTATCAGCGCGGTTTACATTGAACAGAAACATCCGACAGTTTACATATGTCTGGTCATTACATTTAACAGGGAGTAGAAACTTGGAGAAACGGGTAATTATGTACATCAGTGGTTCCCTTGAATAGGGAAACATGGTCAACTATATACATATATGATACAACTATACAGGAAACTGCTTGTTATTTACATTGCGGGGTCGGCCTGTTGCGAGGGTCTGCATGTTTGACTATTACTAATGTCGTTTTGGTGCTCACTATTCACTTGGGGATTATGCTCGGGGCTGTTAATGAAATATTTAAGGAAGAGGAAGTGTTTTAGTGCCTTTCTGAACTGGCTCAAGTTGGGGATTGGCATTTTGGGGTGGAGAATAAGGGGAGCATGGGTGAGATTGGTACTTATGTATATACTTGGGTGTGTAATTGCAACTATTCATTCCAGCATATGCACACACAAAATGAATCCTACCTTGGAACAGGTGTGAGTGTGTGCACCTATGTTCCCTGGAGTAATTATATAAAAGCACATAGACACTGATGTTTAAAAAAAACAACATAATCCATCAAACTAAGGGCTCTCCTCAGGGTATGTTTGCACTTATCTTTTTCTTTCATCATATTTGCAAGAGATGGTTTCACCGGCATCTATTGGCTTTTTAAAATCCCAAATGGCTCTCTGAGGTTCATTTATGTAAAAAGGTCCATGTAAAATCATGGACTTCATCACAAAAAAAAATCTTAACTGCTCCTTCTTGTGGCACAGTTATGTTTTGCAGAAAATTGCCACTTTACAACTATCTTTGTACTAAATTTTGCTATTGAGATATTGCCTACTGAGATGATTTGCATGATTCTTCAGCTCATTAGCCGTTTTGCATAATTTTTGCGAACGACTTTGCAAATGTAAATTTACATATGGAAAAAATGGAAAATAGGAAAAAAAATTGCAAACTTGATTATGCATGCTACATGCCATTTTCCCATGTATAATCAATCGCTTTAGAGTACCAATTGGCCACAAAGAGTTATTACAGCCTGTTGCCAGCTGATTCCATTTTTTCTTGCTTCGAGAAATGTTCCAATGCATGCAGGATTTGTGGTTCTGCTTATATATGAGAAATTTTCTCTGCATACACTGGGAGTATCACAGCCCATCCTAAAATAACTGTTGCCAGTTTGCCTATCCCAGCTAACTGTTTCTCTTGAAATATTCAGTGCCTGGTTAAACAAAGATACAGACAGAGGAAAGAAAATGAAGAGGGGAAGCAGAAATTTGGCAGTGGGGAATGGAAACTGGACTTAAAAACGGAAGTTAGCAAAAATTGTCAGATAAAAAAGAACCATGCATCGTACTCCTCAAAATAAAAGCTTTTGTCTAAAAACATTTCTGACAAATCAGTATTCTAAATTCATCTGCTGCTAATTTATATGCATGCACTCACTGAGATCTTCACTGTAGCTGCCAGTGGATGTTGTCTTGAATGTCTTTACTAAAGTGCCAATTGATTACTGGTGGAGTATGAGGCCATTCTTCAAATTAAATATTCTGTTCTTCCATCATAAAATGACTTTGATAGAGGGGCAATTCTGTATAGCTGTACAGATTTCTATGAGCAATTAACCCTATTCCTTCCTTTTATACCGTACACATTTCTGCTTCATAATATTAAGGGTTTGAGTTACCCCAAATCTTTATGGGCTCTGAGGGGCAAACTGAGCCACAGATCAGAATACTGCAGCCCTAAAAAGTCCCTATTCAGGAGATACATGGCAAAGAACTAAAATAATTAACTTGGGGGTATGTTTACTAAACTGTCTTAATGTTCCCGGCGCTAGCTCCAGCGATAATGTGAAGAATGCCATATAAGGAGTGGGCGTTCCGGTCCTAAGGTAGCAAGAATCGGTATCGCGTGATAGTGAGTGCTGTGGCACGTTAACGCATGTTAATCCTAAGTGAATGCCAGCACAGTGTCAAAAAGGAATAACGATGTAGCCCACTGGTTACAGCAATGACTGTGGAGGCAGAGGTCATGGGATTGATTCTGCAGTGGGGTTATGCAAGAAGGTTGTTTAAGGCATTACTCTTTAAGTTAAATTAGTGCTGTCTGAGGCATTTTCTTTTTTAATTTAAATTAGTGCTGCCAGCAAAAACACCCTCACAGTACCATAACCTAAGGTGCCACATAAGGCGCCCTATAAGGCACTCCAGAAGGCACATTATAAACTGCACTGTTGACCAAGGCACCTTATAATGTTCCCTATAGGGCGCCTTATATGGCGCTTTATAGGGCGCCTTATGAGGCACCTTAAGGTTACAGCACTGTGACAGTGTTTTTACTGGCAGCACTAATTTAAATTAAAAAAGGAAATGCCTCAGACAGCCTTCTTACATAATCCCACTGCAGAATTGAACCACAGTTAGTGACATAACCAGTAGGCTACATCTCTAAAGCCACTAACAAACCTCTGGCTGGCTACAGAAAGACTGCAGGCCACCACACAAACTGTCTGCTGTGGTTACCAGGATAGGGTAAACCAACCCATACCCATGATGCACTGCACATGCAGATCAGCAGTCTACAGATGATCACAAGATGGGGTATGTACCCAGACAGCACTTCGGCCTGGTAGGGGGAACTGACCGTGTGTGTTACTGGCACAGAGTAGCTACAGACTGTCACATTATGCGGGTACTGTGCTCACCCTGAGGGCGAGGTGGAGCGCCCAACACCAGGTCCGCAGCACATGACTTAACTGAGATAAGCTATGCTGTAGGTTGCTGTTAGTGCCAGTGTGTGATAGGTAGTCCTTGCAGACACACCTGGAATACACCTGTGTCTTTTTTTTTCTTCCTCATAGGGCAGGGGTAGGGAACCCTGAAACTGGAGAGCCACAGACCAGTCAGGTTTTTGGGATATCCCTAATGAATATGCATGAGATGTATATGCATTAGAGATATCCTGCCAACCTGACTGGTTTGTGGCCCTCCAGGGCTGGATTTGGAGACCCCTGCCTTACACCTCTGTCATTTAAGATTGTGAGTGGGCAAGGTGCAGATGTCCTAGACATAGAAAGGGTATATAGAATGTGTCACAGTCCTCCTCGATTCTCACCACCACCAAAACGTTGTCTAATAGACAATATTTTGGTGGTGGTGAGAAGTGAGGAGGAATGTGACACATTCTATCTAACCTTTTTGATGTCTTGGACATCTGCACCTTGCTCACTCACAATCTTAAATGACAGAGGTGTAAGGCAGGGGTCTCCAAATCCAGCCCTGGAGGGCCACAAACCAGTCAGGTTGGCAGGATATCTCTAATACATATATATCTCATGCATATTCATTAGGGATATCCCGAAAACCTGACTGGTCTGCGGCTCTCCAGGACCAGGGTTCCCTACCCCTGTCATAGGGGTATCCTTCCATCTTTTTTACCATTTTGGTAGCTCTTCTCTGTACCTTTGCTAATTCTGCTATATTCTTTTTAACATATGGTGACCAGAATTGCACACAATATTCAAGTTGTGATTGCACCATGGAACAATAAAGAGCCATTATAAAATCCATGGTTTTATTTATTCTTAGCATTCTATTTGCTTTCTTGGCCATTGCTGCACACTGGACGGAGAGTTTCAATGCATTATTCACGATGATGCCTAAATCCTTTTCCTGGGTGGTGGTGGTTCCTAATGTGGAACCTTGCATTGTGTAATGGATTCTTCTTCCCTAAGTGCATAACGTTGCACTTGTCAACATTACATTTTATCTGTCATTTGGACATCCAGTCTTCCAATTTATCAAAGTCCTCTTTCAATTTTTCACAATCTTCTTGTTTTTTAACATCTTTGCATAATTTAGAGGTATGTTTACTAAACCGTCTTAATGTTACCAGTGCTAGTTGCAGCGTTAATGTGAAGAATGCCATATAAGGTAGTGGGCGTTCCAGAGGGAAGGTTGCAAGGAATCGATATCGCATGATAGTGGGCGCCATGGCATGATAACATGCGTTAACCCTAAGTTCATGCCAGCACAGTGTTAGAACTATAAAGATGTAGCCCACTGGTTACTGCAATGACTGCGGAGGCAGAGATCATGGGTTTGATCCTACAGTGGTGTTATGTAAGAAGGCTGTCTGAGGTGTTTCCTTTTAATTTAAATCAGTGCTGCCAGCAAAAATACCCTCACAGTGCCGTAACCTAAGGTGCCGCATAAGGCACCCTATAAGGCACTCCATAGAGCACATTATAAAGTGCCCTGTCTACCAAGGCACCTTATAATGTGCCCTATAGGGTGCTTTATAGGGCGCCTTATGAGGCACCTTAGGTTACAGCACTGTGAGGGTGTTTTTGCTGGAAGCACTGATCTAAATTAAAAGGAAAAGCCTCAGACAGCCTTATTAAACAACACCACTGTGGGATCAAACCCATGACCTCTGCCTCCACAGTCATTGAAGTAATCAGTGGACTACATCTCTATAGTGCAGGGGTGTCCAACCCTGTCCTGGAGGGCCACAATCCTGGCAGGCTTTTGGGATAGCCCCAATGAATATGCATGAGACATATATGCATTAGAGATATCCTGCCAACCTGACTGGTTTGTGGCCCTCCAGAACTGGATTTGGAGACCCCTGCCTTACATCTCTGTCATTTAAGATTGTGAGTGGGCAAGGTGCAGATATCTCTAATGCATATATATCTCATGCATATTCATTAGGGCTATCCCAAAAACCTGCCAGGATTGCGGCCCTCCAGGACAGGGTTGGACACCCCTTCTATAGTGTCTATTGCAGGGGTGGGCAAACCTGGTCCTGGAGGGCCGCAGACCAGTCAGGTTTTCGGGATATCCCTAATGAGCATGCATGAGATATATATGCATTAGAGATATCCTGCCAACCTGACTGGTTTGTGGCCCTCCAGGGCTGGATCTGGAGACCCCTGCCTTACACCTCTGTCATTTAAGATTGTGAGTGGACAAGGTGCAGATGTCCAAGACATCAAAAAGGTTAGATAGAATTTGTCACAGTCCTCCTCACTTCTCACCACCACCAAAAAATTGTCTATTAGACAACTTTTTGGTGGTGGTGAGAATCGAGGAGGAATGTGACACATTCTATATACCCTTTCGATGTCTAGGACATCTGTACCTTGCCCACTCACGATCTTAAATGACAGAGGTGTAAGGCAGGGGTCTCCAAATCAAGCCCTGGAGGGCCACAAACCAGTCAGGTTGGCAGGATATCTCTAATGCATATATATCTCATGCATGTTCATTAGGGATATCCCGAAAACCTGACTGGTCTGCGGCCCTCCAGGACCGGAGGTGCCCACCCCTGGTCTATTGCATTGCTGGCTGTCTACAGAAAGACTGCAGGTCACCACGCAAACTGTCTGCTGTGGTTACCAGGATAGGGTAAACCCACCCGTACCCATGGTGCATTGCACATGCATATCAGCAGCCTACATCTGATCACAAGATGGAGTATGTGCCTCTATAGCACCCCGGCCTGGTAGGGGGAAATGACCATGTGTGTTACTGGCACAGAGTAGCTACAGACCGTGACATTGTGCGGGTACTGTGCTCACCCTGAGGCTGAGGTGGGGCGCCCAACACCAGGTCCGCAGCACATAGCATGGTAGGATAGACTGTACTGCAGGTCCCTATTGGTGCCAGTGTGTGAGAGATAATCCTTGCAACAACTTCTAGAATATACCTGTGTCCATCTGTATTTCCCAGTCACATCTAGCCCTTGTGGAATATGATGCCCCCAGAATAGTGCATATCCTGTGCGGTTGCCATGGTCACGTGTTATAAGAGAAGGGTAGTGTTTGGATCCAAAAATTGGATTATATAGCACCGCCCTCTGTGGGTCAGGGTGGGGGACAGGATCTCCCACCAACAGATCCCCATTCTTTATCTCTACAATGGTGGCAGTAGAGGGGACGTCAACCCCAGTCCTGCTGGGGAATAGGCACCCTACAGGGCAGTCAATGAAGATCTGTCCGCAACACATAGGAGACGGGCAGTAGGCCTGGAAAAGCTCAGCTGCCCCCCACCACTATGTGACATTCACCAGCAGATGGCACAGTCAGTCTCCACCCACTGCACCCTGCAAGGTGTTCCAGCCATACACATGCTAACTGCAGACAGCCTGCTAGCTAGTACATTTTATTTATTTATTTAGCTGTATTTATATCCCGCTTTTCACCGGGTCAAAGCGGTCAATTGGGAGATACATTTAACACGAGGGGATATGACACACATCTAATACTTACAGGGAACATGGGCAATGGAGGGTTAAGTGGCTTGCCCAAAACCACAAGGAGTGCCTATAGGACTAGAAATCCCAGTCCCTCTGGCCTGAGATTGCTGTCCCCAAGTGGGACTTGAACCCCCGGCCCTAAGTTCCTTGTTCTAACCACTAGGCCACTCCTAGTACATGTTCCTAGAAGAACTGTGTGCACCCAAAAATGGGATGTGAATACACACATGCACCCCAAGCAGTTATATCAGTGATTGGGATCCACAAAAGAGAACTCACAGATATCACTTAATAAAATAACTATTTAGCACTATGGGGGAACCTAGCCATGCCATGGTCACTGCACAGTCAGGGTGAGAGTGACCTCCCAGCATGACATGCTGTGGCCACCCTGTCCGTGCAGGTTGTGGTCTGGCACTACAATGTCCCAGCCATTGCCCTATGCCCTGTGCAGATGCATCCTGCCCAGACAGCTGTGTCCTGGCCATACCCACAATACCTTGCTCCTCATTATGCACATTGGCAGGCTAACACTGGAGACAGTGCAAGCATTGGGGGCTCAGTAAGGTGTAGGTAGCCACAAAACACTGGGTAGACATACACACACTCCCAGCATTGTGCAAAGAGAGAGGTGGTTGGCAGCCCTGGCCCCGCCACACCAGTCCTGGGCACAGTGCAGGCATTGCTATGGTACTCAATACTATTAGGGTCACTCTCCGGGGTGGTAAACACTGTCAGTAACAAAATATGAAAAACACTCCACATATATCAAAAGGTTGCTATGATGAATCTTGTTAACAAATTGTGTTTAATGTAGGATCTGTTATCTGACATTGATCATAGCAACCTTTTGATATATGTGGAATGTGTTTCCATGTTTATGACGGCATTGCTAAGGTATGTAGGTGCTAGTATTGGTAGATGCTGCTCCGCGCAGGGCCCAACAGCCTGACTCTCCATGAGGCTTTGGATAGTGGAGCCTGTGGGTGTGGGTGTTTGTGGCCCTGTTGGCCTATGCTCTAGGGCAGGGGTGGGCAACTCCAGTCCTGGAGAGCCGCAGACCAGTCAGGTTTTCATGATGTCCCTAATGAATATTAATGGCCCTATTTCCATACAATGGAAGGCAGTGGATGCAAATAGATCTCATGAATATTCATTAGGGACATCATGAAAACCTGACTGGTCTGAGGCTCTCCAGGACTGGAGTTGCCCACCCCAGCTCTAGGGCAGAGGTTCCCAAATTCCAGTCCCGGTGGGCTCAACACAATTTAGGTTTTCATGCTGTCCCTAATGAATATGCATACAATGGGGGTGGTGCATACAAATGCATCTCAAACATATTTCTTAGGGACAGCATGAAATCTGAATGGTGTTTGGCTCTCCAGGACTGCAGTTGGGAACCTCTGCTCTAGGGACTGTACATGTCTATGGTGTATGTGCTCTGTAGGGTAAAATATAGGCATTTATGGCATGTTTATTTTATCTGCAATAAAGGTTCCTTCTTTATTATCATGGTTTAGTACTTTGTATAATATAGGGGCATGGTCTGCAGGAGTCACAGCTGGGACTTGAACCTGTGACCTTCTGCCCCTGAACACACTGGCTTTGTGTACTGCACCAAACTGTTGCCACAGAGACAGGTCATTCCCTGGGGATACCATTACTGTTCGTCAGACAGACCTTGTCTTTTGCCGTGCATGGCACCCACCTAAACAGGGCTTGGCCTTGGTCTGCTGTGGGCAGATGCCACTGCCCCCTCCATCACCAGCACCCCTCCGCCACCATGCTGACATGCCCTTATGCATGGTGGTGCGCAGTCCCAGGCCATCCAGTGTGCCAGTATGCGGCTGCCTATGGTGCATGATATGGGGTAGGGGTGCCTGAATAGACATCCACACTTCCCCCCGGCACTAGTCTGCCAATGTTATGTGCCCTTTGGGGTACCTGCTGGGTAATGTCCATTGTGGCACTGTGGGACACACACACTCGTGGGCATGTTTGCCCTTGGTCAGTTGCTGTCTTGCTGGTTTTCTGTTTCTACATTCCTATGTGTCACCTAGGCATCTGCCTAGTCCACCCTGTGCCCCAGCTGCCCCACTGCATGTCCCGCCTGCAGCCCCCTGTACACCATTTGCAGCCTCACCATAGTGCCCTTTCATACTTGGGCACTATGCTGTTGCTGCACATGTATCACTACTATCACTTTTCTTGGTCTCCCTGCCTTTGCTGTACATTGCTGACTGAAATGGTATCTCTTTCCTGCAAATGTGCCTCTAATGCGAGGTTTTCACTGGCGTTAATTTTCAGACCCTGATTTCACAGCATTAGTGTGCCTGGAGCCTCTCCCCGCTCATTGACCCCTTATCTCTGCCCTCTTGGGAGCCTTTCTCCACCCTCTGTGCACCTTAACGCCGCCGGAGATGTTATCACACAATAAGTGATGTTATCGCGCGGTAAATCTTGCGATAACGTCACTTATCATGCGATAATGTCGCCGCTGCGACGTTAGCGCTGTTGAGTAAACATACCACTTAGTGTCATTTGCAAATGTAATCATCTCACTCATTATTCCCATTTCCAGGTCATTTATAAAAATGCTAAAAAGCAGCGAGCCCAGCACAGATCCGTGGGGTACTCCACTATTCACATTTAGCCCTACCTCTGCTTTCTATCTTTTAACTAGTTCTTGATCCGCAATAATACACTGCTTCCTATCCCATGATTTTTTAATTTTGCCAAGAGTCTGTCATAAGGGACCTTGTCAAAGGCTTTCTGAAAATCCAGATATACTCTATCAATCGGCTTGCTTTTATCTGCCTGTTTTTTCACACCTTGTCTGAGTTCTACGAGGGTACTTCCTGTGGAATCTGCCTGCTTCCATTTACCAGTCTTCAGCACTTGGCCAGCCTCCCTGCCCCCCCTTGCTGGACTTTGTTCTCTCTTAGCACATGAACTGCTGACCTTCGATTTGAAGGTTCTTGCTTGGTGAGAGCATCCTCATTGCAAGCCTCTGCTTTTTTTTAAAATTTTAATGTTTAATCAAACATTTCCAATATAAGCAAACATAAAATACACTTGAAAGGAGAAAAACGGAAGCTACATCAATTAATAAAGAAAAGGCAAAATGCGAAAAACGTCAGCACCCCACTACAACCCACAACATAGGAGAATGGAAAAGGAAAAAATACAACCAACATCAAAAGAAATATAGGGGTATGTTTACTAAACCGTCTTAACGTGCGCTCTCCAACGTTATCGCGCGCTAAGGCGCAAACGAGCGCTGAAGGCGGAGAAAGGCTCCCAGAGGGCGGAGGAAGGCTCCCCAAGGGCGGAGAGAGAGGGTCAATGGGCGGAGAGTGGGAGGGGAGAGGCTCCCTGCACACTAATGCTGTGAAATCCCAGGCTGAAAACTAACGCCAGTGAAACCCTGGCGTTAGAGCTGATTTAAAGGGAAAAGAAACCATTTCCGTCAGCAATGTACAGCAAAACCAGGGAAACCAACATAAAAAGTGATAAGTGTGATACATGTGAACGGAACAAAAGGGCAAAGAAACAGTGAAAATGACCAGAAGTAAATGTAAAAAAAACATAACCAAGCTGGGCAATAGTGATATCAATGGAAAACATCAAAAAACACCCCCAAGAAAGCTCCAAAAAAAGATATGAATTTTGGAAGGGTCTATGCACTGTCCCCATACAAGGTGAATGAGCCCACAGTGAAATTGCACTGATCAGGGTTTTCCTCTCCATTGGACAGGTTTCCTATGGTGTGCACATGTTCCACAACAGCAGGGCGGGCATGTCGGAATGGGCAACTGGACAGATGCTGGAAAAGGGGACACAGAGGGCTACAGGCGGCACATGCTGTGGTGCAGCTGGGGCACAGTGCGAACTAGGGTAATGCCTAGCTGGCCCATAGGAATGCTGAAACAGTAGAGCAGCCAGACAGCAACTGCTGAGGGCCCAACATGGGCAAGAGTGTGCTTCCCATGGTGTCACAGGGAATAGTACCCAGCAGGTACCCCCAATGGCACGGAACATTGGCAGGCGGTGCTGGGGGAAAGCGTGGACAGCTATGCAGGCACCCTACCCCAGAACCCGCACCATAGGCAGCCATCTACCCGCACACTGGATGGCCTGAGACTGCGCAGCACCAGCACCACCAGCAGAAGGGCATGTCAGCATGGTGGCAGAGGGGTACTGGTGGTGGAGGGGGCAGTGGCAGCTGCCCAGAGCAGACCATGGCCTAGCCCTGTTTAGGAGGGTGCTGTGCACTGCAACAGACAGGCTCTGTCTGACAAACAGTCATGGTATCTCCAGGGAATGCACCATCTCTGTGGCAACACGGTGGTGCAATGAACACAGCCAGTGTTTTCAGGCGCAGAAGGTCACAGGTTCAAGTCCCAGCTGTGGTTCCTGCCAACCCAGTCCCCATATTTTACCCACTACCAAAACGTGCTAATACAGACAGAACCTTTATTGCAGATAACAGAAACATGTCCAATAAACCTACATTTTACCCTACAGAGCGCAGACACCATAAACATGCACATTACCTAGAGCAGAGTCTCCCAAATGCAGTCCTGGAGGGCCACACACCATTCAGGTTCCATGCTGCCTCTAATAAACACGGCTGTGCTGCATATCTATGCACCGCCCCCATGGTATGCAGATGTATCTCATGCATATTCATTAGGGACAGCATGAAAACCCGAACAGTGTTTGGCCCACCAGGACTGGAGTTGGGAACCTCTGCCCTAGAGCAGCAGCCAACAGGGGCAGACAGACCCTCACCCACAGGCTCCATTATCCAAAGCCTCCTGGAGAGGCAGGATGTTGGGCCCTGCGTGCATCTCCCAATACTAGCACTTGCATACCTTAGCAATGCCACCCTAAACATGGGAATATTGTACGCACCTATCAAATGATTGCTATGATTACTGGCAGATAGCAATTCCTAAGTTAAGCACAATTTGCTGATTGAGCTGCATCATAGCAACCTTTCTGCTATCTGTGGAGTGTGCTTCAGGTCTGATGTCTGACAGTGTTTACCACCCTGGGGAGTGACCCCAACAGTATTGCGTTACCATAGCCATGCCTGCACTGTGCCCAGGACTGGTGCGGTGGCCAGGGCTGCCAAGAGCCTCTATATTTGCACAATGCTGGCATAGGTGTGGGAGCGTGTGTTTGTCTATCCAGTGTGTGGTGTCTGCCAACACCTTCCTCAGCCCACACTGTTGCCAGTGTAAGCCTGCCAATGTGCATAATGAGGAGCAAGGTACCGTGGGTATAGCCCGGACAGGGTGGCCTAGCCAGGATGCATCTGCACAGGGCATAGGGCAATGGCTCGGACATTGTAGTGCCTGACAACCACCTGCACGGACAGGGTGGCCACAGCATGTCCTGCTGGGAGGTCACTCTCACCATGACTGTGCAGTGACCACGGCATGGCTAGGTTCCCCCATAGTGCTATATAGTGTTTTTCTCATGTGATGTTTATGGTTCCCTTTTGGGGCCCAATCACTGATTTATCTGCTTGGTGTGTATGCTGACATCCCAGTTCTGGGTACATGCAACTTCTCTAGAAACATGCACTATGGACTAGCTAGCAGACTGTCTGCAGCTAGTATGTGTCTGGATGGAACATCTTGCAGGGTGCAGCAGCTGGAGGCTTGCTGCTGGAGAATGTCAGATAGTGGTGGGTGGCAGCTGAGCATTTCCAGGCCTTCTGTCTGCCTTGCCTTATGGATGTGTACAGATCTGCATTGCCTGCCCTGTATGGTGTCTGTTCTCCAGCAGGACTGGGGTTGATGGTCCTCTCTACTGCCACCATTGCGGGGAGGTAGAGTGTGGCTTTGTTGGTGGGAGATCCTGTTTCCCACCCTGAGCCACAGAGAGTGGGTTGGGTGGTGGTACATAATCCACCTATGGGTCCAAATACCCCCCCCTCCCCTCCCCTCCCCTCCCTTCCCTTCACCTACATCTACATCATGTGACCATGGTACCAACACAGGATATGCACTATTTTGGGTGCATCATAGCCCATAAGGGCTTGACATGACTGAGAAATACAGATGTGTCTGCAAGAACTACCTATCACACACACTAGCACTGATGGGGACCTGCAGCATAGCCTATTTCAGCCATGAAAGGTGCTGTGGACCTGGTGCTCGGTGCCCCACCTCTCCCTCAGGGTGAGCACAGTACCCGCACAATGTGACGGTCTGTAGCTACACTGTGCCAGTAACATACACGGTCAGTACCCCCTGCCAGGCTGAGGTGCTGTGGGGGTGCACATGGTCAGTTCCCCCTACCAGGCCGAAGTGCTGTGGGGGTGCATACCCCATCTTGTGATCATCTGTAGACTGCTGATTTGCATGTTCAGTGCATCATGGGTACGTTAACCCTATCCTGGTAACCACAGCAGACTGTTTGTGTGGTGATATGAAGTCCTTCTGTAGCCAGCCAGGGGCTTGTTAATAGCTGTAGCCCACTAGTTACTTCACTGCCTGTGGAGCCAGAGGTCATGGGCTCAAACCCACAGTGGGGTTATTTGATAGGGCTATCTGGAGCATTGTCAATTTTTAATGTACATTAGTACTGCCAGCAAAAACACCCTCAGAGTACTGCAACCATAAGGTGCCTCAGACGGCGCTTTATAGGGTGCCCTATAAAGCGCCTTCTGAGGCACCTTATGGTTACAGTCCATATAAGGTGCCTTATAAGTTGTCCTATGGAGCCCTATAGGGGACATTATAGGGTGCCGTGCCAGACAGTGCACTTTATAATGTGCCCTATGGAGTGCCTTATAGGGTGCCTTATGTGGCACCTTAGGTTATGGCACGTGAGGGTGTGTTTGCTGGCAGCAATAATTAAAATACAAATAAAATGCCTCAAGAAACAATACTTACATGTCAAAGCTGATGCCTCAGCCAGCCTTATGCATTAGGCACACTGGGGGATCAAACTCATGACCCCTGTATCATCAGTCAGTGTATTAACCATTGTATTACACCTCTGTTTCCGTGTTTGCATGTCTGGGCGCCTATTTAAGATTACCGCACGTTAACGCACTTAGCGGCACTTAGCCTGTTAATGTGCGCGTTATCACGCGATAATCCCGTTTTGCTACTTTAAGACTGAAACGCCCACTCCTTTTATGGCAGCCTGCATACTATCGCTGGGCGCACATTAAGACGGTTTAGTAAACATACCCCATAGAGTCGGCAGATAGACTAGAGACTATATAAGATCAGCATCTACCTCATCAACAACGGCTGCCCGACGAGCATTTAGAAAGGCCAGCTACTGGGCCGGATCAAAAAATATATAAGAAATAGACTGCACCTTAATAGTGCATTTATATGGGAATTTTAGGAAAAATTGTCCTCCCAGTTGCTGAACACCCAGTTTGAGTAAGAGAAACTCACGCCTTCTCTTCTGAGTTTCCCGGCACAAATTCGGAAATACCCAAACAGAAAAACTCCTATAAAGAACTGACCGCTTACGGAAAAACATTTTTAGAAACCAATCTCTATCAGATGATAAAGTAAATGTTACCAACAATGTAGTTGGTGTATAAACATCTACTTTGGAGGACTCTAAAATTGCTGAGACGTCCAAAGAATCTGCCTGCTATACCCCTGATATAGCCTTAGATCCAGAGGACCTGCAGCCAATTATTATATAATACAACTTGGCATTTGGGGGATGGGATTCACCAGGGATTCCAAGCACTTCCACTAAATAACATTTAAACATTTTGTTTGCATTAATCAATACAGATTTGTGGAAATTAATCAATCTGAAGTTTTGATATTTAGAAAAGATCTTCAAATGTTCCATCCTAGTTTTCATAAATGATGCATCCTGAGAAAAAGTCCCAAGCATATCTTCCATTTGACCAACCTTTTCTTGCAATAAAGAAGCAGAATTCTTCAAAACAGCCACTTCCTATGTCCGTTGCAACAATAAAGAATTTGTCTGAACCTGCATAGATAACCCTTGAAACTGAGAGGTCAGAGTTTCTCCCAGTTGTTGAATAGCTAACCAAATCGCTTCTAAAGTAAATGTAGTCGGGTGCTGAAGAGAGAAGGACAATGGGGCTCCTCCCACTCCAAAGTTGGTCTCCACTTCTCACTGATCCATTGCCAACAAAGACACCACTCATTCCAACAATTCCATGGTCCTCCTTCTCATTACCAACTCCTTACTATCCCTTCCTCTCGAGCTCTCAACAATGGAATCATGCGCAGGTTCACTGGAACACAAAGCTGGAAGGACAACTCAGATCCCTCCTGCTTGACCTGGAGACAGTCCTTCAGCAAATGTGGGTTCTCCAACATGGGTCAGCACCGACTTTGCCTAGTTCTTGGGAAAGGATGACTCCAGGATAACCACCTTAGCCACACGTTGCTGCTCCGGGGACTGGATGTTGGGCCCAGAACTATTCAACAAGCTGCCCAGCCTCAAAGAATAGTCAATAGGGCTCTGAACCACTGGACCTACCCTAGCCTGCAGAGGTGCACAAACCAGGAAAGGCTCTATCGAGCCCTGAGAGGTAAGAGAAGAGGTAGATACAGGGACTTCAAAAGGCTTTTTATGTCCCTTAACTTTCCTCTTTCCCATGGTAGAACACACAGCTTCCACCTACTGAAAACTGTCAACCACCATCTTGGATCAACCACTCCCCCATCATCTCTGCTAACTTTTATATTCTATTCAGGCATTTTCTTGTGCCTGTTTTTTTTGTTTTTTTTTTAAACCATATTTCATTAAGCTTTGTGACATACAGGGTAAAATAAGGCACACCCAACACAACACCCAACACCAGCTGTTGTTCCTCCAGAAAAACACATACCATACTTGCAGTCCCCTCCCCCTATTGCAATACAACACCTTCGTACATATAGTACTACACCCACTCGGGTATGGTCTCCCAATTTATACCCCCTCCATTTCACCCTGTAACAGTGAACACATCCTATCTTATCAATATTTAACCACACTTAACTCTTATAACATCATGAACTTTGTGTGCTAGATGTCCGCCCCCATATTCCTCCCCCCACATCACTCCTCACTTCATCCAGCCTTCCTTCCAAGTATGCGTCCCAAATCTTATGAAACATCCATTCTTTACCCCTCAACCGGTACATTAAGAGGTCAAAGCGCACCGCCGCAGCAATTTTCCCATCCCAGTCCTCCTCCTTAGGCCCATTCACACTCTTCCACTTCCCGGCTATCGCCACTCTCGCAGCCAATTTCAACTTCTCCTCCAGCAGCCCCCCCCATTCCCCCCTTCCTGACGAACCCTGATATCCCAGAATTAGATCCCTTGGGCAACCCGGATTTTGATCTTGCATCCTCCTTCTTCCTTCATCCCCCTTTAGTCTCCCCCGCACCCTCCTCCAAAAGACCTGAATCACTGGGCATTCCCACCATATGTGAAGGAAACTCCCAACACCCCCACAGCCTCTCCAACACTTATCCGATTGCTGCCCCCCCCTGCCAGAAACAACTGCTTGGGGGTACTATAAGCCCCATGTATTATTTGCAGCTGAGTCTGTCTCCAGGAGGACACCCATGTACACCTAGGGATGTTCGCGTATATCCTTTCCCAAACCTCCTCCTCCAACTCCTCCCCTAACCATTTATGCCACCGTAGCCAGTATGGGAACAGACCTCTGTCTACCTCTTCCTGCAGTAAAACTTTATAAATCCTCACAATAATCCCTATCTCCAGGAACAAGCAGGAATGAGTCTTCACATATGGGTATCGTCGGTACCGACGGAGCCTGCGCGGGAACGCTCCCCAGTGTCCAATCAGAAAGCTTTTGGGAGCATCCCACAGCACCTGCGTGCTGCCTTCCCGCCTTTCCCAACTGTTTCTCCTCAGTTCTTCTATTTTCCGCGGAGCCAGCAGGTCATGTTCCTGTCACCGCAGAAAAATGTCTTTAGTTCTTTTGTGTCGCGTCTGCCTTCTTCGACGCTCCACTGGTACCGCCAGTCTTTTTCTTTTCTTCTTGTTAAAAAAAAAAAAAAAAAAAAGCTTTTTTCCATTTCTTTTTTCTTCAGGTGCACTTGCGTTTTGGGCCTTAGGCCCAAAACTTTTTTTCCTTAACATGGAAAAGCCTGCCTCAGGATTTAAGAAGTGCACAAAATGTGGCGGTACCATTTCCATCACCGACACCCATGACTGGTGTCTAAAATGTTTAGGTCCTGACCATTCCATCACAGATTGTATGTCCTGTTCTATGATATCTAAAAGAGGTCGGTAGAACCGAGCTGCCAAGCTCAGTACCCTGTTTCCCTCTGATCCGGCTTCGGTGGCATCGACGTCTTCCAGGGCTTCTTCTTCCTCACATGGATCTCAGGTAACTAAACATAAATCCAGCCGGTCCTCGAAGGGTAGATCTCCTTCTAAGCATCGAGATGCCTCTGGCGTTGCCCTCGAGGATTCTGCACCGGCAAAATTACCCCGGCGGGAGGCTTCGGCCTCTAAAGCATCATCATCGGGGTTCCAGGATGATCTCGATGGCGTGGCCTCGACAGATCTCCTGGTGCCATGCTCTGGGATACCGGGGGCTTCCACCGGTACTGACTTCCAAGCATTGGCGGCGTCAATGGATCAGAGGATTCTGTCCATGGAATGCAGTCTGGCGGCTTTCCTTGTGGCATCAACGCCCGTGGTACCGCAACAGACTACCCCACCGGTACCGGCTCTAGCATCGCCATCGGTACCGATCCCGGTACCGGTGGCATCGACATCGGCATTGGTGTCCGCTATGCCGGTACTCTGTCCTCTCAAACCCTCCAGTACCGATACCCGGTACCGGTTATTCCCGATACCGATCCCAGTCGGTACGGGTATCGGGCTTTGCAAGAGCATCCGGACAGACGATACTTCGATTCCTTTGAGGATTCTGAGGATTCTGAAGAGTCGGTTGATGCAGTGATGCTTCTTCCATAGGAGGAGTCCTCTCCTAAACGAAGGATGTCTCCTCCAGAGGACTTGTCTTTTCAAGACTTCATCAGGGAAGTGGCTCGGGGCCTTTCCATCATGGTGGCCCTGAGACAGAACCCAGAGCCAAGGAGTTAGATATTTTACAATATCCTAAAACTCCTAAGGAGGCAGCTACCTTGCCTGTTCATGAGATTTTGTATGATCTCATGTTAAGGATGTGGGAAGCACCTCTGACCACCTCCCCTCATTCTCGCAGGTTGGATACCATGTATCGTGTCCCTCCTTGTCCTGGTTTCCATAAAACTCAACTTCCTCACCACTCTATTGTGGTTGAATCTGCTATGAGAAAGATTAGAAGTGCCAAAAGACATGCCTCTAATCCTCCAGGACGTGAATGTAGAACCCTAGATGCTTTTGGAAGAAGAGTCTTCCAAGCTTCCATGCTTGCTGCGAGAATTAATTCCTATAGTCTTTACATGGGAATGTTCTTAAAAGAAGTCACTGGTCATTTTCAGGCTTTAAGTCCTTTCATTTCTGAAGATAAAAGACAGGACTTTTTCACTTGGCTCAAACATGCCCAAGATATCTCCAAATTCTCCAACCGTGCAGCTTTCGACTCCTTTGAATGTGTAAGCAGAGCCTCAGCTATTGCCATAGTTGCACGTAGAATTGCTTGGCTTCAAGCATCTGATTTGGAGATCTGGGTTCAAGATGAATTGGGAAATATCCCTTGTACAGGTGAAAACCTGTTTGGTAAAGATTGGCAAGCAAAAGCCAATCAGATGGATGCTGAAAATTCTGCCTTGGATAGACTATCCAAATCCACAGCTGCTCCTGCTAAGAAAAGGTTGTTCAAGAAAGCACCTTTTTCTAAAAAGGGAAGATTCTATCCTGCTTATGGTCAGCGGTCATCTTCTGCAGCTCAATTCCCTACCAAACGTCAGCAATCATCCCAACAGAGCAAAGCAAAGGCTGCTAGGCCTCCACCGACCCAGCAACCTCAGCCCCCTCAGGGCCTTTGACTTTCCGCTAGAGAACTTAGCCTTCCTGGCTCTGGAAGGACCAGAGCCCTCCACCATACCAGGAAGGTTATGTCATTTTGCTCCCAGGTGGGGGCAAATTACAGAAGAGCATTGGACACTCTCCATCATAAGAAAGGGGTACAAACTTCATTTTTCAAGTTTGCCCCCTCACACAAGAGTGCACCAGTTCAATTCTCCAACCTCCCTCCTCAACCTGTTGGGGCAGGAAGTTGCCACCCTTCTCACCCAGGGGGCAATAGAGGAAGTGCCTCTTCAACAACAGGGCACAGGTTTCTACTCCCCCTATTTTCTTATTCCAAAGAAAACAGGGGGCTACAGACCCATCTTAGATCTCAGAGAATTGAACAGATTCCTAGTCAAGGAAAAATTCAAAATGATTTCTCTGGGAACTCTGCTGCCATACCTTCAGAGTCAGGATTGGCTTTGTTCTTTAGATCTCAAGGATGCGTACACCCATGTTCTCATCCATCCAACTCACAGAAGGTTCCTTCGGTTCCTTTTTCAAGAGAAGCACTATCAATACAGAGTGCTCCCTTTTGGTCTGGTCTCTGCTCCAAGGGTGTTCACAAAATGCATGGCAGTGGTAGCTGCATTTCTGCGCACTCTGGGAATATTCGTCTTCCCTTATTTGGACGACTGGCTCATTCGAGCTCCCACTCAGTCAGAGGCCAAGAGTTCTCTAGCCTGCACAATGAGTATCCTTTAGTATTTAGGGCTGATAATAAACATCCCAAAATCCAATTTAACCCCTACTCAGTCCCTGGAGTTTATAGGGGCATTACTGGATACCACAAAGGCAAGGGCCTAGCTCCCCCAGGCCCGTTGTCTTCGCTTGGTGCAGTTAGCTTCTCAAGCAGAGTTGAAGCCTCACTTAACTGCTCGAGAGATGTTACAGTTACCAGGTCACATGGCATACACCGTGCATGTGGTACCATATGTTCGCCTTCACATGAGAGCAGCTTAGTGGACTTTATCCACCTAATGGACCCAGGCATTAGACTTCCTGTCAGACAAAATAGCAAACACAAGTTGCCTCATTTTGTCCCTCCAGAGGTGGAAGTCTCCTCAAAACCTGTTGCTGGGGTCCCCCTTTCAGCAGTAAATACCCCAAGCAACTCTCCCAACAGATGCTTCTCCAAAGGGGTGGGGAGCTCATCTGCAAGATCTCTCCACCCAAGGCATCTGGTCCCCACAGGAGAGTTGTCTACATATCAATCTCTTGGAACTCAGAGCAATCTTCCTTGCTCTACGGGTGTTCCACACCCTGCTCAGCTACAAGACAGTCCTTATCAACACAGACAATCAGGTAGCCATGTTCTATGTGAACAAACAGGGCGGAACTGGCTCTCTGTCACTTTGCAACGAAGCTTTGTGACTGTGGGCCCTCGCCAGAGAGCATCAGATTCATCTTCTGGCAGTTTATCTTCCAGGCGTTCAAAACTCTTGGGCAGACAGGCTCAGTCAAGTTCTGCTTCCACACGAGTGGTCCCTACATGTGGACCAGGTGGCCAGGATTTTTCAGATTTGGGGAACCCCGGACATAGACCTCTTTGCAAGTCCGTGGAATGCCAAACTTCCCCGGTTCTGTTCCAGAACTCTGGCTCAGGGAGCTCAGGCAAGGGATGCTTTCTCCTTCACTGGGGTCAAGACTTCCTGTATGCCTTTCCACCCATTCCCCTAATTCCCAAAACCCTGTTCAAGCTTCAGAGAGACAGAGGCCACATGATTCTCATAGCTCCACATTGGCCACGGCAAGTGTGGTGCCCTCTGCTTCTACATCTCTCTCAAGCTCCCTCCCTGGAGTTAGGGTCTGCTCCAGATCTCCTATCTCAGGAGGGCGGAAAGTTATGGCATCCCAATCCCCAGTCTCTGCATCTCAGGGCTTGGTTGCTGAAGGCCTAGATCTCTAAGATCTTCATCTTTCTCAACAGGTGAAGGATGTTCTTCCTGCTTCCAGAAAACCTTCCACTAGACGTTCTTATGCTTTCAAGTGGAAGAGATTTACTTTCTGGTGCTCTGAGAAGGGTCTTAACCCACTTGCCATACCTATGGAATCTTTGCTGGAGTATCTCCTCCATCTGTCTAATGCAGGCCTTAAGACAAATTCAGTAAGGGTCCATTTGAGTGCTATTGCAGCTTCCCTTAAGCCTCTAAATGGAAACCTATTTCCTCTCATCCTCTTGTAACAAGGTTCATGAGAGGCCTCCTTTTAACAAAGCCTCCCATTAGACCACCTCCGGTGGCATGGGACTTGAACCTGGTTCTTGGTCAGCTTATGAAGCCGCCTTTTGAACCTTTGGCTACCACCTCCTTGAAATACCTTTCTTGGAAGGTTATCTTTCTCATTGCAATCACATCAGCACGTCGTATTAGTGAATTGCAAGCACTCGTAGCTAATCCACCTTATACAAGGTTCCATCATGACAAGATAGTCCTTAGGACTCATCCACACTTTATGCCTAAGGTGGTCTCGCCTTTTCACCTCAACCAGGAGGTCCACCTACCTGTCTTTTTTCCAGGACCTCATGCATCAAGTGCAGAGAGGAATCTTCATACCCTGAACTGTAAAAGAGCTCTGGCTTTTTACTTACAGAGGACACAGCAACATAGAAAGTCCTCTCAGCTCTTTGTTGCCTTTGATCCTTCTCATTTTGGACTACCAGTCTCCAAGAGAACACTATCTAACTGGATCGCCCAGTGTATTTCTTTCGCCTATCAGAGTAAGAACCTTTCTCTGGAGGGCCATGTCACAGCTCACAATGTGAGAGCCATGGCAGCCTCAATGGCTCATCTGAACTCTGTGTCTATTGACGACATCTCTCGAGCAGCCACTTGGGCCTCGGTTCATATCTTCACAGCCCATTACTGCTTGGACAAGGACTCCCGCCGGGATGCCTTGTTTGGTCAGGCTGTTCTCAAACACCTGTTCCATACTTAATCAACTCCTACCCACCATCCCTGATGGGATGCCAAAGATCCATGTGGAGAAGTGCAGCCCTGCCCAGGGACACACAACTTCTGGGGTCTCTCCCTGGCATCTAAAGCTAGGGAGTCCCCATATGTGAAGACTTATTCCTGCTTGTTCCTGGAGATAGCACAGTTACTTACCTGTAACAGGTGATCTCTGGGAACAGCAGGAATAAGTCTTTACAGCCCATCCACCTCCCCTAGGAGTTGTATCTCTCTATCTATCTTTCCTTTCCCTCTCTCTCTCTCTTTCTCTCTCTCTTTGTCTCAGCTTTAAAACCTAACTGAGGAGAGACAGTTGGGAAAGGCAGGAAGGCAGCACGCAGGCGCTGTGGGATGCTCCCAAAAGCTTTCTGATTGGACGCTGGGGAGCGTTCCCGCGCAGGCTCCGTCGGTACCGACGATACCCATTGGTGAAGACTTATTCCTGCTGTTCCCAGAGATCACCTGTTACAGGTAAGTAACTGTGCTTTATCCCCCGTTCCCTGATACACCACTGTTTCCATCGGCGTACTCTCTCTGCATATCTGTGACTTAACCTCCCCTGTCGCAATAAGGTGACGCAGTTGAAAATACTGATAAAAGGGTATTTTCTCCTGCACTCGACTTTCCAAGTCCCGGTGAGATCTTATCACTCCTTCCACTACAAACTCCTTAAGCTTTTCCAGACACCCTACTTCCAACTACCACTCTTTCCGCGCCCACCCCATGTTACCAAATGGGAGAAAGTCCCCTACTTTAGACCACAGAGAGAAGGGACTCGGGAACCACCCTCTTTTCTTCCCCTGAAAGCTAATCTGCGCCATAGCATCTAAAAAGGGATGCCCGTGCCTTCGTATCCGCACTCCTCTCCCTCTACCAGCCACTGAGCCAGAGACAGGGTCCCCATCACGGTTCTCTCCAACTCCACCCAGGCAACCGCACCCCCCTCCCTTTTAGTGGTCCCTCCATGCCCTCAGTATACAGGCCTGGTGGTACCACCTCAACGACGGGTACCGAATGCCTCCATGATCCTTAGATAGAAGCAGGCCACTTCTGCGTATCTTTGCCTTCTTCCCTTCCCACACGAACCTCATCAGTCTGGTTTCCCACTGCCTAATCATACTCCCCGGGATCCGAATGGGCAACTGCGAGAAAAGAAATAACAATTTCGGCACCACATTCATTTTGAGCACCTCCACCCGTCCCCGCCAACTCAACTGCAGGGGGGCCCACCTCTCCAACAATGAATTAATTTTCCCTACCAGCGGCCTATAATTCAACTCAAACAAATGCGAGGGGTCCTCTGATATGCACCCACCTAAGTATCTGATAGACCCCTGAGACCATTTAAAAGGAAATGTCGGCAAGCCCCCACTATGCAGCCCGCCCAAGGCCATTGCCTCCGTCTTGGACAAGTTCACCTTAAATCCCGAGACTGCCCCAAACCTCTCCAGTTCCATCAACAACACTGGGAGCGACACCTCCGGTTGGGACATAAATACTAATGTATCATCCGCATAGAGAAGTATCTTATGCTCCGCCGTCCCCACCTCCACCAGCCTAATATTTTCCTGCGCTCTTACACTAATCGCGAGAGCTTCGATCACCATGGCAAACAAGAGGGGCGACAGAGGGCAGCCCTGTCTCGTACCTCTTTGCAAATAAAAACTATCCAAGAACTGGTCATTCACCCAAATCCGTGCTACCGGCCGCTGGTACAAAGCCTTTACCCCCTGAATAAAGCCCTCCCCCAGACCCATCCTCCCCATTACTTGGAACAGAAACGCCCACTCCACCCTGTCGAAAGCTTTTTCGGCGTCCAGCACCACGCAGAGCATGGGAATTCTCCGGTCCCTTACATGGTGGAGAAGACCCATAGCTCTCCTTACATTATCCGCGATCCACCTTCCCTTTATAAACCCCGTCTGATCCCGGTGAATTAAGTCCGGCAAGATCCCCTCCAATCTACTGACCAAGATCTTGGCATATAATTTAGCATCACTGTTAATTAGAGCAATGGGCCGAAAATTCTCACATCTCTCCGGAGGCCTACCCTCCTTGGGGAGAACCACAATGTTGGCCTGGGCCATCGAATCAGGCAGTCTAGCCCCCTGGAGTAGCCCTGAAAAAAGTTTTGCCAAAAACGGGGCCAACTCCTCCCGCATCATATGATACTATTCCGCCTGGAACCCGTCCTCCCCCGCTGCCTTCCCCTTCGGCAACTTTTTAATACCACCGATCACCTCCGCCTCCGTGATAGGCCTCCCCAACGAGCGCGCTGTGTCCTCCTCCACCCGCGGAATCTCAATCCCATCCAGATATTCCTCTATCCCTTCCAGACTAATCCCCTCCTGCCCCCTGTATAACTCTTCGTAAAATAACCAGAAGGCCTTACAGATATCTTGGCTGGCCACCACCCTCTCTCCTTTTCCGTCCACAATCTCCTTCACTATCCTACTCTCTCTCCTCTTTTGCAACTGCCGTGCTAGCATTCTCCCCGCTTTGTTCCCGCCCTCCATAAAGTTCCTCTTGGTAGCCCTCATCATCTTCCCTACCTCCTCCAGATCTAATGTATTAATCTTCGCTCTTAAACACGCAAGTTTTTGTTGCATGATCTGAGACCCATGATGACTGTGTTCTACCTGCAACTTTGCCAATTCCTGCATCCATTTATGCTGCAACGCCTCCCTTTCCCTCTTCCTCTGACTCCCAAGTTGGATCAGGATCCCCCTCATATATGCTTTCCCACTGTCCCAGACCGTTGCTTCCGAGACCTCCCCGTTTTCATTCCAGTCCAGATATTCCCTCCATGCCTTCCGTATTCTGACCCTCCCTTCTTCAGATTGGTACAAAGACACATTACCTCTCCACCCGCCCTTCCCCCCCTTACCGCTCATACCACACCACTCCCCTATGGTCATCCCATGGTCGGATAGAGTAATCGGGTAAATTTTGACATTCACTAGCACTCCTAATTGATCCTGCTTCCCTAAAAGTAAATCCAACCTCGAGTAGGTCTCCTGTCTAGCCATATAGCAGGTGTATTCTTGCCCCCCGGGATTCTCCCACCTCCAAATATCTACCAACTCAAATTCTACCATGCACCTCCAAAGCTCCTTGCCCTCTTTCCCGTGCAACTTTTTACTGAAATTGGATCTATCTTTAGCCCCCATCACGCAATTCATATCCCCCCCAATGATCCAGTCCCCTTTAACTTTACTCTTAAACTCCTGCAGAGCGTCAGTAAAAAAGGACCCTTTCTGCCCGTTAGGAGCATAAATGTTGAGAAAGGATACCTCCCTCAGATCTACCCTCCCCACCACCCAGACCACTCTCCCCACCCCATCTCCCCCACTCTCATATGGAATGAACCTAACCCTTTTATGTATAAGGATTACCACCCCTCGCTTCTTAGAATTATAGGGCGATCCATAAAGTTGCTCAAAACCCTGGGTTTTTAATTTCTCTCGCTCTGCTTTTGTCAGATGAGTCTCCTGTAGCAAGGCTACATCCACCCCATCTTATTCAGCTGAGTAAGAATCCTTTTCCGTTTGATCGGGCTGTTAAAGCCCCTTACACTATAGGAGGCAATTTTGTACCCCCTGATCGGGACATAGCCATCATCCTTCCTCTGCACCCCTCTGATCTACCTGCTGGAGCTCAGACATCCCACACACACATAAAACACATTCAACAGTGAACAAATAACCAGCACCCAATGCATACTCCACCCTCCCTCTAGCGCCACAAATTTATCTTATCGACTCCCATTAGCCCTCCCATCCATCCGCCATCTCCGATCCTGCCCCTCTGCCCCCCCCCCAGCGACCATATTCTCCCGATACCTCACTCTTTCCCCCAACCTCCCTCTCCCTGTCGCTTGGCTGCATTAACAGAGGGGCACTTCCCCTGAACACAGTTCCATTAACACAGTTCCATTTCCCTACCGCCAACTCCAGTAACATTCCCCGAAATTCTCTCCACCTCTGCGCACCTCTCTCCCGTCACTGATGCATGTCAGTCCCTCCTCCCCCACTAAGAGCGTGCGCTTCCCCCCCGGATACATTCCATCTTTCCCCCACCCATTCTATACCCCCCTACCACTTACATTTATTTATTTATGCAGCCTGAGACCACCCGGACCCTCCCCCTTCCAATACTCAAGCCCCAGGAAGTCCAAAAGAAAGATCCCTCATTCTTCTCAGGGCTGCACCGCTTCCTCGGATCCACCATCCGCAGCACCAGAGTCACTCCTTGTAGAGGCCTCCCGCTCTCTCGAAGCACTCCCCTTCTGAGCTTCCAAAAATTTCTCCAACGCGTCCTTCGAGCTGAAGAATCTCCGCGTGCCATTCACCAGCATCGTAATTCTGGCCAGATACCAGATCGCCACCTGTATGCCTCTTTTCGCCAGAGATTCTTTCAGTTTCACCAGATCTTTCCTTCTCTTGACCGTTTCAGCCGCCAGGTCCGGGAACACATACACCTTCCAGTCCTTGTAAATCACAAACTTTGATTTCCTGGCCGCTCTAATCACGTGCTCTCTATCCTGGAACCAAAGGAGTTTAACTATGAGAGCATGTGGCGGGCCCGTTGTCCCGGGCCTAGGCCTCAGTTCTCTATGTGCCCGCTCTATCTCAAAAGCTGGGACTGACGGGGGCCCCGGGAAACATTTCGCCAACATCTCAGTCACAAATCCGATAGTGTCCTCTCCCTCAACCCCTTCAGGCACTCCAAAAATACGCAAGTTGGATCGGCGGTCCCTGTTTTCCATGTCCTCTGTCTTAGCATGGAGCCAACTGATTTGCTGCTGCAGGGAACCCACCGTACGCTGTAGCGTTGCCTGGGAGTCTTCTGTCTGGCTCACCCGGGCCTCCTCCTCCTCAAGCCGTTGCCCCATATCTGCGAACTTCTCCTCCAATTTCTGAAAGACTCTCTCCACTATTTCATCTTTGGAGTCTCTAATCTCTTTCAGCACGGCCGCCAAGTCCATCTGGGTAACTTCATCCCCCTCACCCGCTCCTGGGTCTTCCGACATGCTAGGAGACACCAGCGCTTGCAGAGCCCGCGGCCTGGCCACCGCCGTTTTATCAACTCCCACTTTTGCCACATACCAGTCTTTTATCGGGTTACTCTGCTTAGGTTTTGCCAGCTTCGGCATGGTACTCAGGTCCCTATGGAGCTGTGTCTACCCGATATTTTCTGAGCGGGGCGGAGAGCTCTCTCACGCACGTCTCCTCTCCTCCGTGGCTAAACCGGAAGTCCTTCTTGTGCCTGTTTAGAACTTAGCTTGATATTTATTTCTATATTGCTCTTTCTTTCTATATTTCTATATTTTCAGTATGTGTCCTATCTTCTGTCTGTCCTTTACCCAGCTCCTGTTCTCTGCAGTGCTGTGTCTCCCTTAACACTTTACTTTATTACCCACCCTCCAGCCCTTTACCCCCCAACCCTGGTTTAACATTTTTTCAGTCTTCCTCTGCTCATTGACTCAATTACTCTGGTGCACCTGAATCCACCGGGACTTTTCTCCTCCCTCTCTACCTGTATCTCCTCTGATTTGCATTCTCTTCTCTTCTCCCTTTCCTATGACTCCACATCACTTTGTGTTTTTGATGTTAACTCTCCCTAATCTTTTCCCCTCATTCCAACAATTCCATGGCCTTATTTCTCATTACCCACTCCTTATTATCCCTTCCTCCTCAGTCCTTTTTTCTTCTACATTATCATCTGCCCTTGAGCGTCACCATTTTCTTCCTCTCATTCAGCCATCTCCACTCTCACTGAGGGAAACCTCACCCTCGTTTCCATCATGCCTCTTCCTCTCTCCCCCCTTCCCCATTCTCTCCTGCTCCTTCTCCTTCTCTTATCTGGAGATATCAATACTAAATTGGGCCCCCCCTAGATTTTTTTCACACTCTCAAGGTAGATCAATGCATAAGCTCTCAAATGTGGTTCATATCCATCTCTTTCTCTTTCTTTTCTCACTTTTTCATGTGCCTTACATAAAGTGCATTCTGTCCCCAATAAGCTTGCCTTCAAGTAGCCTAATGGTTGGGGTACATTGCCTTGGGCTAGAGGGCCAGGGGTTTGAATCTCACTGGAGGACAGCATCCTCATGCTGGAGGGACTGGGGTTTCTTGTCTCACAGGTGTGCCTTGGGCAAGCCACTTAATCCTCCGTTGCCTCAGGTATATAACATAGATAGTGAGTTCTTCAGGGATAAGGGAAATATATACCATACCTGAATGTACACCACTTTGACCCTTTGAAAAGTGGTATATAAGCATTGCTAAATAAATATTTTATTCATGACCTCTTTACTCTGCATCTCCTGGCTCTTACTGAAATTGGCTTCTCCCTGAAGACTCTGCTTCAGTCGTTGCCCTCTGTCATATTTTCCCATACACCTTGACCCATTGGTCGCAGTGGTGGTGGTGTTGGGTTTCTACTCTCTGTCCTGCCAATTTCAGACCCTCCTTCTGTCTTTGCTTCCTTTGAAATCCATGCCATCTGCATATTTACTCCACTACATCTCCAGTTATCTGTCATTTATTGACCCTTCAAGTTCATCTCTACCGTTCTCACAGTTTTTGACTCCTGGCTCTCCTCCTTTCTGAATGCATCTTCCCCTTTTTCTTGGGGATTTTAATATCAATGTTGTTGACCCTTCTGACCCTTATGCATTAAAACTCCTTTCCCTAACCTCTAGCTGTGCTCTACCACTCCTACCCACAAGCATGGCCACTGTCTTGACCTTGTCTTCTTCTTCAACTGTTCACCTTCAAACCTCTCCACCTCAGTTCTTCCCTTATCTGACCATCACCTACTATGCTTCACCCTTAACCTTAGAAAAGGTACAGAGAAGAGCCTCTCTTCATAGGGGATAGAAGGATACCCCTATGAAGAGAGGCTAAAAAGGTTAGGGCTCTTCAACTTGGAAAAGCGATGGCTGAGGGGAGATATGATAGAGGTCTATAAATTAATGAATGAAGTGGAACGGGTAAACGTAGATCGATTGTTTATGCCACCAAAATATAGAAAGACTAGAGACCTAGATTTTCCACTGCCAGAAACAGGATACTGGTCTTGATGGACCTTGGTCTGACCTAGTATGACATATCTTATGTTCTTATGTTCTTAACCACCTCCCATTCTGGTTTTGCCCAGCCTCCACCAACATGTTTAGGAATCTTCATACTATCGACCCTTCAGCTCTCACCACTGCTGTTTTATCACCTCTTTCTTCCACTATGTTATCTGGGTCTGTTGATGAGGCAGTACCTTCCTGTAACACTATACTCTTCTGCTCTGGATGTACTGGTTCCTCCCATTCCACACCCTCTGAGGTGTACCATACCTCAACCCTGGCTGTCCGCAACAACACCACTACCTATGTTTCTGTGCCTGCTCAGCTGAGTGCCTTTGGCTTGCTGATTACCTACATTTCAAATTCATTTTAACTTCTTTTCAGTCAACCATTACACTCACTAAGCAAAAGTACCACGTCCATCTGACCAACTCTCTTGCCTTTGACTCTCACCGTCTCTGCTATGCTTAATTCTCTCCTCAAGCTCCCTCCTCCCCCAATTTCTTCTTCACCTTCTGCCCAGACCTTGGCTGACTATTTCCATGACAAAATCCAAAAGATTAGCCTTGAATTCTCCACAGGTTTACCTCCCCCTCTTCAATCCCAAATCCTTCCCTCACCTTCTGTCACCTTTTCTTTTCTGAAATCAATGAGGAGAAAACTGCAAATTTTCTCTCCTCCTCCAAATTCACTACCTGCTCCTCTGATCCCATTCCCACCCATCTACTAAGCTCTTTCTCTTCCACCGTCATCCCCTCCATCTGTCATATCCTTAACCTTTCGCTTTCCACTGCAACTGTTCCTGTAGCCTTCAAATATGCTCTGGTCATATCTCTCCTTGAAAAGCCCTCACTAGACCTTGCCTGTCCTTCCAGCTACCAGCCTATCTTTCTCCTCCCCTTTGCTTCAAAACTACTTGAATGAGCAGTTCACTGCTGCTGTCTTGACTGTCTTTTCTCTCAAGTCCTTCTAAATCCACTGAAGTCTGGCTTTTGTCCTCTACATTCCACAGAAATGACTCTTGCCAAAGCCTCCAGCAACCATTCCTTGCGAAATCCAAGGGGCTTTACTCAATCCTCATCCTTCTTGACCTTTCTGCTGCCTTTGACACTGTTGATCACGACCTTCTCAGTATCCTGTCACTTGGATTTAGAGTCTCTATTCTGTCCTGGTTTTCTTCTTATCTCTCCCATCATACTTTTAGTGTATGTTCTTGTTGATCTTCCTCTACTGCTTTCAGTCAGTGTACCTCAGGGCTCTGTCTTGGGATCTCTATTTTTTCTCTCTCTATACTCAGTCCC
The DNA here is from genome assembly GCA_033557465.1 of Ichthyophis bannanicus. Classification (NCBI taxonomy): domain Eukaryota; kingdom Metazoa; phylum Chordata; class Amphibia; order Gymnophiona; family Ichthyophiidae; genus Ichthyophis; species Ichthyophis bannanicus. Next base: position 562,197,668 of record CM066036.1, read on the forward strand.
TTGGTACACTTATTCCCCCCAATGGTTTTCAGTATCATTTTTATGCTAATGACTCTCAGGTCTACCTCTCTGTACCTGAAATCTCTCCAGGAATCCAATCTCTGATCTCTGCATGCTTTTCTGACATTGCTGCCTGGTTGTCTCACCACTGTCTGAAACTGAACATGGCCAGAAATGAGCTCCTTATCTTTCCCCTTAAACCCACTTCCCCCATCCTCTCTTCTCTGTTTCTGTGGATGAAACTACACTCCTCCCCATTTCCTCAGCTTGCAAACTTGGGGTCATCTTTGACTCTACTTTCTCCTTCTCTAGGCATATCCAACAGATAGCTAAAACCTGCCGTTTCTTTCTCTATAACATCAGCAAAATCCATCCCTTCTTTTCTACTCACACTACTAAAACCCGTATCCATTCTTTAGTCACCTTCTGTCTTGACTATTGTAACCTGCTCCTCGCTGGTCTCCCTCTGAATCATCTCTCTCCCCTTCAATTTTTTCAAAACTCAGTTGCACGGCTTATCTTCCTTTAGGGTCGCTATGCTCTTGTAGCCCCTCAATTCACTTCACTGGCTTTCTATCAGTTTCTGCATCCAGGTCACATTTCTCCTACTGACCTACAAGTGCATTCATTCTGTGGCTCCTCATTACCTTTTCTCTATTATCTCACTCTACACCCCTCCTTGGGAATTCTGCTCCTCTAGCAGATCTTTTTTATCTGTGCCCGTCTCTGTCACTGACAACTCCAGACTTTGTTCATTCCATCCTGCTACTCTATATACCTGGAGCAAACTACCTGTGCATCGGGTTCCTTCTCTAGCCCTACACAAATCCAGGCTAAAAACCCACCTTTTTGAAGTCACTTTTGGATCTTGATACTCCTCACTCTCTTGTCCACTACTTATGTGTATCGCACCATACTCTAGTAACCAGTTTTGCTATGGGGTCTATTCTGTGCAGCATTTAGCAGATTCTCTGCAAACCACTTTGACAATTAGACTAAGCGGTATATAAGCATAGCTAAATAAATAAATATACATCCGGGCTGGACATATATCCCCTGCTAAATGTCCAGGGCCGATTTTGGTTCTAAAGGTCCCCCTGCGTATAGTGGAGATGTACAGGAAGCTCTGGATGGGGGCAGGAGGGGGAGGGACCCTGTCTCCAAACATACAGGGCCTATTCCACTGACAGCCCTGTACATCCAGGCTTGGAGAGTTAAACAGAGAATGAATTCCACCTCAGAGGTGGAATAAGTCTCCCCAGATATCTGCGGCCATTGCAGGTGGACCCTCCCAAAGAGGTGAGCTGTGCAGGGGGTTCCCCACAGCCCGATCCCAGTCTTGGCAGGCCCAATCGGGAGTCGGGCGGCAGGGAATACAAACTTTAAATCTGTGCGGCTGATTGGGGTTCCTGCATGGCATCCCAAATCATAGAGAGAGATGCCATAGCATCGCGGTTCCATGCAGGAGCCTAAGCTGGGCTAGCTGGGGAGGCAGATCAACGTACAAAGGGGCAGAAATGTGGTATCATCAGCATAGCGAAGGTTGTTGATGAGTCTTCCATCAATCTTCACATCTCAGTTGTCTTCTCACACTGCTGCTTCTCTGATGATTTGTTCGGCATATAAATTAAACAGGTAGGGAGAAAGTATACAGCCTTGTCATACACCTTTGCTTTTTTAAACCATTCTGTTTCTCTTTGTTCTGTACAAATTGTTTCTTGTTGATCAATGTAAAGGTTGTGCAAGAGAATGATCAGGTGTTCTGGTATACCCATACTTCTTAATGTGGCCCAGTTTCTCATGGTTTGCACAGTCTTTTGGCATTCTTTTCTCTTTTCAAGGATCCATCTCACATCTGCGATGATGTCTCTCATTCTTCACCCTTTCCTGAACCCTGAACTTCAGACAGTTCTCGTTCCAGGTATGGTTGTAGTCTCTGCTGAATAAACTTGAGTAGAATCTTGCTGGCATGTGGGATCAGAGCGATTGTGCAATAAATTTTCACAGTCATTTGGATCACCTTTCTTCAGTATTGGTATAAACACAGATCTTTTCCAGTCAGTGGGCCATGATGTTGTCTTCCAAATTTTCTGGCAGAGCCTTGTAAGTATGGTAACAGTTGCATCTGATTGCTGCAATACTTCAATGGGAATACCATCAATTCCAGATGCTTTGTTCTTTGATAAGGTTTTAAATGGTGTTTCGACTTCTTCTTTCATCACCAGTGGTTCCTGATCATAAGGTACAGGTTGAAACAACTGTTGGTCCACTTCACCTTTATCAAATAATGACTCTGTATATTCTTTTCTTAATCTTCTCAGCATCATTCAACATGGATCCTTGAGCATCTTGTAATATTCCAGTTCGAGGTTGGAATTTTTTCTTTAACTCTCGTAACTTTAGGAAAGCCGATCTTGTTCTTCCTCTAATAGTTTCTGCTTCTATTTCCTTGCATGCATCTTGGATTGTCTGGATTTTCTCCTTGGATTTTCTCCTGGATTTTGTTGTATGTTGGAAAGCTCTGTTAAGTACTGCAATTGTCTCTCTTTCTCCTCTGGCTTTAGCTTCTCTGCATTTCTTGGCAATTTTCAGAGTTTCTTCGGTCATCCATTTTTGCTTTTTCACCTTTTGTAGAAACTTCTCGCTTTCTTCCAACACAGCCTTCTTGATGTCATCCCATAACTCTTCTGGAGCTGTCATTTGTATCTAAAGCAGCTAATTGATATTGCAGGCAATTTTTAAATTAACATAAGAACATAAGATATGCCATACTGGGTAAGTTTTGGGTGCACACGGTTCCTCCAGGAACATGCACTATGTACTAGCTAGCAGACTATCTGCAGTTAACATCTGTATGGCTGCACCACCTTGCAGGTACAGCAGGTGCACACTGACTGCTCTCTGCTGGTGAATATCAGATCATAGTGGGGGGCAGCTGAGCTGCCCAGTCTCAAGTGCAGATCTTCAGCAGCTGTCCGTTTGCCACCAGGACTGGGGTTGCTGGTCCCACAGCCTGTCCTCATGTACCTCCACTGCCCCTCTTACAAAGGGTGAGAGTGCGGGTCTGTTGGGGGCAGATTATGTCCCCCCACCCTGACCTACAGAGAGCGGTTTGCTAAGTACATTGTTGCCATGTGAGCCCTGACACACCCCTGCTCCTTAAACAGGTGACCATAGCAAGCACAGTGGATATGTACTATGTTGTGTGCATCATAGTCCACAAGGGCCAGACATGACTGGCAATTACAAATGGACACAGAGACCTCCTAAAGGTGTCTTCAACAAATATCTGTCACACACTGGCACTGATGGAGACCTGCAGCACAGCCCACCTCAACCAACCCGGGTACTGCGGACCTGGTGCTGGCCACTCCACCTCACCCTCAGGGTGAGCACAGAACATGCACATTGGCATGGCCTGTGGGTACTCTGTGCCAGTGACACGCACGGTCATTCCCCCTACCAAGCTGATGTGCTGTAGAGGTGCATACCCGATCTGGTGAGCAGATGTAGACTGCTGTTCTGCATGTGAATTGCATTATGGGTACTGTTGGTTCTATCCTATCCTGGTAGCCACAGCAGACAGTTTTATGGTGACGTGCACTCTTTCTGTAGCCAGCCATTGGTGCGATAACTCCTATAGCTATGTAGTACAATGATTAATGCAATGACTTCAGTAGCAGATGTCATGGGTTCAATTCCTCTCTGTTCCCCTTTTTTTATGGCTGTCCTACACAACTACGTTTCATTCGTGTAACAGTCATATCTATGCAGATCTGTGCTGCTGCCACATTATACCCTCATCACTGCTGCCATCCATCCTTCTGTCCATCTGTGTGTGTGTGTGTGTGTGCCAGCTGTGTGGCATCCTGCCCTAATGTGCAGGCTGCTACCCCATGTCCTGCACTGGCACACTTTTCTGCATTGTGGCTCTTCATGCTTGCCTCTCCTGTGTCTGCTCTGCATGGTACTGCTCTCCTCTGTCCTCCTGTCATTGCACTTCTCCTGCCACCTCTACGTCCTCTGGTGGACACGTATCCCCATCCTCTGTAATTGTTGCACTGTACATTGCCATCACCCTGTACATCGGTACAGCTACCCCCGATATGTTTGTCCACTTTACCTGCTGCCACATGGGCTGCATGCAGATTTGGCTGGTCCATGAGCTCCGTCATCTACTTCCTTCCATCACTTGTTCATTGCCTTTCCTTTGTGCTCTGAGCAGTGTTATGGTTACATCCCGTGTTTGAGCCACACATTTCATGCTTGTGACTTTGGGGCACCTTTGTGCCCCTGGGCACCATCTCCTGTGTCACCTCGGCATCCCTGGGGCATCTTTCATGGCACCTTAGGTTTGGCCAGCTTATGGGGCGCCTTATATGCTGCCTTGGAGGGTGCCAACCTTTCCTGTTGCCCTCTGCGGCACATTATGACCTGCCTTGGATGATGTCATGCCCTAAAAGGTGCATTCGGTTGCAGCACAGGGGTAAGGCTTTTTTGGCTGGCAGTGCAAATTGTTGGGATGTGTCTGACTGTTACAAGCAGGGAAAGGGATTGCCTCAGACAGTCTTTTAACTGAGCCCACTGAGGGATCAAACTCATGACCCCTGTTTCATCAGTCAATGTATTAACCATTGTGCTACACCTCTGTTACTGTGTTTGCAGGTCAGCATGCCTAATTAATGGACTTTATCACGTGATAACCCGAAATGCTACCTTAAGACCGGAATGCCCACTACCTTATATGACATTTGTCACAGTAAGACAGCAACTAATGCCGGGAACATTAAGGGGTATGTTTACTAAACCATCTGGAAATGCTCAGCTGCCCCCCACAACTATCTGACAGTCTTATGAGGCATCATAAGGTTACAGCACTGTGAGTGTGTTTTTGCTGGCAGCACTAATTGAAATTAAAAAAGGAAATGCCTCAGACAGCCCTATCAAATAACACCACTGTGGGATCAAACCCATAATTTCTGCCTCCACAGTCAGTGAAGTAACCAATGGGCTACATCTCTATAGCTACTAACAAACCCCTGGCTGGCTACAGAAGGACTGCAGGTCACCACACAAACTGTCTGCTGTGGTTACCAGGATAGGGGGTGCTATGGGGGTGCATACCCCATCTTGTGATCATCTGAAGATCAGCAGTCTACAGATGATCACAAGATGGGGTATGCACCCCCACAGCACCTCGGCCTGGTAGGGGGAACTGACCATGTGTGTTACTGGCACAGAGTAGCTACAGACCGACACATTGTGGGGGTACTGTGCTCACCCTGAGGGCGAGGTGGGGTGCCCAGCACCAGATCTGCAGCACCTGGCTTAGCTGAGATAGGCTATGCTGCAGGTTGCCCTCAGTGCCAGTGTGTGATAGGTAGTCCTTGCAGACACACCTAGAATACACCTGTGTCCATCTGTGTTTCCCAGTCATGTCTAGCCCTTGTGGACTATGATGCACCCAGAATAGTGCATATCCTGTGTGGGTGCCATGGTCACATGATTTAAGTGAAGGGGGGATGTTTGGACCCATAGGTGGATTATGTAGCACCACCCAACCTACCCTCTGGGGCTCAGGGTGGGGGACAGGATCTCCCACCAACAGATCCACATTCTATATCCCTGCAATGGTGGCAGTAGAGGGGACCATCAACCCCAGTCCTGCTGGGGAACAGGCACCCTACAGGGCAGTCAATGCAGATCTGTACGCATCTGTAAGGCAATGGCAGACAGACAGTAGGCCTGGAAATGCTCAGCTGCCCCCCAACACTATCTGACAGTCCCCAGCAGCGAGCACAGTGAGTCTCCAGTCGCTTTTGGCAGCCCTGGCTACCACACCAGTCCTGGACACAGTGCAGGCATGGCTATGGTACTGTGGTGGCGAAGGCACATCTGAGCCCATGGAATTAGGTGAAAAACAAACACTTTCCTCCAGCCAGGGGGCTATCTCAGAGAGCAGAGAGTTTCAAAGTGCAGAAAAAGAAAAAAAAAACACACATAGCTGCTGAGTGCAGACCACACCCAAGCTCCAAGGCAACCAAGGGAGGTAATGGGAGACACCTGGGGGAGGAGTTAGAACCGGTAGGGCAGCTACACTCATTTAAGCCCCAGGGAACAGAAGGAAGGGAGACCACCAGGGAAGAGGAAGGAAAAGGAACCTTCAGAAGGGCTGAAGGGAAGAAACTTTCCAGGGATAGCCTCAGAGGGGATTCTGCAGGGTTCCAGCACACAGGAAACCACGCTCCAGGAAGAGACCCGTGCTACAGAGGAAGTGCAGCCAGGTCTGGAGATAGGAGGGTTTTGCCTGGGAGAGTTGCTGACCAGGAGCAAGGTACATGTGCAGCAGTACAGGAAGCTGCTAGGAAATCATCAGCTCTGGACAGGACTGTGAGTAGAGCTGCTGTTAAGAATAATGTAAGCCAGTTAGACTCACTGAACCGTCTAATGCAAGATAAGGATCTCCACAGCCTTGCTAAGATCTCTGAGGGTGGAAAAAGGTCTTGCTGGGAGAAACTCTTAGAGTTACTGGAAGAGGTTAAACCTTCATTGGTACAAGCTGTGCAAAACCAGGAGTTAACAAACCTCGGATATGAAGACATGCAGACAGAGGGAGGGGATTCTGACCCGAGTCTGTAGAGTTAATGGATTGTTCCCTTTGTGAGAAGACAAGCTAAGGAAGTTCTGGGTTTGAAACGACAGGGAAGCCTAGGAACTAACTGCCTGAACAGCTGTGAAAGAAATGTTAGATGTTAAATGTTAAATGCTTTGGCAAGAGGCAGTTCCAGTGCATAGAACAGAGAGAAACATTGGAAACTGTGATTTGAATGTTGGACACTTTGAAAGAAGCAGATACCAAGGCTAAAACTGAACAGGAGCTGCGAAGGCCTTATTCTTGAATGTTGGAATTGTGAAGGAAAACCCATATCTCTGTATTACGCTGGCAGAAGCAGTATACTTTTAAGTTACTGGGGAAACTTGGACGTAGAAGTTTTCTTTTTGTGTTGGAGAAGCATCCTATTTTGTTTTACATGTGTTGAGATTACAATGATCCTTGTTGCGAAGGGAGAAAATAAATTCCTGTGTTAGCCTTCAAAAACCCTTGGCCTCAGTATTAATTTACACAACTACATATCCCAGAAGCCTCGGCTCTGGATTTCCCCTATCAACAAGAGACACAAAAAAAAGCACGCTCCTTGCCTCTAGGCAGCTGCCTAGGTGGTGGTGGGCGTGACAGTACGCAATACTGTTGGGGTCACTCCCTGGGGTGGTAAACACTATCAGAAACCAAAACTGAAACACACTCCACAGATATCAGAAAGGTTGCTATGATGCAGCTCTATCAGCAAATTGTGCTTAACTTAGAAATTAATATCTGCCATTAATCATAGCAACCTTTTGATATATGTGTAACGTATTCCCAAGTTTAGGGTGGCATTGCTAAGGTATGCAAGTGCTAGTATTGGGAGATGCTGCTGCGCGCAGGGCCCAACAGCCTGACTCTCCATGAGGCTTTGGATAGTGGAGCCTGTGGGTATTTATGCCCCTGTTGGCCGCTGCTCTAGGGCAGAGGTTCCCAACTCTGGTCCTGGTGGGCCAAACACTGTTCAGGTTTTAATGCTGTCCCTAATGAATATGCATGAGATACATTTGCATACAATGGGGGTGGCACATACTAATGCAGCACAGGCATATTTATTAGGGGCAGCATGAAACCTGAATGATGTTTGGCCCTCCAGGACTGCAGTTGGGAAACTCTGCTCTAGGGATTGCACACGTTTATGGTGTCTGTGCTCTGTAGGGTAAAATATAGGCGTTCAGGCATGTTTATTTTATCTGCAATAAAGGTTCTGTCTTTATTACCATGGTTTAGTACTGGGTAAAATATGGGGAAAGGGTTGGCAGGAGCCACAGCTGGGACTTGAACTTGTGACCCTCTGCTCCTCAACACACTGGCTGTGTGTACTGCACCACACTGTTGCCACAGGGACAGCTCATTCCCTGGGGATACCATGACTGTTCGTCAGACAGACCCTGTCTGTTGCATTGCACGGCACCCACCTAAATGGGGCTTGGCCATGGTCTGCTGTGGGCAAATGCCACTGCCCCCTCTGCCACCATGCCATTATGCCGGTGGTGCTGGTGGTGCGCAGTCCCAGGCCATCCATTATGCCGGTAGGAAGCTGCCCATGGTGTGGGTTCTCAGGTAGAGGTGCCTACATCGACATGCGTGCTTCCCCCCCCCCCCCCGCACCGCCTGTCAATGTTATGTGCCCTTGGGGGTACCTGCTGGGTAATCTCCCCTGTGACAATGTGGGACACACACTCTTGCCCATGTTAGACCCTCTTCAGTTGCTGTCTTGCTGCTTTACAGTTTCAGCATTCCTATGTGCCACCTAGGCATCTGCCTAACACGCACTGTGCCCCAGCTGGACCACAGCATGTGCCGCCTGCAGCCCCCTGTATCCCATTTACAGCATCAGTACAGTTGCCCTTGCCTACGTGCCCACTCTGCTGTTGCTGCACATGTGCACGCCATAACAAACCTGCCCAATCTAAATGACAGAAACCCTGATCAGCGCTATTTCAATGTGGGATCATTCACTTTGTAGGGGGACAGAGCATAGACCCTTCCAAACATGATATCTTAATTTATACACTTTGTCAGTAGTGTTGCTTTATGTTTATCATTAATATCACTATTGGCCAGCTTGGTTATTGGGATTTTTGATGTGGTTGTGGTCCTTTTATATGTTTATTTGCCTCTTTGTTCCCTGCACATGTGTCACAACTATCACTTTTCTGGGTTTCCCTGCCTTTGCTGCACATTGCTGACTGAAATGGTTTCTCCTTCCTGCAAATGTGCCTTAATGTGAGGGTTTCACTGGCGTTAGTGTTCATACCCGGATTTCACAGCGTTAGTGTGCCTGGAGCCTCTCCCCTCCCACTCTCCGCCCATTGACCCCTTCTCTCCGCCCTCTGGGAAGCCTTACTCCACCCTTCAGACCCGGATTTCACAGCGTTAGTGTGCCTTAACGCCGCCGCTTCGTTATCGCGCGCTAAGTGATGTTATCGTGCGATAATGAATACCACCGCTGCAACGTTAAGATGGTTTAGTAAACATACCCCTAAGACGGTTTAGTAAACATATCCCTAAGTGTTCACTGATTGCATTTATTTCTTCATTACAGTTCTTGCACGTTTCTTTTTAATTATAAATGCAACACCATTTCTTCTTTGTCTTTTATTTCCAGCATAGTAGACCATGTGATCATCAGATGCAAAGTGCCCAATGCCAGTCCATTTCAGTTCGCTGACACCCAACAGATTAAGTTGTACACTTTAAATTTTATTCTTGACCACCTCCAACTTCCCTTGTTTCATGCTTCTTACGTTCCATGTCCCAATATGTAAGACATCTTTGCAGCTTCTGACTCTCATTTCATGCACAGCTATCAGCAGTCAGACATCCTGAGGGTTTTGATCCAACCACATCATAAATTCTGGCTTTACTCTTAAGTCTTCTGCTCCTTTCCAGTAGCCAGTTGAGTGCCTTCCGACTTGGGGTTCTTATCTTCCAGCACTATAGTGCAATTTGTTTTGTTGTGACTATCCATTGGGTTTGCTACAGAAGTAGATTGCCAGGCCTTTCTTCCACGCAGGTAATTCTAGTGTTGTTGCCGTTGTCACAGAAATGCAATCCTTCGCTGCCAACACCATCAAATTCTGCTGCTGCCCAAATGGGTGGTTTGTCTTAGTCTGGCACATCAGCTGAGACCTGTCCATCTTGGAAGACCCTGCCAGTAGTTTAGCTACCGATAGCTCTCAGCATCACTGATGCACACAAGCCCTCACAGCATGACAAGCTGCAAACAAAGTGAGGACAAAAAAAATATAAGAGTATTTAACAGTTTTTATATACCGCTTTTAAACCAAAGCGGTTTACATAGAACAGCAAACATACTCAAGTGAGTCACAGATTACATAGAGCATAAGGGTAATAATAACTTGGAATTAACAAGAAGTATGCGGATTAAACATATGTCTTTGAGAGGGTGCTGAAGTTCTTTTAATGATTACATCTACCCCATAGTGTCCAATGAAGAGATGTGTCTTTAGCAACTTTTTCAGGTCATTTGTTGTCTGAACTGTTCTTATGTGTTCTGGGAGGGAGTTCCAGATTTAGGGTGCAAATAGGGTGAAGGCTCCCTTGTTGATATGTTGGGTGCATTTTGTATTGAGTATTGGTATGGAAAGTAAGTATTGGTTTATGGATATATTTAGTCTTGTAGCAGGAGCTCTTTTGATTAGGGAGTCGAGGCAAGGGGCTGATTGCTTTTGTATAATCTTGTAAATTGTAGTCACCACCTTATGTTTTATTCTTTGGACTATTGGAAGCCAGTGTAAACTTCTGAGTGCGAGTGTGATGTACTGATGTCTTGAAGTGCCTGTTATAATTCTGGCAGCAGTATTTTGCACCAGTTGGAGCAGGTACAATGCATGATTTGGCAACCATGGTATAGTATGTTTCCATAATCTAGGTGCGGTGTGATGATGGCCTGGAAAACTGTTTTGAAATCGTTGTGAAGTAGCGACCATAAGTATTGGAGGGATCTTATCTTGAGGTATGTATTGTTAACTGATTTCTTAATATGGGAGAGCATGTTAAGGTTTTTGTCCAGGTTTATGCCCAGTTATTTGACTTCTTCTTTTACCATGATATCAGATTGGTGTAATTTGATTCTTAGAAGAGCAGTGAAGGAGGGATCCCTTGAGACTAGAAGCACTTCGGATTTGTTGTTCACTATGAGGTTTAGCTTAGCGAGGAGGTCAGTGATGGCAGTGAAGCAGTCAGAGATGGTTGAATAGTCTGGGGTTTGTGTGTGGAATGATGTGTAAAACATATCATCAGCATATAGGTGGAAGTGTACTTTGAATTTTCTTAGTAGATTGCAGATAGATTGGATGTAAATGTTGAAGAGAAATGCTGATAAGGCTGAACCTTGTGGGATACCCTGGTTTAGTCTGAATGGGTGAGAAATGAGTGATCCAATTTTGACCCGCTGTTGTCTATCAGAGAGGTAGGAAGTAAATCAATCCAGCATGGTGTTGCATAGTCCTATTTCTTTTAGTCTTGATAGAAGTGTGAGATGGCAAATGTAGTCAAAGGTGGAGCTGATATCAAGGAAAAACATTATGAAACCTTGCTGTGGTTTGTCAATTCCTTTGATGAAGGTGTCAAATAGTGAAGTAAAGAGGGTGTCCATACCGTGCAGGGGTCAGAAGCCATGTTGTTGGGGATCCAGGGGTGCATGGGTGCCGATGTGATCTTGGAGCTGGCATTGAACTGTTTTTTCTATAATTTATATAATTAGTAAGACAAGACCTTCCTTGGCTAAATCCATATTGGCTTTCTTCCATTAAAGAATGACTATCTACATGTTCAGTAATTCTATCCTTTATAATGGTTTCTGCCATTTTGCCCGATACCGACATCAGGCTCACCGGTCTGTAGTTTCCTAGATCACCCCTGGAGCCCTTTTTAAAAATTGGCATTACATTGACCATTCTCCAATCTTCAAGTACTACAGATGATTTTAATGATAGTTCACAGATGACTAAAAGTAGATCTGCAGTCTCATATTTCAGTTCTGACAGCATTCTCCGATGTATGCCATCCAGTCCAAGTGATTTGCTACTCTTTAGTTTATCAAATAGTTGTAATATATCTTCCCAGTTTACCAAAAATTGTTTCAATTCTTCTGATACATCATCTTTAAATACCATTTCAGGCATGGGTAACTTCCCTACATCTTCTTCAGTAAAGACCTAAGGAAAGAATTAATTTAGTCTCTCCGCTATGTCCCTATCCTCCTTAGCGCCCCTTTTACCCTTCTATCATCTAATGGTCCAACTGACTCTCTCCATCCATCTGGAGATAGCCATATACCTTGCTTGTTTCATTGCACAGATAATTGGTGTGCCAGCCTTCATATGACATCGATGGGGATACTGTGACCTCACCACAAGGTGATGTGTGTAAAACAATATCAGACACTATGGAGGTAATTCATGAATGCGGGTTGCAGAGCTGCATGTCCCAGCAGGATGTGCAGCCCCACAAGCTGCCTGGACCCTATTCCCCCTCCTGCCCTTACCACATGTCTTGTGCTGTAAGATGAAGAGAACCAGCGCGGGGTGGGGGGGAGTGAAATCTGGGCAGGGCAGAGGCAGGTCAGCCCAGCAGCACATACAGGACCGATTCAGGTCACAGTCCAGTACATCCTGCCAGGCCCGTGGGGACATGCACTTTTGCTGTGATCGGGGCCGGGGATTCCTCCCCGGGGCAGGGTGTAGGGGGGTGCCTGCCACCCGATCCAGGCCAAAGAAGGCCAGCCGTGGGTCGGGCGGTGGGGAAATGGGGGACCAGAGCTGCAGATGTCAGAGGAATCTGCAGGGAGGATGTTCTTGCAGGGGAAAGGGGCATGCTGGGCCATTTTTTGGGGCCGATTCTGGCTACCTTGGGAACGTTTTGTTCCCATGGACCAGAATTGGGTCCAAACAGCCCCATCTTGCTTGGGGATGTCCAGATGACCCAAGACATTCCCCTCCCTGAATCAGGTTCCATGTGTTCAACAATTACATTTCCCTAGATAGGTAGTCCAAACATGTGCTCAATGGCTGCATCAGCAGGGGCAGAACCCTAATCTGCCCAAACACCAATACACCGATGTGTGGTGTCTGTGGGAGGTGCCTGGATCTTTTGTTTGGACAGTGATGTCTATCCAAATGGTGCTTGACAACTATCCATTGGACCAATGTGAGCAAATGACGGCCATGTATGGGCCTTATTGTCCAGTACCCAGTTGTTTATGTGAATCACACCTGTCATGCAAAATCTCTGCTGTGTATCATAATGTATATTGTGTGGCCTTTGGACTGACGCACCACATATCCCATTGGGTTTGCTCAGGGCTGTACTCATAACTATTTTGTAGGTCTGCACAGGGGTATGGCACTATAGTGGTGCTTTGCTACTCCTCTCATGTCAACATGCCTATCTTTTCATATCAATCCAAGCAAGATCAGGGAATGAATGTGGAAATGATGCAGATATGTCTCCTCCAAAACACTGCCTGGTACAATAAAACACATACATTGTGAGTCTTCAGTGCTAGTGCTTTTGGGGGGTGGGGAAGGATCATTCAATCATGATGTGCAGCACAAACAGGCATGTTGACCACCAGGAAAGAGTGTTGACTTGGATCACCTCTGATCCCAGGTATGACACATCTGTGGGCATTCAGTAGAAAGCAAACCCCATCTGTACAATGCCACACAGATCACACTATGAGGCTGATGCCATGCCATGTCTCCACATGGACATATTGACTGGGAGTTGTTCCCCTACTCCTTCCCCAGTTATCCATCAAGATCTGGTGAATATTCAAGGCTGCATATCTATCATGGGACACTCAGAGCTGCATTTAAGGAGATGTCCACCTCCATGACAAGTGCCATTGACCGACTCAATGCAAAAATTGGACAGCTGCTGAAACAACCCCCAACAACCACTGACACCAGGGACAAGTTCTACTGGCACTGCAGGAATTGCAGGCAGAGTGCCAAAGAGGGGATGAGGACATCTTCCCAAATGATGATAGACTTATTCAGAGGGGCATGCTTTAAATGTAGGTCCATACAGCAATGTATGTAAATTCTTTCACTATGTTATAAATATGGTTGTCTTGCTACATATGTGAATGTCTCATTTCCATGGCCTTTTGTTGAGAGAATTGTGACCTGTACCCAGGGCCTACACGTACTCTGCACACGTACACGTGATATATGTAAACCAGCTGTGTCCTTGGCAGCAATAAGTCAGGATCTACATATCTTTCCCCCTTTTATCATAGTTTAGCCATCGCACACACAGAACAGTTCCCTTATTCAAATGCCCTTGCTGGTTCTCATATGTCTTTGTTAGTTCAACATGGGAGGACACCTCTTGTTAGCATAACAGCTGCAACTGTGGTATTGTAGCGCATGAGCTAGTTGACCTGTGTGCTACAAAACACTGTCTGTATATCCTGGTGACATAGTGGTATGTTCATGCATGTGTACCTTTGGTGCGTGCTGCCAATGTGTGCCATGGTCACACATCTCTAACAGGTGATGTTCTGCCCATTTCACCATTTCCATCTTTGCTAAGATATTACCACTGCTAGTGTCCCATTGAGCAAATGTGGACAATGTGTTTTTGCATTCATCACCATCTGGAGGCAGAGGTTCAGACACAATTCAGGTTCCCTTCTGCTTTTTCATTGAGGGACACACATACCATGGTGTTGGGATAGCTGCCATAACCCTCATGCCCACACTTGCAATTTGTGATAGTGGTTACCACTGCATCCATTCAGCACCTGTGTGCACACACAAGATGTGCGACTCCCATGAACTGCTATCCACCCCATGTGTACAGGAACTCCAATTCACATTATGTACAGTATGTGGGTCACAGAGACTTCACCAACGTCTGGTGATGCCCGCTGAGACACACCATCCAGCCTTAGGATCCACACATGCTCCAGTGATGGCCATGCAATCAGTGATCATCTTGTGGCCTTGCTGGGCATACCCTCAGACAATGTTCCTGCTAAGCTGCGCTGGATCTGCCGCCAACATTCCTGCCGGCGCGGTGAAGTGCAGACCGATCGATCGCTCTGCCCCTCCCCCCACTGGCAGGAATGCCGGCGGAGGACCCTGAGCAGATTAAAGAGAACATTGTGAGGGTGCTACGGCGTGTGTTAGACCCTGTGTCAGAGTATAAAATGGTCAGACAACAAAGGTAGAAAAAATAATTTTATTTTCAAATGCATGATTGTGCAAAGTCCAATCATGCATTTGAAAATAAAATTATTTTTTCTACCATTGCTTTTAGAGACTGTCTTCTTGGGCTTTCAGTTTAATTTTTGTCTACATATTTTTTTTCACTTTAGGTTATCCTCACTTATTCTGTACTTGGCAAGGGTCTGTGTTCTGAGTGTGTGACAGAAGCCAGGAGTTCTGTTAACATGGAGTTTATACTGTAGTAATTTGACTTGTTTAGCTTTTCAATCAGTGTATGGATGTCTTGGGCCCGCTACAGTACTTATAGTGTTGCTTTTATCTGGGTAGGCCCCTTGTATGAGTTTTGGAAGTTTATGGTATGGTATGGTATGGTATGGTTGATATGGCCTTGCAGATCATCTGTGACTTTTGTAGGGTTTTGTATTAGTTCACAATATGCCTAGTACTGGAGAATGTTTGTTAGTAAGATGACCAGAATCAGATTTTTTTTTTTTTTTAGATATTGAGATTTGTGAGCGGATGTCCTAGTTCTGCTCTGCTCCCATTGTTGAGGGAGGGAGGGGGGTTCTGTGAATGCAAAATATATATTCAAAAAGAAAAAGCAACAACCATAATACAGTTTATAACAAAATAAAAATGAGTTATTTAATTTGGTGTTATAAACTGTGCAGTGGTTCTTGCTCTCTCTTTTAGTTCCATGGTGTGTGAAAATCTTTTTATTTCCTCCACATTATATAATTAACTTCTTAATTTGGTTCAGTCCCTGACTGCAGCTTTGTGAAAGCCCCCCTCCCCCGCGGCTCGGGGGGGGGGAGCGCCACCTCATCCCTCACCTCAGGCAGCAGATTACTTTAAGCCGCCCCTGCACACACTGTTCATATGTTTGTAGCTACAGAGCAGCCGTGGGGGTTTATCAATCCATGGGTATATATGTGGTCATTGTCAGGATGCATGAGGGCATGAACTGTTGTATGCCTATGTCTGCTTAGATCTCTGGAGGCTCTGTACCATATTTATCTGTCTGTTAGACAGGTGTGGGAGAGGGACATCTTGTTAAGTCTGTATGTTGCACCACATTGATATGCTGGTGACTTTACTGACACTCGTGTCCTACATATGGGATCTGTCTAGCCAAAGGGGCAGGCCATGATTCCAGACCATGGGCAACCTAGCAGAATGAGCAATGTACCCATTTCCTGGTGTGCACATGTGGGCCAGTCATGGAATCATCTCATATTTTGCAGACCACTGTAATTACTTTAGATTCACATGTGGCTCCAATGGTTGCAATTGACTATGTACTTGCTTATGAAGGGGTCACCAGTTCACACCCAGATTATGATCATCATTTGGCAGGTGAGAGAGCAGGGTGGTCATTTTAACTCCGACATGGGCTGTAATCATATTGCATAGTATTCCTGCTTCAGTAGCATATTTTTCACCCCTCATGCACATAACCACTAAATATGTACAAGTGGGGGGTATCCTGATCCCAGGGCCAGTTCATCCACTAGGCAAACTAGCCAGGTGCCGGGGTCACTGATCATGGTATATAAAAACAATCATAAAAACAATAATAAAAATTAGCTAGAGGAGAGGAAAAGGAAATTACAATGTCTGGACAGGAAAGAGGGAAAAAGATCACAACATAAACCAAAGTGAAAGAGCTTAAGCAAAAGGGGAGGGAAGGTCAAAGGCAAGGGAGAAAAGGTGGGTTTTTAAATTACACTTAAAAGTAAGGTAGTGGGGCTCAAGGCAGAGGGGAGGGGGGAGAGAGTTCCAGAGGGCGGGAGCTGCAAAGAAGAAAGCGGAGGAGCGGGTGGACTGAAGGTGAGCAAGAGAGGGTGAAGGGAGAGTGAGACGGTTAAGATGAAATGAACGAGGTGTATACCTGGGGGTGTGATAGGTGAGAAGGTCTGCCAGATATTGTGGTGTGCTATCATGAAAGACCCGATGTACCAGCGTGAGCAGTTTATAGTGGGAGCGGAAGGATAGAGGTAGCCAGTGGAGATGGGAGAGGAGAGGTGAAACGTGATCGCGGGCAGAGGAGTGGGTAGCAATATGGGCAGCGGTGTACTGGATGCGTTGAAGGCGGTGAAGCTGAGATTTTGAAATACCAAGAAAAAGAGAATTAGCAAAGTCAACACGAGATATGACCAGAGATAGGAGTAATGTAGCGAGTGCTGAAGGGGTGAGAAAGGGGCGAATAGCACGAATTTGACGCAAGAGGAAGAAGGAAGTCTTAGTAACTTGAGAAATGTGATCGTGGAAGGATAGATTAGAATCAAAGAGAACGCCAAGGTAACGGAAAGAGGAAACCAGTGGAATGGGGGAGCATGAGAAAGATGGGGCTAGGGAAGGGGAGGGACCACCACGGGAGAACCAGATAGCAATAGTCTTTGTAAGATTAAGATGAAGACAGTTTTGTGACAACCAGTCGGAGACAGTGGAGAGACAGGAATTAAGTGGGGAAAGATCAGGATGAGAAGGAGAGGTGTGATGTAGAAGGACGATATCATCAGCGTAATAAAAGGCACTGATCCCAGTCTGTTGAATCTGAAGAGTGAGAGGGGCCAAGAAAAGGTTAAAGAGAAGAGGTGCAAGTACAGAACCCTGGGGAACACCACATAACAGAGGAAAGGGGTCAGAGGAAGGAACAGAAGTGGAGGAAGAGAGGACTGAGCAGGATCGGGAAGACAAAAAAGAGTGAAACCAGTGATGCACTGTGCTGCGAAGACCCGCCTCTTGAAGACGGGTGAGAAGAAGGGAGTGGTCAACAAGGTCAAAAGCAGTGGACAGGTCAAGGGCTACCGCCACCGAGATATCACCACGATCGTGAGCAACGTGAAGAGCATTAGTGAAAGCAAGAAGAACAGTTTCCACACCGTGACCCTGGCGAAAACCAGATTGCCGTGGGTGAAGAAAGTTGACATCATCTAAGTGGTGAGAAAGTTGGGCAAATATGAATTTTTCCAGAAGTTTAGAGATAAAGGGTAGGTTGGATACTGGGCGGTAGTGGGAGGGAATCATAGGGTCAAGGGAGGGCTTCTTGAGAATGGGACGGATGAGAGCGTGTTTCCAAGAGTGAGGAAAAACACCAGAGGAGAGACTAGAATTAAGCATAGAAAGAAGGGGGGGGGGGGAGGAGTGCTAGTGATGAATTTAATAGCCAAGAGGAGGGGATGGGGTCAAGAGAACAAAAGGTCTTATTAGAAGAGGAGATGAGTTGATGGAGTTCAGCCGAGGTTATAAGGGGAAAGGAAGACCAGGTGTGAGAGTGGCCAGAGGACGGAGGAGGAGATGCGATGGGGGGGGGGGAGGGGGGATGGGGGAAGGGCAGGAGGGAAGGGAGGACCTGAGGTCCTCCCTTCCCTCCTTTATTAATAGGGCACCATGCTGTTACTGCCAATGGAGCACTATTGTCACTAATTTGAGAACTACAGTGGGTGGAGTACATTGCATACATTTAAATAGGCTCTTTCCCCTCAGAAATAGCCCTTACTGCAAGCTTTCAGATGGCGTTAAAGTTCCCAGCAGCAGCAGCTCTAACGCACGGTAACAAACTGGCATTAAAGGGGCACATGCTATCCCCGCCCAGTCTCTACCCCATTAACGCTCACTCTACACCTCTTTTTACCTTAACTCTACAGGACCAGCTTCTGCACATGAATCCTGCATTATCTGTGCTTTCTGCGGCATTAACTGCTCATGGGCACCTGTAACACCTGTTAACGCACCTTTGCTACCTTAACGCTCCTTAGTAAACATACCTCTTAGGGTGGGTAGAGATGCAGATGAGAGAAATGTAAACAAAACAAAATAAAAAGAAGGGATCATTGTAAGGGTTGTAGGGCAGGAAACAGTGCCAGAATTTCAAAGGCCTCCAAAGCAAGAACAGTCCATTTAAAAAAAATCTAGGAGGTCTGCAAGTAGGGCCTCTTCCTCCTTGGACCCCCCTGCACTGCAGGGGCTCATTGGGCAGAATTTACACCAGTGGGAGGAAGAGAAAAAGACATGGAGGGAAAAGAAATGAAATGGAAAATAGACCAGGAGAAAAGACTTAGCAAAAGATTGACAAGGGGAACATGTGAAAAATAACAAAGGACCAACCCAATCAGAAAAGTAAAATGATCAGACAGCAAAAGGCACAAAAACATCATTTTATTTTGCTCAGTACTCGAAGAAAGATGTTTTGTTGTGTTATTTTTATAGAACCCAGCTTCTTGGGGTTTGTAGTTCAGAATTCGTCTGCCATTTCCATTTCAAATGTCCTATATTCGGCAGTTGGTGAGAGGCTGCCTGTGTGTCTGCAATGAAGAATTCTGCCAGTGTGTAGTTTCCATGCTGGGTTCTGACAGTTGGAGGTTTGTTGGTGGACTGTGGCCCATATAATGGAGTGGAGGACTGTGGAGGAGTGGCCTAGTGGTTGGGGCAAGGTACTTCAGGCCAGAAGGTCAGGGGTTCAAAGTCCACTAGAGGACAGCAACCTTGGGCTGGAAGGACTGGGGTTTCTAATCCCACAGGTGCTCCTTGTGGTCTTGGGCAAGCCACTTCACCATCCATAGCCCATGTTCCCTATAAAATAGTTATCTCCAAGTTATAATGCCCTGTTCAATGTAAACCACACTGATGCAGAATAGCACAGCATATAAGAGAATGCAAATAAATAAATAATATTTGCAGTGCTGTGTGAGTCCTGGGAATTGTTTTTTTTTGGTATGGTATATTTTCTACATAAATCCAAATGTTTTTGCAGAGTGTTCAGTAATTGTTTTGGTTATCAACATAGCAGTGCATGTCAATATAATGCACATGTGACAGTTTTACCTCAGAAGACTGCTTTTTTAAATTTGATTTGATTTATTAATTTGATAAACATCTGTCTTTTTGAGTGCACTATTTTAAAATATTTTATGTTTTCCTTTTTCATGTAAAAATAAATGCAGAATATATCTTCATACTAATGTTCAATATTAATTTTTGAAAGTTGATTTTGGATATATATATATATATATATATATATATATTTGGGGGCGAAGGGAATGGCTGAAGGTTCACCTAGAGGGTCGGAAACCTTTGGGCCAGCCCTACTGTAGCTGCTGGTCCATTTCCTGAGATGCAGGATGTTTGGAGAAGGGAGGACCTTCAGGCACACAAGATATATAGTAGATTTAGATATTGTCCCTTTAAGGCTGCAGTGCTTTTGCTGTGCTTTTTTTTTATGCAGCCTTGTGTTTGCTGGGAGTGAGGCTGCTGTGTGTGTGTGTGTGTGTGGGGGGGGGGGTCTATACTGAACTTCATCTTTGTTTGAAACAGAGAATATAAGAAAGAACAAAAAGGTGCTATGGAAGCACTGAAAAGCTCCACAAGAAAGCAGAACACATTAATATCACCACTCCAATTTATGCACCTCAAAAAACGTCTGATTTTTAGACAAATGTGATAAAAGATTTTATTGTATAAGGTTTTATATGTCATTTGTGTGTATATATGCTGGCTTCATAATTATTTATGTAGAGACTGCTTGGATGTTACTATGTGAGCAGCAGCATCAACCAGATTCCCTACTAAATATTGCAATGAAGGTTAGAGAAAGTCTAATAATTTCCAGAATAGGGGACGTTCTTGCTGACAGTCACTTCATATTGAGAGGAGACTTCTCTTGGAGGGAAAATCCAAGTCATATATAAACCATTACCCAAAACAGAGCCTGGGTAGATATCTTTGGCACACAGCCACTGTACCATGAGAAGACAGTAAGGCATCTGTCCTTATCAGTTAGGTGTGTTTGGCACTCAGTTACTGTACCAGAAGGAAACAGAGAGTCCTATGCACAGATCTTCTCTTAACATCCAGACTGAGCAACAGGCTTAGAGCAACTGCATAGGAGGAGAGGGCAGAAGGTTGATGCCTGTGGAAATCTGACAGCATCCAACTGTCTTAGGTTCCACCCCAGACTTCTTCTCCACCGCAGGTATCTCTGCCACGCAGAAAGACTCTGGCGCAAACACGGCTCTCCCTCCAATCTAGATAGTTTTCACGCTTGTCATTGACACTTTCGTTTCCTCCTCCACTCAGCCAAAAAAGACTATTTTTCCACCCTTATCTCTTCTTCAAACAGTTCCTCCCATCAGCTGTACTCCGTTCTCCATATCCTCTCTGCTCCCCACTTATCTTCCTCCCCCTTTCACCCCCGGCCTCCCCTGATCCTGCCTCCTTGGCCTCATACTTCATCTCTAAAGTCCTCTCCCTTTGTCTCTCTTTTCCAGCCTGCCCTCCCCTCCTCTCCTCTCCCCCCCCCAGTCTCAGCCCCCATCTCTCCTTCTTCCTCCCCCTCATTTCCTCCCCCCCTCCCACTGCTGGTCCTTCTTTGAGCCTGTTTCTGCCCACGTCCTGTCCAAAACCTTCTCCTCCATCCGTAAAACCACTTGCCTTTCGGACCCTATTCCTTCTCAATGGCTCCTAGACTCTTCCCTGGCCCTCTCTCCCCACATTCTCTCCATCATTAACTCCAGTCTCTCCTCTGGTATTTTTCCTGCTCTCTGGAAGCATGCCATCATCCATCCCATTCCTAAAAAGGGTTCCCTGGATCAATCCTCACCCTCCAGCTGGCGTCCTCCTATCTCTAAATCTTCCTTTCCTTTCAAAGCTCTTCAAAAAACTTGTCTTCGTTCAACTGTCTTCTCACCTCAAAGTTTCCCTCACATTGCACCCCCAGCAATCTGGTTTCCTCCACGGTCATAGCACTGAGTCTGTCCTTCTTTCTCTCCTTAACGAATTTCATGGGCTGCATACGATCATGGTTCTCTCTCCCTTGCCGTCTCACTCGATCTCTCTGCTGCATTTGACCTCGTCGATCATCCCACCCTTATTTCACGTCTGCATGATGCCTGCCTAACCGGCACCGTCCTCCACTGGTTTCACTCTTTTCTTTCCTGCCGGTCCTTTTCAGTTCTCTCTGGGTCCTCCTCTTCCCCCTCCACTCCTCTTCCCTGTGGTATCCCCCAAGGTTCCGTCCTCACACCCCTTCTATTCAATATCTTTCTCGCACCTCGCCTCGCCCTTCTGGTCCAACAACACGGAGTTTCCGCTCACTATTACGCCGATGACATCTTCCTTCTCTATAACACTGACTCAGCTGCCCTGACATCACCCCTTTAACAACTGCCTCTCATCTGTGTCATCATGTATCTCTTCTAATTTTCTTCTTGTCAATCTTTCCAAAACTTCAAGCAATTTGGTTCCCTGCTGGTAGCCCTGTCCCCCCTCTCATCCCCCTGCTCTCCTCCTCCCCCATCCCCATCATAACCACCTTACAATATCTCGGTGTGACCCTCGATTCCTCTCTATCTTTGAAAGCTCATATCTCCTCCGTTGTCCATCGCTGCTTCTTCACCCTACGTCAACTTCGTTCTGTTTGTCCTTTCCTCTCCTCTTCCTCTATGACCACCCTTCTCCTTTCCCTCGTTATCTCACGCTTAGACTACTGCAATGTCTTCTTGGCTGGTCTTCCTCAATCTCAGCTTCTACGCCTGCAGCGAGTCCAGAACACAGCCACCCGCATTCTCACTTGCACTTCCCGCTTTGACCACATCACCCCTCTTCTCATCCGCTTGCACTGGCTTCCAATCACTTTCAGGGTCCAATTCAAATTCCTTATCTTTGTCCATAGGTCTAGCCACACTGGCATCCCACTCTACCTTGCCGATCTGGCCCATTTCCACACTCCTCACCGCTCCCTCCGTTCCATACACACAAACCGCATGTCCTTCCCTTCCCCTTCCCAAGCTCACCCTAGAATCCACCCATCCTCTGATTTTTATTTCCTTGGCCCCCGACTTTGGAACTTACCCCCCCCCCCAGCCCTCCGCCTTGAATTCTCTTTTAAAACTTTCAAGGCTAACCTAAAACCCCGCCTTTTTTGCTCAGCTTTTGACCTTCCCCTCCCCTCCCTCCCCCTCTCCACCCCCCCCCCCACTGATACACAATAAGCCTGTTTTATCCTCTGCTCTCCTTCTGTCTTCTCCTAGCTTTACTCTAACCTTTCCTATCCAAAACCTACTGGTGTTCCTTTTCTTTTCTAGCAGCTTTTTCCATTTTGTAAACCGCTCAGACGCTGTAGTGATGGGTGGTATATTAAGTACTTAATAAACAATAAACATATCTCAGCCTGTGAGAGAGGTTCCAAGAACTGTATCAACAACCAAGCCTTTCAGTTCATCAGAGCCAAGTGCCCTGCAGAACAATTTTGAGACCAGCATCTATAGAAGCTACCACCTCTCAAGATGAAAAAGAACCCAAGCACTAATTATACACCAGAGACAACAGATCCAGGAGCAAGTCAGTACAGTTTCAGGGACCTGTATCTGCATCACCACCAGCTTCACGTACACTGGGGAAGAGTACTAGACATAGGAGAGAGGGATTCTCACTCAGGGAAATCAAAATAAGTAACAAAGGTACAAATGTGGTTAAGAAATCAGACTAAGTAATAATGATGCAGGAGTGGCGAAGAGTGGAGTAACTGTCCAGTGTAAGAAAGAGTAATTGAAGGGAATATGGTAACATACCAGACTGAGAGGAGAAAGTAGTATCTGCAACCAGTTTTGACTAAGAAGGAGATAACTGCTTCTACATAGTTCTTATTTGTTTTTTCTGCTAATTGTTATTGTTATTTAGTGACCCTAAAATTTAAGTAAACCCTTAGTTCAGAACACAGTTTTTGGCCTGGACTCTTTTATTTGAGAAGGGATGAGGTAGGAGAGTGTCAAGTGCATAGGGCCTCCCGGTACATAACAGTCCCCACTAAAAAGACCCAGATAATGAAAAATCTATGAGTACCAGACTAAGGGGTATGTTTACTAAACTGCGCTAATGTGCGCTACTGTGTGCTAATGTGCGCTGCGTGACATTAGTGTGCGCTAAGGTACCTTAGCGCATGCTAATGTCGCGTACGGGGCACAAATATGTGCGCTCATGTGCGCAGCGTGCTAATGTGCGATGAAGGCGGGGAAAGGCTCCCGGAGGGCGGAGGAAGGCTCCCCAGGGGTGGGGAGAAGGGGTCAATGGGTGGAGAGTGGGAGGGGAGAGGCTCCCCGCACATTAGCGAGGCTGAAATCCGAAGCAAAAAAAACCACGAGTGAAAACCTCGCGTTAGAGCCGATTTAAAGGGAAGAGAAACCATTTCTGTCAGCAATGTACAGCAAACCCAGGGAAACCTACACAAAGTGATAAGTGTGATACATGTGCATGGTACAAAAGTACAAATAAACATTGAAAAGGACCCCAACAAAATTTAAAAAAATTTATAATCAAGCTGGGCAATAGTGATAGTAATGGGAAACATCAAAAAACACTCCCAAGAAAGCCCCAAAAAATAAATATGAATTTTGGAAGGGTCTACGCTCCATCCCCATACAAGGTGAATGATCCCACAGTGAAATAGCACTGATCAGGGTTTCCCTCTCCATTGGACAGGTTTCCTATGGCATGCACATGTTCCACAACAGCAGGGCGGGCATGTCGGAATGGGCAACTGGACAGATGCTGGGAAAGGGGATACAAAGGGCTGCAGGCGGCACATGCTGTGGTGCAGCTGGGGCACAGTGCGGACTAGGCAGATGCCTAGGTGGCACTTAGGAATGCTGAAACTGAACAGCAGCCAGACAGCAACTGATGAGGGCCCAACATGGGCACGAGAGTGTTTATCACAGTGTCACAGGGGATAGTACCCAGCAGGTACCCCCAAGGGCAAAGAACATTGGCAGGCGGTGTTGGGGGGGAGCGTGGATGCCTATGCAGGCACCCCTACCCCAGAACACGCACCATAGGCAGCCGCCTACCTGCACACTGGATGGCTTGAGACTGCACACCACCAGCACCACCAGCAGAAGGGCATGTCAGCATGATGGCAGAGGGGTACTGGTGGTGGAGGGGGGCAGTGGCAGCTGCCCAGAGCCGACCATGGCCTAGCCCTGTGTAGGTGGGTGCCATGCACTGCAAACAGACAGCTCTGTCTGAACAAACAACCATGGTATCTCCAGGGACTGCAATGTCTCTGTGAGCACAGTGTGGTGCGGTGAGCACAGCCAGTGTGTTCAGGAGCAGGAGGTCACAAGTTCGTCCCAGCTGGGGCTACTGCCAATCCAGTCCCCATATTTTACCTGCTACCAAACCGTGATAGTAAGGACAAACCTTTATTGCAGAGAACATACACATGGTTCAAACGCCTATATTTTACCCCACCGAGCACAGACACCAGAAACATAAGAACATAAGACATGCCATACTGGGTCAGACCGAGGTCAATCAAGCCCAGTATCCTGTTTCCAACAGTGGCCAATCTAGGTCATACGTACCTAGCAATATCCCCAAAAGACACAGGTTCCACAATGCTTGTACTGGGTCAAGCATTGATATCCTGGGTCCCTTTTTAATAGTGGTTTATGGACCTTTCCTCCAGGAACTTGTCCAAACCTTTTTTAAACCCAGCTATACTAACAGCCCTTACTACATCCTCCGGTAACAGATTCCAGAGTTTGATTACACGTTGAGTGAAAAAATATTTTCTCTTACTTGTCTTAAATAGTTTACCCTGTAGCTTCATTACATGTCCCCTAGTCTTTCTATACTCTGATAGCGTAAACAATTGATCTACGTTTATCCGTTCCACTCCATTCATTAATTTATAGACCTCTATCATATCTCCCCTCAGCCTTCTCTTCTCCAGGCTAAAGAGCCCTAACCTTCTTAGCCTCTCTTCATAGGAGTAGCCTTCCATCCCCTTCACCAATTTGGTGGCTCTTCTCTGTACTTTTTCTAATAACGCTATGTCCTTTTTAAGATACGGTGCCCAGAATTGCACACAATATTCAAGGTGCGGTCGTACCATGGAGCGATACAGAGGCATTATAATATCCTTTGTTTTGTTCTCCATCCCTTTCCTTATGATACCTAGCATTCTATTTGCTTTCTTGGCTGCCGCTGCACACTGGTCGGAGGGTTTGAACATGTTATTCCACAATGACTCCTAAATCTTTTTCCTGGGTGGTGGTTTCTAATGTGGAGCCTTGCATCGTGTAACTATAGTGTGGGTTGTTCTTTCCTAGGTGCATAACTTTGCACTTGTCCACATTAAATTTCATCTGCCATTTGGATGCCCAGTCTTCCAATTTATCCAGATCCTCCTGCAGTTTTCCACAATCCTCTTGGGTTTTAACAATTTTAAACAGTTTTGTGTCATCTGCAAATTTGATAACCTCACTAGTTATTCCCTTTTCCAAGTCATTTATGAATATGTCAAAAAGCAGCGGACCCAGTACAGATCCCTGGGGTACTCCACTATTCACCTTTTTCCATTGGGAATATTGGCCATTTAGCCCTACCCTCTGCTTTCTATCTTTTAACCAGTTCCCGATCCACATTAGTACACTGCCTCCTATCCCATGACTTTTTAGCTTCGCCAAAAGTCTCTGATGGGGGACTTTGTCAAAAGCTTTCTGAAAGTCCAGATACACTATATCAACCGACTCACCTTTGTCTACCTGTTTATGCACACCTTCAAAAAAACATATCAGATAAGTAAGACAAGATCTTCCTTGTCTAAAGCCATGTTGACTGTCTCCCATTAGGCCATGACTATCTACATGCTGTGTAATTTTGTTCTTTATGATGGTTTCTACCATTTTCCCTGGTACTGACGTCAGGATCACCGGTCTGTAATTTCCTGGGTCACCCCTGGAACCCTTTTTAAAAATTGGTGTTACGTTGGTGACCCTCCAATCTTCAGGTATTACAGATGATTTTAATGAAAGTTCACAGATTACCAATAGCAGGTCTGCAATCTCATATTTCAGTTCTTTCAACACTCTGGGATGTATACCATCCGGTCCAGGTGATTTGCTACTATTCAGTTTATCAAATAGTTGTAATATATCTTCCCGGTGTAGAGATATTTCTCTCAATTCCTCTGCAGTATCACCTTTAAATACCACTTCAGTCTTGGGTAACATCCCTACATCTTCCTCAGTAAAGACCGAAGCAAAGAATTCATTCAGTCTCTCTGCTATAGCCTTGTTTCCTCTTACTGCCCCTTTTACCCCTCTATCATCTAATGGTCCAATTGGCTCTCTCACAGGCCTTTTGCTACGAATGTACTTGAAAGCCTTTATTTCGTGTTTTTGCTTCCATAGCAAGTTTCTTCTCAAATTCCCGCTTTGCCTGCCTTATCAATGCTTTGCATTTAACTTGCCAGTGCTTGTACTGTTTCCAGTTTTCATCATTTGGCTCTTTTTTCCATTTCCTGAAGGTTGCTTTTTTGGCAGCAACAGCCTCTCTGACCTCACCTTTAAAACCATGCTGGCAGTTTTTTGGACTTTCTTCCACTTTTCTTAATGCGTGGAATACAGCTGGTCTGGGCTTCGAGGATAGTATTTTTAAATAACACCCAAGCTTGCTGTAAGTCTTTAATCTTTGGAACCGCTCCTTTTTAGTTTTTTCCTAACTATATTCCTCATTCTATCATAGTCTCCCTTTTGAAAGTTAAAAGGTAGTACTGTGGATGCCTTTACTATCTGTCCTCCACTAATTAAATCAAACATGATCATACTATGATCACTATTGCCAAGTGGTCCCAGCACCCTTATTTCTTGCACCAGATCTGGCGTTCCACTAAGGACTAGGTCCAGTATGGCTTCCCCTCTGGTCGGTTCATGAACCAGCTGCTCCAAGAAGCAGTCATTTATTCCATCTAGAAACTTTATCTCTTTAGCTTGTCCTGCTGTGACACTGACCCAGTCGATACCGGGGTATTTGAAATCACCCATTATTACTACTCTGTTGTGACTTGTTAGCTTCCTTGATTTCTTTGAGCATTTCATCATCCATTTGTTCATTCTGGCCAGGTGGTCGATAGTATACTCCCACTGCCATCACCTTCCCCTTCATAAATGGAATTTCAATCCATAGAGATTCTACAGCAAATTTTGTTCCCTGCAAAACTTTAATCCTTTCTGACTCAATGCCCTCTCTAACATAGAGCGCAACCCCTCCACCAATTTGATCAGCTCTATCATTACGATATAGTTTGTATCCAGGTATCACAGTGTCCCATGGTTATCCTCCTTCCACCATGTCTCTGAGAGTGCAATCATATCTAACCTCTCATTTAGTGCTATATATTCTAACTCTCCCATCTTATTGTTTAGACTTCTAGCATTGGCATACAAGCATTTTAGAGACTGTATTTTATTCATATTAATCTATTAAAGAGGGCAGTTACAAGGTACCCTGTCCTGAACCCTCAGCAGGGGGGAGGAGGGTACCACACAAAGCCCAGTTAGTTGAGAGAGGCAAGGTAAGGTATAGCTGAGAAGGCTGAACTAGCACACCACTAAGACAAACAATAAATAATTAAATAAACAGTTAGACAAACAATAAATAATTAATAAACAGCTAGAACTCACAGCAAGGTGTCACAGGAGACAAATATCCACTTCTCTAGCAGAGCACTGTAAAAAGCACTGCTCTTCTCTGATCAGAAAAAAGCAGTGCTTTTTACGCATTACCTGGAGCAGAGTCCCCCAAATTTAGTCCTGGAGGGCCACAAATCATTCAGGTTTTATGCTGTCTCCAATATAAGGCCATGTCAGCATGGTGGCGGAGGGGTACTGTTGGTGGAGGGGGCAGTGGCAGCTGCCCAGAGCAGACCATGGCCTAGCCCTGTGTAGGTGGGTGCCATGCACTGCAACAGACAGGCCCTGCCGGACAAACAGTCATGGTATCACCAGGGAATGCATTTTCTCTGTGGCAACACGGTGGTGCAGTGCACACAACCAGTGTGTTTGGAGGAAGAAGGTCACAGGTTCAAGTCCCAGCTATGGTGCCTGCCAACCCAGTCCCCATATTTTACCCACTACTACAACGTGCTAATACAGATAGAACCTTTATTGCAGATGATGTAAACATGCCCAAAACACCTACATTTTACCCTACAGAGCAAAGACACCATAAACAGGTGCATTACCTAGAGCAGAGTCTCGCAAATGCAGTCCTGGAGGGACAAACACCATTCAGGTTCCATGCTGCCTCTAATAAAGATGCCTGTGCTGCATATCTATGCACCACCCCCATGGTATGCAGATGTATCTCATGCATATTCATGCGGGACAGCATGAAAACCCGAACAAGGTTTGGCACACCAGGACTGGAGTTGGGAACCTCTGCCGTAAAGCAGCAGCCAACAGGGGCAGACACACCCACACCCACACCGACAGGCTCCATTAGCCAATGCCTCATGGAGAGGCAGGACATTGAGCCCTACGTGCATCTCCCAATACTAGCCCTTGCATACCTTAGCAATGCCACCCTACACCTGGGAATATGGTACACAACTATCAAACGTTTGCTATGATTACTGGCAGATACCAATTCCTACGTTAAGCAGAGTTTGCTGATTGAGCTCCATCATAGCAACTTTTCTGTGGTCTGTGGAGTGTGCTTCAGGTCTGGTCTCTGACAGTGTTTACCACCCTGGGGAGTGACCCCCAACAGTATTGCGTACCATATCCATGCCTGCACTGTGCCCAGGACTGGTGTGGTGGCCAGGACTGCTAAACTCCTCTAGAGTAGCACAATGCTGGCATAGGTGTGGGAGTGTGTGTCTGTCTATCCAGTGTGTGGTGGCTGCAAACACCCTCCACAGCCCACACTGCCAGCACTGTTGCCAGTATTGGCCTGCCAATGGTGCATAATGAGGAGCAAGGTACCATGGGTATAGCCCGGACAGGGTGGCCTGGCCAGGATGCATCTGCACAGGGCATAGGGCACTGGCTGGGACATTGTAGTGCCCGGCCACCACCTGAACAGGCAGGGTGGCCACAGCATGTCCTGCTGGGAGATCACTCTCACCCTGACTGTGCAGTGACCACAGCATGGCTAGGCACCCCCATAGTGCTATATAGTATTTCTCTCATGTGATATTTATGGGTTTCCTTTTGGGGCCCAGTCATTGACTTATCTGTTTGGTGTGTATGCTGACATCCCAGTTTTGGGTGCATGCATTTCCACCAGGAACATGCACTATGGACTAGCTAGCAGACTGTCTGCAGCTGGTATGTGTCTTGATGGAGTGCTTTGCAGGGTGCAGCAGCTGAAGGCTTGCTGCAGGAGAATATCAGATAGTGGTGAGGTGCAGCTTAGCACATCCAGGCCTAATGTCTGTCTGCTATTGCATTCTGGATGTGTACAGAGCTGCATTGCCTGCCCTGTAGGGTGTCTGTACCCCAGAAGGACTGGGGTTGATGGTCCCCTCTACTGCCACCATTGCAGGGAGGTAGAATGTGGATCTGTTGGTGGGAGACCCTGTTTACCACCCTCAGCCCTGGAGGAGGGTGGTGGTACATAATCCACCTATGGGTCCATAGGGGCTACACCTGACTGAGACATACAGATATATCCAAGGTGTGTCTGCAGAAAACTACCTATCTCACATATTAGCACTGCTGAGGACCTGGTGCTGGGGGTTCCACCTCACCATCAGGGTGAGTGCCATACCTGCACAATGTGACATTGTGTAGCTACTCTATGTCAGTACCACACACGGTCAGTACCCCCTACCAGGCCGAGGTGCTGTGGGGGTGCATACCCCATCTTGTGATCATCTGTAGACTGCTGATTTGCATGTGCAGTGCATCATGGGTATGGGTGGGTTAACCCTATCCTGGTGACCACAGCAGACTGTTTGTGTGGTGACTTGCTGTCCTTCTGCAGCCAGCCAGGGGCTTGCTAGCAGCTATAGAGCTGTAGCCCACTGGTTATTTCACTAGCAGTGGAGCCAGAGGTCATGGGTTCAAACCCACAATGGGGTTATTTGATAGGGCTGTCCAAAACATTATCTATTTTTAACGTACATTAGTGCTGCCAGCAAAAACACCCTCAGCATACTGTACCCATAAGGTGCCTCAGAGGGCGCTTTATAGGGCGCCCTATAGGGCACCTTATGGTTACCGTCCATATAAGGTGCACTATACAGTATGCTATGGAGCGACTGATAGGGTGCCAGTCCGTATAAGGTGCCTTATAAGGTGTCCTATGGAGCGCCTTATAGGGTGCCCTATAGGGGACATTGTAGGGTGCCGTGGCGGACAGTGCACTTTAAAATGTGCCCTCTGGGGTACCTTATGGGGTGCCTTATGCAGCACCTTATGTTACAGTGCTTTGAGAGTGCATTTTCTAGCAGCAGTAATTAAAATGCCTTGTAATGCTATATTACACATAACAGGTAGTACCTCAGCCAGCCTTATTCATTGGGCACAATGGGGGATTGAACCCATGATCCCTGCACCATCAGCCAGTGTCTTAACCACTGTGCTACACTGCTGTTGCTGTTTATATGTCAGCACACCTACTTCAGCTTACCACATGTTAACATGTGCAGTGCTGCCATCAGAGTAACCTTGCCGTGCCTCATTGGGCACCCTATATGGCGCCCTATAGGCCACCCTTTAAGCAACATTGTAGGGTGCCTTGTCGGACAGTGCACTTTAAAATGTGCCCTCTGGGGTACCTTATGGGGTGCCTTATGCAGCACCTTATGTTACAGTGCTTTGAGAGTGCGTTTGCTAGCAGCAGTAATTAAAATAAAATTAATATGCCTCAGAATGCAATATTAAACATAACAGGTAGTGCCTCACCCAGCCTTATTCATTGGGCACAGTGGGGGATTGAACCCATGATCCCTGTACCATTGGTCAGTGTCTTAAACATTGTACTGTGGCTCTGTTCCTGTGCTTGCACATCAGCGCGCCTGCTTATGCTTGCCGCGCGCGTTTCTCATGCGCTAATGTGTGCGGTGCACATGAGCACACAGCGCATATTAGCGCATGATTAATCCCGGTTTGCTTTTTTTCAGACTGAAACGCCCACTCCTTTTATGGCATCCCGCACACTAACGTGGCGCGCACCTAACGGGGTTTTAGTAAACATACCCCTAAAAGACTATAAAATAGCTGAATGCATTAGTGTTCCCCCTTGTTTGCCAAGCTGCTAAAAGCAGCTATGAGGACCACACAGAAAAGGGGATTACATATATTTTGGTTAGATCAGTGAGTTACAACAAAAAATAAATGCTGTAATTTTACTAACACTATATTATTCATAAGGAGTATCAAGAAATCCGTTGCATGCAACAGTCACAGGACACTTATAATTGTGACAGCTTTCTTATGTCCATGATCTGGTGCTTGTGTCTGTCAGTTTATGTAGATAAAACTATCTGGAAGCTGAGTAGCAAGGTCATAAAACACAGGAGCTGTCTTCATTGTAAAGATCTGAATACCCCTTTAGTTTCTCATTGCTTATGATGCAACCATATTTTTAAAAATTATGTTTTAGCGTGCTGCACTTTATTAAAAAGAATTTCACGTGATGGAGACCTAAATCTACAATTGTTGAGGTGTGAATAGAAATGGATTTTTTCATTACAGACTGTGGTGTCATCTGGCCTTAACAAAGAGATTGACTGGTAAGTATTTTAAGTGTCTTTAATGTCTTTTTTTATACATTTTTTCAGCATTCTTGTCAACTGTATCTTTAAAACTGGTGGAAGGAGCATGATGTCATCATTCCGGAAGATACTAGCATATGCTGGTGTTATTGCCGTGTGTTTGAAAGACACTAAATGGTTTTCGATGCTTGAGCATCTGAACACATTTTTGCAAAAAGAACATTTTTTAATCATCACTCTAGGTTTCTGTGATTCTAGTTTTTAACCATGACCATTCATTTACCGATACAGCCCTTGACATAGGTATATTGATGACAAAACACCACGACTCTCTTGAGGGCAATGGACATTTAATTTGGGCTTGTGGTTATGTATAAATAATGAAGTGAAGAAACAACATTTGAATTAATGGTCAACTCTGGATGCACCGAGTGCCTTGCTGAATCATCATCTATATCCATATAAGATAAGTTCAGCATGTTTTACCATATTGTGGGATTTGGTAAAAGAATGTATATTTATCTATGATCTTCATCCACATGTGACATAGCTATGTTTAACAATTGAATGATTCTGTAGTATTGTTGATATTCAATTATGTGGAATATACAAATAGAAATATAACATATGGAAGACTGTAATCCAGAGGATTTTTAAAAAAATTATAATTTTGGGACTTAAAAATTTGGGCACATTGGTGTATTATAATAGTATAATTTGGATAAATGGTGAAGTTGTCTTAAAAGGCATGCCTAGACATTAGATAGATGTCACTATTATAAATATCCTGTGACTATTGCCAGTAATGAATGAGTTGAATCTCCTTAAGAATGATATATTGTGTCGGTGAAGATACACCACAGTAAAAATTATATATTTTGTGAGGTGCATAAATTGGAGTGATGATATTAAGGGGCATGTTTACTAAAGGGTGCTAAGGCAACAGGTGTTAACGGCAGCGATAAGAGTTGTTACACGCGAAAAAGACTCTGGGCGGGTAGGAGGTGTTCCAGTGTAAAGGGCTCAATGGGCCACTTAACGGGCATTAACAGGACATTGAGTGATAAAGTGTCAAGCGTACACCTTAACGCCCAAAAACGGCTGTCACTTTATTGCTGGATAAGGGAGCCCCAGCAAAAGTCAATGTAAAGGTGATGAATTGAAGGGCAGGTGGGAACTAAAGGGCCTGACAGATCTGTAGGAATCTGACATGCCAGCCATGGGAGCATGTGGGAGGCAGCTGTATCTATGTACTGAGGGGTGACCATGTAAATGCCGTAATGTCAGTATGTGGCATAGGATTGGGAAGGCATGTCCCCCAGCGGAGTCAGGAGTGGTACGATGTGTGCTTTGAAAGGAGGATGGAACAGGAGTGGCGACGTGAAGATCAGACACAGGAGAGGCTTGAGTGAAGCATCCAAATGCGGAAAATATCTGTGTAGGCCATGGTGTAGCAGCTTGTACAAGACGACATGACTGTACATAGCTACCAGAGGTGGATGGATGGGCTGCAGGAAGGATGGTGGCATAGGCTGGCAGCACCGATGTACCAGAGGTGCCATCCCCAATGCATGTGTACTGTGTGGGAAAAATGTATCAGTGCCACGTGTAAGGCCTGATGCAAGACATGTGGGTCTCACACCTGTCCCACTCAGCCACCATACAACAACCTAGACAAAAGTGCATAGAACAACTGGACAGGAGTCATTCAAATGGGCAAAAGGGGCATGTATGGATATGATTTGATACCTGCAGGTGGCTATCCGAGGAGTAGGATTGTTTATATGTAATGCAGAGCTGTGATGGAGCCAAAGTTATACAGTCATAGTCATGATGTCATACCTGCCTCATGTTGTACAAGTAGATTACAGCCGAATGCATCTTACTGCCTATTAGTATACTGCTGCATCAGTGCAATCATATCGGGTTATGTTGTACTGAAAACATGGTAATGTTGATGAAGAACAGGGACTGTAAGAACCTGCAGTCAGCTGAGACAATGGAGGGTTAGGTGACCTGCCCAAAGTCACAAGGAGGTGTAGGCAATTTATGAAGTTTGTGGCAAATATAAAACACCACAGTAAAACATTCTAAATTGTTGCAAAATGGGTACTAGTGTGCCTTGAACCCTGGGTTCCAAGCCAGTGCCATGACCATAACACCACAGCTCCAAGCAGCTCCCACACATCTGCAGGGTGAACATGTTTGATCCCCTGCAATGGGCTGCAGCAGAGCCAATAAAGCCATGCTCTCAGAAGGGCATGATGTTGAGTAGTCTGTTTGTTGACCCAAATTGTGGCCAGAACACATAACAAACTCTGTGCATCTGGCAGTCACAGCAAAGCGTGGATTTGTACAGGCATTTAAAATGAACTGAGTAGCACACAGTCACACAAAAAAAAAGAACAAGCAGGAATCAAACCCCAATCCCTTTTTATAGAAGCATTGCATTAACCAGTAGACTACACCTCCATACCCCTCTGCACAGCACTGGCTGGCTTCAAAGAGGCTGCAGGTAACTGTCTAGAATGTCTGCTGTGTGGGCCTTTATAGGTAGCCCCTCCAGTACCCATGATGCACTGCACACACAGAACAGCAGTTTGCAGATGATCACCAAATGGATAATGCACTGATCCATCACCTCAGTTCAGTAAGATGCACTGACAATGCATGATACATGTGCAGAACAGCTTCAAACCATGCTACTGAGCAGTTTCAATGGTCACTCTGAGGGTGAGGATGGGCACTCAGCACCTGATCCCCACAGCTTGCACTGTTAGAGATGGTCTCTGCCACAGACTTATGTTATTGTTAGTGTGTTATGGTAATCATCTTGCTTCCTGCTCACTTGCAGTATGCTGTAGGTGCTTGTCATATCTAGGCCCTGTTGGATAGGGACGCTCTGAGAACAGCACATGCTGGTGTCCAGTGTTGCAGCAGCTGATGCCATAGCTGCTAAATGCAGTGGGAGCTTATAGGTTTGCCTGAGGCTGTTGCTACAGTCCTGCTGTTCCCACCATTACCACAGTAGGTAGACCAGGAACAGCTGCTATCCCAGTCATCCAGGCCTACCAAGCTCCCACAGCAAGCACAGTCAGACTGCACCTGTGCATGGCTTGGGTGGTCACAGCAGTTCATGCTGTAAGAGCACTGTTACTCTGACCATGGCATGGCTATATATCCACATAGTGTTATATATAGTCCAGCTCCAGTGATATGGTTGCTACCAAAGGTCTGTTTCAGCCATGCACACACCAACTGTGGTTGGTCAGCACACAACGTATGTGCAGAGAGAGACTATATACACCCTGGCTTGGGCCAACCATCATTTGGCACAGTGACTGGGCTCCTAGGACAGGGAATGCACCCATATCACTGGAGCTGGACTATATATAACACTATGTGGATACATAGCCATGCCATGGTCAGAGTGACAGTGCTCTTGCAGCATGAACTGCTGCGACCACCCAGGCCATGCACATGGCAGACAGGCACTATGAAGTCTCAGCCATTGACCCTACCTCTGATGCAGACACATCCTGGGCAAACTGCTCTGTTTATGGCCATATCCACAATCCTCTGCTCCTCATCATGTACATTTGCATCCTAACGCTGGGAACAGCCTAGGTAATGCAAGGCACAGTGCAGTGCAGAAGGCCACAGGACTCTGGGGAGACATACACACATATACACACACATCACCGTACTGTGCAAAAGTGGGGATGGGTGGCATTCCTGCCTGCCACTTTGATCTCCATAGCAGCTCAAGCATTGTTAATGTGTGCTGATGGTGCAGGTACTAGTAGCGTGCTCTACTACTGACCAAATACCTGAACCAGTCTGCTCATTCGAACTTCAAGAGATTACACACTCAGCTAAGACTTTCAAACTTTTCCCATTACCTGTTTTTTAATTAACTTTACCTGTTGAATATAGGTTTTCAGGAATCTTCAGCCTGCCTACATTCCTTGCATAGCCTTTAAATCAGATATCTGAGTGTGCCCTCAGT
This sequence comes from Ichthyophis bannanicus, assembly GCA_033557465.1. NCBI lineage: Eukaryota > Metazoa > Chordata > Amphibia > Gymnophiona > Ichthyophiidae > Ichthyophis > Ichthyophis bannanicus. Next base: position 562,234,030 of record CM066036.1, read on the forward strand.
TCATAGAAGGCCTACTGGCCAGGGACACTTAAGTTCCTGCCAACCCTACCCCTCACCCCACCCACCCCTAGGGTGCATTGCCTATATAGTGATTGTATACATTGACATCTGTCCTTTAATTAGATGTTACACCCACTTTTTCTCCTTTTCTCCTCCTAGGACAGCTGAGTCAGAATGTTGTGTATTCAATGCAATAACTGTAGTGCTTTCATTCTGAGAAGAATCATTTGGAACCTAAGAGATTGCCCTATATGCCTTAAATTAGCTGCTATGCATAAAGAATTGACTCTACTAAGGGAACATACATAGTAACATAGTAACATAGTAGTTGACGGCAGATAAAGACCAGCATGGTCCATCCAGTCTGCCCAGCAAGATGGCAAGAGTAGGTGCACCTGTCGCTCCGCGCAGGCCACCCCTCCCCATATCCTTGTTCAGGGGTAAACCCACCACTCCATATAGGACACCCCTATTTGTTGAGACGTTATATGGTTCAGAAGTTAGATGGTACCGTTTATTTTGGTTTTTTCCTATTTCTGTAAAGGGATGCTCTGTGTTTGTCCCATGCCTTTTTGAATTCCGTCACCGTGTTCGCCCCTACCACTTCCATCGGGAGGGCATTCCAAGCATCCACCACCCTTTCAGTGAAAAAATATTTCCTGACATTGCCTTTCAATTTACCCCCTTGCAGTTTCATGTTATGCCCTCTAGTTTTACAGGTTCCCCGTCTTTGGAAGAGGTTTGTTTGTTCATCATTTCTCTTTAAGTATTTAAAGGTCTGAATCATATCTCCCCTGTGCCTCCTTTCCTCCAAAGTATACATATTTAGGTCTTCAAGTCTCTTCTCATAAGGCTTCTGACGCAGGCTCCAAATCATTTTGGTCGCCTTTCTCTGAACAGTCCTCCAGTCTTTTTACATCCTTTGCAAGATATGGTCTCCAAAACTGAACACAGTATTCCAAGTGAGGCCTCACCAGTGACCTATACAGTGGCATAAGTACCATCTTCTTTTCTGCTGGTAATCCCTCTTTGTATGCAGCCCAACATCCTCCTGGCTTTTGCCACTGCCTTGTCGCACTGTTTTGCCACCTTGAGATCAGCAGAGATAATCACACCAAGGTCTTTTTCCTGAACTGTGCATACCAACCTTTCTCCCCCTATCACGTACATTTCTCTTGGATTTCTGCTACCCAAGTGCATGACACTGCACTTTTTTGCATTAAATCGTAGTTGCCAAGCTTTAGACCAGCCTTCCAGCTTTTGTAGATCTTTCTTCATGATAACCACTCCCTCGGGGGAGTCCACTCTGTTGCAAATTTTTGTGTCGTCTGCAAAAAGACAGACTTTTCCATTCAGTCCTTCAGCAATATCACTCACAAATACATTGAACAGTGCTGGGCCCAGGACCGAACCCTGAGGCACCCCGCTAATCACCTTCCTCTCATCCGAGTGAGCTTCATGTACAATCACCTTCTGTCGTCTATCAGTCAGCCAATTTCTAATCCAGTTTACCATCTTGGGACCCATCCCCAAGCTACTGAGTTTGTTGACAAGCCTCCTATGAGGAACAGTATCAAAGGCTTTGCTGAAATCCAGGTAGATGACATCCATTGCATGCCCTGATCTAGTTCCCTGGTTACGCAGTCAAAGAACTCGATCAGATTTGTTTGGCAAGATCGTCCTTCGGTAAAACCATGTTGCCTCGGGTCTTGCAAGCTGTTGGTTTTCAGAAAGTTCACTATTCGCTCTTTCAGGAGTGCCTCCATTACTTTTCCTGCCACCGAGGTAAGGCTCACGGGTCTGTAGTTTGACACTTCTTCCCTGTCACCACTTTTGTGTAGAGGTACGACATCAGCCATTCTCCAGTCCTGAGGAACCTCTCCTGTTTCCAAGGATCTGTTGAAGACATCCTTTAACGGTCCTGCAAGAACCTCTCTGAGCTCTTTCAGTATCCTGGGATGTATCCCATCCGGTCCCATGGCTTTGTCCACTTTCAGTTTAGCAAGTTGTTCTAACACCTCTTCTGCTGTGAATGGTGTGGTATCTACTTCATTCCTATTTTTATATTTGGGAGTCACAGCTGGCCCATCCCCAGGATCTTCTTTAGTAAAACCAGAGCAGAAGTAATTGTTTAGCAATTTTGCTTTTTCAGTGTCACTTTCCACGAGTCCTTTCCCAGCACTTCTGAGTCCTGCAATTCCAACTCTGATCTTTTTCCTTTCCCGAATATACCTGAAGAAATTTTTGTTGCCACCCTTAACATCTTTAGCCATCTTTTCCTCTGCCTTTGATTTTGCTATCCTTATTTCTCGTTTTGTCTCTTTGAGTTTGATCCTGTATTCATTTCTGTGTTCTTCTGTCTGCAAGCTTTTGAATTTTGCAAAAGTTGTGTTTTTTTGCCTTTATATGAGCAGCCACCTCTTTGGAAAACCAAATAGGTTTCCTTCTCCTCTTGCTTTTATTTACTTTTCTTACATATTTATCTGTTGCTCCTTTCATTGCCTCCTTTAGTTTAGCCCATTGCAATTCCACTTCCTTTATCTCTTCCCACCCGTCATCTCCTCCTTTACGTACTCTGCCATTTGATTGAAGTTAGTATATTTGAAGTTTAGGACTCTGAGCTTGCTATGATTGGCCTGTACCATGGCTTTTATTTCAAACCACACCGTGTGATGGTCCGCTGTTGCTCACAGGGGCACTCACGCAGACATTTGACACACTATCACCGTTGGTGAGCACTACATCCAGCGTTGAGCTTTCCCTGGTTGGTTCCATCACCATTTGTCTAAATAATGCATCTTGGAGAGCATCCACAATTCTTTTGCTTCTTTCCAGATGTGCAGAAGGAGTAATCCAATCCACATCAGGTAGATTAAAGTCACCCAATATGATTGCTTCCCCCTTTGATGCTATCTTGGCAATATCTAATCAATTCATTGTCTCTCTCTTCAATTTGAGTCGGAGGTCTATAGACTACAGCAATATGGATGACAGTGCCATCTCCTCTCTCCAACGCAATCCAGAGTGCTTCTTCTTTTCCCCATGTCCCCTGCATTTCAGTAGCTTTAATATTGCTTTTGACATACAAGGCTACTCCTCCTCCTTTTCCATTTTCTCGGTCCCTCCTGAATAGATTATAGCCAGCTATGGCTATATCCCAATCATGTGATTCATTAAACCATGTTTCTGTAATGGCCACAATGTCCAAGTCTGTTTCCACCATTAGGGCTTCCAGGTCTGGAATTTTGTTGGCTAAGCTTCGAGCATTTGTGCTCATTGCTTTCCAGCACTTTCCTGGCTTGTGTGTATTTTGCATTGATTTTGTTCTGCCCACTTCCTCCCACATGTTTTTGATGTGTGGTTTAAAAGTGTGGCTGTTTCTGATGTTGTTCTGCTTTTTGTTGGGGGTGGCATGCAGATGTTGACCTTCCACATCCGTCACCCCCTTTTCCTAGTTTAAATGCATGTCCACATACTGCCTGAATTTTTCACTTAGGATTCTTTTCCCTGTGGAAAGAGAGATGTAGTCCATCAGCACAGTATAGTCCTCTTGTTGGTCCATCTGTTGTCCCAGTTGCCAATAAATCCGAATCCTTCTTTTCTGCACCAGGTCTGGAGCCATGTATTAAAGCTGTTAATGCGATGCAGTCTTTTTTGTCCCCTTACCAAGAACAGGTAGAACCTCTGAGAATGCAACAGTGTTAACAACGTGCTTGAGTTTCTCCCCCAGAGATTGGAAGTCCTTTGGGCTGTAGAGGCACTGTACCTATCCAGGTCGTTTGTGCCTAGGTGGATAAAACATCAAGTTTGGAATGTTCACTTTTTGCACTAAGTAATTCAACAACTTGGTTTGTATTCCTGCTGGCTGAAGAGCCTGGTAGGCACATGACTATCTTCTCTCCTTTGAACTGTGTTCCCAAGTTGGTGCCTCTGATGATGGAATCTCCAATTAGTAGTAGTTTTCTGTTTGGTGAGGTTTTCTTCATATTTAGTGCTTTAGCAGGGGATCGGGCATTGTCTGACTCATTTAAAGGCCCTTCAGGTTCTTTGAATTGGGCATCCTCATTAGCCAAGGCAGAGAAGGCATTGTGCAGGGATATCTCTTGATGTATAGGATGTCTTTGTGGTTTACAGGTCGCAATCTACCAGAACCCACTGTGATCCATTTGTTCCTGGGGCGTTTGATTCTTTGTGGGAGCGGTGGTGGAGTTTGTTCAGTTTGTATCCTAGGAGAGGTGCGCTTCATTGCAGCCAGTTCCTCCCTCAGTAGAGATACTTCTATATGCATGGCAGCTAGGTCTTTCCTTAGTAGAGTTAGTTCTTCATGCATGGCAGCTGACTTTAGACATATAGGACAAGCTCTTAGTTTCCAAATGATTTGTCTTTGAATGAATGTACCGCAGTTATTGCACTGAATACACGACATGTTTATGCAGTCCCAGAAGAGGAAGAAGAAGAAAAGAAGAATACGATGTGGCTTTTAACCCAAGTTTGGAATGATAGATGGCACGTCTGTGACCACTATATAGGCAATGTAGCCCCTGGGGTGGGTGGGGCGAGGGGTAGGGTGGGCGGGAACCTAAGTGTCACTAGCTAGTAGGCTGTTCCTGAACTATTGGCACACACAAGAATTATAGCTGCAATTAAACACACCTTCTCTAGGTTACAAACTGAACAAAATCCACCACCACTTCCATAAAGAATCAAACAGCCCAGGAACAAATGGATCACAGCGGGCTCTGGTAGGTTGTGACCTGTAACACAGAGACACCCTATACATCAAGAGATATCCCTGCATAATTAATGCCTTCTCTGCCTTGGATAATGAGGGTGCCCAATCAATGGAAACTGTAGAGCCCTTAAATGATAGACTTAATGCCAAATTTACTGACAATGTACCAAATAGAAAGAAAAAAATCACAAAACAGAAAACTACTACTCGTTCGAGATTCCATCAACAGAGGCACCAACTTGGGAACACAGCTCAAAGGAGAGAGGATGGTCAAATGCCTCCCAGGCTCTTCAACCAGCAGGAATACAAAACAAATTGTTGGTAGAGTTTGTGAAGAAAGTGAGCACTCCAAAACTGATATTGTCATCCACTTGGGTAAAAATGATCTGGCTAGAAACAGTGCCTCTGCAGTTCAAAGGGACTTCCAAACTCAAGCCCATTGCTAACACTATAGCATTCTCAGAAGCTCTACCTGTTCATGGTAAGGGGCCAGAAATACTGCATCACATAAACAACTTCAATACATGGCTCCAAACCTGGTGCAAACAAGAAGGATATGGACTGGGGAAACATATGGATCAACAAGAGACTATACTGTACTGATGGACTACATCTCTCTGCTGCAGGGAAAAAGATCCTAAGTGAGAAATTCAGACAGTATGTGGACAGGCATTTAAACTAGGGAAAGGGGGTAATGGATCGAGAAGGACAAGCTCAGTATGTCACTCCCAGCAAAAGCAAAACAACATTGGAAACAGCCACACTTTTAAACACCACATCAATGGCAAGCAGGAAAGGGCGTGTAGACCAAAATCCATGTGAAAGGCAGGCAAGCCATTCAACTAATGCTGGAAAGCAATGAGTACAATGCTTGAAGCCTAGCCAACAAAGTTCCTGATCTGGAAGCCCTAATGGTGGAAATGGACTTGGACACTGTGGCCATTATAAAAACATGGTTTAATGAGTCGCATGAATGGGATATAGCCATAGCTGGCTATAATCTATTTAGAAGAGATAGAGAGGGTAGAAAAGGAGGAATAGTAGCCCTATATGTCAAAAGCAATATTAAAGCTGCTGAAATGCAGGGGAAATGGGGAAAAGAAGAAGTGCTCTGGATTGTGTTGGAAAGAGGAGATGGCACTGACATCCATATTGGTGTGGTCTACAGGCCTCCAATTCAAACCGAAGAAATGGATAGTGAATTGATATTGCAAAGATAGCCATGAAGGGGGAAGTGACTTTAATCTACCCGATGTGGATTGGACTGTTCCTTCTGCAAATCTGGAAAGAAGTAAAAAAATTGTGGATGCCTTCCAAGATGCGTTACTTAAACAAATGGTGATGGAACCGACCAGGGAGAGTTCCATGGTGGAATTTGTGCTCATCAACGGAGATAGAATGTCAGATATCCAGGTGGGTGCCCATGTGAGCAGCAGTGATCATCACACGGTGTGGTTTGAGATAAAAGCCAAGGTGGAATCCAATCACAGTAAGCTCAAAGTCCTAGACTTCAAAAACAGTGACTTCAGTAAAATGGCCAAGTATTTGAAGGAGGAGTTGGTAGGGTGGGAGGGGATAAAGGAAGTGGAATTGCAATGGACTAAACTAAAGGAGGCAATAAAAGGTGTAACAGATACATACGTAAGGAAAGTAAATAAAAGCAAGAGGAAAAGGAAACCTATTTGGTTCTCCAAAGAAGTGCTGCACAAATAAAGGTAAAAATACAGCTTTCACAAAATTCAGAAGATCACAAACAGAGGAACACAGAAAATAATACAAGATCAAACTAAAAGAGACAAAAAGAGAAATAAGGATAGCAGAATGAAAGGCAGAAGAAAAGATGGCTAAAGATGTGAAGTGTGGCGACAAAACTTTTTTCAGGTATATTGGGGAGAGGAGGAAAATCAGAGGTGGAATTACAGGACTCAAAAGTGCTGGGAACGGATTCATGAAAAGTGACATTGAAAAAGCAAAAATGCTAAACAAATACTTCTGCTCTGTTTTCACTAGCGAAAATCCTGGAGAAGGACCACCTGTAATTGACAAATAAACAAATGGGAATGGAGTAGATATCACACCATTCACAGAAGATGATGTGTTAGAACAGCTTGCAAAACTGAAAGTTGACAAGTCTATGGGACCAGATGAGATACACCCCAGGATACTGAAAGCACTTAGAGAGGTTCTTGCAGGGCCTTTAAAGGATGTTTTTAATAGATCCTTGGAGACAGGAGAAGTTCCACAAGACTGGAGGGCTGATGTGATACCTCTCCACAAAAGTGGTAATAGGGAAGAAGCGTCAAACTACAGGCCAGTAAGCCTTACGTCGATGGTGGGAAAAGTAATGGAGACACTCCCGAAAGAGCGAATAGTGGACTTTCTCAAAACTAACAGGTTGCATAATTCGAGGCAACGTGGTTTCACCAAAGGACAATCTTGCCAAACAAATCTGATTGAGTTCTTTGAATGGGTGACCAGAGAACTGGATCAAGGGCATGCGATGGGTGTGATTTACCTGGATTTCAGCAAAGTCTTTGATACTATTCTTCATAGAAGGTTTATCAATAAACTCAACAGTTTGGGTCCCAAGATGGTGAACTTGATCAGAAATTGGTTAACTGATAGACGACAGAAGGTGACGGTAAATGGAACTCACTCGGATGAAAGGAAGGTGATTAGCAGTGTGCCTCAGGGTTTAGTCCTGGGACCGGTACTGTTCAATGTATTTGTGGGTGATATTGCTGAAAAGCTGAATGGAAAAGTCTGTCTTTTTGCAGATGACACCAAAATTTACAACAGAGTGGACTCCCCTGAGGGAGTGGAGAACATAAGGAAAGATTTACAAAAGCTGGAAGAATGGTCTAATGCCTGACAGTTAAGATTTAATGTGAAGAAGTGTAGCATTATGCACTTGGGAAGTAGAAATCCAATGGAATTGTATGTGATAGGGGATGAGAGATTGGTGTGCACGGACCAGGAGAAGGACCTCCGGAGTGATTGTTTCTGCTGATCTCAAGGTGGCGAAACAGTGTGACAGGTAGTGGCAAAAGCCAGAAGGATGCTGGGTTGCATATAGAGAGGAATTACCAGCAGAAAGGAAGAGGTAATAAAGCCACTGTACAAGTCTCACTGGTGAGGCTTCACTTGGAATATGGTGTTCAGTTTTGGAGACCGTATCTCGCAAAGGATATAAAAAGGCTGGAAGCGGTTCAAAGGAAGGCAACCAAAATGATTTGGAGCCTGCGTCAGAAGGCTTATGGGAAGAGACTTGAAGACCTAAATATGTACACTCTGGAGGAGAGGATTTACAGGGTAGATATGATTCAGACCTTTAAATACTTTATTAATGGACAAACAAACCTCTTTCAAAGATGGGGAAGCTGTAAAACTAGAGGACATAACATTAAGCTGCAAGAGGGTAAACTGAAAGGCAATGTAAGGAAATACTTTTTCACTGAAAGGGTGGTGGATGCTTGGAATGCCCTCCTGATGGAAGTGGTGGGGGCAAATATGGTGACAGAATTCAAAATGCCATGGGACAGACAAAATGGATCCCTTTATAGCAACAGGATAAATCACAATAAGCATAACTAACTCTTATATCTGAACAAATAGGGGTAACCTACATAGAGCAGTGGGTGCACCCCTAAACAAAGGCATGGGGAGAGGTAACCTGCACAGAGCAGCAAGTGCACCTACTCTTGCCACCTTGCTGGGCAGACTAGATGGACCATACTGATCTTTATCTGCCGTCATATACTATGTTACTATGACATTCATGCACATTGTTAATGCCCGCTCAGTGAGCCAGTGCTATCAGCCTGCTTTTCCATCTAGTTGTGGACAGTAAAGCCTGTCTGTACCCTTGCTGACCAATGCTTTCCAGGTTGCACATGCTGGTGCTGTACCTGCACTGTTGGCTAAAGTTTATCCACAGAGACATGCAATACATGATCCACAGCAGGGTCTTGACCTTGTGATCCTACACTCATATACACACACATTGGCTTTGTGTGTTGAGCCACAGAGCTGCCATATGGGTATATCAGTTCCTGGGGCTGACATGTTACCTATTAGACAGACCTGGGCACATGTTACAATGCGATTGGCACACAGGACCATGACATGGGTCTTGTCTGCTGCAGGTGGATGCCGCTGCACCTGTTGCCGACACCCCATACCATGCTGCCATGCCAGCATTATGTCAGTGGAGGTGGTGTGCAGTACCAACTGGTCCACCATGCGGCTTTGGCAGATGCCTAGGGCGCAAGGTCCATATGAGTGGGGCAGAGGCACACATTGATGGACACACCATCCCCCCAAACAGCTACCTCTGCCAGAACCCTATCACTGCCTGCTTCTGATACATCTTGGGCAGAGGAAGGCAGCTACAGGTGTGGTATTTCCCCAGGCACTTAAATTTTTCAGCTCCCTTTAGTGCTACAACTTATGGTGTTATCCTCCTCTACCTCTGGAGTTGGCTTCAGTGGCAGTGGGGGGAGGGGGGGGTAAGCTGGGATCCCTTCCTAGAGTGCTAGGAAACCTTGGCCCTCCCCATTTAGCATACATAAGAACATAAGATATGCCATACTGGGTCAGACCAAGGTCCATCAAGCCCAGTATCCTGCTTCCAACAGTGGCCAATCTAGGTCAAACGTACCTAGCAGTTTCCCCAAAAGACAGGTTCCACAGTGCTTGTATTGAGTCAAGCATTGATATCCTAGGTCCCTTTTTAATAATTGTTTATGGACCTTTCCTCCAGGAACTTGTCCAAACCTTTTTTAAACCCAGCTACACTAACAGCCTTTACTACATTCTCCGGTAACAAATTCCAGAGTTTGATTACAAGTTAAGTGAAAAAATATTTTCTCTTGTATTAAATAGTTTACCCTGTAGCTTCATTGCATGTCATACTAGTCTTTCTATATTCTGATAATGTAAACAATCTATCTATGTTTACCCGTTCCACTCCGTTCATTAATTTATAGACTTCTATCATATCTCCCCTCACCCGTCTCTTTTCCAGGTTAAAGAGCCCTAACCTTTTTAACCTTTCTTCATAGGAGTATCCTTCCATCCCCTTTACCATTTTGGTGGCTCTTCTCTGAATCTTTTCTAATAATGCTATGTCATTTTTAAGATACAGTGACCAGAATTGCACACAATATTCAAGGTGCGGTCGCACCATGGAACGATGCAGAGACATTATAATATCCTTTGTTTTATTTTCCATTCCTTTCCTTATGATACCTAGCATTCTATTTGCTCTCTTGGCTGCCGCTGCACACTGGGCCAAGGGTTTTAACATGTTATCCACAATGACACCTAAATCTTTTTCTTGAGTGGTGGTTCCTAATGTGGAACCTTGCATCGTGTAACCATAGTTTGGGTTGTTCTTCCCTAGGTGCATAACTTTGCACGTATCACCTTTCCGCAGAGTAGCATGTCTGTGTGCCGCCAATGTTGATGTGGGATCATGACGGACATCACCCAGCAACCCCTACTACATGACTGATGTGCCATCTCGTTTGCCCCATTTGCACCATCAATATGGTGCCCTTTCATACTTGGGCAATATGCTGCTGCTGCTAATTTAGCACTACTATCACTCTTAGGCTTCTCTGTCTGTGCATCACATTGCAGACATTCAACTAGGCTCTCTGCCCTCAAAATACACCCTTTTGGCAACGTTTTACTGGGTGTTAGGGTTCCTAGCATTAAAAGACTTTAACACACATTAACGTAACAGGCGTTACTGTAACAACCGTTGTTATCACCCACTCTCTGCCCCGTTAACGCTCACTCTCTGCCTACTGCACTCTTAATGCTGCTGGATCCTTTAACGCCTGCTAATGCATCTTTTCCGCAGAGTTAAGGGCGCAAGGGTGCCGATAACAGGCGATAACAGCACACTTGCTCCCTTAACGCCCTTTAGTAAACATACTCCTAAGTCTCCAAAACAAAGTAGAAGACTATCTTTGATTGAGGCAGATATTCGTGTCAGTGGAGTAGGCAGGATTGACCTTTTGGTGGGCTTGAGGTTAACATGGAAGGACCTTAGACAGTGCCAATGTTGGCACTGCCTGTGGTTTTCCTCTCACTGGCCAATGCTTCCTGCCACTAGGCCTGATTCAAAAAGGGGTGGAGCTGTGACCTACCCAGGCCCACCCTTGACAATGGTCCTGGTTTGTGCAGGTCCCCTGTTCTCATCCTGCTAGTAGTTTCCTGATTTATTTACTTTGTCAGTGGCATTTTGTACAGTCCATGATGAAATCAGGCCTCACATGATCTGCCTGTGGAGAACAATTAGAGGATTTTTTTTTTGCCTGTCTTTATTGCCGTACAGTTTTTCAGGTATAAACTACCTGCCATATGGGGAACCAAGGAGCTAGGATACAGTCTGTAAGGTCTACAAGCTTTTCCTTCTGCTGAAGGAGTTCCTGCAAGGGCTGAATTGTGGTCTGTTGGGTTAGTTGAAGGACCCTTCATATCTCTTGTTTCTGTCAGCTATCCTTCCTTTTTTATAATCTGCAAAGTTCTTGGGTTTTTAATTTTTTGGTATACAAAATGAGACTGATGGGGACAGAAAAGCAATCTCCAGTGCAAGAACTTCTATGCAGGCTCAGGAGCATAGACAGCGGAAATGGGTGGATCACTAGGGTTACGGGCAATGTTCCTGTAAAACCATGCAGGAGTTCTCTGCCCACTCTGCTGCCACTGGGATAGATGCTGTGATGCTGCAATAAAAAAAAATGTGATATTTTCATACCTCCACCCATTGGCAGCAATATGGGCAGAAGACTCCTGCAGTTTTGCAGGAACATTGGCCCTCACCAATATTTTTCTGAGTGTAGTATCAGCCATTAGAGAGCATGCAGTGGAGGCATGAATTGGGGTGTTTGTCCTCTCAACAAAATGGTGTTCTAGAGCCACCTGCTCAGGACAGCTTTTAAAGCTTTCCTGAGCTAGAGGAGGGCAGGACTGAGATAGAGTCAGGGTGACATCACCATCTAATCATCTAATGTGTTCCCATTTCTCCTGCTTGTCAACTGGGTCGCCAGTATAAGCGGTGTATCTCCCGCATATTCATCATTTATAGAATGAAAACTGAACTTGCAGTGGGGTCATAGAAGCTAGCCTTTCAAAATGATTGAGGGTGCTAAACTCAACACAAATTACCCCTCCCTGCACACAGTGAAGGAGTTTGCTTGCTAATGGGTGAGCTCAAGCACCCACAGCAGCCACAGAGCTGGCTGCGATGAGCGGGGTCACCAGGACCAGTCTGAGAAGGTTTGACTCAATAAGTGCCTCTAACTGTGCCATTTCGAGAAATCAGCTCAAAGCTTTCAGATTCTGCAAGAATCCATTGATTTGGCCTGTGAGGCAATTTTTTGTTCACAAAGTTTGAATATTCTAACTCCTGAGGGAAAGTGGAACTTTACTGCAGCACCAGGGGTCCATGGGAAAGGCCCAGATTAAGTAACTCTAATGTCCCCACCTTATTCATCATAATTTCTCAGCTTCCTTTTATTACAAATGTATTTCTGGGACATAATCATTAAAAAAGTCTTCTGTTTATTTTATTTATTTAATCCTTTTGCGTCCACATAATTGTTTTGTAACTGAAATTTTTTTCTGTTTCTTTTTATTAAGATTTGAGCTGAATGATGCAGAATATAAAGTTTTTTGGAAAAACTTTTATTTCTAAAAAATAATATTTACTGTTGCCATATGGCAACTATGGTCCTGAATGGCTGAAAATTAAAAACAGTCTTGGCATCAGTTTCATTTACTGCTGGGTGTGATAGTTTAAATAACAGGTTTTTTTAGATGTCGAGCACATTTTGCACACAGTGTGCAGATTTTTTGGAAATATAGAATCCGGTGAAAGATTTGGGGGAAAGTTTGAAGGTTGCCATATGGCAATAACAGCCATGAAAGTGTTAAGCATTTTTATTTACCACTTTATCATACAATCAAAGTGGTTTACATTTAATGGAGAACCGGAACTATTACACTGTAACCGTTTAATTATAAGCAAGAAAACATGGAGTGGGGGGAGGTGGGATGAACTTGGATTGCAGGGGGGGGGGGATAGAGAAGAGGTTAGTGGGTATTTAGTGGGTAGGGCCTAGGGGGTGGGTTATCCCCCACTGTCTGATCCAAAGTATTCACAGATAATAAGTGTGTTTTTAGGGGGGGTTTTCGTAGTTCAGGAGCAGTGATGGATGAATGTAGGTGTTCAGGGAGTTAGAGGATGGATTGAGGGTGGGGAGACTGAACTATCTTCTAGTCCACTCTCCCACCAATTCCCTCAAAGGATGGCAACCAGATTCTTAACTCATCCACACTTTCCAGAGAAATTTTATTAAAGCAGAATGTCACAAGTAGATATAATGCGAAGTGAAAATGTATTTTAAAAATAATTATTGTGGTATCTGAAAATGTTAAGACTATAAAGGGTATGTTTACCAAACGGTGGTAAGAGAGCAGTCTTTTCTGTGCAGTAATGGTAGCAATAAAGGGTTACTGTGCGGTAAGTGTGCTGGGTGTGTTAGAGGCGGTCTGGCGTTAAGGGGTGGCAGTGGACACTTATTGTGCAGTAAAGGGACATGCTGCGCGAAGGTGTCTGGCATGCACCTTAATGCAGAAAAGTCACTGAAATGCTGAAAGGGGGGCAGGGTATCCATTGGAAAAAGTATGGATGCAAGCAGAGTTGGTAGCTGATGGAGATGATTCACCTGATGCCTGGCAATGTGGCAGTATGTGTGATGAGCATGTTTGACCATACAGCAGGCCTATGCTGTTGACTAGGCGAGATAGGTGGCTACCTAGTGATGATGGTCAGTGTGGGTGTTGGCTGTGTCATGGGTGGGTGGTGGCGGCAGCGGAGTCAGCAAAGGCGATACATCAGCGAGGGAGCTGTGACAGGCATGCAGTCCTAGATGCTCCTGAAAGCATGCACCATACCGTAAGCTACATTATAGTGTCTGTGGGGTGTGGACATGTATCCAGCTGTACTGTTAGTGTGTGGCATGCCATAGGCCAGGACAGTGTCTGGGTGGAGGTAGCATGTGCCTGATGTGCGCTGCAGTCACAAGAGAGGTGTGCATGATATAGCTGACTGCTGCAAATGACCCTGAAAGCCATGGTGGGGCAGCTTACTGAATCTGACAGTCAGATGGTAGTGCAGAGCTGTGCTATGGATTTTCCAAGCAGAGAGTTTGCAATGTGTGTGGTGGGTGGATGTTTGGGATCATACAGGCCAAAAGCATTTGGTGTGTGTGAACCAAAAGCAGCAGTGCCATGGGGCACATGAAAACACTATTTGTGGGGGTGGGACTGGTGCCTCAGCCTGCGCAACTGCAAGACAACACACCCGACAGAGTGGCATGATAAAAAGGGACATGTTGAACCCATTTGCCCCATGTGGCCAAGTAATGATGGCAGAACAGTGCAGGGGATGGCTTTGCAAAGAGTGTTAGGTGCCTGAATGTATGAGATATATCCTCTTTACGTAAAGCTGGGAGGTCACAATGATGGCAAAACAGAAAACACATCCATACCAGTTGACCCAGAGATCTGCTGCATATACATCACTGACCCACTGCAATGTGCTGTGGCAGAGCCACTAACGCAATGCTCACAGATGTCCATGATGGGGAATGCTGTGTTGGGCTACCCAAATGTGTCACCATAATGCCTAGAAATGTAGAAGAATGATTGTCTGCAGGTCACAGCAGTGCCAGGACTGTGCAAGATAGGTAAGCTCACCCAGGCACAAAATTAACAAATGGGAATCAAACCCTGGACCTTTGACCATAGAGATATTGCACCAATCAGTAGGCTACACCTCCACACAGGCATGTAGAGCCTGCAGATCACTGATCAAACTGTTTGCTGTCTGTGATGGTATAGGTTGGGCCCTCCACTACCTATGAGACACTGCACATGCAAAACACTGGTCTGCAGCTGAAGAATCAATGGAGAATGCACTGATCGAGAATATCAGCTCAGGAAGACGTACTGGCTGTGTGTGCTACATGCACATTGTAAAAGGGGATGCTTGTTATGAAGGTACCACCATATTGGCAAGTATGCAAATTAACTGTCTTGCAAAGGATTGTGGTTATTGAAGTCCATTCACACAAAGCTTGCCTTTTTTAAATAATGAGAACTCTTGTAGTTGGTCGAGTGTAGACAAAATTAGAGTTTATTTATGGGGTGATTATCCCACACACAGATATGCTTGGTAACACCATCCAGATAACTTCTCCAGGGTTTATTCAACACAAAATAAGGCAACTGAAAAATCTTATGCAAATTAAGAATCAAAGTCCTTTATGGAACAGAAAGGCTTCTTTCAGCCACTGCTAAAAAACTCCTTAGCAGAGCTGGGGAAAAACAAATCAAAGAGGGAAACTTCTTTATACAAAAACAACGCTCACTTTCTCCATACAGAAAATAACTTTTTAAACCTACCTGTGCACGGCTTGTGCTGGGCTCTCCCCTACCAGCAGGTGACAATTAACTGCAATCAGTAGCTTGATTTCAGCACACGTGCAAAACTTTCCCAAAAGCTTTTTTCTTTTCAACAAAACTTTATGGGAAGCTAATATTTAGAATGTTTCCTTTTGATGTTTGCTCTGGTATTTAGGATTTTCCTAAAACAACAACGTACTCAAAGAACAGTCCATATAATTATCCTCTGAATCAGATATTGAACCTTGCTCTTGAAATTGCATAGATTCTGTTTCTCCGTCTGACTCAGAGGGCTTTAGGAACTGACCTCTCCATGGAGAGAAACTGTTTCCCTGCTGTTTGCACTGCTCAAAGCTAGAAAAAACATTCACAGTTCCTACCTGAATCCAGGCAAGCGTCAGGCTGCTTTTTCTGGTATTCTGGCCAATATGCAATACAGCTTTTATTTAATTATTTATTTAGCTGTATTTGTATCCCGCTTTTCTCCGGGTCAAAGGTTAGATAGAATTTGTCACATGCCTCTTTGCTTCTCACCACCACCAAAATATTGTCTATTAGACAACTTTTTGGTGGTGGTGAGAATTGAGGAGGCCTGTGACACATTCTATCTACCCTTTTGATGTCTAGGACATCTGCACCTTGTCCACTCACAATCTTAAATGACAGAGGTGTAAGGCAGGGGTCTCCACATCTAGCCCTAGAGGGCCACAAACCAGTCAGGTTGGCAGGCTATCTCCAATGCATATATGCATATTCATTAGGGCTATCCTGAACACCCGACTGGCCTAGGGGTTCAAGGAGGACTGGTTGAGAACCACTGTTCTAGAGGCTGTTTGATTAGGGATGACATAATGCTTTCTCTAATTAGACACATGCTTTTCCACTCTAGCTCCCCTAGGGACTTTCTGCATACAAGTGCATTCTGGATCATGTAGTGTTTTAGGGAAACAAGCTGTCTTAGTTCTATAACCTGCCAGCACAGGTCCCTTGATCAGAATAAATTCTCCTCTTTTGTCATTACTCCCTGAGCTTTGATAAGCTTCCTTATCACAACATGCACAGAAAGTCGAGCTGCAGAGTGGTTTCAGTTGTCACCCTGAGGATGAGGAGGGTGCCCAGCACCTGGTCCACTAACCTGCACTGTTAGAGATGGTCTCTGCTAGACTTGCTGCAGCTCCACATCACTGCTAGTGTGTGGCAGGTATTGTCTGTAGTGTGTTATGCTTTTCTCCTTGTTTCCTGCATGCTGTAGGCAACAGCTCGGCCCTGTGTCATGCCCATGTTGGACACTAACCCTCCAGTAACAGTGCAGGTTAGGGAGCCAGTGTTAATATGTTGCTGCCGGCATGGACCACCACTGCAGTGGGGGTGTATAGGCTGGCCTGGGGCTATGGCTACAGTCCTGCCAGGACACCAGTGAGTAGGCCATGAACCACTCCTGCCCCAACCATTGAGGAATAACAATTGTCTACAGCAGGGGTAGTAAGACTGCCCCCGCGGCACGTCACTGGGCTGTGTCAGCCAAGCACAAACCAATTATAGTCGGTCTGCTGGTCAGCACACATGAAACGTGTGTAGTGTGACCACAAGCACTCTGCTTTGGGATACTCAGCAGTGACACACAGCCGTTTTCTCAGTGATTGGCATCCCCATCACTGGAGCCAGACCATATAATGTCTCTATGTGGCTACATAGTCATGCCATGGTCACTTTTTGGTCATAGTGAGAGTGCCATCTCAGCATGACATACAGTGGCCACCCAGGCAATGCACATGACAGACGGGCACAATGGCATCTCAGCCAGTGGCCCTACCATTGTGGCAGACACATCCAGGCCAATCTGCGCTACACTAACCCTAAAACCTTAAGGCACACATGAAAACCCACAGGCCGCCAATGCAACTGAATCAAAACTGGCATCGCATGATCAAATCTCCGCAAAACTTTAGTCAATTTAGCTGTAGGATTTTACATCCTTCTGAGTTAGTGCCACCAACAGGGATGCCCATGTTTTAAAATCACAGCAGGACTCAGACATTTACAGATACTGCTGCTTTTAATTTTCTTTAGCACCTTTCTTCAGACTTCTACATTGGGCTGGCCCAATCATTAGTCAAACTAGGCGGTTGCCTAGGGCGACAACTTCTGAGAGGTAGCAAAGAGCAATACATTCAAAGCTAAACAATAGATTTTGACAGCCAGGGGTGCTGTAAAGCTTAAGGTCTGCCTAGGGCACCAACCCTGCCACTGCATTCCAATGTATCCGATGGGTTTTCTAGTGGGGTCATACACCTTCCTCAGACATGATCACACAAGGGGCCAATGCAGAGATTGGAAAAAGGACCATAAACTTTGCATTTTGTGAGAGCTAGAATTCTATGGAAATTCTGAAGCCTAGAAATTGACAATAAGCACAACAATTCAGAAAGAACGGGTATGTTTGGGAAAAAAAGAACAATTTGCCAGGTTTTTGACTGGTAGGAACACTTTACTATCTATATTCAGCAGATGGCGATGATGCACTATTTAAACAAAATGAAAAGAGCTACAGTGTTTTCTCATTGCTCTGTCTGCATATGTGTCAAATACTTTTTCTGCATATCCTAGAGTGCTAGGGAGAGATCTAATCTTGGAGCATCTTTATGATATTATTTTCTTACAGCTACAAATTAACTGTCTACCTTAATCTGCCCTGTGTTCTTTTTGCCAACCTCCCAAGAGTCTTCTTGTAGTTACACTAGCTGCCTTCATGATGTAAGGCTGAATACTCATACATGGATTAGGAGAAATTCCTAAAGAACTCATCATTACCATGACTAGAAGTAGGTCGGTTCTTTGAACATGAAATCCAGGGCACCGATCTCCCCCCCCCCCCACTCCAATGTGCAGTATGCATGATTACTGTTATTGATGTTATTAAAGACCTCTGGAAAATGCTTTAATTTTACTAATACGTGTCATTTTTATAGCACTACTGGATGTATGCAGCATTGTACAGTGGTGAGGCGTATTAAGGTACAATATATTCCTGCCCTGAAGAGTTTATAATCTAAGTGGGTGCTTGATACAATGGGAGATAAGGTGACTTTACAAAGTCTTAAAGAGTGTCAGTAGTTGGAATTCAACATTGGCTTCTGTAGTTCTCAGCCCATCACTCTGATCCCTAGGCTACTTCCTCTCCCAGAGATAATATTCAGCACATGACCAATTTTTTCAAGGATTTGGGTTTGGTAGTGAGCAATATCTCTGTTTGAAACACTGGTTTTCATTTTGATTTCTCGGCTGTTGTGATGGAGGTGGGGGACAGGGGGTGGACGGGGGGACGGGGGAGACAGGGCGGTAAAACTGACATCATTTCTATTTGCCTATTTTCCCAATCACAATGTAGCAACCAAAACTAGCACTCAGTCAATGCAGCAAACAAACAATGAACATGCAGGAATGTGTTTATAAAAACACAAGACTGGAGGAAAAAAAGGCCTCAGTAAATCAATCAAAGCTGACGCAACGGCTCACCGAAGACAGCTAAAAACCTTTGCAGGCCAGAAATGGCTTAAAATCTGCTGTCAAAACACGACATCATAGGTGAACAAAAGAAACCTCAAAAGTATGCTCAATAAGAAATAATATAACCAGACTGGACTTAAATAACTGTAATATACAGAATGTTCATGGGCTTAGATAGTACAAATATAATTGTGGCAAACACTTAAATGCTTGAACCATCAAATCCAGTCTTACAATGACGACGTTGCTTTGGTGTATGACGGTATAAGGTACTGCAATGCTTTGTTCTAGAACAGAAAGAGTTTCTTCCATTTTGGGGACAATTTTATAAGGAGCTGCATAGATTTAGGTGGCGAGAACATGTGTAAATCACTTACATGCCAGTGGTCACTTACATGCATAAACGATCTCCTATAAAATTTGGACTAGCTTACAAATTCATGCATTATTTGCATCATGCGCGCTTTCACTGTGGGCGAGTTCATTTATTTATTTATTTATTATTTATTTATATTTTCTTATATACCACGCTATTTTCCATCAGTGCGGTTTACATGGAACATTTTACATACACATTTCAAATGACTTGATTTGTGTTTACAAATAACAGGAATAGGAACTTGGAAAGAAACAGGGGTAACTATTTACATCTGTACAATGCGAATTGATTGGACATTTGCGTAGATTTGCCTAGCTGGATGGTGAGTGATCAGTGGTGCTGTAATCCGGGTAATGTAAGAGGAAGAGGTAATGTTTCACGGCTTTTCTGAACTGGGTTAGATTGGTGATATCACGGATACTGTGTGGAAGGGTGTTCCAGCATTTAGGTGCGGCTTGCTTAAAAGCCCTGTTCGTTGTGCTTTGGCAACACTTGGTCGTTTCTTTTGGGACTACTAGTTTATTGGCGGCATGAGATCTTCTAGATCTATTAGGGGGGGTTATCAGTATGAGATCGGATAAGGAAGATGGGGTGAGTCTGTTTATGATCTTGAAGGTCATTAGTATGGTCTTGAATGTGATCCTGCCTTTTATAGGGAGCCAGTGTAATTGTTTCAGGATGGGTGTCATGTGTTCCCTCATGGCAGCGCCCTGGAGAACTCGTGCTGCTGAGTTCATTGCTAGCTGTAATGGAAGCAAAGTGGATTGTGGTAGACCATGGAGTATTGTGTTGGCATAGTCGATATGTGGCAAGACCAGAGCTTGATACACTGTCTGGAAGTCATCTTGTTCAAGTAGGGAGCGTAGGTGTCTGAGGGATCGGATTTTATGGTATACGGCTCTTGCTACATTGCTTATATGGGTCTTCATGTCTAGTCGCTGGTCAAGTGTGACTCCCAGGTATCTGATGGAGGGTTTGGTCAGAAGTTCTGCATCTTGGACCTTCAAGTAAGGAGGAGTGATGAAATTTGGGTTCCTTGTGATGAAAAGGACTTCGGTTTTCTTATGTTGTATCCGAAGATTTTGCATTTGGAGCCAGCTGGATACTGCATCGAAACAGTCTGTCAGTGGGGAAAGGTCAGGGTTCTCAGTAGTGAATGGCATATATAGGAGAACATCGTCAGCGTACAACAGACAGCTCACCTTGAAGGGCTGGATGATCTCGCAGATAGGTTGCATATATATATTAAACATGAGTGCAGAGAGAGATGATCCTTGCGGGACCCCTTGACTCTGGTGGAAAGGTTCTGATGTTGTTTCTCCTGATCTTACGTGTTGCCGTCTATCGGAGAGATACGACTTGCACCATTTAAGTGCAGAGTCACATATCCCCTTCTCCTGGAGGTGGTGTAGGAGGAGATCATGGCAGACTGAGTCAAACGTGGCTGCGATGTCTAAGAAGATGAGCACATATCCCTGGCGTATGTTATCAATTCCTGTTATTATGGTACTGAAGAGGATGGTGAGGAGAGTCTCCATGCCGTGAGCAGCTCTAAAACCGTGCTGACATGAATCAAGTGGGGCAGAAGCATCAATATGTTCTTGGATTTGTGTTTGAACTTCTTTTTCGATGATTTTCGCCAAAATTGGGATGCTTGATATCGGCCTATATGAGTCTGGCTTCTTAGGGTCAAGCTTACTGTTCTTTAGTAGTGGCCTGATAGAGGGATTGGGGAAAGGTCCCATTTGTGAAGGAGCAGTCCATTAGCTTGGCTAGAAAAGGGCTGACAGTCGATCATAGCTCTTTTATCCAGAACACAGGGCAAGGGTCGGTTTGTGCAGTGGTTGTGTTGATTCCGGCGATTATATCTTCAATTTGTTTTTTAGATGGCTTGGAAAAAATGGACAGTGGTGCTAGTGATCCTGGTTTGATTGGAGTGTTGGGAGCAGTGAACTTATTGGTCTGGCACATCTTCATTTGTAAGAGGTCAGCGAAGACTTGAGGATGGATCAGGCTAGGTTTCTCAGGTGCTGGCTCTTTTGTTAGGTTCTTTATCAGGGTGAATAGGTCGTGTGGTTTGTTGAGGGACCGCTTTAGTGTGTCTGTGTGGAATCTTTTTATGCTTTCGGATATTGCTTGGTGGTGTTTTTCCAGTTGCACATTGTATACTTTTAGATCATCCGTAGAGTGGGTTCTGCGCCAGCGTCTTTCCATTTTTCTTAGGCAGGTTAATGACGCTCTAAGTTCAGCGGAGTACCAGGCTGCAGAGATTCTTTTCTTAGTTGGATTGTTTGATGGAGGTCGCAGAGCAATAGCAGTGAACTTTTCATTCCAGGCAGATACCAGCTCATCAGGGTCGATCGATGTCAAGTCGAGGAGTGAGCGAGTTTGGTCGAGGATCGCATCTTTGTCAAAGGCATGGAACTTACGTGGTGCTGCTTTTGTGGTATTGTTGGACTTATCGGCATTCTTCTGGGGTTTGTTTTGCAGTAATATTTGAAAAATGATTAACCTGTGGTCGGACCAGGGGACTGCAGTGTTGGAGGGTATAGTAGTGTTTATTTGTTGCCTGTATTCAGTGGGGCAAAGACAAGGTCCAGTGTACCACCTTTCACATGGGTGGGCTCGTGGATCAGCTGTGTGTATCCTAATTCCTCGAGGGCATCGAGGAAAGCTGAGGCTTGTGCCTCTGGCAAGGATGGTAAATTGAAGTCTCCTATAACCCAGCTTGGTGTGTTTGGGTGTTGTGAGTTGGATGCGAGATCAATTGTAGTTGCAAGGGAGTCGGGGTCAGTAGATGGGGCCCTGTATATTAGGTTGATGGAGCAGTGTTTGTTGGTAATTGTGATTGTATCTATGGATGGTGTGTTGGTTGCATGGCTCAGGTGGAAATGGATGTCAGTTTTGGTGATAGCGAGTGCACCTCCACCTCGTTTACCGCTCCTGTGGCATGTGTGTATTGAAAGGTTGTTAGGTAGTAGCTGATTGAGGAGGACGTTATCATCATCAGAGAGCCATGTTTCGGTTATGAAGAGTATGTCTAGGCGATGGAGGGAAATCATGTCATGTATGACTGGCCATTTCTTTCGTATAGATCGTGCATTTATGAGGGCACATTTTATATTTTGCGGGTGAGTGGGTATTTCTTTTTTAGTTTTTGTGTTGTGTTGCAGTACTATATGTAGTAGGTAGGGTTGACGAGGGTGCGCCTCGCCATCGGATGAGTGGTGGGGTGTGCTTGCCCCCCTCCTCCTGTGGTTTTGAAGGATGGGTATTTGGTTGTGGCTTGTGGAAAATCCTTCGGTATTACCCAGCCAGCAGGCTACGAGGTATAGTGTTACTATGTAAAGGCATGAGAGGGCCATGTTGTGTCGCTGCTATGTATTAGTAGGGTCACTACCTTTCTGCTTTAGCTTAATTGTGGGCTAGGGGTTAGGTAATGTAAGTTGATTGCCAGGCTGGCAGTATGGGATGCAGTGATACAGCAATGCAGTGTTAAAGTAGCTGGTGATGTACGGAATATACTAGGAGTAGGGCACTAATATAGGCAATACCATGAATATATGCAATAATATAGACAATACCATGAGTACATGCACTATCCGGAATATATTTTTATTTATTTTATTTTATTTATTTAGACAGTTTTGTATACCGCCTTATCCTTCAATCAAAGCGGTCACAACACAATTGGGGGATACATAAACACGCGGGCGATATGAGACACATACACTAATACTTACAGGGAACATGGGCAATGGAGGGTTAAGTGGCTTGCCCAAGACCACAAGGAGCATCTGTGGGACTAGAAACCCCAGTCCTTCCAGCCCAATATAGGTGAAGCATGAATAAATGCAGTGTAGTAATACAAGCAGTGTCGTAATATAAGTGGAAAGTATGAAATATATTAGTGGCAATGTACGGAATATACTAGGAGTACAGGCAGAAATATAGACAATACCGTGAATACATGCAATAATCCAGACAGTACCATGAAAACATGCAATAATATAGACAATACCATAAGTACATGCACTATCCGGAAATATAGGTGAAACATGAATACAGGCAGTGTAGTAATACAATCAGTATCGTAGTATAAGTGGCAAGTCATGAACAGGCAAGTGGTATGTAAGTAAGGTCTCTCACGGAAGCTGCTCTATAGGTGGTTCTTGGCATTGCAGGTTACAGCAGCAAGCTAAATACAGCTATATCAGCGCGGGTTACATGACAAACGTTTTGTGTGTATTTGTATGAGGTATCATGGCAGATATGTTCGGCATTGTGGGGAGACACTAACGAGATAAGTAGTGATTTACAGTACCTGTGTTCGTGTCGAGGATTGCAGCTTATTCCTGGGTCATTGTGATGGTTCTTAGCTGGTATCTGGCCACTGCCTAAGGGCCACGCCAAAGGGCCCTCTGGTGAGGCCCTCAGGCACTGGCCCACAGAGAGCGGGTGCGCTTGTTGGAGCCGGCTTCTTATGCTGGCTCTGCTGCACCTCCCACTGCCCCGATTGGGTAGGAGCCTCTGGGCGGGAGAATCAAGCTCCTCTCCCCCTCGGGCGTTCAACCCCGATTGGGGAGCTGCTGGACAAAGGCTGCTACGGTCTGGGTTGCTCCTGTTGGAGCCGGCTTCTTATGCTGGCTCTGCTGCACCTCCCACTGCCCCAATTGGGCAGGGGCCTCCGTGCAGGAGAATCAAGCTCCTCTCCCCCTCGGGCACTCAACCCCGATTGGGGAGCTGCTGGACAAAGGCTGCTTCAGTCTGGGTTGCTCCTGTTGGAGTTGCAGTGGAACATGCACTTGGATTATGAAGCTCATGTAAGTCGATGTGCCTTAACGTCAGCCACGTTTGCTGTCACTTACACTAGTATTTTATAAAACCAAGCAGGTGCGCACCTGACTTTATAAAACAGAGATAAAATACATGCATGGATATATGTGTTAGCTAAGTGTGACTTTATAAAATTACCCTCTTTGGGTCCATAGGGGAAAACCTGCTTTTGAATCCTGATCCCCCTAGTTTCCTGTTCACCTCCTATGTGTTTCGTTACCATTCCCCTAGATTTATCTTAGTCCCCAGTTGTGTTGTGTGTCTTGATTAGATTATACTGGACTGAGTTAGGATTATTTTAGTGACATTGCCACACTTTGGATGAAGTTGTAGCTGAGCCGGAACTTTGTGTTTATTCCATACTATCTTGGAGCTTTATGCCCAGAGGACCGTGGAAGGTTGGATCCTAATGTTATAACTCAGGAAAATTACTGCCTTGGAGCTTTCTGCCCAGAGGATTATGTTTGGAGACATGACAACGGGATCCTACTGCTGTGGCTTAGCTAAGTGATCTCTCTGTTTGAATGCTGATTTTACAGTTGGTGTTGGGGGTTACCTCTCTCAGGACCTAAAAAAAGGGTTTTAAACCTAAAAAAAGATAAAAAGGAACATTACGCCTCGAGAAGAAATGGTTTCTTCACGGTGAAAGTTCCGACAAAAATTGTGTGTTTGTCTATGTTTCCCTGGTTGGTTGGATACATTTGTGGGAGATATAATTGGGTTTCATAATTAGGTTGATTAGATAATAAGCTCTTATGAGCAGGGACTGTTTCTTACATGTCTCTGTACAGCTCTGTGTATGCTGTCATGAGGCTGGAGCTAGGGAAGAAACAGCCTTGAAAAAAACTCCTGATTTGCATAAATCTCAGAAAAGCCAGAGAGCGCAGTTCCAATGTAGCTCAGCCAGAGGGCGCATGAACAGCTACACAAGGCCTGAACCCACGTGCTCAAGCTCTGAGCACCTTAATGATGAGTGTTTTCACCTGTCCTCAGACTCACAGCGTGCAAGCTGGAAATCCCTTTATAAGGGATATCAGATGAGCAGAGAGGGGGAACAGGACGGAGAGTGGTACGAGGACCAGCAAGGGGGTGACCGGGAAGGGACCTCCGGTACCGGCAAAAAGGAACGGTACAGGATCCAGTACAGAGACCAGTACAGAGACCAGAAAGGGGGCTCAAGAGACCCAGGTGTGCAGCAAGGACTGCAGCAAAGAGTCCAGCACAGAGACCGGGAAGAGAGCTCAGGTACCAGCACAGGAGTGCAGCAGAGGGACCAAGGAGTCCAGCAAAGAGAGGCACCCAGGAGGGTAGCCGACAGACCAACCGGAAGGGTACCAGCGAGGGTACCAGGAATAGTAACAGGAGAAGGAAGGAGAAGAACGGATACAGACAGAGGCAAGTCTCAGCCTTGGGATAAGGCCCAGAGAAGCAGCCAGCCTGTTAAAAGAAGTTCTTCAAATAAAGACTGGAAATCCACGTCTGGTTTTCCTAGCAGCCTTAATGGTGGAGCAGTGCACAGGACAGAGGATCAACAAGAAAAGCTACAGGGGAAGCTGAATCCTAGGCGGGGCACTCCACCGAAGATAAGGTATGAAAAGCCTTTTATATTAAAAGGAACTTTTAATGAAGACAGTTTTATGCAGGTAGATAAACCTCATTATCAGAGAAGAAGCAAAGTTAACTATTTAAAACCACTTTCCAAAAGGGTTCTACAGAATTATATGAGAAGCCAAGGAACTTCTATGAGGAACTAAGTAACACTGAGGATACTCTAAACATTGAAGAGTGTAGTGAGCCAGAATCAATGGACTTGGATTACAGCTCCAGTGTTCCCATGCCTCACCCAGAACCTATGGAATGTAACTTGTGCTTAAGAGGTAGTTGCCTGCCAGGCTAATTGTACAGTGAAGAAATGAGTCTGAAAATGGTGAAGCTGATAACCATTCTGTTCTAATTGTTTCTATTGTTTGGAAAATCCTTTAAACCCAGCTAAACAGTCAATTGTACAAATTACAACGTTTAACTGTTTAGTCTATGGTGGAACTTTATTATTGTTTGAGGAAAGCCTTACCTCCACTTTAAGTTGTTGTCTCATTTGAACCTAGAGCATTAAGCGGGGAAATAAAGCCTTATTTACCCTCCATTCGGCATAGTTATTCATGTCAGGGAGCACTACACTACAAGGACCACAATCCTTTGGGTCCTGCAAGTCAAATACTCCCTGATACAAATTAAATGTCAGCAGACGCCCTTACTCTACTACGCCAGTAGGGGCGCCGGCGCGACAATGCCTTGTAGTGCCTTATAAATGATAAGTAGTAGTAATAGTAGTAGTAGTATGCAGGGACTGGCACCAATTTCAGCAGCAGGACACAGTACTCCAAGCCAGAAGTGCAGTCGGCTTGACTTTGCTTGACCTCTTTGGGGAGAAATCATGACTCTCTTCCTCCTGGAGGCTCAAGAACAGCTGGAACATCATTCTACACCATTCTGGCACAAATTAAGCCCTGCTAGTCATAAAGGCTGACGTACCAAAGTCCATTTAATATTTGTCACAGTTTATCTGAAGTTTCCTGCTTGATTAAGGATAGCATGTTTTTACATTTTCAGACCTTTTAGTTCTTAGATTGCACCATACTTGACTTTATAAAATAGAGTGTAAGTGCAATGCACTTAAGTTGCCACGATAGCTTACACCAGCTCTAGAACTGGTGTAAATGGCCATGCCTACTGTTTGCAATTACGTGCGTAAGTGAAAGAATTTTATGATGTACGTGTGTAATTCCTCTTGCTCCCACACTCCGCCCAATCTGCCGATGTGCACGCCCACAGTGAAAGTACGCATGCTACAAACTATGCGCTTACTTTCATGCTGGTCAGTATTTTTGTGCGTAAGTCTCTACTGCCACGTGTAGATGACTATACTACTGGAATTTATGTGCATGTTTCCTGTGTAAATCTAGTTGGCTTCTTATGAAATGACTCCCAAATAAGGGTAATTTTATAAATGGGCACTATCAAATTGTGTTTAAACCTACCGTATAAAGAAATGTAGGCGCCTACTTTTCTTTATGAAATACTATCATAAGTGGCCTAAACATAACTTAATTTAAGGGACGATCATTAACAGCAGTGCTAGAACTGGTGTGAATGATCACACGGACAGAGGTGACTAGATAAATGACGTCACATCAATGCAGATGTCAAATGGTTGGTTTTATTTCTTCATGACAGGCCACTCGCCATCCATCCTACATGACCACGTTTCATCATGTGACTTCTTAGGGGTGTATGTTGTGGTGGTGACTTATGAGAATTGATTTAAATCCAGCTGATATGTTTTTTCGATGTATGGTTTTCAGAAAACTGAATCCAGGAGGAAGGGTACACACGTGCTGCCAACGGAATACAGCTGTGAGATGAATTACAGTGCGAGTGATCTGTTATGAAGAAATACAACCAACCATTTGACATACCTACGTTAGTGTGATATCGTTCACCTAGTCACCTCGCTCTGGTGTTGCATCTGCGAATTTGCAAGCATGAAGTGCCTTTTTCTGGACTGTAAGTGATCACATACATTTTGCAAGTATGAATGTAAATTGTGGTATTCTATAATCAACACCTTTATTTGTTCACTGTGCCAGCACTCTGCCAAAACTGTGTTCTATGCATGCCCCCAGTGAAAGAACTTTTAAGTTGGATGCAATTCTAGAAGAGGCCCTTTACACATGTAAACTGCCTTTTATGGGTGTAAAAGACCGAAATGCCCCTCTAAGCCACCTACTTTCAGGTGTAAAAGTAGGTGACTTCTTACAAAATTACCACCAATAAGCATCTCAGAGACCTTGTGGAGGAGAATAAATAATGGGATGCTGTGATATCAAAATGATAAGTAGCGCAAGCTGGTCCCTCTATGCTAGCTCTCTGGGACAGAAATGCAGCATTCTCTTTCCCTTTCCATAGATGAAACAGGACACTGATGCACTATTTGTATGTTTTATTTACAACTCCAAGTGAAGACCCTACCGTGGTCTTCTTGCTAACAACATTTACAACTACTATACAGTCCCCTGCACAACTTAATCCAATGCACAAACAGGTAATGCAAATTCCTCTAATCACAGCTGTTCTGACTCTCCACTGTGCACACTATAGCCTACGGGCTTTTTCTATGCCATCTAGCTTTCAGCTTCTCACTTGCTAACTGCAGCTCTGTCTTTATATATAGACCTTAGGCTCTTGATCTTAATCTATCTGGAGGTTATTCCCTGGTCATTGCTCTGCAGATTTTGCAGCCCATATACTACCCTCTGGCACAACTTCAAACCAAGATGTATTTCTAATGGCAATCAGGTTACCTGTATATGAGCTGGTCTGTCTTATCCCCTAGTACAGACTATGAGGTGCGAACAAAAAGAATTGAGACTTGTACAATAGCATAAGTATAACACTAACAGTTATTGCACTTAGTCTCCTTCAAAGTAGTCCCCTTCCAATAAAACACACTTCCTCCAGCATTCCTGCCACTGCTGAAAACAATTTTGAAATGCCTCTTTCATTATGCTGTGAAGCTGCTGTGTCGAATTTTGCTTAATAGTCTCCAAGTCATCGAATCTTCTTCCTTTCACTGGACATTTCAGTTTTGGAAACAAGAAAAAATCACAGGGTGCGAGGTCAAGTGAGTACAAAGGCTCACAGACTTGCTTGATTTGATGTTTGGCTAAGAACTACTGGATAGGATGTGTTGCATGAGCTGGGGGTATTATCATGATGAAGCAACCATTCACCATCCCTGTGGAACTCTGGCCTCTTATGATGAGCTGCATCTCTCAAACAAGTCAGAACTTGGACATAGTACTCCTCATTGATGGTTTGGCCTTTTGGAGCATACTCATGAAGAACAATACCTACAGACAGACCTGCAGTGAGCGGGAAGGTAGCTCCTCCCCGCTCTCCCTCAGCAAGCCAATCAGCCTGGCAGACCCGGCAGTTTGAAAAGTGACCCAAGCCAGGGTTTCCTCCTCTTCAGCTCCATCCTGCCACACTGATCGGACAGACCTGCAGGGAGTGGGAAGCTCCTCCCCGCTCCCCACTGGCAAGCCAATCATCCCGACAGACCCGGCAACTTTAAATGTCCCTGCAAGCAAGACATGCCCACGGGGACCGAAGGCCAGTCAACCAACAAGGAAAATTAGCACACTCTGCTATACGACCAGACAATACAGCACTCTAAGACTCAGCCTGAAAGCAAAACTACTTGGACACTTGGTCATGCAGCCATAAATTGTAAGTCTTTGTATTATGTATTCCGCACCTTGTTGTACTCACAGACTCCAACCATATACAAAAGATGAATAGCATATGTCTTTATCATACTCCTCAGCCACCAGGTTAGCATTCCTCTAGCTCTCTAACAGCCCAAAACTCAGGGATACAGATGCACAAAGGCATAACTGATACTTCTTCATAGCACTAACTGGCTACCCGCTGAGAGACAATTCCTTTCACTACCAAACAACATGTTACAACAATACACCCTCATCTATTCCTTTCTAGCCCTACTTATCCTACCTTACACTACAAAATCCGTCCTGTACCCCCACCCAACCCCCCTTGCTACCTCCCTCTTCCTCATCACCCATCACCCTTTCCTCCCATACAACATAATAGCAACACAAAACACCTCATTACCATCCCAGCACTCAACACCCTGCTCTCCACCAGAACCAAACCCACTACCCCAATACCCCTCAATTGCGCCCTCATCAATGCACGCTCAGCAAAGTATAAAGAGATCATAAGAGATCGCATCGCTCACAGAAACTGATACAATCTTCTTAAACCAAATTTGACCTCCAAACTTCAGTCTTTTCCACTCCCCTCACACTCACAAAAAAGGAGGCAGCGTCCTCATCCTTGCCAAATCTGACCTAAACCTCACCAAAAAAACTGCTGAATGCACCACTACCCTCGATACACTCATCATCACAAACAACTCACCATCTGCCTTGTCTACCGCTCCCTGTCAGCACCAGCCAGTGACCTCTCTGACCTGATCCATGCAACCCTTGAGAACAACACAAAGCACAAGGATCTCATCCTGTTCAGAGACCTCAACCTCCAATCAGCCCCAACCAAACAATCAATAGCCTTCATGGAAACAATGATGGCAATAGGCCTCTCACAAATAGTGAACTCCCCCACCCACTGAAAAGGCAATACCCTGGACCTTATCTTCACCAGTAACAATCTCACCCACATCGCCTCCCCTCCTACAGTCCAAACCATCCCAGTACCTTAGTCAGACCACAAGGTAGTAGCCTTTCAGCTACCCCTCTGCAAGTCCACACTCCCCAATCTGCACAGGAAACCAATTCAGACAATTCCACACAGACTCCTTCCTTGCCCATATCTCCCCAATTACCACCACAGAACCTCAAGACCTAGACTCTGCCATCAACACCTGGCATGAACTCCTCAGTAAAACTGCCTCTCTACCATCTTTGACCCATCCTCACAACCCTGCCCACAAAGGAACTCCATGGTACACCCCCGACCTCCGCAAGCTCAAATCTCAACTAAGAAAACAAGAACACAGATGGAGAAAATCACGACTACCCACAGATCAAACTCAGTACATGACCCTCCTTAGACAGTACAATCGAGCTACCAATCTCGCAAAACAAAGTTACCATACAAAACTAATACAAAGATCCCTCAACCACCTATGTGAACTATTCACCCTTGTAAAAGAACTCACTTCAACACCCACCAACAGCACAGCAAACTACCCCATCACCCTTCAACAGCTGGCTGACTACTTCTCTACTCACAACCCCCAACCGCCAGCCCAACCTGACTCGCCCCCATCTCATAGCAGGCCAATGCACTCATGGTCCACCTTTGAAACAATCTCACCTGAAAACATCCAAAACATCATTTCATCATTTAACAACACCACTTTCCCCCTTGATCCTTGTACAGTTAGCTGGATTAAAGCCACCTTACTCGAACTCGCACATTTCCTAGCCACTCACCCAATGCTCACTACTACATGGCTACCTACCAGCCTCCCTAAAAACTCCTCAATTTGCCCCCTCCTAAAAAAGCTTCACCTTGATCCTTGAGATCCATCCTCTTACAGACCTATTATTGTTCTTATCCAAAATAATAGAGAAAACAGTCCAAACCCAGCTACAGGATCACCTTGACACATATGCCCCACTCGACCCTCAACAGCACGGTTTCCGACCTCAGCACAGTGTGAAAACCCTTCTAACCTCTCTTCTCAACAACCTCATAAAAGGAACCCATAACATCCACCAAGGTTTCATCATGATATTCCTCGACACCTCCACTGCCTTCAACACCATCAACCACAATGCCCTCCTACAGCACCTTCAGTCAATCGGAATACAGGGTACTGTATTGAGATCGTTCCAAGACTACCTTCACAATAGAACCCATCTGATAAGAATCGGGTCACTATCCTCAACCCCGTACACTCAAACTCAAGGCGTCCCTTAAGGATCCACTCTTTCTGCTCTCCTTTTCAACATCTACCTGCAACCCCTCTGTAACATCATCCAAACACACAATGCCAATTACCATATTTACACAGACAACATTATACTCCACACACCACTCAACCTCAATAAACCATCATGCCATGAACTCCAGCAATGCTTCTCTGATGTCTCACAATGGCTATCTGAAAATCACCTGTCCATAAACCTGAAGAAAATGGAAGCCCTACTCATCACTAGGAATGCCTTCTTCACTTCCCCCACCTCCAACACTCT
The DNA here is from genome assembly GCA_033557465.1 of Ichthyophis bannanicus. Classification (NCBI taxonomy): domain Eukaryota; kingdom Metazoa; phylum Chordata; class Amphibia; order Gymnophiona; family Ichthyophiidae; genus Ichthyophis; species Ichthyophis bannanicus. The sequence continues at coordinate 562,265,771 of CM066036.1, forward strand.
CAACAACACTGAAATTCAAATCAAACCAGAAGTGAAGTACCTGGAAAGTCATAAATAGCGAATACAGCAAGAGCAATTTATTACAAAAAGAGAAAGCTACACTTCCGTCCTCTCCTTGTCTTCTCAGACTTCCGCTCAGCCTTACAAGCCCTCACAACACCCCATGCCAACTACTGCAACTCAATATATCATGGACTCCCTAAATCAGCACTTCAGCCTCTTCAAATGGCTCTTCACACAGCTGCAAGGACCATTACACACACATCCAAGTACGAACACATCACTCCCATCCTCAAACACCTCCACTGGCTTCGTCTGCAAAGCAGAATATTCTACAAGATCCTGCTAATGACTCACAAAGTCCTATCCCATCAGTTATCCACCCACCTCAGTACCCTCATACCCCACAACAATCAAACAGATCCCGGAGAACCTCCATCATGAATACACTGACCACCCCCCAAACTATAACAAAGAGTAACCAACAAGCTCATGCCAGAGCCTTTAAATTTTATGCCCCAACCACTTGGAACTCCCTCCCAGCCAACATAAGAAACACCACTGACTTCTTAACCCTCTGCAAACTCCTCAAGACTCACCTCTTTACCTTCCACTTTGCTTTCTCCCTCCACCAACAACTCAACCCCATTCTTAATCTGCGCCTAAAACCCAACATTACAAGAAGACATAGACATCTCACAAACACATACATAGCTAACATATCAAACACTACAAGAATGCACAGATAGATCATCATCCAAGAAAGGTCAACACGTCTTCAGTAGTAGACTGGCTAATCTACTGAAGAGGGCTTTAAACTAGATTCGTTGGGGATGGGTGAAGAAAGCCCCCAGGTAGGTGAAAGCCCCCAGGTAGGTGATACATTAAATACCTTTATGGAAAAGGGTAACAGGGGTAACATATGGAAAGCAGTGTGTATAAATGCCTGTAGCATGGGAAATAAGATCCCTGATGTTGAAGCTTTGGTGGGAGTGGCTGACTTGGATTTAGTGGCAGTTACAGAAACATGGTTCACAGAAAACCATGATTGGGATGTAACTATACCTGGCTATACTTTATTCAGAAAGGACAGGGTAGGAAGAAGGGGAGGAGGAGTGGCACTATATGTAAAAACTACTATTAAAGCTTTGGAATTACAGAGCTTAAAAGGGATAGAGGAGGCATTGTGGGTTAAATTAGAAAGAGGGAAAGAGAAATCTATTTGCATTGGTATGATATACAGACCTCCCTCACAAGAGGAAGAGGTGGACAGAGAGTTAATTGAAGACATACACATCATTGCTAAAAAAGTGGAAGTGCTATTGATAGGAGATTTCAATATACCAGATGCTGATTGGCACATTCCTGCTGCAGTATCATCTAGAAGTAAGGAGATCCTGGATTCTCTACAGGGAGAACTATTCAGGCAATTGGTAACAGACCCCACATGTGAAGGGGCCATACTGGATTTGGTGCTTACCAATGGTGAAAGTGTTTCTGATGTTGTAGTGGGAGATCATTTTGCATCCAGTGATCACCAGATGGTGTGGTTCAGTATTAGAACTAGGGTTGTTAGAATCCATTCAAAGGTGAGGATCTTAGACTTTAAGAAGACTAACTTTGCCAAGATGGGCCAATATCTCAGGGAGTCGTTAGTGGGATGGGAACAGCTGGTGGATGTAGAAAAACAGTGGGCAAAATTGAAAGGGGATATTTTAAGGGTAACCAACCTTTTTGTTAAAATAGTAGATAAAGGTAAAAGGAAAAGGAGACTGCTATGGCTTTCGAAAGAAGTAGCTGCAAAAGTGAAGAAAAAGAGGGAGGCCTTCATGAAATACAAGAGATCACAGAGAGAGGAAGACAGGCATCTGTATTTGGAAAAACTTAGAGAAGCTAGCAAAGTAGTCAAGAAGGCAAAGATTCAAAAGGAGGAGGAAATAGCCAATGCAATAAAATGGGGGGATAAGACATTTTTCAGATATATTAGTGAGAAGAGGAAGGGCAAAAGTGGTATTGTCAGACTCAAGGGTGCAGGGGGGGAATATGTAGAAGCTGATAAGGATAAAGCGGAATTGCTTAACAAATATTTTTGTTCTGTGTTCACAGATGAAGAACCAGGAGCAGGACCTCAGAAAACACCCACAAATAGGAACAGAAGCAAGGGACATCTTGAACAATTTTCAGAAGACTGTGTTCCTGCCTTCATGAAATACAAGAGATCACAGAGAGAGGAAGACGGGCATCTATATTTGGAAAAACTTAGAGAAGCTAGCAAAGTAGTCAGGAAGGAAAGATTCAAAAGGAGGAGGAAATAGCCAATGCAATAAAATGGGGGTATAAGACATTTTTCAGATATGTTAGTGAGAAGAGGAAGGGCAAAAGTGGTATTGTCAGACTCAAGGGTGCAGGGGAGGAATATGTAGAAGCTGATAAGGATAAAGCAGAATTGCTTAACAAATATTTCTGTTCTGTGTTCACAGATGAAGAACCAGGAGCAGGACCTCAGAAAACACCCACAAACAGGAAAAGAAGTGAGGGACATATTGAACAACTGTCAGAAGACTGTGTTCGTGAGAAACTAGCTCAACTTAAAGTAGATAAAGTGATGGGACTGGATGGGATACACCCTAGAATACTGAGGGAACTTGGGGACTTTCTAGCAGCTCCACTGACTGACCTTTTCAATGCCTCGTTGGAGTTGGGAATGGTGCCAAAGGACTGGAGAGAGGCTCATGTGGTACCTTTACACAAAAGCAGAAGTAAGGATGTGGTTGAAAACTACAGGCCGGTTAGTTTAACTTCGGTGGTGAGTAAATTATTGGAAACGCTGCTGAAAGAGAAAATACTGAGGTTTCTGGAGTCCAGCGGATTACAGGATCCGAGGCAGCATGGATTCACCAAAGGTAGGTCTTGTCAGACAAATCTGATCGATTTCTTTGACTGGGTGACCAGGGAGTTGGACCGAGGGAGAGCCCTAGATGTGGTGTATTTAGATTTCAGTAAAGCCTTTGACACTGTTCCTCACAGGCGACTTATAAACAAACTGAGCACCCTAGGGATGGACCCTAAAGTTACTGCTTGGGTTAGAAATTGGTTGGGTGGGAGGCGACAAAGATTACAGGTAAATGGAGCTCTCTCTGAGGAGAAGGATGTTATCAGTGGTGTATCCCAGGGATCTGTCCTTGGTCCGATTCTTTTTTTTTTTTTTTTTTTAATTCTTTATTTTCGTTTTATAACAACAAAGGAAAAGGAAGACATACAGCTAAAAGACAGATACATAAAGTGTTATACATACACCAAAGTAAACCCCTGCCACCCCCCTCCCCCCTGCTTCTTCTCTAGAAAACTAATCATTCCCGAAGCGGGCGTGTACTTACATTATTGTGTTACAAAACCTAACGGTGATCTGAAACATGATGAGTGCACATTATACAGGCATGTTGGAGCAATGAGCAGATTGTACATAATCATTAAGCATCTGCCATTTAGACAAGCGAGAGTGAGGTTGGGCATGAGGAATAGCTCTCCGAGGTATCTGCTCCTATTTACTATATAAGCAGACGAGGTTCCACCATTCATTGACAGTAAGTCGAGAGCTATCCTTCCAATTCCTCGTGATTAAGCATATGGCTATACCCAGCATGAAATCAAGGAGAAAGTGACCCTTCTTAGGAAGAGAGGGGATCTCCGCCACAGAGCGGAGTCCCACGATCTTCCAAGAGAGAGGTTCGTGAAGGTGTAAGATAAATTGAATACAACCCCAGACCCGCCCCCAATAAACCTGTAGTTGAGGACATTCATATTTAACTTGAGCGAGGGTTCCCACAGCAGTATGGCAGACCAACACTGGTCCCTAGCATTTGTGTTCCATTTGGCTATTTTTTTCTGGGGTATAAAAAGCATCTGTGTGCAAAGAAGAAGAGAGTTTGGGTAACAGAGGCAGACCGGGAAACCCGCACTACTTTGCTCCAGAAAACGCTCCATTGCACAGGGGTTGAAGTGGTTTGCAGTTCGCGCTCCCAGGCTTGTTGGGCTCCAAAAGTGGCCGTGTCTGTACCCTGACATAAAATTTTATAAAAGTTAGAGGCTACCCCATGTGTACTACTAATAGAGTGAACTATCTCTAATAGCCCGTCCTCAGTAGGGGCAGAGGGCGGCATGATTCGAGCACTTTTGAGGCAGTGTTGAAGCTGCATCAATTGAAAGTAGTGTTTCGCTGGTAACGCAAATTCCTTTTGTAAATCAGAAAAGGTTTTCCAACGAGCTACAGAGAAAAGCTGTTGGGGTGTCCAGATCCCCCTTAAGTACCAGGGTTTCCATGCTATCGTTCTATTTAGGACTTGAATTCTGGGGTTATTCCATAGCGGGAGTCCGCCCTGAGGACATACGTTCGGGCCCAGTGATAGAATGAGAGTGTTAAAGGCCGCAAGAGTATCGACAATCATTGGTGGATGGCGGGTGTCTATTGGATAGGACATACCGGGGAGATGGGTCAACGGAATTGGGCTACTAAGCTCCTCTGCTATGTCAAGCCAAACTGGTCTGCTGGCTGTTGAGGCATCTAGCCATCGGGTACCTTGCTTAAGTAGGAAGGCTTGATGAAATCTAAGAAAATCAGGAAATCTGGTACCCCCTCTTTCCTTAACTTCAAGGCTACCTATCTTGAGGTGAACTCTGGACCAGCTACCTTCTGTATCTGAGCTAGTCGCAATAATAGTAGCATGCAAAGATTTCCTAACCAGTATGGCGACCCCACATTTCTTAGAAACGGCTGGGGAATAGGCGGCCACCATATAAGGTTTAATATTGAGTTTAAGAGTTTCCTTCGAATTTAAATGCGTTTCTTGGAGAAAAATCAGATCCGCTGCTTCCTGACTTAGGTAGCTTAGGATTTTCTTCCGTTTTATCGGATTATTGATTCCTTTTACGTTCAATGAGAAAATCTTACATGGTGCCATCAATCGGTAATAGACATTTGAGGTAAGGGCGCTTGAAAACATACTACATGTTCACCTCAAGATAGGTAGCCTTGAAGTTAAGGAAAGAGGGGGTACCAGATTTCCTGATTTTCTTAGATTTCATCAAGCCTTCCTACTTAAGCAAGGTACCCGATGGCTAGATGCCTCAACAGCCAGCAGACCAGTTTGGCTTGACATAGCAGAGGAGCTTAGTAGCCCAATTCCGTTGACCCATCTCCCCGGTAAGAAGAACCACATCCTGCAATACCATCCTCCTTCCAAAAGCCATCACAAAATGCAACAAATCCACTAGAAAGCGTGCCTTTGCCTTATTCGCCCCTTCTTGCTGGAACTCCCTCCCAACAGAAATCCGCAGCATAAATAACCTCCCCCAGTTCAGAAAAGCCCTCAAACTGCAATTATTTATACATCACTTTGGTAACTCCGACAGCATCACCTAGACAGTACCACATGATCTTATAGTCTAACAAGCCAACGCTGTCTAACCAATTTCCGATGAAAACTCGTCACCTCCCCCATCTATCCCCCTTAGGGCCTGTATCATAAACTTAGATGTGATGCAATCCCTGTGTATATAATGTATAAAGTTCACCTGTTACCCTTGTTTAAATCTCCCTTTGTTTGCTATGTATAAAGTTCACCTGTTATCCATGTTTAAACTCCCTGTTCTATGTAAGTTCAATGTATGGCTGTTCCTCATTGTACAAACTTGTTTATTGTAAACCGTGCTGATGCTGAATAGTGCGGTATAGAAAAACCTTAAATAAATAAATAAATAAATACATAATCAGAATCTATGCAACAATGACATAATCACCGAGTATTCTGGCTAATACACCCCATATTGAAAAGTATGTACCAAAGTATCTTAGAGAAGAAGCAAAACCCCCAAAGAATATGGCGACCAGATGTCTGCGGGAGGAGGCCCTAGAGAGGAAATAGAAAGACATGAAAAAAAAAGAAAAGAAACACCAGAGTCCATAATTAACACTGTCTCTGATACTCATCGAGGCTACTGTGGGTAGATGGAGTCGGGTCACAGATATCATCAAAAGTAAGGCAACAAACTGCCCTCGCCAGACTCTTTGCTGGGCTGCGGCAGATCCAATATGGCGGGTACAGCGGATATGAGAATACTTGCAGGAATATTCTGGAAGTCAGCGCATCAAGTCGGCTTCTTTGGAATCCAAAAACTCCGCTAGTAGATCAGGGTCCTCAAATGTTCTTGTCTGATTGTGAAGCGTGACTCGGAGCTTGGCCGGGTACATCAGGCCATAGCGTGCTTGTAGTTGTTGAAGCCTCGGCCGGAATTCCAGAAAGCGCTTTCGGCGGTCGACCGTGGGTTTAGCCAAGTCGGGATAGAAGGAGATCTTGTGGCTCTCAAACTCCATATGGCCCTTTGCCCGAGAGGCAGTTAGAATTTGCTCAACGTGTTGATATCTCAAAAGTCGAAAAATGATAGGCTGCGGAGTCTTCCGGTTGAGCGTTATGCTTGTGGGTACACGATGAGCGCGATCGATCTACAAATCTTTGGTAAAGGTGATTTGGAGCAGGGAAGGGAGGATTTTGCATAAAAACTCTTTCATGTCTCTCGATTCCACTCCCTCCGGTATGCCCACGAGTCGTATGTTGTTGCGGCGCGCTCTATTATTGCCATCTTCCACTTCTTTCTGCAAGGCCCGCACCTGAAGTTCAACTTTGTCGAGTTTGGACAACCGGGCCGCATGGGAGTCCAATATGCTCTCCATTTTGTCCTGACGCGAAGAAAGCCCTTCTAGCTTACTTTGCAGCACACCAAAATCTTCCCGCAGCGCTCGGAGTGCTTCACCGTTTGACTGCACGAGGTTTTTGACCCCCCTAATCTCTGCGAGGATTTCCTGCTGCATTTCGGGGCCCTCGCGCAAGGCCAGCCCCTTCTGCGGGGACGGAGGTTCAGTTTTGGAACGTTTGCCGTGAGAAGCCGCTGGAGATCCAAATTCCAGGCGCGTGGGTTTGGTCCCCGCCATCTCACCAATAGGCCCCGGCAAGATCAGAGTAGAAGTTCCAAGTATGTACGGTGTTAATTCAGGATTCTGAGTAGGCCTCTCGGGAGCCTCAGCGTTATGCGACCATCCCGCTGGACATCAGGCTCCGCCCCTCGGTCCGATTCTTTTTAACATCTTTGTTAGTGATATAGCAGAAGGGCTGTCGGGTAAGGTTTGCCTCTTTGCGGATGATACCAAAATCTGCAATAGAGTAGACACCCAGGAAGGTGTAGATAACATGAGGAGGAATCTAGCTAAGCATGAAGAATGGTCTAGAATTTGGCAGCTGGGATTTAATGTTAAAAAATGTAAGGTCATGCATTTGGGCTGCAGCAATCCAAGGGAGCAATGTAGTATAGGGGGTGAAGTACTTTTGTCCACTAAAGAAGGGCGGGACCTAGGTGTGGTTGTGTCTGATGATCTTAAAGTAGCTAAACAGGTAGAAAAGGCAACGGCAAAAGCAAAAGCTAGAAGGATGCTTGGGTGCATACGGAGAGGAATGGCTAGCAGAAAAAAGGAGGTGATAATGCCTCTGTATAAGTCTTTGATGCAACCTCATTTGGAGTATAGTGTGCAATTCTAGAGAGCGCACCTTCAAAAGGATGTGAACAGGATGGAGTCGGTGCAAAGGGTGGCTACTAAAATGATTAGTGGTCTTCATTATAAAGCATATGAGGACAGACTTAGGGATCTTAATATGTACACCTTAGAGGAAAGGCGGGATAGAGGTGATATGACTGAGATGTTTAAATACCTCCGTGGCATAAATGTTCAGGGAGAGAGCCTCTTTCAATTGAAAGCAAGTTCTGCTATGAGGGGACATGGGATGAGGGTGAGGGGAGACAGATTCAGGAGTGATATGCGGAAATATTTATTTACGGAAAGAATAGTGGATCCATGGAATAGTCTCCCAGTGGAGGTGGTAGAGATGAGGACAGTAACTGAATTCAAAAAAGCATGGGACAAACACAGAGGATCTCTAAAGGTAAAAAGGGGACTGTTGTAGATGTTGATATGGAAGGACAGACTAGATAGGCCATGTGGTCTTTTTCTGTCCTCATATTTCTATGTTTCTATCCTGTACATAGTTAATCATCCCAATTGCATTAGTATGTGTTAACAATATATACATGAGATGTGTAGCATAATTGGGACTTGACTGGTGGGTAGGTTGGGGGGAAGATAAGATAGGGGTACGGGGAGGCTGGTGAGTAGGCTAAGGGAAGTTGAGGCGGGGTAGGGGAGGAAGATGGGCTAGAGAGGGAGGGCAGAGTTGGAAAGGGGGGCAGGGAAAAGAGGATAGTGCAGTTGCTGAAAGAATCACTTGGCAGGCATGGTTAGTCATGAACTAAGGATAAGTGCTCGAGGTGCTTGGTAGGTATGGTTAGTCTGGCATCATGGAGAAATGCTTGAGGAACAGGTAAGTTTTTGTTTTATTCAGAAGTCTTTGAGATCCTTTAGTGCATGAATATCATCTGGTAGGGCATTCCAGAGTCTTGGGGCAAACAGGAAGAAAGCCCTGTTTGAGATTTGAGCATTGTTGTCTGCAGGGATAGCAAGAGTGGTTTGTGTGCTGGTCTTTTTATAAGGGTTTCTAGATAATCTGGTGAAAGATGGTGAAGCGCCTTGAAGATAGTGACCAATGCTTTGTATTTAACACAAGCTCTTATAGGAAGCCAATGTAGGTTACTGAATATAGGGGTAATATGCTATCATTTGGGGGTGCTAGTTAGTACTCTTGTGGCTGTATTCATGGCCATCTGCAGTGGGTGGATTGATGAGGCTGGTAGACAAAAGTTAAGATGAGGTAGAGTCGAGGCTTGAAAAACTGTCCGGAAGTGGTATTGATCAAGGAGTGGTCTGACAGCTTTTACTGTTCTCATTTTCTGGTAGATAGAGACTTACAGCAGCGGTTATGTGTTGAGTTAGTGTAAGACCCTGGTCCAGGGTGATGACAAAGTATCTTACACTAGATTTAGGTGGATCTTTTCTCCACCCATAACTACATACAGTGAGGGTGTGAAGTGCAGGGATCTTTGGTAACATGTAGTAACTCCATCTTTTGGTAGTTCATGTTAAGGTTGTGTGCTTTAAGCCACTGTAAGACAGTGCCAAAGCAGTCTATCAGAGAGATGTATACCGGGTTACGTGTGGAGATAGGGATATACATTATGTCATCCGCATATAGGTGATACAGGACGTTGTGGGAACAGATGATATTGCAGATGGGTTGAATGAATAGGTTAAACAGAAGCACAGACAATGCTGATCCTTGTGGTACCCTTTTAGTTATGTCAGAAAGAGTGTCAGCTATCCCATTTATGCGTACTTGTTGTCACGAAGTTAGATATGAGGCGAACCATCTGAGGGTAGTGTTGCATAGGCCAATCACTTGAAGTTGGAGTAGTAATACTTTAAGCAGCACTGAGACTGCTTTTATGTCAAGGAAAATGAGGGGAAATCCTTGATTGGGCTTTCCTGTGCTCAGCGTAAGTTTGTCCATGAGTATGGTGATAAGATATTCAACACCATGGTTGGTTCTAAATCCATGCTGTTATTAGTTGAGGGTGGCATATGTGTCAGTGTAGTCCTACAGCTGGATCTGGACTGCTTTCTCAATTATCTTGGCTAGGAAGAGTAAGCTAGAAATGGGCCTATATGAGCTTGGTATTGTCGGATCCAGTCTTGGACTTTTGAGGACTGGGCGTACGGATGTCTGCTTGAGACGCCTTGGTAGGTATCCTTGGGAGAGGGAATAGTTTATGATGTTTAGAATTATTGGGGCCAGCTCTACGCAGGTTGATTTGATCCATCCTACTGGGCATGGATCGAGCCGCGAAGCTGTATTGAGACTTGTTATGATGCGTTTGAGCTGGTTTTGTGATATGGGGCTGAAATCACTCCAGAGGTGAGGGGAAGGACGTTTGCATGTTGTTTTGAGTGTGGTGGGCACTGGGTCCTTAGTTTGAGAGGTAGTCGCCTGGAAGTGGTTTTTGAATGCTTGAGGTGAGAGGGAGTCTGGGTTGGTTCCTGGTGCAGGGTTCCTTAGTGTTGTATTTACCTTGCTGAAGAGTTCTCTTGGACGGTTAATTGATTTGAATATTAGCTTTGTGTGATATTCCTTTCTGGCCCTGTTAATGGTACTTGGTATTTTTGCAGCATACACATGTATGCTTCACGGCCAGTTGGAGATTTGGAGTGTCTCCATTTTCTTTCGGTCTTCTGGCGCCTACGCTTTAAGTGTTTTAGATCTGTTGTGTACCATGCAGCCCATCTAGGAGAATGAAGGCTGAGGCAGCCTATGATAAGGTGTCATGCCAGTTCTCCACTAGTATGTACAGGTCATTGCAGGTTGTGTTCAATTTGGGAAGGATAGCATTAAGGAATGCTTCCTTGTTCTAGCACTTGAATCGCTTCGGCGGGGGTGGGGTGTTGGGTGGTTGTGATTGGTCTTGGGTTGTAAGTATAGAGAAGTTGAGGATTGTGTGGTCTGACCAGGGGACTCTATGCATGGTTGGTGGGAAAAGCTTGTAGGACTGAGTGTGTTGCTTGTTGGTGAAGATGAGGTCTATCGCCCTCCTTTTTCATGTGTGGGCCCATCACAATTTGGTGGTAGTCAAGAGCATCCATCGCCTCTATGAAAGCATCTTCTGTCCCATGCTGCGATGATGGTAGATTGAAATCACTGAGGAGAAGAGCGTGTTTGTTGAAGGTGGATATATCGCAGGCTGACTGAAGTATGGTGGTGAGTTGAACACCCATAGGGGTGGGTGATCTGTATGTTAGCCAGATGGTCAGGAGTTTGTTAGAAAAAATAAGTAGATCCAAGTCATGTGCTGTGTCTGCAGTATCCAGACAGAGTTGTAGGTGTTGTTTAGCTAGGATCAAGAATCCCCCTCCTTTGCGTTCAGCTCTATGAGAGTGGAATAAATCACAGTCTGGTGGTAGCAGTTGGTTCATTAGTATGGAATCTGCATTTGATAGCTATGTCTCAGTGATGCACATGAGGTCTAAGTCATCATGAAAGTGGTCAGATAAGATTAGAATCTTATTCCTCACCGAATGAGCACTGATAAGAGCACACTTCAAGTAGGTAGGTGTGGTAGGTTGTCTGTTAAGTTGTGAGGTAGAGAGGTCTGTTGGTTTAATCCAAATTAGAGATTTTGTGTGTTTAAGCATTGGGTATTGTGGGGCGATTGTCATTACATTGGAGGTGTTACATTGAATAATTGTGATAGGATGTCCATTGTAAGTCAGAGTTATTGAGCGATACACAAGTAGTGAAAGAAGAAGGAGAAGGATTATGCTGTAAACTATGAACATGATTGTCGGTAGTAGTGGTCATTTGGCTGTGCACTGTTCTCTGATCCTTTCCCTGGAATTCCACTGAGATACCTTCTTAAACTATTGGGTACAGGTGGTGGTCTGTGTCAGTGATGGAGAGTAGCAGTTGGTGACTTATGCTGTCTTTCGTGTTGTGAGGTGCAGTGGTAGTCTTGGATGTCTTGAATGTGTTGAACTGGTGGCCGAGATGGCGAGTCGGTAGCTTTTGAGTTGGGAGCTGCAGGTGTCAGCTTTTGCCTTGGATTCTGGGCTAGGGTTGCAACAAGGGCCACTATTTAAGTTAAGTATGTGTGCTTACAGGATGAGGTGTACTTATGACTGCAGCATGCACAAACAAGCCTAAAACAGGCCTAGGGATGTATTCCGAGCAGAGTAGAAGCAGAATAAATGCATAGGATACATGTATGCATCATGGCAGGTATACATAAGTGACTAATCAAAATATCAGTGAGTCCTTGATGAACTATCTCTACATAGTGAAAACTATAATTCTATAGCCTTCAGTACAACAGTCTTAACATAAGCAGGCAACCATAATCCATCTTCTATGCAAGAAATGCAATACAAGGAGTGTTAGTTAAGCGAGTGACGGTGCATGGAGCCTTCAAACTGTACCACTGTTTAAACTTACAGGATGGCAAGAGTCAGTTGATTAGGTTGGTTGGTATGGTGAAATATTAGCTGGTCCCTGCCTAAGGACCATGCCAAAGGGCCCTCTGGCAATGCCCTCAGGCCAGGGCCCACCAGGAGCGTGCATGTCTGGAGGCACTGCTGGATTTTAAAGTTATTGCTCCTGCAACCGATAGGCCCGATTGGCTTTGCGGAGGTGATCGAGGAGGGGCTCTTTCTCCTGCTCACCTTCCCGATGCTGATCAGGCTGCTGGAGGCTGGCTGGAGTCTTCCTGCACCTGGAGGTGCTGCTGGATTTTAAACTTCTTTTTGGTCAGAAGACTGGAGTTTCAGCACCAATTTTGCAGACACACGTCTCATCCCCAAACTGACAGTAAGAATGGACTGTACCAAACCGAAACTGATGTCCATGTCCTCAGTAAGCTCCCTGATAGTCAGTCAATGATTGGAGCATATTGTGACACACACTGCTTCAACTTTATCTTCATTTCTGTTCGTGGATGGCCTTCCAGAACGTTCATTACTGTCGCTTTGGCAGCCTTTTTGGAAACGTTTGTACCAATCATAAACTCAAGCATGACTCATGCATTCATCACCATACACTTGCTGTAACTTGTCATAAGTCTCTTTGCACGAATCTCCAAGTTTCTGGCAGAATTTAATGCAAATTCGCTGTTCAGTTTTTTCATTCATCATAAATCTGACGAACTGCTTTTACGATACCAAACATCATGTGATTTAAAAAAGTACAGGTGTGTTGCAGCCACTCTACACTCTGCACATGCAGAGCACATAACTAGGTCACTGCATGCTTAATAGCATCGTGGTGCAACACACTGTTATATAACTATAAAAGTCTTGATACTTTTTAATCACACCTTGTACTTTCTAGTACTTAAACTACTAGATGAATGTTTCTCTATATCTATGCTAAATATTACACCTTCCACAACACCTCAGGAATGTGTATTTTACAGACTGCACATCCTCTATATAATTATTAAACAAGAAAAGGAACCATCAACGTTGACAGTTGCATGCTAGATTATTGCCTCACCATTTTCATTTTTATCCCCCTTCCCCCCCCCTTTTGCAGTTAACTCCATTTATTAGCAAACACACTGTATAAACATCACCCATGGGTGATGTCTCTTACACCCACCAACTGAAATAACATCAAAGCATTTCTTATTTTCAATTTCTAATTTCCCATACCCTTCCCTCTCCCCTCCCACTCAGCAGGTTAACAGTACTGCGTGTATGCAGTTTTCGACATGGTGTTACAAGTTCCCCAAATATATCATAAGGTATCTCTCCCCATTGTCTAATCAAGAGATGATGCTTCCAATTGGATGTACATAATAGGTCAAGAGTTCTAATTGCACCAGGTCAAAGCACTGCTGGCTTAACATTATGGGCAACCCTCTCCCCCCATTAATATACGTTCCCCCCCCTGCCAAGTATTAAGATACCCCCTTCGCCAATACATTAATTACCTCTTAATGTGTTCTTCCATTCCCTACCCAACTAACATCTACTGGTGTTCTAGATCCCTACCTTTCGCTTCCCTACCTCTGTCATCATTCCCCCCTTTCTTCCCCCCTATTCCCTCCCCCTTCCCTAGGATCCTATGATACCTACCACTCTTTATACTTGCCCTTAGTCTTCACAAGGTGAGTATGTCATTTTGAGCCCTAGGAGAAAGGGCATTCAAATATGGGTCTCAAGTGGTGAGAAAGTTCTCTCTTTTCTTCCCTCCCCTTTTTGTCTCTAACCCTTCCCATATTATAAATTGATATAGGATAGTCCGCTGTTCCCAATATCCCGGTCCGAATGGGTCACACCAGTGCCTCAAAATGCATAGCTTGGTGGTCAAACAAGCCTTCCGCACCATTAAACGGCCTCCCGCCCTCCTCATCCCCAGTGGTTCCAGTGCTTCCAGGACCACAAACCCAGGCATGAGAGTCAGCCTCTGGTCCAGTAATTGCCCAACATAGGACTGAATGTACACCCCAAAATTTTTTATTTTGTCACATACCCAAAACATATGTCCCAATGTTGCCATCTCACATTCACACCATGAACACTGTGTTTTCAGCAAAGCCCCCTGCCAGGCACACTGTGGAGAGAAATACGTTTAAGATCTTTAATAATATAGCACCATCTTTCTTATCTACGCTGATCACCATCCCACATGATAATAGATCGAGACGAAGAATAAACCTTCACACGATACAAGTCCCTGATTCTATTCGAAAGACAAGTCAGAAGACAAATAACACAGCTTTCTCATACTTCGCCCCTACGCTATGGAACAACCTCCCGATTGAAATCAGAGAAATCAAAGATCTTCAATTATTTAGAAAAAATCTAAAAACCCATCTATTTACTCTGCACTACAATAACCTCCACATTGAAGATAATCCTAACACAGAAAAAAACACCGTTCATCAATCACTCACTGACCCTACTTAGACAAGGCATAAACCTTTCCCACACATTCACATTGCTCACCTAGATTAAGCTTACCCTTAGAAAGCAATTTGCTTGTCGCTAATGTGAATAACTGTAATTTAATGTAAATATTTGACTCTACTGTTGATATACTGTTGGTACTATGTTTTGAAACATTATCTAATTAATACCCAGTTCAAATGTTCCTACCCCTCCTGTTATCTCATTGTATTTTTAAGTTACACTTAATAGTTGAATGTTCTTTGTTCTAAATCTGTTCTATGTAAAATAGTTCTTTGTTCTAAATCTGTTCTATGTAAAATAATAGTGCTCTATTATTAATGTTTGTTACCTGTAAACCGCCACTGATCTCTGGAAGTGGCGGTATAGAAAAGATGTATAAATAAATAAATACACCCTTGCCAAGATTTTAAATTGCATTTCTCTCATTCGGACTCCCAGGTCCATTCCCAGTATATTCGCCACCGCTGGTTCCCAAGCAAATCATTCCAGGGATATACCTAAGTCCACCTTCCATTTATTAATCCATTGCTCATATTGTCTTGCTCGTGGGAGATTCTGTATCTTTTTACAGTATTATGCTACTGAAAGCCACATTCGGTCTTCAAATTCAAACCAAGTTTCAAATGTATTAAGTATCTCTTGTTTCAAACCTTGTCCTCCCAAAGAGGACACATAATGTTGACATTGAATGTATGGGAATTGTTGTCCCCTTGGTAGTCGATAGCGGTCTTGCAGGTCCCCATCGAGAGAAGCTTATCCTCCTCGTCAATAACATACCTAATTTGTGTTATTCCCTGTGAGGCCAACACCTGGAAAGCCCATGTATCTGATCCCAGGGGGAAGGCTCTATTCCAATGCACAGGGAGATACCCAGCAACCTCCAGAGACATTTCGAGTAGCCTGCAGAGTGTTCTCCACCCAGTGCACACCCCTCTTGTAAGTAGGCTATCAAGAACCGGTGGAGACAACTGAGCACTTTGAGTATGTAGGACACGTCAGAGCTGCAGGCACAACCATAGCCACCTCCATTTCTTTAGGTGTAAGGACCAATTGTTCCCCTAGCCAATCACGAACATGGCGGAGCACACAGGCCAAATTATACTGCGATATGTCTAGAAGTCCCATTCCCCCTCTCTGCCAGGGCCCCTGCAACTGAGCATTTGTTAATCGAGGCCTCTTCCCTTGCCAAAGAAAGCTCTGCAAGTGTTTTACTATGGCCCGTACGTCCCAGTGGTGCATCATTAATGGCAGTAGTTGCAAGACATACAAGACCCGGGGAAATACCATCATTTTATATGCTGCAATCCTACCCAACAGAGACAATGGGAGAGGTGTCCAATCTTTTAATTTATCTCGCACCCAGTGAACCAGAGTGGGAACATTAAAGCTGTAGTGGCGGCCAGCAACCAGATACCAAGGTACTTAAATTTGTCTTCTGCCCACTTAAGCAGAAATGGCATCAGCCAAATACTACGGAGGTTATCCAGTACATCCAGGGCCTCGGACTTGGATTTATTCAACCGCAACCCTGCTACCTCCCCAAACCTCTCTATTTCTGATAGTGATCTAGGCAAAGCCTCCAATGGGGAAGTCAACAACACAAGTAAGTCATCCGCAAAAGCGGAGACCTTCAATGTGGTCTTTTCTATTTCCACCCCTGGTATATCCTCCCGCAAGTGAATAAGTCGCAAAAGAGGATCCAAAGAAAGGACAAACAGCAATGGTGAAAGTGGACAGTCCTATCTTGTACCCCGTTCCAGTTCAAAATGAGTGGTATTGTCTCCATTCACTCCCACCATCGCCTTCGGGTGGTGATACAGAGCCCGAACCCCTCAGATAAATTCCTCTCCCAGCCCATATGCTTCTAATGTCTCAAAAAGATAGTTCTAACATACCCTATCAAATGCTTTTTCAGCATCGAAGCTTATGAGGAGGGCAGAGACCCAATCCCTTTGTACCTTTTCTAATGATGCTATAATCCTCAGCAAGTTAGTCCCTGCAGGAATCCTGTCTGACATGAGTGCACTAACTCTGGGAGACACGTGGCCAAGCATTCTGCCAGAACCCTGGCAAACAGTTTTAGATCCATATTTAATAAAGATATTGGGCGATAGGACTGCTAAATGCGGGTCCTTCTCTGGCTTGGGTAATACTACTATACATGTTGTGTTGACATCATAAGTTATGTTTAATGTATGGCCAATGACTGGAATGTTATCTGCCATCAGGCCTCCCAATTTGGTTGATACGATTTTGTAATAATCGGCTCTGTATCCATCCAGCACTGGGGCCCTACACAAAGCCGCCTTGTTTATGGCCCTGTACACCTCGTCCACTGTGACTTGAGCTCGCAGACACTCCAGGTGAGTGGGGGTAAGACAGGGGAGCTCTACCTGTTTCAAATAGGCTGGAATTTGCGCTGGTGATGCCTCTTTCTTCCCGTAGCGGGTGCAATAAAACTTCTCAAATACATCTCCTATTCCCTTGGTGTCCTTGTGCAATATACCCGATTTATCTCTAATCCCGACTATATGGTGGGATCCACCATCCCACCTAAGCATCTCGATAGCAACTGCCCCGGCTTATCTCCATATTGGTATAGGTATTACTTATAGTATACAAGGGATTTCTTAGCTCGCTGATATAACACTATGTTTTGTGTGGCCAGGGTGGCTAGAAGCTGTGTTTTGATTGCCGCAGTGGGGTGACGATTCTATAGGCAACGTTCCCGGCCTACCTGCTGCTCAAGGGAAAGGATCCTAGCAGCCATAGCTTTCCGACATCGGGCCCCATACACAATTATGTTGTCCTGTAATACTACCTTAGATGCTTCCCAAAAATGTTCTGGGGTCCCAGCATGTCCTCCATTGTGATGGCAGTAGTCCTGCCATTTTTCCAATATATACTTGTGAAATCCCTTCTATTCATAGAATTCCAGTGGGAATGCCATAGGCCTCGCCCACCTTGGGGTCCCTCCATGTCCAGTCCATCCAGACCGGAACATGGTCAGAAATCTCATTTGGGCCAATCTCCGCCATCTCAATATACTGGAAGAGATTGTCCATACAGATGGGTTTCCTGGAAATATTGGTATAGTCATGCTCCTGGGGGTGCAGAATATGCCAACCATTAATAAGGTGTAGGTGTTTAAAGAAACGGCTTAAGTGTCAGAATGCATAGATCCTACCTCCTCCTGTCCCTCCCGTGTTATCTAAGCTGAGGTCTATGACACTATTCCAGTCGCTGCCCAAGACCAATGGGTGGTCTGGTAATCCCTCAATTTTTGCTGCTAACTCTTCAAAAAATTTAGAGTCAACTATGTTTGGGGCATAGACTGCTCCGAGGGTCACTGCTCATCCCTTCAACTCCCCCTCCACTAAGACATAGTGGCCCTTGGGACCTGCAACCTCCTAGATGCACTGAAACCCCACGCCCTTTGCAATTAGTATAGCGACACCCCCCTTGCATCCCTATGCAGGCACCCCATAGATCTGTTCAATCTGTCCCCCCTTCATTCGGTTTAGATCTTCCATAGATTGATGGGTTTCCTGAAACATTATAATCTCCTTCCAGTGTCTTCTTTTAATTGGGCTGGCTACCCCACAAATGTTCCAGCTTAATACGCTCACGTTCCCTCAAACCACAGGATACCTCTATCTAAGACCAGAACTTCATATTTTCTCTGGGACTCCCGGCCCAGGAGCCCTTGAAACCTCCACCTATAGATCAACCCCTCATCCCTGTACTTCCCATATTCGCCTGTCCTTCCTTTTTCTGAGTCTCTTATTAGATCCTTCTCTTACCCTTCCTCCCACCCAACCCAACTGTGTAGCTATTAGTTCCCCTTCTCCTCCCTCCCCTATCCCTCTCCCCTCTCCCCCTCTTCCCCTCCCTCCTCCCCTTCTTCCCTTCCTCCCCTCCATTCCTCACCAACCATCTCTAGAATCACTCAGTAATGTTAGGATCCCCAGCCACCACTATCTCATGTGTGTTATCCCATTTCCCACCCTAGCCCTGTCATGACCTGCCTTCACCTTCTCACTCCATATCCTTTCCTAGTGCCCTACTTGTTTTTCCCCCTCCATTTTGTTCTCTCCTCTCCTCCTCCCCCCTCTGTTGTTATCCAGTCCCTTATCCCTTGTCCTTATGGCCCAACTCCCAAACATTTCTATTCCCTCTACTCCTTTCTAATCTACACAGAGATATATGTTAACTTCAACCTAGTACAGAAACAAACACAAACAGGCAATACAGAACAAACCCAGCACAGCTGCCAATATTGCACCAGTCACACCGGCCCCAGGAGCTCCGGGGTAATCTTCTCCAGCAACCCCACCAGCCCCCAAGTCAGCTTGGTCTCATAGTTACTTAGGAGATTCAGTTCCTCATGCCTATCCAGTTTAGTTGTGTAATCCTCCGGTCTGGGAGTCTCATAGTTCCCAAAGCATATATTTGTCATCAGTTCCTGGTGGCCTTGACATTTTATTCTTCGTCTCTGTGAGCCCTGTGCTGGCTGCTTGATTTCAGGGTTAATACCGAGTCCAGGTATTACTGTGCTGTCGCAGGGCTTTCACAAATCCATGGGACCCCATTGATAAAAATCTTTATTTTAGCGGGGTACAACAAAGCGAATTTATGTTTGGCCTCCACCAGTCTTTGGCACACTGCTGCATAGGCTCTCCGTTTAGCACTCAGCTCTAGTGAATAGTCTTGATTTCCACACACAATGGGACCATGGCTACGCATCTCTCGAAGGTTTTTTCTTTTTGCAGGAAATTAAGAAACGGGCTATTACCACCCATGGTCGTGTGTCCAAGGCCCGCAGTTGCCCCACTAAGTGAACCCTTTCCATTATTAGCGGCTTGCAATGCTCATCCAACTCCAGGATTTAGGCAAGAGAGTCTCTAAGTAGCTGCAGAGCTCACTGTCTTTTGCTGACTCCAGTATGCCTATAAAATGGATATTCTTCCTTCTCCCTCAATTCTCCAATTCGTCAATTTTTGCGGCCTTTTTCTCGCTAGTTCCTTGATCTCTTTATCCACACTATTTTGTCTGTCCTCCATCTGGGAAATTCTTTTCTCCACGTCCTGCGATCTAGTGCTCAGGGCCTTGAAGGACCTTGCCATCATATCCAGTCAACCTGTGATTTCATCGAATTGCCCCACAAGTGCTCCAACCACTGCAAAAGTTATGTCTTCCATTAGTGCAGCTTAACCTGGGGAGCTCAGTGATGCTGGGGGGTCGGCCATCTTGGCTGGCTGCGCTGGGGATTTCTCCCTCTTGCGTCTGGTGGTTTTCATTTCTCCGTGCAATAATTTTATTGCTTCCCCCTCTGTATGGGCACTTCTTCACTCCTCTGCTGCATTCTTATGGAGACGTTTAGGCTTTATTTTTCCACAAGGACCCTCATAGTGGCTGAGGATCCCAGAGAGAGCACAGCACATGTTTAGCCTTATCAGCACATCATGTGACTCTTTCTCTCTATAATTTCCAATCAGAATCTTTCCAGCAAATACATCACCCTTCTTTCAGCTTCCCAAAACACTGACAATTCTTTAATTCCTTAATACAATCTGTAACATTCTTTCCATCAAGCTCCTACCTCACTCAAGGGTCTGAGAACTAAGTCTAGTACATACATTCCATTTCCTTATCCATCTTATTGCCTCTCCTACTCTCTGCAAATGGCCTGTGCCTTTGTTTCACTCACGAGCAGGCAAGAAAACTAAATGAATTCTTTGTTTCAATTTGTACAGAGGAGAATGATGGGGAGATACCCAAGCTGAAAATATTCTTTGAAGGTGATGACTCAGAGGAACTGAAGTGCATCATGGAATAATGTAATGGAACAAACTGACAAACTACAGAGTAACAAATCACCTGAACCAGGTAGTACATGACCCAGCATTCTGAAAGAACTCAAAAATGAATATTACTAGTAATCTGTGAACTATTATTAAAATCAACTGTGGTACCTGAGGATATGATGATGGCCAGTGTAATACGACTTTTGAAATGGACTCTAGGAGTGATCTAGGAAACTACGAACCACATGAACTTGATGTTGGTATTGGGCAGAAAGTTAGATGCTATTCTGAAAAACAAAATTACTGGCCGTATGGATAAACATAACTTAACAAGGCAGAACCAAAATGGATTTAATCAAAGAGAGCTTTGACTTAACAGTCTGTTAGATATTTTTTAGGGGACACACCATGAAAAATAATAGCACATTTAAATCAAATTAGTAAAAGTATTTTTTCATTCGGTGTACCATTAAGCTGTGGAACATGTTGCCATTAGATTTGATGAAGGCACTTAGCCACTGCACTAAGGAATTGATCTACTGTTGGATGCTTGTGACTTGGATGGGTCACTATTGAAGACTTGATGGACCATTAGTCTAACTGAGTATAATATCTGCATTTTGCCCACACTAGATCATTTTAGCATGCTACATTGTTTTAATGCACACTGAAATGATTCACCATGTGCTAAAATACAACACAAAATAAATGTTGTTTGTTTTGCCTTAGAAACAACACAAATGTGTTTTAACTGCACAGCACTAATGCAAAGGGAAAAGTTCAACAAAGACAGCGTCAGTCTGCTCCACATACTGTAATATGGAATAGAAGCAGGCCAGGAATTGTTAATATTACATCACTGGGTATTATTTGTGACCATTATACCATTTTTTGTCTAAAGCTTGGGCCTATAGCAGGGTGAAGACAGTATATTCACACAAAAAATGTATACTTATTCATGGCCTTCATAGTATTCTTCAGGTGATTTTGTGCCCAAAGCACTATGTGATGAAATCAGTCATGGTCAGATGATGAATCTCCATAGCAGCCTCCAGTCAGGTTTTCCACTCCAGCATTATCTACCGGTTGCATTGCTGACACAGCCTCTTCAGGGTTCTGAGGACAATCTGATAGCTTCTGCGTGCAGCTATCTATATACAGTACCATGATATTGCTAGCCAATAGGTGACACAATTCTACATGCATCATATCGTTGAATCTGCTTACACAGCATATCTAGGCTAACCAGTTTATTTTCGCAAGCCAACTGTTTCTCCAGGTGCATCCTGTATATATCTGGGTCTTCATATAGTTGTAATGTCTCTATTTATTGTGGATCACTATGGTCTGTTTTGTTAGGGGGCTAGAGCATCCACAGCCAGAGTAAAAAATATATTTTATGCTAGTGTCTATCTAGCACTCAAGTATTCCAGTGGCAATAATAGTTTTTAATATCAATACGTACAAAATCTGACTTACTTCATAAGCATACCTAGAAAGCCTTACAGTATTGTGCAAGTATTTCTCTTCTGAAATTACAATATGGTAACACAAGAATTCCCTTTTATGTCCTATTCTATACATGAAAATAATCCAGCACCCAAGTGCTTAGAAAGATTCTAAACACAATCCTTTCAATATTTATTTAACATGTACACAGAAAAGCATTAATGCAGTTATAAGGGCTCAAGGCTAAAGGCATATTCAGAAAACCAAGAGAGAGACTTCCAACATGTGCTCAGCCACTATAGGATCGATTAGCACTGTATAAGCACTAGTGATATACTCAAACCTTCTTGAGTGGAATCAGTAGCACACTTTAATTTCAAAGGGTTAATTATTAATATTTATTATTAATTAGAAATATATGATACATAAACATAGGGGCAGTACCATCATGACTCTTGTATCTACACCTGTCTTTATAAAATGTCTTCACATGTCTGATTTCTGCAAATCCTATGGCTGATGGGAGCAGGTGTCAAAAAATGGGAAGGGGGAGGGGGTCATGTAAGCGGTCTGGTCTTTATAGGTCTGGTTTGGATCCTGTGGTCCATAATAAGTTTCAAGGTCTTCAGGATTATCAGGACTCTGATGCAGGAGAAGAATTTTTCATTTCTGAAACTACTGAATTATGTGCAGGACAAGTAAGGAATAAGAGGGGAATGGTATAAAAGACCACTGTACCAAAGGGGGAAAGAAAACTGAAGGGGGGATCTGAGTTGAAGGGGTTTTATGTGGATCACTCTCTTGAGCTGGAGCCTTCCCTGCGGATGTTTGAAGTCGTGGTCGTGTGGCTAAGGTCCAGGGTAGCTCTCTCAAGATGTCATGCTCAGGTGAGTTTTCCCATAAATAAATAAATTATTATACTAATAATAAATTAAAATGATTGATAGAGAGAATGAAATTAAAATGATTAGCAATTATTTATTAAGAAAACATAAAGTAATCAATTATTTAAATAAGTCAAGTTTCTCCCTTTAACCTGAAACCCAAATACCTTAACAGTTTTGATTTTCTTTACAGATGATCAACATCAACTCAGTGGATATTTGCTTTAAAACATCAAAATCAGATAAGTCTTGACTCTTTATCCTCAGAAATTATCTTATCATATTAAGCAGCTGCTATCTTCAAACGTTAAGTTATGATTCTTTATGATTACTTCTCTCTCAGGTATTCAAGTCACCTCAAGGACAGGTATGCACAGTTTCCCTAAACTCTAACTTTAGTTTGTTCCCATAAATCACTGGTATATGCATTCAATGGCACAGTTCATACAGTTCATACCACTGCTCAGGGCCTTAACGTTGGTGCACAGTCGTCTTGTTGTCTTTTCTAGCTCTCTCTTTCTCTCTTCCTCTGGGTTTAATGACAGCTTGCTTCCTTCTCCTAATTTCAGTCAAGGTTCATGTGTAAAACCTACTAATCTAACTTTAACTAAAAGAAAAAGGCAAAACCCTATCTGGCCTATTATGAGTTTTATGTTTATTTCATTAAGTATTTTATACCAATTTCCATAAAATCTGGGTCACAGGTTCATTCTTCTAAACTTTTGCTAACTTAGGGACGAAACAAAAAGAATGGGCGGTTCCCTGGCTGTAGAGACCTTGTTTTGCTGTTATACTCTCTCACACTCTACACATGTACTTTGTCAGCCAACCATTCATTCTCTCTCTTTCTCTCATTGGAGCTTTATTCTGCAGAGATATTCATGGCCATGTCTTTGTAAAGTGAATTAGCCTCTCAGTGAATTAGCAGATTTGTACAGGTCTTGCTGGAACCCAACCCTTACTAATCTCAGACTTTCTGAGTTTACGGAATTTTTCAGGCATATCCCATCTGAAGCCTCTTTAGTGGAAATTATATTCCATTAATGGGAATTATATTCCACCCTTACGATATCTGGGGTGCTC
This sequence comes from Ichthyophis bannanicus, assembly GCA_033557465.1. Classification (NCBI taxonomy): domain Eukaryota; kingdom Metazoa; phylum Chordata; class Amphibia; order Gymnophiona; family Ichthyophiidae; genus Ichthyophis; species Ichthyophis bannanicus. The sequence continues at coordinate 562,289,449 of CM066036.1, forward strand.
CAGAATCAATTAAAATTCATTCAAACCAGTTTCATTCTCAGTCATAGTGGCAAAAGTACGCGGGCCACTTTAATTATACATTTTCTCCTCATACACACCACTCTCACTCATAAACAGCTCTAGGTTTTGCCATTAGACCATTAACTTAGGCTTTTGAGAGGCCTGACCTCCCAGCCACTTAAACATAGGTCTGGTCACTTTGCTTCCCTGGTGGTCTCTACTTGAAAGAAGTTCAGTTATCCTAGGAAATACCTCCTAATTCCAGAACGTAACCAAGGGGTTTCCATGGTGTCTCCAGGGGAGAACCAATGGGGAGTCGAATCTCCACTTCCCACTAAGCTTGGGATTCCGTCCCTAGGCTGTGATGAAAGTTGGCCAGTTTGAATTGCTACTATGGCAACCCCATTAAACTATATTGAAAAATCACCTTTACACCTTTATTTTGCACTATTACACATATTCCCAAATTGAGGTAATGTCCCTTTAAATTTTTAGGTAACCCCCCTCCCCCCGTGGCTCTTCTTAAAATCTCCTCTCATTAACCCAATCCTTAAAATAAAATTCCAAAATCTCAATCCCACTCGGCTGAACTACCTCAAATAATTTGGACACCATCACTTTAAATTTAAAAATAAACATAGGGTCATATATCCCTCAATTCCCTTACCTGAACCCTACACTCAAATCCCCACTACCTTCCAAATCAGAGCACTGCTCTGGTGCCCCACTCCACCCCGCAGCTCCACCGGGTGAGGAGCTCCTGCCCCCGGCTCCTCCCTGAAGCCCCAAAACAGATCCCCAGCCCCCAGTGGGCACCACTCTTCAACTTCAGATGGGTCCCTGGCACCATACTCCACCGTGGCCCACTCCGAAGGCCCCACCCTGCCCCCAGGCTCCACCTCCTGGGCCCTGGACTCCTCAGCACCGCAGGACACCATGTAACTTTATTTATTAATATTTCTACACACTATCCACATTTGTCATAAGATTCCAGATGATGTTGATGTGGCAAGAACGTATCATCTCTTTAATTTGGCTTCTATGTCTGCACTGGTTGTCACACCCAGTGACTGTGGTAGACCATACCTGTTATGAATGCAGGGATGGTACTGCTGGAAGTTTCTGACACGGTTTCTTCTATTGCTGTTAGGCAAGAAAGGAGTAGTTGGTGACCTGTAATCGATTAGTAAGCAGACCTTTACTGTTTCTCACTAGATTCCCTTGTTCCCTTAGCACAGACAGGCCCTTTTAGGCCTCTGGATACTGTTTGTATTCTTGCCGACACTGCCAGAAGGTCAAACCAAAACGAGATTCCTTAGGTATTGACTCCACTTCCCTTCCCAAGACTCAAGACCCTGATGAAGGAGAGGAATCTTTCATTTCTGAGACTAGTGAAGAATGTACAGGACAAGTAGGGATTAAGAAGAAGGGTAAAAAAGATTACTATACCAAAGGGGGGGTGACTAAAGGGGATACAAAATGAAAGAATGTCTTCAAAAGATTACAGATTATGTTAGTGTGGAGACCCTTCTGTGCAAGACCCTGTTTGTCTTCTATGTCTGCATAAGCTTTACATATTATTAATGCAGGCGCGGTACTGCTGGACGTTTCTGACATGGTTTCTTCTGTTGCTGTTAGGCAAGAAAGAGGAGGAGGTGGTGACGTTTGTTGGGCCTCAGTCAATGGACTCCCTTGTCCCCCCAGCACAGACAGACCCTTTTAGGCCTCCGGATATTGTTTGTATTTTTTATGATACTGCCAAAAAGGTCAAACAGCAACCATATTTCTCAGGTGTTGACTCCCTTCACCTCCCCTTCCCTAGACTCTGACTAGGAAGAAGTAGTGGAGACCCAGATAGAGTGGTCCCTTCAGGAGTGTCTGCTAAGCAAGGTTCTGAGGTAGTTGATGGTCACCAGAAAAAGGGTAAAATTGGCGTTTTACATCATGGCTGGTCTTCAGTTGCACCTTGCCATTTTGAATGTGACCAGCATTAAGACAGTTAAATCACAGGCATTAGCATATGACTTCTTTTCTCAACAAGACATTCATTGTATCGTTTTGCAGGAAACCAGGATAGGCTCTATGCTAAAAAAGCCTAGTGGTTAGGGCCCTCAATATGGTCTCTGGTGGAGGAGCCTTATAGTGGAGTTTCCATTTCGTTCTATTCTACTGAATACTGCCACTGACCGACTTGCAAGATTGAAATCTGGGCAACTTGGGTATTCAATGCTGGGGCCCGGATATGGCCCCGGCATTGAATATCCGAAGCAAAGTTAAAGCAGGGACAGCCAGTCGCTTTAACTGAGCTGACCAACACTGCTAAAAATCCCCCCCCCCCCCAATTCCCAGCCAATCTGGGTGTTGTGTTGGTTCTCCTGGCATAATTTAGGGTCTTGCAGTAAAGCCCTGTAGAGAATCCAGGATCTGGAACATCTCACATCCCAATCACCTGTGTCTAACATTCACTCGCAGCAAGCACAGTCAGACTGCACCTGCTGCACACCACTACAGGGAGAACTATTCAGGCAACTGGTAACAGAACCCACATGTGAAGGGGCCATACTGGACTTGGTACTTACCAAAGGTGAAAGTGTTTCTGATGTTATAGTGGGAGATCATTTTGCATCCAGTGATCACCAGATGGTGTGGTTCAGTATTAGTACTAGGGCTGTTAAAATCTATTCAAAAGTGAGGGTCTTAGACTTTAGGAAAACTAACTGCCAAGATGGGCCAATACCTCAGGGAGTCGTTAGCGGGATGGGAACAGCTGGGGGATGTAGAAAAACAGTGGCCAAAACTGAAAGGGAGTATTTTAAGGACAACCAACCTTTTCGTTAACATGGTAAATAAAGATAAAAGGAAAAGGAGACCGCTTTGGTTTTTAAAAGAAGTAGTTGAAAAGGTGAAGAAAAAGAGGGAGGCCTTCATGAAATACAAGAGATCACAGAAAGAGGAAGACAGGCACCTATATTTGGAAAAACTTAGAGAAGCTAGCAAAGTAGTCAGGAAAGCAAAGATACAAAAATAGGAGGAAATAGCCAATGCAATAAAATGTGGCGATAAGACATTTTTCAGATATGTTAGTGAGAAGAGGAAGGGCAAAAGTGGTATTGTCAGACTCATGAGTGAAGGGGAGGAATATGTAGAAGCTGATGAGGATAAAGCAGAATTACATAACAAATATTTCTGTTCTGTGTTCACAGATGAAGAATCAGGAGCAGCTTACAAAACACATGTGATATTTGTTAGCATCCTTATATGTATTTCACAAAAGGCTCCACATTCAGCAGATCCTTTTCTAAGATATGGGGAGAACTGTGAACATCTTCCTACCTCAATGTTTATGTAAAGGGGCCTCATTGCTTTAAAGCAGGGGTTCTCAACCCAGTTCTCGGGACACATCTAGCCGGTCAGGCTTTCAGGATAACCACAATGAATATGCATGAGAGAGATTTGCATACAGTGGAGGCAGTGCATGCAAATCTCTCATGCTTATTCATTGTGGTTATCCTAAAAACCTGATTGGCAAGGTATGTTCCGAGGGCTGATTTGATAACCACTGCTTTAAAGAATACTTCTATATATCTGTAGACATATTCGTATATGTCAATACACAGGTGACCTCAGACTGGTGAGATTGATGATTTAAGATTTTTGGTTCCTTTTGTGTTCCTACTCCTCCTTGAAAATAAATATTGGAACAGTTGTGGAAACTGCATTTCTACAGTAAATATCAGCATGTTCTGTTCTGGGTAAGTAATTGTCATGATTGTAAGTATATTTTTGCAATGCACAGAATGACACATACCATCCTGATTTCTTTCCCACAGGTTACATTCACCATGCAAGTAGCATGCTGATACTATGCCTCTTACTACTATGTTCCACCTCCTCCACTGTTGTCCTTTCCATCAGTCATATCTTCAACCTATTGCTATCTACTGCAACTGTTCCTGTAGCCTTCGAGCATTCTGTGGTTACACCTCTCCTCAAGAAACCATCCCTTGATCCTACCTGTCCTTCTAATTATCAACCCATCTCTTTCCTCCCCTTTATTTCTAAACTACTTGAACGTGCAGTTCACTGACACTGTCTTGACTTTCTCTCCTCTCAGTGCCTTCTGGATCCATTGCAATCTAGCTTTCACCCTCTACATTCTACTGAGATGGCTCTTGCCAAAATCTCCAATGACTTGTTCCTCGCCAAATCCAAGGGCTTTTACTCGATCCTTATCCTTCTTGACCTTTCAGCTTTCTGCTGCTTTTGTCACCTTCTCCCTGATACCCTGTCCTCACTTGGATTTAGGGGTTCTGACCTCTCCTGGTTTTCTTCCTATCTCTCCCACCACATTTAAGAACAACCCACACTATGGTTACACGATGCAAGGTTCCACATTGGGAACCACCACCCAGGATAAAGATTTAGGCATCATCGTGGATAACATGTTAAAACCCTCTGCCCAGTGTGCAGCAGCGGCCAAGAAAGCAAATAGAATGCTAGGTATCATAAGGAAAGGAATGGAAAATAAAACAAAGGCTATTATAATGCCTCTGTATCATTCCATGGTACGACCGCACCATGAATATTGTGTGCAATTCTGGTCGCCATATCTTAAAAAGGATATAGCGTTATTAGAAAAGGCACAGAGAAGAGCCACCAAAATGGTAAAGGGGATGGAAGGCTACTCCTATGAAGAGAGGCTACAAAGGTTAGGGCTCTTCAACCTGGAAAGCACAGTTACTTACCTGTAACAGGTGATCTCTGGGAACAGCAGGAATTAGTCCTCACTTATGGGTACGTCGGAACCGACGGAGCCTGCGCGGGAAAGCTCCCCAGCTTCCCAGGAAGGAAGCTTTTGGGGCCTCCCACTGCACATGCGCGCTGCCTTCCCGCCTTCCTGACCAGCTCTCCTCAGTTCGAGTTTATAGTTGAGACAATAGAGAGAGGAAAGGAAGATAGATAGAAGATACAACTCCTAGGGGAGGTGGGTGGGTTGTGAGGACTAATTCCTGCTGTTCCCAGAGATCACCTGTTACAGGTAAGTAACTGTGCTATCTCCAGGAACAAGCAGGAATAAGTCCTCACTTATGGGGACTCCCTAGCTAAGATGCCTGGGAGATCCCCTTCCAAGGGTTCGCCATCTTCGTATGGATCTCAGGCATCCATCCTGGGAAGGTGGGCAGGAGTTGTTCAAGTATGGAACAGGTGTTTGAGGACATCCTGACCAAACAAGGCATCCCGGCAGGAGTCCTTGTCCAAGCAGTAATGGGCTGTGAAGGTATGAACCGAGGCCCATGTGGCGGCTCGACAGATCTGATCTATGGATACAGAGTGAAGATGAGCCATAGAAGTGGCCATGGCTCTCACATTGTGAGCTGTGACATGGCCTTCCAGAGAAATATTTTTACTCTGGTAAGCAAAGGAAATACACTGAGCAATCCAATTGGAAAGTGTACGTTTGGAGACTGGAAGTCCCAAATGAGAAGGATCAAAAGCCACGAAAAGCTGGGAAGACTTTCGATGTGGCTGAGTCCTGTTGAGGTAAAAGGCAAGAGCTCTTTTACAATCTAAAGTATGAAGGTTCCTCTCTGCACTGGATGCATGAGGAGCTGGAAAAAAGACAGGTAGATATACCTCTTGATTAAGATGAAAAGGCGAGACCACTTTGGGCATAAAGTGGGGATTTGTCCTAAGGACCACCTTATCATGATGAAACCTGGTATAAGGTGGATGAGCCACTAAGGCCTGTAGTTCACTGATGCGGCGAGCCAAAGTGACTGCAATAAGGAAAAGGACCTTCCAGGAAAGAAATTTCAAGGAGGTAGAAACCAACGGTTCAAAAGGTGGCTTCATAAGCTGACCCAGAACTAGGTTCAAGTCCCATGCTACCGGAGGAGGTTGGATTGGAGGCTTAGTTAGAGTCAGGCCTCTCATGAACCTTGCAACAAGCGGATGAGAGGAGACAGGTTGTCCATTTATAGGTTTTAAGGATGCTGCAATAGCACTCAAATGGACTCTTACTGAATTTGTCTTAAGGCCTGCATTAGAAAGATGCAGGAGATAGTCTAGTAGAGAATTCAAAGGAAGTGCTAGAGGGTCAAGACCCTGTTGAGCACACCAAATGGAAAAGCGTTTCCATTTGAAAGCATAGGAACGCCTCGTGGAGGGTTTCCTAGAGGCATGAAGGATATCTTTCACTGGTTGAGAAAGATTGAAGTCATGAAGGCTTAGGCCTTCAGTAACCAAGCTCGGAGGTGTAGGGACTTGGGGTTTGGGTGCCACAAAGTCCCCTCTTCCTGAGACAGAAGGTCTGGCGCAGCTCCCAGGTCCAGAGAGGGTCCCTGGGAGAGATGCAGAAGTAGAGGGAACCACACTTGGCGTGACCAGCGTGGAGCTATGAGGATCATCTATCCGTGATCTCTCTGGAGTTTGAACAGAGTCTTGGGAATCAAAGGAATGGGTGGAAAGGCATATAGGAATTCCTGACCCCAATGCAGGAGAAAGGCGTCGTTGGCCTGAGCCTCCTGACATGGATTCCTGGAACAGAACCGGAGAAGTTTGGCATTCCACGGACTTGCAAAGAGGTCTATGTCCGGGGTTCCCCATTCCTGAAAGATTCTGCGTATCTGGTCCATATGTAGGGACCATTCGTGTGGAAGCAGAACTCGACTGAGTCTGTCTGCCCGAGAGTTTTGAACCCCTGGAAGATAGACTGCCAGAAGATGAATTTGATGCTCTCTGGCGAAGGCCCATAATCTGAGAGCTTCGTTGCAAAGCGACAGAGAGCCTGTCCCTCCTTGTTTGTTTATGTAGAACATGGCTACCTGATTGTCTGTCTGGACTAGGACGGTCAGGTTGACTAGGAGGGTATGGAAGACTTTGAGGGCAAAGAAGATTGCTCGCAGTTCCAGGAGGTTGATGTGAAGGGTGGTCTCTTGGGGAGACCAAGTACCCTGAGTGGAGAGGTGTTGAAGATGGGCTCCCCACCCTGTTTGGGAGGCATCTGTTGTGAGGGTTGCTTGGGGCAACAAAGGTTGGAAGGGGGTCCCTCAACAACAGATTCTTGGTGGACATCCACCATTGGAGGGACCAAAACAGACGCTTTGAGGTGAGTATTTGGTCGGAGAGCGCTCCTGATGCTTGAGTCCACTGGGTGGCCAAGGTCCATTGAGCTGCTCTCATATGAAGACGAGCGTAGGGCACCACGTGTACCGTGGAGGCCATGTGGCTCAGAAGTCGTAGCATTTCTCTGGCTGTCAAGTGACTGCTGGATTGAGCTTGGGAGGCCAAGCACATCAGACGTTGGCCCCGGACTTGAGGTAGGTAGGCCCTTGCAGTGGCGGTGTCCAACTGGGCCCCTATGAATTCCAGAGACTGAGTAGGGGTAAGTTGAGACTTGGGAAGGTTTACCACCAGTCCCAGATACTGCAGAATGTGCCTGGTGCGGTCCAGGGAAATCTGGGCCTGTGACTGAGATGGAGCTCAGATGAGCCAGTCGTCCAGATATGGGAATACAAAAATTCCCAGACCTCTTAGAAATGCAGCCACCACTGCCATGCATTTGGTGAACACTCTTGGAGCAGAGGCCAGACCGAAGGGAAGTACTCTGTACTGGAAATGTTTTCCCTGAAACAGAAATCTTAGATTTTTTCTGTGGGATGGGTGGATGAGTATATGTGTGTACGCATCCTTGAGATCTAGAGAACAAAGCCAATCCTGACTCTGAAGGTATGGAAGGAGAATGCCTAGAGAAAGCATTTTGAATTTCTCCTTGTACAGAAATTTGTTCAATTCTCTCAGATCTAGGATAGGTCCGAATCCCCCTGTCTTCTTTGGTATGAGAAAATAAGGGGAGTAGAATCCTGTCCCTTGTTGAAGAAGAGGAACCTCTTCTATTGCCCCTTGGGCAGGAGAGAAGAGATTTCCTGACACAACAGGTCCAGGAGAGATGGGGGAGAATTGAAATTCCTCACCATGGTATGTGGAGGAAGGTTGGAAAAATGAAGTTTGTAGCCCTCTCTGATGATAGAGAGGGTCCAGTGCTCTGATGTAATTTGCCCCCATCTGGGAGCAAAGTGAGCTAACCTTCTGGGAATGGTGAGGGGCTCTGGTTGTTCTAGAGCCAGAAATGTTAAGTTCTCTAGGGGCAAGTCAAAACCCCTGAGGGGGTTGAGCCTGCTGAGGAGTGGTAGACGCTGCAGGCTTTGACCTTGCCTGTTTAGGTTGCTGACGTTTAGCAGCAAAGCGAGGCTGAGAAGATTGTTGGCCAGTATTTGTGGAAAATCTGGCCTTCTTGTAGTAAGGCCTCTTGAAAGACTTTTTCTTGGCAGGAGTAGAGGTAGACTTAGAAAGTCTATCCAATGTAGCATTTTCTGCGTCCATTTGAGTGGCTTTAATTTGCCAGTCTTTACCAAATAAGTTCTCACCTGTACAGGGCAGATTCCGTAAGCCATCCAGGACCCAGGGTTCTAGGTCAGAGGCCTGGAGCCAAGCAAGTCGTCGGGCTGCAATGGCAATGCCCGAAGCTCTACCGGCACCTTCAAAGGAATCAAAGGCTGCTCTGTTGGAGAACTTAGAAACATCTAGAAGCTGTTTCACTATAGAAATGAACTCCTCCTTTCTATCCTCCGGGATAAAGGGGGCAAAATGCCGTACCTTTAGGGCAAGTTCCCTGAGAAACATGCCCATATACAGACTGTAAGAATTAATCCTGGCTATAAGCATACTAGCCTGGAACATTTTCCTGCCAAAAGAGTCTAGGGTCTTACATTCTCGCCCTGGAGGGGTAGAAGAGTGCCTTTTGGTGCTCTTAATCTTTTTCAGCGCAGACTTCACCACAATGGAATGGTGAGGCAGCTGAGTCTTTTGAAACCCAGGAGAAGGAGGGACCCGGTACATGGTGTCCAACCTACGAGAGTAAGGAGACAACGTTAGAGGAGCCTCCCATAAGTCCATCAAGTGTTCTTGAAGGATTTCATGGATAGGCAGGGTGACTGCCTCTTTAGGAACCTTAGGGTATCCTAAAATATCCAATTTCTTTGACCTAGGTTCTTTTTCAGAGGATGTGGTAATATAAAGTCCTTTAGCTAGCTCTATAATGAAGTCTTGAAAGGACAAATCCTCTGGTGGAGACATTCTCCTCTTTGGGGAAGAAGGGTCTTCATGAAGAACTAGAGACAGCTCATCAGAGTCCTCAGAGGAGTCAAAATCCTCAGAAGAATCAGAGTATTCTCTATTTGCTTCCAACGCACGATACGCATACCGATCGGTATCGACATCGGGCGTACCGGGTATGGGATCGGTATCGGGTGAAAACCCAGATCCGGCATGCGGAACTGATCTGCGTTTGGAAGTCGATGGTCTCGGTTCCGGTATGGGAGATGATACCGGAACCGGACCCGGTACCGCTGAACGCGTTACCGAGGGCGTCGCAGCTTTAATAAAAGCCAGCATGGCCTGCTGCATGGTCTGAACAGTATTGCTCATAGACGCCACTGCTGACTGGATGTCGGTACCGGTATGGGCCGGTACCCCAGAGCAGTCTAACAGGTGATCAGTCGAGGCCGTGCCATCGATGTCAACCTGTAACCCCATAGATGGTGCTTTGGAAGCCAGAGCTTCCCGCCGGGGTTGTTTGGCTGGGGCAGGATCCTCAGATTCAAAAGTGAGAGCCTCTCGATGCTTTGAAGGAGATTTGCTCTTTGAGGACCTGCCCGAAGAAGGTTTGGTTACCTGAGATCCATCCGGAGAGGAAGACCTGGATGACTGTGATGCTGGATTATCTGAAGCAAACAGCACATGGAATTTGTTGGCCCGGTTCTGCAAACCACGTTTAGACATCTGGGAGCAGGATGGGCAGTCCGGAATAGAGTGGTCAGGTCCCAAACATTTAAGACACCATTCATGGGTGTCTGTGACAGAAATAACAGCACTACACTTGGTACACTTCTTAAAACCAGGGGCTGGTTTCTCCATGAGGAGAATTTGTGAAGGCCTGAGGCCTAACCGAAGTCACCAAGTTGTGCAAAGATAAAGATTTATTTATTTTTTTTTTAAAAGAAAAGAAAAGAGAGACCGGCGGTACCGGTTTCGGTATGGGGAAGGCAGGTACACGGTCTAAAGAAACAAACTAAAACAATAATTTCTTCAGCGGTGACAGGAACACGACCTGCTGGCTCCGCGGAAAAAGAGAAACTGAGGAGAGCTGGTCAGGAAGGCGGGAAGGCAGCGCGCATGTGCAGTGGGAGGCCCCAAAAGCTTCCTTCCTGGGAAGCTGGGGAGCTTTCCCGTGCAGGCTCCGTCGGTTCCGACGTACCCATAAGTGAGGACTTATTCCTGCTTGTTCCTGGAGATGAGAGATGGCTGAGGGGAGATATGATAGAGATCTATAAATTAATGAATGGAGTGGAACAGGTAAACATGGATAAATTGTTTACACTATCAGAATATAGAAAGACTAGGGTACATGTAATGAAGCTACAGGGTAAACTATTTAAGACAAATAAGAGAAAATATTTTTTCAATCAACGTGTAAACAAACTCTGGAATTTGTTATCGGAGGATGTAGTAAAGGCTGTTAGTGTAGCTGAGTTTAAAAAAGATTTGGACAAGTTCCTGGAGGAAAGGTCCATAAACCATTATTAAAAAGGGACCCAGGATATCAATGCTTGAACCAATACAAGCACTGTGGAACCTGTGTCTTTTGGGGAAACTGCTAGGTATGTATGACCTAGATTGGCCACTGTTGGAAACAGGATACTGGGCTCGATGGACCTTGGTCTGACCCAGTATGACATATCTTATGTTCTGGTGCATCCTCTTCTTTCAGTTGGTGTACCCCAGGGCTTTGTCTTGGGACCTCTTCTGTTATGTCTCTACACTCAGTCCCTTGGTGTATTCATCTCTTCCCATGGTTTTCAGAACCATCTCTATGCTGATGACTCCAAGATCTACCTCTCTGCACATGAAATCTCTCCGGGTATCTAGGACCGGATCTCTGCCTGCTTATCTGACATTAGTGCCTGGATGTCTCACTGCCATCTGAAATTGAACATAGCCAAAACTGAGCTCATTATCTTTCCCCCAAGCCTACCTCACCCCTTCCTCCTTTCTCTATTTTTGTGGTCTACTCCTCCCTGTTTCTTCAGCTCACAACATTGGGGTCATCTTTGACTCTTTCCTCTCCTTCTCCACATACATCCAATAGATAGCTGAAACCTGTTGCTTCTTTATAACATTGACAGAATTTATCCCTTCCTTTCTGAACACACTACTAAGATCCTCATCCATTCTCTTGTCACCTCCCATCTAGACTATTGCAACCTCCTCTTCATTGGCCTTCTTCTGAATCATCTCTGCCCACGTCAGTCCCTTCAAAACTCAGCTGCATGGCTAATCTTCCGCCAGTGTTATTATGCTAATGTCACCCCTCTTCTCAGGTCACATCATTGGCTTCCTATACATTTCCACATCCAGTTCAAACTTCTACTACTAACCTTTAAGTGCAGTACTATGACTCAACACACACAGTTGGTGTGTATATGAGTGGAAGGTCACAGGTTCTAAGTCCTGGCTGTGGATCATGCATTGCATGTCACTGTGACTAACCTTTACTGGAGGAAAGATCCATAAACCTTTTTTAAAGGGGACCTGGGAAATACACTGCTTGCCCCAATATAAGCATTGCGGAACCTGTGTCCTTTGGGGAAACTACTAGGTACGTGTGACCTACAGATTGGCCACTGTTGGAAACAGGATACTGGGCTTGATGGACCTTGGTATGACCCAGTATGGCATATCTTATGTTTTATTTATTTATTTAACAATTTTTCTATACCGCCTTTTCATTTAATCAAGGCGGTTTATAATAACTTTAACTTTTACAAAGAACTTGCAAGTTTGAACAGTAAATGGAAATTACACTAACCTGGTAATTGTAGTTCCTGGAGGGTCCAGTTTAGTCCTCCACAATCGGGTAGTGCCCCTCCTCCTGCAGCCTGTAGACTGGACCAATCAAGTCTTCTGTAGTATATATGCAGACGGAGCTCCCAGAAGCCCCCAGTGTACTAGTAACAAAGCATACTTAACGAAGCAACACATTAGATTAATATACAAAATGACATAATGAAAATGACATAATTAAGGAACAATTTGTTTCCCCCCACAAACATATCCAACTTTCTCCCCAAACGAGGAAGTCAGAACACTGTATTGCGCTGGAACAGACGCCCCAGAAATCAAAACACAGCTCCGTATCAGAAATCTCAGGAGCTGACTGAACACCTGAGAAAGAAAGAGCCATAGCCAAAAACGCGGCTGCAAAAAAAAGGTTCGAACGGCAAGAGGAACCGTCTTATGATCCACCGTTCGGAAAGCGCGCCGCATTATTATATCAGATAGTCGGGAGGGAAGGAGGACTAAACTGGACCCTCCAGGAACTACAATTACCAGGTTAGTGTAATTTCCATTTCCTGTTCGGTAATCCAGTTTAGTCCTCCACAATCGGGATGTAACAGAGCAGTCAAGACCGGGCGGGACCTTACCATCCGGCGCGCCGAACCGCCGAACAAAACAGGAATCCCGAGCCGCTGACATATCTAAACGATAGTGTTCACTGAAAGCATGCAGAGACGACCAGCGGCCGCCTTACAGATATCTGCTGGCGGAACTAGGCTATACGCCGCCCAAGAGGTCGCCTGAGCCCTAGTGGAATGAGCCAGTAGCCCCTCCGGAATAGACCGCTGCTGCAACAGATACGCAGACACGAACGCTTCCTTGAGCCATCTTGCAATGGAGGCCTTAGCCACCGCTTCCCCGTTACGTGCACCACCAAAGAGCACGAATAGCCGGTCAGCCTTCCTAAAAAATTCGGTAGCCTTCAAATAACGACGAAGTGCACAACCCACATCGAGACGGTGAAGACTTTTGTCCGCCGTCCCGACAGAGTGCGAAGAAAGAACCGGAAGAAACACTGCCTGATTCACATGAATAGGAGAAACCACCATTGGCAAAAAGGAAGAGACCGGGGAAAAAGACAAAAAAGGTTCTCGGCAGGACAACGCATGTAGATCTGAAATACGCCGTGCCGAACAGACGGCTACAAGAAAAACCATCTTCAGCGTAAGATCTTTCAGAGACGCCCTACTCAGGGGTTCAAAAGGTTTACGAACCAGGGCCCGCGGCACTAGATTCAAGTCCCACGGAGGAACGAAAATCCTGCGGGAGGGCCGCAAATGAACAACAGCCGTAACAAAACGACGTACGTCCGGATAAGAACCGAGGAGACGGCCTAAACCTTTGCCTCGATAACAAGAGACAGCCGCCAACCGGACTTTCAGGAAACTAGCCGCAAGGCCCTTATCAAAAGCATCCTGAAGAAACTTAAAATGACGGAAACGGAAACCGTCGCCGCCCGGACTCCACGCCGGGAGCACCAGTCTTCAAAGATCCCCCAAATCCGAACGTAAGTAAGAGAAGTGGACTTTTTCCTCGCCCGCTGTAGGGTAGAAATCACCGCGGGGGAGTAACCCATCTTTTTCAGCCGAGCCCTCTCAATGGCCAAACCGTAAGTGAGAATCGACCCATGTGGGGCATCCGCAAGGAACCCTGAAGAAGAAGATCCGGCCGCGCGGACCGGAGCCAAGGAATGCCGTCGCGCAACTGGACCAGATCGGCATACCGGGGCCTCCGAGGTCAATCCGGGGCCACCAGGAACACTCGACCCCGATGGCCCTCGATGCGCTGAACGACCCGGCCGATCAGAGCCCACGGAGGAAAGACATAAAGAAGACCGGACGTTGGCCACGGCTGAATGAGAGCGTTGAGCCCCTCGGACATGCGCTCCCTTCGCCTGCTGAAGAAGCGTCCTGTCCTGGCCGATTGAAATGTCGCCATGAGATCCATGATGGGCGGCCCCCACCGACGAACTATTGGCACGTAAACTTGCGGGCTTAGCTGCCACCCTCCGGGGTCCACCCGCACTCTGCTGAGAAAATCGGCCTGACCATTGTCTGCGCCTGCAATATGCGCTGCCGGGATGGCCAGAAGACGAGACTGCACCCAATTGACCAAGGCCGTCGCTTCTGAATCCAGGGCCACGCTGCCGGTGCCCCCTTGGCGATTGATGTAAGCTACGCTGGTCGCCTTGTCCGAGACGACTCGCACCGGCCGGTCGAGAACTAGGGCTTTGAGGGCCAAGAGGGCTAGCCGCACCGCCCGTAATTCGAGGCGGATTGATCGACCAAGAAGTCTCCAGGGGAGACCATTCCCCTTGAGCGAAGCGGGTCTCGCAGGGAGCCCCCCAGCCGGTTAAGCTGGCATCCGTTGTGAACGGAACCCAAAGTGGAGGCTCCAGGGAATCCCCGCGTCAGGTTCTCAGAGGAGAGCCACCACCGGAGTGAACGGCGAACCGCCCTTGAGCAAGGCAATCTCTTGTTCAACGAGTCGAACTGGTTGGACCAACGGCGCAGCAGAGCACTCTGCAGCGGGCGCATGTGGAAGCGCGCCCAGGGCACCACCTCCAAGGTTGCTGCCATCGTACCGAGGAGCTGCAGGTACCACCATGCAGACGGAGCGGGCATCCACTTGAAGAGTCGGACAAAGACCGAATGCGACGCTCAGGCAGGCACACCAAGCCCCGTGCTGTGTCGAGGCGCACTCCCAGATACTCGAGATCCTGCGTCGGGCACAGACAACTCTTGCATTCCTTCACCACCCAGCCGAGGGACCGCAGCAGAGCCACCACCCTGCTCGTGACGTGCACACACTCCCGACTGGACTTTGCCCGAATCAACCAGTCGTCGAGACCACTACCATCACGTTTGTGAAGGTGCGGGGGGCCGTGGTGAGACCAAACGGCATGGCCGGAAATTGGAAGGGGCCCCACGGAAGAGCGAAGCGGAGAAACCGTTGATGAGACGGCCGGATGGGAATGTATAATGTGGTCTTCAGCGGCTGTGGAAGATCCTGCAGCAGGGGCTCTGAGGAGGGGGGAGATAAGGTGCTGAGGGACCCAGCTAGCAACGCAGTGGGCATGGGGAAAACCTCCGGGATGCAGCGTGCAGGTGGAACACAAGCAAGCTATTAATGTTCCCTTCGGCTGAGTACATTTCAGCTATAATACAGCCAGAGAAAAGGTCATTGTAGAGACTTAAACCACCTTTCCTCTTCTTGTGTGGGGTTTATTTATTTCTTTTTTTTTTTTTTTGCATTGAAAACAAAAAGCAAGGAAGGCTCAGGGAAACCCAAGACTCTTCAAGAAATGGATTGTGAAACTCCACGTGCCTCCACAGCATGATTAAATGTGTGGAAACTGCTGTTTAGAGCTGTTTCCTCTAAAAAGAAACACTGAAGAGAAAAACAAAACAGCCGCTGGCACCGAAAAGCTGTCAGGTATTTACAGAACTGAGAAGGGAACTGAGAAGGGAACTGTGCTGGCATAGAGAAACTTTCAAGTCAGGGTAAGGCAATTACAGTGACTGAAAGTAGGGAAATTAGAGTGGGATCCCTCCGCTGCCATTCAGACCTCCATGGTAGGGGCTGAAAGGTGTTTCTGGGGAGGGATGTAGAAGCGCAATCCAGCCGTAGGAAAATTACAGTGAGCATGCTTAATTAGGCCGAGCCCAAAACAGACAGGATCCAAAACACTGACTTAAAACCTCAACCAAATGGTATATTGAATAAGACAGGTACAATAATCAGTAGGACGTACAAAGTAACCCGGCTGCAGTTTGGGGACTAAAATTTGAAAATAGGAACTTCAACACTCAGAGGCAGCCGGTCCGGATACAGCTGAAATCATCCCAGAGCAGCTGAGGCGAGGAAGAAAAACAAAAACAGAGTACTCACAGTTTTCATACAAAAAATGATACCTGAACTTCCTGGAGGTATCCAAACTCTCGTAGTAAAGACTCAGTGCAGCGTAAAGCCAATGGAGAGCTCCCCTGAAGCCAAGCTCTGGAGTTCCCAAGGTCATCTGGGGAAGCAAGATGCTGGGGGAAGAGCAGAGCGGATGCATGAGGTCCCTGTGTCTCTTCTGACAGCCTATGCAGCGTAACCGGAATAAGGCACAGGGAGAATTAAAAACAAATAACTGCGTCCCGCAGGAACAGGCATTCAACAATATTCCCCATAATAGGTAATGCCTCAGCCAGCCTTCTTTGTTGGGCACAGTGGGGAATGTAACCCATGAGCCCTGCACCCTTCGTCAGTGACTCAGCATTGTACTGTGGCTCTGAATTGCATACTGTTCTCTATCCATGCCTTCTGTACTTTCTATCCCTTCTGTTCATACATAGGCAGAGAAAAAAGTAACCTCTGCACAACTGACATCTAGCAAGTGTTGTGGAAAAAAACTGAAACAGCAATATAGCTGTGAGAAGCCAGCAGAGAAGCAATCTGGCTTCCCGCCCAAAACCGAGGCTCATTAGCTATTCAAAATGGCCGCCAGCAAAAATAAAACACAAAAAGAGTGAATTAAAACCCCCAAAAACTAAGGAATTAACTTAAAACGTCAAAGGAGAAGGTTGCAGGCATGAGAGAAATGCCTAAAATCGCTGAAAAATCAAGAAAAATCAATCGAGTTACCACAGAGCTACAGACAGCAGTGGGAGAAAGACATTCCAGATCTGAAGAAACTGAGGTGCAGCCCCTGCAGATGCCAGAGTCAGTCACTGCACCTCTGCGGGACCCGCAAATCACATATTGGGGTTTGGCATACATGCTAAGGCAACCTCCGCTCAGCGGGAAAGAATGAACAGAACCAGGGAAGCCCACACCAAAGGGACCAACCCTATGTAAAACAGTACAGACTGAAATTTAAAACGTTTTTTTTTTTTTTTTTACAGACAACAAAACACTCCCCAGAATCCTAGGGGTGCCCTGAGCAAAATCGCCAGCAAAAGAAACCCCAAAAATGCAAGGGGAACCCGTGCACAAGTGTTAAAAAGTGCCTTTAAAAAGCACACTTTAGAAATTCAAAATGGCCGCTGCACATTTTCACCCGCGGTAAAAAAGGGCGCGAAAATACAAAGGTAACCAAATAATATGGAAAAGAAAGAAAACGACCCTCTAATACAGGGCAAGCGAAAAAAATCAGGAAAAAGTGCAATTTGGGAGCCAGGGGAGCCGACAGAGCCTCTGACAATGCAAACAACAGGGAGCTGAAAAGTTAAAGCAAGGAAAATTCCTACCAGCTCAGGAAACAGCAAGGAACTCAGCCAACTTCTCCAAGTGACAGGCAATGCTGAATCAGGTATGGCTCTTCCCCATACAGCCTAGGGGAGAGCTCAACCCAGGGTTCAGAAATTCCCAGGCAGGAAGGCAGGAGCCCAAGCAGGTCTGGCTTCCCCCAGGATGTCCCCTGTGCAATGCTTTTGTGTTTTTTTTTTTTTTTTTATTTTTTATTTTTTTTTTTTTTTAAAGATACAGCTACCTAGCAAATAAATGGTAAATAAATGGTAAATAAAGGACCAAAAACGAAACCCCAAAAGAACTAACTAACTAGTGTTGCTCCTTCAAGTGTCACTTAGTGTGCCCAGAAAGGGCACAGAAGTCCTCAAGCTGCAAGGAGACTGGACACACTGGGGGCTTCTGGGAGCTCCGTCTGCATATATACTACAGAAGACTTGATTGGTCCAGTCTCCAGGCTGCAGGAGGAGGGGCACTACCCGATTGTGGAGGACTAAACTGGATTACCGAACAGGAACATCATAACTTAAAAAACTTAAATAGTCTCTTGTAACATCATAACTTCAAAAATTTACATAGTCTCTTGTAATATTGACTAAACTATATACATCTTAATAAGAGTAGTGGGAGGTTGAAAGGTGTTGGTGGCATGGCTTGTGTAAGGTGCTTGTGGAGTGATTAGTGTGATCTGTTACTCATTACCTTTCCTCTCTTATCTCTCCCTACTCCCCTCCTTGAGACCTCCATTCTTCTGGCAGATGCCTTCTATCTGTGCCCTTCTCTTCCACTGCCAACTCCAGACTTCGATCTTTCTACTTTGCTGCCCCTTATGCCTGGAACAAACTACCTGAGTCAGTACGTCAGGCTCCATCTCTGGCCATGTTCAAATCCAGGCTAAAAAAAACCACACTTTTTTGAGACTGCTTTTGGATCCTGATCCTCTTAGTCTCCTGTTCACCTCCTATGTGTTTCCTTACCATTTCCCTAAATATATCCTAGTCCCTATTTGTTGTGCTGTCTGACTTGATTGTTGTGTTGTTTGTCTTGATTAGACTATAAGCTCTTATAAGAAGGGCCTGTCTCTTATATGTCTCTGTACAGTGCTGTGTATGCCTTGTAGTGCTATACAAATGATTATTAGTAGTAGTAACTCTGCCAGGGCCATACCAAGTCATAAATGCACCCTGTGCGACTTGCACATTTGGCACCCCACCCCCATCATTTGCCCCATGCCCAGCATCTCCCCTGTTTACCTCCATATCCAGTCGGCTCTCCCCCGCGTTGCCTGCCCTTCCTAGTGGCCATGACAGCAGCCAGCAGCAGAGCAGATATCCAATTAAAAAAAGAAAAACGTGGGTCTTTCCGATTCCAGGCTTACAAGCAAGTCTGATCCCTCCCTCCTCTGACACAATGCCGTGTCAAAGGAGGGAGGGACCAGACCAGCCATTCAAAAACAGGTCTTTCTAACTCCATGCTTGAATGGCTGGTCTGGTCCCTTCCTCCCCTGATGCAAGCATGTGTCAGAGAAGGGAAGGATCAAACCTGCATGCAAGCACGGAGTTGGAAAGACCCACTTTTTTTTTTAAATTGGATGTCTGCTGTGGAGATTTTCTCTGAGCTTTCACTCCTACATTGAGAGGAGAAGAGTTTGTTGTAGATCAGAACAGCAAACTACTAGAGTAATGGACACCAGAGAATAAAAGAATAAGGGCCTTTACAAAAAAAAAGGTGTGATAGGATATAGAATGCAACCCTTCCCACTCCAAAGGGATTATCAACAGTCCCCTTTAAGAGAGTCTGCAGCCCAGAGTTTAGGGCTGAGAGGGCGTGGCTCACAGGGAGAGATTAAGAACTCAGCAGGCTGCAGGAGGGAGAGAGATCCATGGAGCCAGAAGTCCTTCCAAGCAAGCCATGCAAATAGAGTTGCCAACTGGCCGGTTTTCAGCCGGCCTGGCCGGTTTTTCCACGGCCAGGCCAGCTGCCGACGCAGAGGCAAAACCGGCCCTTTAAAAGCCGTTTTTTTTGCTCTGGGCGCAAGATCGGGAGCGGCCTGAGCAAAAAAACCGGCTTTTCTCCGCTTCAGAGGGAGCCGGGGAAGCCCGCGCGAGGTCCCGGCTCCCTCTGAACAGCCACCAGCGTGAAGAGCCTTTACCTTCACGCTGGCGGCTGTTCCTGTGAAGCTGCGAATGCTGGGAAAGGTTAAAGGTGGCCCTTTAACCTTTCCCAGCATTCGCGGCTTCACAGGAACAGACGCCAGTGGGAAGGAAAAGGCTCTTCACGCTGGTGGCTGTTCAGAAGGAGCCGGGGCCTCGCGCGGGCTTCCCCGGCTCCCTCTGAAGCCTCAGACAGCCGCGATGCTGGTCGGGGGGGGGGGGCAAGGATTGCATGGGCTGTGATGGGGGGGACCTGGACTGGAAAAGGGCTAAGGGGGGGGGACTTGGACTGGAAAAGGGCTAAGGGGGGGGGGGACTTGGCGGGGAAAAGGGCTAGGGGGGGGACTTGGACTGTAAAAAGGCTAAGGGGGGGGACTTGGACTGGAAATAGTCTGTGAAGGGGGGGGACCTGGACTGTAAAATGGTTATGGGGGGGGAAATGGAATGGAAATTGTTTGTGATGGGGGTGGAGGGGACCTGGACAAGAAAACCGCTATGGTGGGGGGGGGAACTTGGACTGGAAATAGGCTGTGATGGGGGGGGGGGACCTGGACTGTAAAAGGGTTTATTGGGGGGGGGGGACATGGACTGGAAATGGGTTGTGATGGGGGTGGAGGGGACCTGGACTGGAAAAGGGCTATGGGGGGGGGGGGGGGAACTTGGACTGGAAACGGGCTATGGTGGAGGAAGGGGGATCTGGGACTGGAAATAGGCTGTGATTAGGGGGGCTAGGACTGCAAATGGGCTGTGATGGTGCGGGGGGACTCGGACTGCAAATGGGCTGTGATGGTGCGGGGGGACTCGGACTGCAAATGGGCTGTGATGGTGCGGGGGGACTCGGACTGCAAATGGGATATGATGGTGAAAAAGTTGGCAACCCTACATGCAAAGGAGTTCTGAGGTAATAATTGGGGCTGGAGGAAGGGCCAGGGGAACCAGCCTTGTGGAGGTCTAACACGCTGGAGAAGAATAAAGCAGATTTTGTTTCCCCTGAACTACCGCCTGTTCCGTGTTTTAGCTTTGTGGAGGTTTAACAAGCTGGGAGACTATAGGAGCAGGGCAGGAAGAAATCCACCTCTTGAGTGTCCAAACAGCTTTATTTAATACTATTTGGACACTCAAGAGGTGGATTTCTTCCCAGCCTGCTCCTATAGTCTCCTTGGTTGTTTCCGGGTGCCTGTGCCTCTTTTGGACATGCGATTTAACAAGCTGGGACAGAATAAAAAGTGATTTTGTTTTCCATGAACTTCTGTCTGTTCTATGTTTTAAAGAAAACCCCTTCCCACCTAGGGTTACCAACTTTTTCACCGAGAAAAACCCGACACCTGTGGCTCGCCATGCTCCACCCATTCTCCGCCCCTAGTCCCACCCCTGCCACGCCCCCAGCCCCACCCACAAAAATTACCGAGGATACGTGTAGGCTAACTTCCTTGGACAGATAATAATTAAACTGGGAACCCCAAAATCCAAACATGAAATATACAACACTGGAGAAATAAAACTATAAAGTAATTTCCTCTTGCACTAAACAAAAACGCAAAGATGTTATCAATACACACTTCCCAGACCAAACATATTCCAGCTAATAAATTCAAATAAAAAGTATTTTTCTACCTTCTGTTTGGGCATTTTATTTTTCAGTTGCAATTGCTCCAGTCACTTTCTTCTGGTTTCTTCGTGTCTTCTGCAAGCTATCCATTTGTCCTTTCTTCTCTTTTAGATGTTTTCCATTCTCTCTCTATTTCTGCTTTAACATACTGATTGTTTCCCTTTTGCTCTTTCCCCCAATTCTTTCCTTATTCCTTTATCATCCGTGTCAATTTCACCCAACCAATATCAAGACCCTCTTACTCTCCCAATACCCAGCCCATCATAGACTTTTCTTCCACACAAAATATTTTTCCCCTCTCCATTCTCATTCCCCATCCATTCTAGTCCTCCCCCAAAATCAATTCCCTTATAGTTCTAGACCCACCCAGCATCCACTCCCTTCTAGTCCCATTCTCCCATGCCCCACATCAGCCCATTTCCAGTCCTATTCCAGCTCTTCATCAGCCCATTTCCAGTGCTAGCCCTCACATCACAGGCCATTTCCAGTCCTAGCTCCCCCCCCAATCACAGCCCATTTCCAGTCCAAGTCCCCCATCACAGCCTATTTCCAGTCCTAGGCCCCCCACCATCACATCCCATTTGCAGTCCAAGTCCCCCCGCACCATCACAGCCCATTTGCAGTCCTACACCCCCCACCATCACAGTCCATTTGCAGTCCTAGCCCCCCCTAATCACAGCCTATTTCCAGTCCGTTCCCCCTCCCTCCACCATAGCCCATTTCCAGTCCAAGTTCCCCCCCCCCCATAGCCCTTTTCCAGTCCAAGTTCCCCCCCCCCCCCATAGCCCTTTTCCAGTCGAGGTCCCCCTCCCCATCACAACCCATTTCCAGGCCATGCCCCCCCACAGCCCTTTTCCAGTCCAGGTCCCCCTCCCCATCAAAACCCATTTCCAGTCCATGTCCCCCCCCCATTGCCCTTTTTCTGTCCCGGGACCATCCCCTCACAGCCCGTTTTTTTCCAGTCCAAGTCCCCCCCCCCCCCCTATAGTCCTTTTCCGGTCCAGGTCCCCCCCCCCCATCACAACCCATTTCCAGTCAAATTCCACCCTCCTAGCGCTTTTCCAGTCCAGGCCCCCTCCCCCCATCACAGACCATGCAGTCCTTGGCCTCCCCCCCCAAAACCGTGGCTGTCTGAGGCTTTAGAGGGAGCCGGGGAAGCCCGCGCGAGGCCCCGGCTCCCTCTGAACAGCTGCCAGCGTGAAGAGCCTTTTCCTTCACGCTGGCGGCTGTTCCTGTGAAGCCGCGAATGCTGGGAAAGGTTAAAGGGCATTGCCTTTAACCTTTCCCACCAATCGCGGCTTCACAGGAACAGCTGCCAGCGTGAAGGTAAAGGCTCTTCACGCTGGCGGCTGTTCAGAGGGAGCCGGGGCCGCGCGCGGGCTTCCCCGGCTCCCTCTGAAGCCCTCCGGGGGAGAGAAAGCCGGTTTTTTTTGCTCTGGCCGCTCCCGTTCTTGCGGCCAGAGCAAAAAAAAACGGCTTTTCAAGGGCCGGTTTTGCCTCTGCGCCGGCAGCCGGCCTGGCCATGGAAAAACCGGCCAGGCCGGCTGAAAACCGGCCAGTTGGCAACCCTATTCCCACCGCACACCATGCTTACACATATGGTGGCAGTTTGGGGATTTCCTCTAAACATGTGACAGGGCAAATCCATGTCCCTCCAGGGCTGGGCCTCTCCACTGGTCAGGATTATATTTTGTTTGTTTATATGGCTTAAGAGGGTTCTCCCTAGTTAGGGAGCCTGAATAAAATCTAGTCAGTGCCAGACAGATAGGCTTTATTTTGGCCACTAGAGGGCATTAAAAGTTTGTTGGAGCTGGAATACTGCACAGTTAACTCAGCTGCAGAAGAGTGAGCTGTGATTGTGATTTGCGAGTGAGCAGTGACAAGTCAAAATGGAGCAGCTTCTCCAGATGCTGGTAGAAGGGCAGCAGCAACAACAACAATGTCAGCAGCAGTTACAATATCTTGTTCAGGCACAGGGGGAGCTGCAGAAGAGTTCCTTAATTCAGTTGACCCAGGCCTTGCAGAGACCGCAACTCCACCCTCCAGCGAAAATGCTTCTTAAAATGATGGCAGAAGATGAACTGGATCACATCTTGGTGAACTTTGAACGAACTGCCCACATGGTCGGGTGGCCAAAGGTGACATAAACTGTTATTTGGGGAATCAGCGAGCAGCAGTCAGACTGCATTACAGGATGCCAACCCAGATGGGCGAGCTACATATGCAATTGTCAAGGTCACTATACTGGAACAGGCCGGCTGTACCCCAGAGGCCTGCCACCAGTGATTCAGAAAGGGGGTTTCCAGATAAAAGAGAGCACTTGGAGATTCCTGTATCAGTTGAGGAATCTCACATGGAACCGGAGGGAAAGACTGGACCTGAGATAGCCAAGATTGTGCTATTGGAGAAGTTTTTGGAGGGCTTGACCACCTGATGAAACAGTGGGTACGTCAGTACACCAAGCTTACACTGGAGAGTGCATTGGAAATAGCCAAAGGGTATCATGAAGCCCAAGCAGTGACTGAAGCGGACAGAGAGAAGGGGAAGAAGTCACCTGTTATCCCAGAAGGATGGAAGGAGAAACCAGATCGGATGTTGGCTCCCATATTCCATCCTCCAAAATCACCTCATATGTGAGAACATGGGCTTCACCTGTTTTAGGTGTGGAGCCCCTGGACACTTTGCCTGGGAATATCCCCGGGTATGGAGGAACCCATGGATGTCAGCCTAACCACCTCTCACACCTGCACTTTTATGGACACTCCCCACCCAGGGGTACAGAACTTTGTGATGCCAGTGGAGCACAAGGGTACTTGCCTCCAAGCCTTGATAGACTTCAGGAGTGTGTGGACCCTCATTTGCCTGGAAACCGTAACCAATTTCAAATTGACCATGCAAAGACAGTAACACTGGCCTCTGTGCATGGAGATCAGAGGCAGTATCCAATGGCACAGGTTTCACTTAAGAATCCGCAGGGCAGGCCACGTTTGAGGTCATGGTGCTGCCCTGGATCCCGTATCCAGTGGTGATCGACCGAGACTACCCAAACTTCGGCTCTGCTAAATCAGACCAGGAAGACTTCCCAGAGATTTTCCACCTGGAAGACCTGGATCTATATGTCCAGAATCCCAAGCCTGCTAAATCCCGAAGCTGGCATCACTAGGAAAAACTATGCTACCAACAGAAGCTGGGGGCAGCTATGAGGAATGTATTCTGGGAGAGAGAGAGAGAGCCTAGGTAAGAAACCCCTGGAGATAGCTCAGGGCTCAGCAGTAGTGATCTAAACACAAGTGTCCCCTTCCTAGAATGGGGGCTGCAGGAAGACCTAGGGAGCTTCGGGAGGTCCCAGCAAGAGGATGAGCCCCTTAAATATGCCCGAGAGTGGGCTTTGGAGGTAAATAGGGTTCTAGTAGGTAATGGATGATCCCCTGCAAGAACCTTTCCCTATGTTGTGCTAAAGGGAGATTTGTTATAGAGAGTGGCCGAGGATGTCCTAGAGGGGGAAAAGGTAGAACAACTGATAGTTCCCCAACCCTGTAAAATAGTTATCTCCAAGTTATAATGCCCTGTTCAATGTAATTTCAGTTTGTTCAATGTAAACCGCCTTGATAACATGAAAGGCGGTATATAAGAAATGTTAAATAAATAAAATAAATAAATAAATAAACCCCATCATCAGTAAGTGTTATCACTGGCTCATAGCCATTTATTAGGGAGATACTTGGGGTGGAGAAAACACTGGAGCATGTTTTAGACTAATTTTTCTGGCCCAGGGTCCATAAACAGGTACAGTTATACTGTATAGCCAGTCAGGCCCCACCTGCCAACTTCATAACCCCTCCAGAGTCCAACCTGCCCCTTTAGTGCCTATGCCTATTATTGAAACCCCATTTGAAAGAGTGGCCATGGATCTTGTAGGATCCTTGGAGTGAACCATCCAAGTCAATTAAGTATATTTTAGTCATACTAGGCTACGCCGCCCGATTCCCAGAGGCCATTGCTCTAAGGAATATGAAGACTACTATGATTGCGAATGCCCTCTGGGAAATATTCTTGCAGATGAGAATACCTAATGAGATCTCACAGATCAAGGAACACTCTTTTTGTCCAAGCTGATGAAGCAAGTGTGTGCTTTGGTAAAGGTCAAGTTGCTGCAAACATAAGTATATCACCCACAAACAGATGGCCTCATTGAGCGATTCAATAAAACTCTGAAACGGATGTTAAAAAAGTCCATGCAGGAGGACAGGAAGAATTGGGACATTCTCCTACCTTATTAGATGTTTGCTATCCATGAGGTACCTCAGAGTTCCACAAAGTTTTTGCCTTTCGAGTTGCTCTTCGGAAGACAGCCAAGAGGCATATTAGATCTAGTAAGGGAAACCTGGGGAGAAGAATCTCATGCTGGGCTTAATTTGGTGAAGTACACTATACAAATGCAAGACAGGACTAGGAAAGCCAGAGAGATGACCAAACTCAGTCTGGAAAAAGCCCAAGCCGAGCAGGCCAAGGGCTACAATTAGGCAGCAGTGTACTGCACCTTCCAACCGGGAGACGGAGTTTTTCTTACTGCCCTCATTTATTTATTTTATGTTTGTTTTTCTATACTGCCTTATCTGGGAATCAAGGTGGTTTACAAGGAACAATAACATAACAGATTTACACAGAACTTCTAAACAATGAGCAGCATGGAACATTGCGATTAAAAAGGTAACTGTAGTCTCTAGTTTACAACATATTTACAATTGGGACTTATGTTCAAGTCGAGCAGGTAGGGAATAAGTGAGGAGTGGTTGTGGTGAGAGTGATGGTTATGGCGTAGGTCTCATTGGTTTTGTTGGTGCCCGGGGGTTATCTTATTTAGTTGCTGAATTGTTTATTGAAAAGTAAAGTCTTGAGATCCTTGTGAAATTTTGTTATTTCATGTATTTCTCTGAGGTCGCTGGGGAGCGCCTTCCAAAGGTCTGCTGTGTAGATGGAGAAAACCCTGAGTCATGTATTTTGTTGCATCTTTTATTTGTGATGAAAGCTCGAGGAGATTCTCATTGCATTTCCGCCTATTTTTGTTGGTTGTTGGTTTATGAATGAGAGACTTTAGGTTCATTTCAGATTGGTCATATAATGTTTTGAAAGTGTTCATGGTTGCTTTTTACTTGATTCTGGTGGGTACTGGTAGCCAGTGAGGATTTTCGAGTATTGTAGTAATATGGTCACTCAGTTTTGCATTTGCTAGAATGTGTGCTGCCGTGTTTTGTGCTATCTGCAGTTGGTGAAGTCAATTTTTAGGGAAACCTTGATCGATACTGTTGCAGAAGTCCAGTAGGGGGAAAATGAGTGCCTGAAGGACTGAGCGGAAGTTGGTGGTTGATAGTATAGGTTGAAGGTTGCGGAGTAGTTTTATCTTGTGGTACATCACTCTAGCATTATTGGTGATATGGGAGAAGAAGTTAAGTTGTTGGTTTAGTGTTGTTCCCAGGTATTTGACTTCTTTCTTGGTTTCAAGTTCAATATCATGTAATTTGATTGTTTTTGGGGGGTGAGAGTATTTTGTTTCTGGAGATGTGGAGCAAGTTACTCTGTAAATAGTAGGGGCCCTATGAGGTGGAAGAGAAAGTGAAGCCTGTTAAATACAAGATTGCCCAGCCAGATAAATGGAAGAAAGCCAAAATTTACTATATTAACCTACTGAAAAAGTGGACTCTAGTGACAGCTGTGGTGGTACAGGAAGATGCTTTTGGGCTGTAAATTTCATCCATGCTGGATCCAAATCAAGTCCTGATGGGAAACCAGCTCTCTGCTGCCCAGAGAAGAGATCTAGAAGGTTTCGTCGACTGGAACCTAAAGGTGTTCTCCACCTGCCTGGGAAGAACCCACCTCATTTGTCATCATATCGTTACTGACCCTGGAGTGGTTATCTTGGCAGCCTGGTGACAGACCATTGCCAAGAAGCTGGAAGAGATGCTTAATCTGGAAGTTATAGAAGAGTCTATGAGTGACTGGTCATCCCCCATTGTCTTGGCTTCTAAACCTGACGGAAGCATCAGATTCTGCATTGACTTCCAGAAGATCAGTGTAGCTTCTAAATTGGAAGCATATCCCATGCCCAGAGTAGATGAGCTAATCAAGTGACTCTGTGGAGCATGCTTTATATCAACCTTGGATTTGACCAAGGGATACTGGCAGGTGCCCTTGACTCTGGATGCCAAGGAGAAAAATGTTTTTTCAAAACTGCAAGGTCTGTTCCAGTTTACTGTATTGCCCTTTAGATTACAAGGGGCTCCTACTGAGACCACCTACTGAGACCACACAAGGAGAATGCAGCTGCATACCTTGACGACATCATCTACAGCAGAGACTGGACCACCCATCTAACCCAAGTACAAGCCATGTTGACCAGCTTGCAGAAGGCCAGGTTGATGGCCAACCCCAAGAAATGTTTTCTGGGAGGTTGGAACATTCCATACCTGGGCATTTAATTGGGAATGAACAGATACAACCTCAACTATGGAAGGTGGATGCCATTGCCCAGGTCCCCACCCTGAAATCAAAGAAAGAGGTTCATGCCTTCCTTGAATTGATTGACTATATTACTGCCAGTTCATTCCTAATTTTGCAGAGGTGGCAGAACCATTAACAAATCTCCTCTGGAAGAGTGCTCCCAAATGGATTCAGTGATCATTGAACCTGGACCTGGCCTTACAGTGTCTCAAGAAGGCTATGTGCTCTGTACCTGTTCTGATTAGCCCTGATTTCTCTATACCATTTATTGTGCAAACCGATGCCTCAGAGATGGGCCTAGGAGCCATTCTGGCCCAGGAAGTCGGGGGTGAAGAACATCCCATAGCATTCATCAGCAAGAAACTGCTTCCTTGGGAGTAGCATTATGTGATGATTGAGAAGAAGGCCCTGACTGTCAAGTGCATGTTGAAACCTTCAATACTACCTGCTCGGCCATCTGTTTATACTGATAATGGACCATCAACCTTTCAAGTGGTTGGCTCTACATAAGGAGTCCAACAGCTATATTATGCGGTGGTTTTTGAGTCTCCAACCCAACTAGTTCCAGGTCTGCCATAGGGCTGGTTGGACTAACCTGAACGCAGACTTCCTTTCCCAGGAGGGGGTCCCGAGTGAGACAACCTATGCCCCACTGAGAGCCTAGATGTGGTGATCAGAAGGTGCATTCTCTTTTGCTACCAGCATGTTGGCGTGCTCGGGGGGGGGGGGGTGGTCTGGACTGAGCACAAGTGGTGTTATAAAATACGTGTTTATGCAAAAGCTTCACTCATATATTCACACCTGATCCTGAAAAGGCGCAAACATGTGCAACTACGTTTTAACCATGATTTCTGCTGCATTTCTGAGGCTAATTTATAAAGACGCACAGGTTCCTATGTTGTCTGTATAGGTGCTTACTTTCCCTTGCAGCCTAGAGGACCTGTTATAAAATTATCCTCCATATGTATGCGGGTAGAAAAGTTTTTCCTGCTCTTCCTGTGGAAGTGGCTAGGTGGGGAAACAATATGCATTTATGGAAATGTTTAACATAAATGCTTGCTTTTCTCCTCTCACCAAGTTACACCCCTGGGAACACGTCCATTTAGAGCAGCTGAGTATATCCATCTAATAAGTTAGATGGCTATATGCACCTGCAGTGCTGGGGACAACTTTCTCATGAGGCTAGAATTCTTTTTTAAAACTGCCGACATTTTTTTCCCTAGTGAATTTTGGTTTTCAGATGGGGTTTTTTTGTGTTTTTGTTTGGGGTAAAAGATGTGCATCCAGCACTTATTTAAAATGTATAATCAAACTCTGGAATTCATTGCCGGAAGATGTATTAAAAGCTATTGGTGTAGCTAGGTTTATTTTTATTTGTTATTATTTTGTTTAAAATTGAATAATCTTGTGACAGTAACATGAGAATAAAAGTCACAATAAGCACATAAGAGAAAAATATATCAAAGGAAAAAAAAATTACAAACATTCTCCAATTAGACCACAATATAGATTGAGAGCAGAGTACCATTAATGGGGAAGTTTTCAAGGAAAGAAAGTACTCAAAGCATATAAACGACAATAGGCACACACCCTGACACACTATATAATACTACTGCGTTCACTATGCCTAGCCCTTGCCAACCAACCCCCACCCCGGCCAGCGCTTTCTTAAGGTTCAGGAAAGCCCAAAGCTGCTTGAGAACAAAGAAAATGTATATTTACCCCAACATACGTCACAAAACATTTAAAGGGATAATGTAAACAAAACCTAGCACCTAATGCCACAGTTTCCTGACACATTGCAAGGAAATGTTGCCTGCATTCCTGCGTGGCTTGGCTCAAATCATGAAAAATTCTTATGGTCTCGCCCATGAAAGGTACATAGGAGTTTGTGGGATTTTTTTCTTTTTTCGAATAAATTGAAAGTACCCTAGAGAGATCTGTTTCAAAAACAAAGCTGACCAAAAGCGTTGTGTGTGCCAACACTGACAAATAATTTTCAAGGAAATTAGACAGGTTACCAGGAATATAATTAAGCTGTTCCTGCACAGATTTCTTAACGGGTAAAAAATAGGCTGTTGTTATCGGGGGAAAGTCGGATTCTGCTAGTGAAAGAACCTCAGACATATACTTCTTAATGGGGAACCATCTAAAACATGAGGAGAGTTTAGGACTCTGAAATGTAACCCACTGAATTTATTCTTAAATTGTTTCAATTTCTGATGAACAATATTTTAATTTTGTCCTTCACAAATTGATCAATATCAGTTTTTGAGTCACTAATTTCTTTAGCAATTTCTCTAAATGTCCCATTGGTTTCTTCCACAAAAGCCTGATACTGTATGAAATTTTGAGCCACTATCCGCACCAGCGCAAAGACATCCAATGCACTCTTTGAGACTGTAGCATCCAACTTTACCAGCATAGTCCAAATAGCAAAGAAATCTTAGCTGGGGTCTATTGTTGGAAAATCGGGGAAGCAACCTTCAGCTGCATTTTCTTCTCAATCGGCAAAGGACCCACCTCTGGTATTCTGTCCTCTCTGGGACCATCTGAAAGCAGCTCCCCCTGTGCTGGGAGGGGCAGTCGAGGCGTTGAGCAAGAAGCTGGCTGCCATACTACTCTGTTGTTCCCCTTGAAAGAGGTCAGCAGGTCGGTGACACCAGGGCCCGGATATGAAGACTCCAGGTCTAGCGTGGTAGAATGCAGCTGCGGGCCAGATGATCGCCGCTGAAGTGCGGATACCTCCCTATTGGCATTCCACACTGACGAGCTATCCTTAACAGCCTTCTCCAGCACCAGGGCCTTCAGGTTTTTGAGCCATTGCTGCTGCCGCCAACACTAGAGAGGTGCGGCAGTGGCACCAATGGGGGGCAAAGAGGCAATGGAGGGGCAGCAGGACGGAGGACCTGCCTAGGACACCTCTATTCCTTGCACCGGCCCTGCTGATAGGTACTTGTGACCTGGATTGGCCACTGCTGGACTCGGATTGGTCTGACTCGGTATGGTGTATCTTATGTTCTTATAACCATGTCCGGTGCAAGGATATGAGGCGCTTTAGGTGAACTTCATCCTTTGCGTGTCCCCTGATCCCCACTGCCACCCCTCTCCAGGACCTACAGTGGTGGCAATGACCTAAAACAGCCCCGTGGTACTTACCTCAAAGCTTCAGCACCATGGGGCTGTTTGCTTCTGCCCCCACCAATGCCAACTTCCTTTTGTATGGGAGCAGAAGCTGCTTCCGCCCCATGCAAACAGGAAGTTGGCATCGGTGAGGGCAGAAGCAAACAGCCTGGTGGCGCTGACGTTTTGAGGTAAGCACAGTTGGGCTGTTTATGGACATTTACACCGCTGTAGATCCCGGAGAAAGGTGGCAATGGTGAAAATGGGCACCCCCAGAAGGCTGGCACTGTAGGTGAAAATCTAGTTTGCCTAATGATGGCACTGACCTTGCTTCTGGCCTTTCCTTTGTCTTGCTCATTTGTACTGTTGGCCTACATTCTGTGTGTTAGTGTGCGGCTCGGCAAGAGTGCCGCTCATCCACTTACATTCCTAATGGAGAGAGCAGTTAAGCCGGAGGACTTTGGAAAATTTAAAAGGCACATTTCCTTTCTGAAATAAAACTTGGAGCAACTGAACAAGCTATATGTTTGTTGCTTTAATAGCTATTGCTGCTTACGTTGCTCTTAGTCTATTTGAAGAGATTTACTAAAAGGCACCACTGCATTCCCACTTGCTAACATTCATGTGCATTAACTACATTAGTGAGTGCTAACACAATAGCACACTTGAGTAAATCTAGCCCTGTATGTCACTCATAACCTCTTTGAGCTAAGAACTCATTGCTCCTGTATGACATCCGTGTACAGCACCGAGGTTTATAGTGCTATCTAAATGCTGAAATTGAAACCTTTCAGTCACTTTCACTTTACACACTGAATGACATCTCCTTGCTGCTTTACTGTGTAGCATTATATATGTGCTGTTTTCTTTATTGCATTTTGGTGGAGAGAAAGGGCATGATGTCTTTTAAACTTAATTACTCGATTTCTATCCCTTCTTTGATGATGCTGTTCAAGGCAGTTTACAATAAGAAAAATAAAACTGTAAAATTACATCGAACAGAACTACAAATTTACTTTGCGCTCCCCCCCCCCCATACATAAAGAAAATGAAGGGGGCTTCAGGGCACCATTGGACCAGGCCTACTAGGAATTACAGCTTCCTCTGATGTGATAATGTGCTATATTTGGGAGAAAGATGGATGCATCTTGGAATATAATTTTCTTGTCATCCTAGCAGCACATATAGTCTGGAGGTCCGGTAATGCAGCTAGTAGGATTTATGTAGAAGCTTCTCTAGAAAACACCAAGCCAACCTGCACATTTTAGACGCAAGCCCAACTCTACAGGGACGTGCTTCTTGCCAGCTTCAGGATGCACGTTGTGGGGGTTTTTAGAGCAAGGACATCGGAGGAAAGGAAGGAAGAAAGAACAATGTTTTGTATATTTTGCTCAGAAAGGTTAACAGTGACATGTTTAGTTTCTAGTACTACACACTGGAACTGTTACGTTGGGAGCAGGATATTTTGCGAATGTCCAGTGGAAAATGTTGATTTACTTCTGTGTTGGCAGTAGAACACTGTTAATTATTCTATCCTTTGTTAGTCACATCTGTAAATGTGCCAAGTACAATTAAGAATTTTTGAGCATTCCTTTTTTGACAAAGTTGGGATAAGAAGTTCATATAGTCGCCTGTGCTTCCCCTAGCCTTGGAAAACAGAAGACAGATTTGGACTATGTGAATGGAAGAGGTAGAACCCTCTACAGTGACTATTACCACATTTACTTTTTCTTTCCATTTCCCCAGAGATCAAGGATCCCTAGACTTACATAAGAACATAAGATATGCTATACTGGGTCAGACCAAGGTCCATCAAGCCCAGTATCCTGTTTCCAACAGTGGCCAATCTAGGTCATACGTACCTAGCAGTTTCCCCAAAAGACACAGGTTCCATAATGCTTGTACTGGGTCAAGCATTGATATCCCGGGTCCCTTCTTAATAATGGTTTATGGACCTTTCCTCCAGGAACTTGTCCAAACCTTTTTTAAACCCAGCTACACTAACAGCCTTTACTACATCCTCCGGTAACAAATTCCAGAGTTTGATTACACGTTGAGTGACAAAATATTTTCTTTTATTAGTCTTAAATAGTTTACACTGTAGCTTCATTGCATGTCCCCCTAGTCTTTCTATACTCTGATAACGTAAAGAATCGATCTATGTGTACCTCTTTTTTCAAGAGTTGGGCCGTACAGGACATTTCAAATCAATGAGCAGGCTGGACTCCTTTTTTTTTGTTCAAATATATTTATTGAATATTTTCACTATACTCATCATAAACAATGATAACAACAATAAGGCAGAACCATAGCTCGGAACTGACAGCAGATACAGCAATATGTGAAGTATGGACATCTTAGTTCTGACATTATTTATCACCTAGCACAAAAGGAGTCTACTGATAACCAGATCTTATTAGTGTGGCTAGACTTTCCTTTGTCTGAGCTGCAGCAGATCCATATTAACACATACGATATATCTGCTTCCACCATATCTACACACTAAGACCCGATGTGTCCTTCCGCTAAGTAAGGATGAGCTTAATCACCACAGCAATAAGGTCTGGGAATTTGGCTCCATCATTTCGGTAGTGATCTGACAAGGCCAAAGATTTCCATACAACTGTTTTCTGTAGGGGAAGTTCTGTATTTATATTTAAAATATCATATGTATGTTCTCATTTTTTCTGCCAGAATAGGGAGAGATTGGTGCAGTGAAATAATTGTTCTGGGTTCGTTATCTATTTGCTTCACTAGCTGGCCTGTGCACTCTATTGCTTCCACACACTGACCCTTTAGTTCACAAAGTTCACCCTTTAGATCTTGGAGTGCTTCCTGATGCAGCGGATCTTTCATTTCAAGAATCTCATACATAAGCGATTGCAAGCTTAGCTTTGGATTCCTGGCAGCTGCCATTTTGTGGAGAGACGGTGGGTCATATTTGCGCATTTTTACACTCTTAAGTTGCAGCATCCACAAAGTCCAATTTTCTTGCTTGGCGGGTGGGCATAATCTGCTTAATTTTATTGGCAAATTGATGGACTGCAGCAGGTCTGAAAGGAGGGAAATCTTAAATATTCATGTCTAAACCTAGGGAGCTTCTCTCCTAAGTAGCTATCTCCTAGTGTGTTCACCAGTGCTAATGCTGGGCTCTTTAAGCAGAGAGGGGGCTTCCCTTCAGAGTGTGCTAAACTGAGGGAGGAGGCAGCATATCTTGATCTTTTGAGGATTTGAAATGTTGGGAAAGGGGGGAGGCAGGGGCAGAATTCCCAATAGTTTTGAAGATATTGAGCTGAAAATGTTTTTTTTTTTAACCTTTTTACAAAATTATTCCTTTCCCTCCCTCCCTCTTCACTTTTTTCATCTCTCTCCTCTTCCTTCCCTTTACATAAAATTGTACCTTTTATTTCTCCCTTGCCTCTCATCCACCTTGCATCTGCTTTATCTGGCTAAATCCTCGAATGCCAGCCAGGTCTGGCCTCTCTGCCATTTGCGGTCTCCTTTATCACAGGTCCTGTCTGCTCTTTTAGCACTGGCATGGCCTGACCTAACTGCCAATCTTGCCGTGCATCACTCGCTGGGGAGGTTTCCTGCCATCACTGCGAATGGGAAGAAAAATTCATCTACACATGAAATGGTTTATGGCTTATTCAATACTTCATATACCGCTTCTCTAATCACGGAACAGTTTACAATTAAAACAGTCAATGGATGAACTCTTATATTTAGATAGGAGAGCAGAATCAGCAAAGCAAGTCAGGATGGAGACACAGAAGAAGACGTTGAGCCAAGACCCTATCCCTCGCTGAACACTATTGTAACAAGATGAGTTTTAAGATGCTGTTTCAATTTAGGGTATGACAATTTCGTCTGCAACATGGGTGGCAGAGTATTCCAAAGGAGAGGAGAAACAAAATAAAAAGCAGGAGTACAGTCCAGACCAGCATGTGAAGGCCCAGCGAGAACAAGCTTATTTTCATGACGACTTAAGGGAACGTCCAGTGCAATGTGGTATAACGATGCTAGATGCGATGGCAGAGAAGTGTCTAATACTTTACATGTAAGAATGAGAATTTTAAACTGGATCTGGTAGATGATGGGAAGCCAATGAAATTGAATAAATAATGGAGTAATGTTGTTAAATATCTGGCATTGGAAGGAACAGTGTACTGGGCCAACAAAATGAATTCTGTGGGCTGTAGTTTGGGGACTCCTATTATAGATTGAAGCAAAAGGTAGACTGATAAGAGGGTGAACGTTCTCTTAAATTGGGATTTGGATCTCAACTAAATCCAGACTAAAGGCAAGTTACAATCAGGTATATAAGTTATTTCCCTGTTCAAGGAGGCCTTCAATTTAAGCTGTGCTGAAGGTAATGGAGGGCAAATTGACTTGCCCAAGGTCACAAAGGGTGCCAATGAGAGAAGCAGAATCTAAAGCCTGCCTTCATTGGTTCTCAATCTGGTGCTCTAACATCTAGGTTTTACTGCCACTCCAAAACAGAATAGTTTAATTAGAGGTAGGAGAACTGCAATCATTTGGAGTTCTGAATCAAGCCCTGTGTGATTATATGAAAGGGTCAGATGTCTAATCAGGATCTTTTATTATACGATTCTTAAGTTACTCAGAAAACATGCATTCAGCTGTGAAAACAAATTTTAGCTAGTATGTGGAAATCAGAATTGAGGCATCAAGGTCGAGATGTACACAGGTCTATCAGAATTTCAGAAGAACATGGAGCCTTTTGTAAAATACATATAAGGGCATGCAGGGGTGCATGAGTATTTGCTGACACACACATAACCGGAAGGGCCATGTTTACGAATCTCTTTCGCATGTATGTTGGCATTCCACAGCTTCCATGTGTAAGTGCCAACACTTACATGCATATATGGGCCATTTTGCAAATATATACATATAAATTGTGCTAACTAAATACAGAGGTCACAATCTTTATTTAAAGTACGTTCAATCTGATGGGGAAAATAAACAATGAGGGATTAAGGAGGATAACTCCCTTGATCCTTCCTGTGAAGGGATGGCTGAAATGAACACTTTTTAAAAACTTGTGTGCCAAGGAACAGCTGTATTTCTTAAAGGGTAAAATTTAGGTCCTACACGTACATTCTAGTTATGAAATGGGGAATACACGGGTAGATTTTTCACCCACACGGGCTATGCCCAAACCATGCTCTCTTGGAATTTCTAGTTGTTATGGATATTCATATATAAATTGAAACCTTTTTATAGCTGACATTTACATATGGATACCATTTCTACATGTAAATGCTCAAATTTCCAGGTGGAAATTGCAAATAAGGTCTTCTAAGGCTTTATCCTAGTTGATGAGAAAAAACTTAAAATCTAGTATATTCCACTCCCAAGCTGACCAGAGCTGTAGACAGTATAGAGACAGTATTTACAACCGTAGGGGTGGAGGAGGAAAGGATTTGTAGCTATTATGCAACAGTGAGGCCTAATAGCTGGATTTAGGGCTTATAACTGCAGGATTCTGGAAGGAGTCCTTGTGAATGGTCCCTGGCCAAGGTCACCTTTGTTATGGTGACTTGGCTTGGAGGAAAAATCCCTGGGTAGTTATGAAGGTTCACTGTGTCAGATCCTAGCCTCCCGATTCTGGTTCGGCTGAAGTCCACAGGAAGAAGAAGAAACTGTCAAACCCACAAAAAGTCTAAGCATTGACTTCAACGAGACTGGGGCCTTTTAAAAAAAGAGCACAAGCAATTAACACACATTTTTGCATGCGGTAACTGTGCCCATGGACCCACGCTAATTGTTACCATGACACATCAGTTACCATGTGCTGATTTGTGCGCTAACTGCAAATCCCATGATGGGGTGGTGAATACATGGCTTAGCACTGGAGAGTGGGCATGGGGAACACATTGCAGTTAGTGGGGACCTATCACATGCTGTCAATGTTGCAATTAACACAGGTGCAACTAATGCCACCTCAATATGTGGAGTTAAGTACAACTGTGGTAATTGTGTCATGCATTAGTTACTGCTACGACAGTTACTGTGGAGGCTTTGCACTTAATGCATGTTAGTTTTAGTTCTTAATGTGCAAAAACATAGTGCACTTTAGTAAAGAGGCCCACTGTTTTGAAAATTTTCTGTGACTTCACGATGATAGTGCAGTGGAAAACTAGACTTCTGAATTCCCTGATGATTCTGCAAGCAGCGTCGTTTGCAGGTTTCAATTCAAGTTGGCAGACATTCCTTCAGCTAGAAATGATCACATCTACTTATCATGGCCTAATAGGATATGAATGCCTGATTCTCAAGTGTCAGGAATGTGGCAGTCTTAACTCGTTATGGAGAAAAATGTCACAGACTTAATAAAGAAACAGTATAATTACTGAACAGTCTAAGAATGGGACAGCTGCTAAAGTGTGTGCTACTATAAGTCTATCAATTTCTGCCACTCTTACAAACCCTTCCTTAATCCTGTCGTTAAGTGCTATAAATGAGCTAAAAAAAATCTGTCTGCATTGCTTCCTTATCTCCCCATATCTGTAGTGACAATTTCACTACATGGGCATGGATATATTTATCTAATTGTGGATATCTTGAAAACCCAATTGGCTGGGGAGTCTCCAGGACAGGTTTGGGAACTACTGGAATGGTCCAGTTCACCAAAATGACTAAGGCATTCTCTAGTCTCTCCTGTCCAAATAAAGTGGCCAAATGATTGGGGTGACAACATTATACATACAGTAGTGGCACAGTAACATAGCATATGACGGCAGATAAAGACCAGTATAGTCCATCTAGTCTGCCCAGCAAGGTGGTAAGAGTAGGTGCACCTCCCGCTCCGTGCATGTCACCGCTCCCCATGCCTTTGTTATACCCCTAAATAAAGGCATGGGGAGGGGTGACCTGCTTGTCCTATGTTTACTAAAACACACTAATGCTTAGCATGGGATTTAACACGCGCTAAGGATAGCATGGGGCAGCATGATAAAAGTACTGCATTAAATGTTAGCATGGAAAAGGGCAGTGACTGGTGGATTAGGTGCGGCGTGTGGACATATCACAGTTAGCATGGCCAACACTGGCACTGGCTAACCGTGACTGCTGCCATTAGTGCGGGTACACTTATCTACTTCCTCAATGGCTGGCATTAAGTGCACCTGCTGGTTAGTGCGCTGAGATGCGTCTCCCCATGGTAACTGCAGGACAACATGTTGGGCACATCCCTAAGAGCATGGATCTATGCCATCTTCTGCACTAATTTTGGGAGCTTACTGTGTGCCAACAGTGCATTTTAGTAAACATACCCCTAAATGATTTATCGAGGTATGAGCTTTCAGGACCAAGAGTCCACTTTGTCAGGCTCTCCTGGTTTTATCCAATTGCATCTATAAACGTCTAGCTCAGATTTTCTTAAAGAAACTGTAACTACATGACAACAGATAAATGAGGCAGAACATGGTCTAGTTACATTTCCATTCAATAAAATGGTCTGTTGAACTACATTTCTCATGCTGCATTGAGATTTGGAAATATTTATCAAAAGTCCTTTTTTTTTTTTTTATCCATGAGTTATGGTATTTCTCAACAAATGTGACATTAGTAAAAATGATTTGATAAGATGCGATGGCTGACAGATTTTGTTTCACACGTACCCTTATGACAGAAGCACCCAAGTCAAATTATAAAGAAAACACCAGAGGAAATCTCTAAATATATTTAGATAATTATGTCAATTTTCAATGTGATTTACATGACTAAAACATGTTAACTATGGCAATCAGCTGCCTGAATACTGCCCTCTCGCAATATGGCTAAAAGTTGGCATGTTATTCTGCACATACGCAGTGGGGTAGATTCAGAGGGCCAAATAGTAGGGTTGTATATCCGGGTTGGATGTACAATCCACGAAGAGGCCCTGGATCCAATTCTACTCCCAGCGCTCCCTGCACGTATAGAGGGTTTGTGCGGAGAGCGCTGAACAGGGGCGGGAGGGGGCCTGGATGGAAACAGAGAGGGGGGCGGGTCAAAGCACCCGGATGTACAGTGCCAATTCAGATCATGGCCTGTACGTCCGCAGGCAATTAGACACCCAGCTTATTCCACCTTGAAGGTGGAATAACTGCCGGGCATGAGAGAGATCAGGCCCTGCAGTCCCCCCCCCCCCCAGATGGTATCATGCCGCCACTGTGGATGTCCTGCTGCTCGATCCCAGCCCTGGATGTCCCCACCGAGGTGGTGGGGAAATGGTACACCATTGGGAGCTCCTGTTGGATGTGCTGGTGCCATGGCAATGGGCGTCACGATACCAGCACACCAGCAGGAGCATTGAGCAGGCTGGCCAGCAAATCTCTGGAAATCCCCTACTGCTGAATAGGCTGCATGCTGGGCCATCCAAGTGCTCTGATTCTGCAACCTCAGTAATGTATAAATCCCACGGTTGCAGAATTGGGTACATATCGGCCATGCTCATTTTCTGGATGTCCGGACAGACTGGATGTGCAGTCTTCAGAGTTGGCCTCAGTGTGTATATCTATCTATCTATATATATGTGTATATATATACACACACACACATATCTATGTAGATAAACTGGAAATACCCAAATCATATTTCACATAGAACAGAGCAAAGTCAAGCTCAGAATAGGTTCTGGAATGCAGAAACATTTCCTGAGCAATAGAAAACATGGCGCTCTGGAGCAATCTGATTAGCAGTCTCACAGCTGCTTAACCAACATGCTCTCAAACCTGAATGTGGGAATAGGAAATATTAACAACTGCCTTGGGCATAAAAATTTGAAGGCACCAAATATCTGGGTTAAATAGAAGCCTGAAACAGGTTGCTTTAGGACATTGCATCTGTGCATTGAGACTTCAGAGCTCTGCCTGCCTCTTATTTATTTAACCAGTTTTCTATACTGCCTTATCCTTCAATCAAAGCGGTTTACATTATGTAAGTGCTACAAACAGGTACTGGATACATTCCCTTGCCCTGAAAGGGCTCACAATCTATGTGTACCTGAGGCAACAGAAGGTTAAGTGGCTTGTCCAAGGTCACAAGGAGTGCCTATAGGATGAGAAACCCCAGTCCCTCTGGCCTGAGATTGCTGTCCCCAGATGGGACTTGAACCCTCTGGCCTGAGGTACCATGTCCTAACCACTAGGCCACTCCTCCCTGTTCTTGCATGTGGACCAGGGAGCATTTCTGATAATGCTATCCTGGATTTCAACTTTCTATCTAAAAGCTAAATTTGGCTTCCAGATCCTCCCTCCCACACTTTCCTATGTCATTGGTGTCCACATGTACCAAGACAGCTGGCTATTCCCAGCACTGTCTAGAATCCTATCTAGGTGACACTTGGTCACACCGGACAGGCAAGTGACCCAGGAAACCTCACACTTCCCAGCCATCCAGTTATCTACATGCCTAATGATCAAAAGGGCTGTACTAATCCTTCCCTCCTGGGCAGAAGCTGCTGGTTGACACATCTTCAGTGAGAGGATATTGCATCCCCTGGAGAGCAGGTCTTGTCTACAGGATCATTTCCTACCACACAATAATGCCCTCCTTCCAGGTGACTTTATTGCACAGCACTGAGGAGGCTAGAGTGGATGTGGAAATTTTCTACTACATCTTTGTAGGTCTCCTCTGTCTTCCTCGGCTCCTCCGAGTTTTCTACTCTAGACTCCAGAAATTGAACTCATTCGCTTTTTGCAGCAAGTGCACACATATGACCTCTCACCAACTGGGAGATAATCATATGTATAGCATGCTTTACAAAAGCCTGGATAGCCCCTATCTCTCTGCTGGAGTGTTGTCTGCATCTTTGTATGTGTGTGTTTATTTGTTTAGAATTGTTAAGGAAGTAGGGATACCTAAACTAATATGAAGGACTTTAAATTATTTGATATAGTTTATGCTATTATTTTTATTTAACAGATGAGCAGTTCATTGGAAAGCAATCACTTCTTGATGAAAATAGACTGTGGTATCAAATTGCACTCTCTCTTGAGAGAAAAAAACTATAAAATTAAGTGATGCGCCTGGGGTGGATGGGAGTTGAGAAGGGTGGTTGGGAAAAAGACTAACCACCTGCCTGCTTTAAGATTATAAGAGCCTACCTAAATCTAACAGAAGTTAATTTAAAACCTCTGAAGCAAGCAAGCGCTATTTGTCTGCTTACAGCCCACCTTGAGTATTAGGTTGGGAATTGCCTGTCTAGCCGTTTTAGCTCTCTTCCCTACCTTCTGTTGCTTTTATTAGTGCTATATAAGAGCATCCTACTCAAATTCTAATTCCATTAATATTGGATTGTTTCCAAGTAATAATAGCTTTTAATAGACTAATGTAAGAACCATCCAAGACAACAACATGCTTGAGCCTCTGAGACCTCTTCTTCAGATGCTTGCCACTATTAAATTGGGCTGTGTTCTCAGTTGGCTGGACTGCCAAGCCACATGACAAATTGAATTTGTGGTATAGAACGCTAGTAGTTGTAGACTGCAAAGAATCCATGTTTT
The DNA here is from genome assembly GCA_033557465.1 of Ichthyophis bannanicus. Taxonomy (NCBI): domain Eukaryota; kingdom Metazoa; phylum Chordata; class Amphibia; order Gymnophiona; family Ichthyophiidae; genus Ichthyophis; species Ichthyophis bannanicus. The sequence continues at coordinate 562,330,536 of CM066036.1, forward strand.
CCAATAGACATTCTAGAAGACTGCCTAATTTCCCATCAACAACTGTTAAATCTGAACTTTCTAAACTTGATCCTCAGGATTCTCAATGAAATGGGGTTTTCAGGACAACCATGACTTCATGAGCTATATTTGCAGATGTTTGGTCTAAGAACCAAGCAAATTTGCATACTTGGTTAACACGAAAACAAGAACTGATTGACGGTCTTGAGGATCGTTTGGGAAATCTTGCGACAAATAACTTATCTACATTATTATCAAAATAGAATGAAAATAACAGAACAATGCATGTTTACACCCTATAGCATTGATTGTTTTTTTGTTATAAATGAAGGAGTCTATACAAAAAAGCTTAATATGCATGATAAGGGCTTTCTGTGTATGCTAAAAATAGCGTGGGGACTTAACATGTATGTTTCAATGGCCTCTCACTACATTAAACACTAAATCAGTACATACCTGAACGTAAGCAAGAATGTGTCATATGCAAATAAAAATTAAGATGTATGCAGTAAATAACTTTGTATGCTCTCCCAGCCCTCTGTTTAGGAAGAGCTTGTTAGCATCAAAACTGTAACACCTGATCGGTGCCGTGAAATCCTACGTGCTGACTGAAAGTGAGATGGTCAGTTGAGGGATTTCTTGTCTTCCAATTCCCCACAGAGACTGTGCTGACACCAGCACCATATAGCCACTTTTGGAGGATCCCTTCCTGATCCTCCTTGCAACATAGGCAGCTGAAAGTGGTGGGCTAGAGGAGAAAGGCCCCACCAATATTTTGTATAATAGAGCATCAACAGTATAGAGCTTGGGGGCAGGGCTAGAGATTGGTTTGTATGGCCCCTCTAACCCAAAAGGTTTTCCGCTGCCTCTGTGTTGCAGGAATAACTGGGCTCACTCTGGGGTACCCCAATGTCTCTTATCAAATGCAATGACATGGCTTCCACTGGGGGTTACCCAATATCCTCTTCTGGAATAGTTTATTTATTTATCTGCATTTATATCCCGCTTTTCACCGGGTCAAAGCGGTTGGGGGATACATTTAACATGATGGGATATGAGACACATACACTAATACTTACAGGAAACATGGGCAATGGAGGGTTAAGTGGCTTGCCCAAGACCACAAGGAGCACCTATGGGACTAGAAACCCCAGTCCTTCCGGCCCAAGGTTGCTGTCCTCTAGTGGGATTTGAACCACCGACCTTCCGGCCTGTAGTAGCTTGCCCCAACCACTAGGCCACTCCACTTTATTTAGTGGTGCCCTGTTTCTTTACTGGAAGAAGGGATGGCAGAGTGCTCCTGCTAGCCTGGCTACTGAACTCTGAGTGATGCTACCTAGTAGTAATTCACTACATATCAAAAATAGTGCCACTTGATACATAGTGAAGCACTACTAGGTAGCACTATATGGAGCTAGATTGTTGGGATGGGAGAAAGGAACTACAGCACCTCCTGCTGCTGAAGAAAGGGTTACCACTGGAATGATAAGTGCCCATCTCAGAGAGGTTGGTGGAATGGGTATTATGTAGACCCTGGAGGGGGGGGGGGGTATACATCACTGCTGTGGGTTAAAGAGGATCAGAAGTGGCATGTCTTAGAGGGTTCCTGGGATGCTAAAGAAGGGTTGGGTGGAAATTTCCTTGCTAACCGACCATTTCACTTTGGGCTGCTTAGCATGGAGGACTTCCCAAAAGATAGCATGGACATTATACTTGTCTGGGGAAAAATCTTTGGTAAAAGTTATTGCATAGCACATTAAGGGCCCCTTAATTAAATTCCACAAGCAAGTTTATGCACGGTCTAGCATCCGGTAGCTGGCCGCAGTGAGCGCTAACATGTGTCCATGCCAACTACCATCCACCAAAATGCACATAAACTGGCACTTGCATGCTGCTATGCAGATTGGGGGTGTTAGGGGTGGAGCATGGGCATAGAGAACACAGTAGTGCGTGAGTACAGTTAATGTAACGCATAAAGCGAGTTCACCTCTATGGAGTCGTAAGGTGAATCTGTGTCAATTGCGCCACGCATTAGCTTCCACGAAGATGCAGATCATGCGTCTGACGGCTAATGCTGAGACTTTGCACTTAAAGTGCACTGACAATGTATGTACTGTGCAAAACATTAGTGTAATTTATTGAAAGAGGGGTGGAATCCCCGGCCCCGATCGCACCCTTCAAGGTGGAATAATCAGCACGTCCCCTATGACCCTGCAGGACGGACTGGGCTGTGACTGGAATCGGCTCTGTATGTCCTGATTCCTCAACCCTCCCCCCACTAGCTATCCCCTTCCTGCTGCTCTAGCCGTGCGAGGAGAGTCGGAGGGAGAATCGGGGCAGCTCCGCAGGACCCGTCTCAGAATCGGGACCATAATGTTCCAGAAGGGAAAATGAGTCCTGATGATACAGTCAAGTAACTATTCTGAGAGGGGTGGGCAGCAAGGTTCACAGTACATAATCTCCAGTCTTTGTGGGCTGCAAAAAACATTTGGGTTTTTAGGCCATCTGTAGGGAATATTCAAGATGTAAATTTAGTCTGAGACCTCTGTCTTAGGGTATGTGGAAGAACTAGAATCCGTGAGAAAATAATGAACTGTACAAGACCTTATTTTACAGGTTTTTTTCCCCCAAAGCAAATCATAAGGCAAAAAAATCCCCTTTCAGATCTGGCTTAAAGGTGCTACAAAAAATAAAGGATACAAGTTACTTCCCATTCCTCACTGCTGTGCGATTCAACTATAACATGCCGCAATGATGTTTGACCTTCAAACCTTACTTTTCATCTCCATTCATACTTTTGTTTCTATATTACTGTGGCATTCCCTCAGCAAAATCTATGGTTTTATGATATATAAGTACAGAGAAGTATATATATATATATATACTGTATATAAATTCTGGTGCTAGAAAATATTATATAGAGAGATTATACTACAAAACTATTTCTCAATATAATTCAGTGCAGGGTACAATGATTAAGAATTAGTTAGTGTGCTTGCTCTGTTCTATATACAGTTTTCTGCATTTCTTGTAATTCACTTTAGATACAGTAGTTTATTATATATTTGCTTTCCTCTAGTATCCTTCATACCATGTGCTATGTAAATGCAGGTGTTTCTAATAAGTGAAGAACACACGGAATGGCTTGCTAGCACAAACAGGATGTGTGAATACCTTTACAAACACAGCGTTGCTGCTGATTTTACTAATCTAACTCCTTCAGCTACTTAGAAATTAACATAAGCAAGATATCAGCCCCAATCACCCCCATTAAGCACATCATATGACTACCATGCATATATACTAAGCCAATGGACTGGCCTATTTCTATAGTAGTTAAAAACATTCTGTAAGGAGTTCAGATGGCCAGTGAATACAGTAGAGTAGTGTACGCTATCATCTTGGATAGACTGAGAAATTCATCTGAAAAACAAAAATCAGATGCACAGGCATAAGTCATAATGAGAACCATTGACGCTGCTTGCAAAAGATGCCACTCGGTTATGCTCCTGAGGAAGGCAACATCTCGATGTTAAATTTCCCTGGAATAAATCTGCTTTTTTGTTTCAGGATACCTGCAGATAAATGGATGAACTGACCATTTGAAGTGTTATTTTAAATTTGTCCAATATGGTTTTCCGTTAACTTTAGAGTATGCTCGCAAACTAGTGGTAGATGCATGGAATAGTCTACTAGTGGAGGTAGTAGAGACAAGGACAGTATCTGCATTCGAGAAAGTATGAGACAAACACAGAAGATCTCTAAAGAAAAAAAAAAGGACCATAAACCTTAATATTTGGTATGGAAGGGCAGACTGGATAGACTGGATGGTCTTTATCTGCCATCATGTTTCTATTATGCTGGAGGCTGCTCTTGTGAAACAACAGTGGTTTTACCTTTTTGCAGTGTTGGACTAAAGTGAGGTCAATAAGCAGGCGTGATCTACACAAACACATTACTAGTTCATATCTGTAGCACACCTAAGAAATGTACACTGTGACATTCACTGAATTCAAAACATCTGCATTTAATAACATGGAGGGAAGTTCAGTCATTAAGCATTTTGGTCTATCTGAAGAACAGCAGGATGAGCCGGCTCTTCAAAAAATTCTTCTGCGTGGTCAGTAGTTTTGACTTCCTCCTCTTCTTTGAAGCGTTTTTTGCTAGACGTGTCCAATGTCTTCTCAAACTCTTCATTGTCTTCAACAATTGTGAGCTCTATGTTGCTGTTGATCCTTACATTTTCTGAGGCTTTGACTCCTTTCTCTTTAAAATCCATTTCTGCTTTTGCTTCTGGTGCAGAAGATGTTTTTTCCGAGGGCGCCTCACTTAATGAGGTCTCATCCTGGTGCTTGACAGCCTGAGCATCTGGAAGCATTTCCTCTGCCTTTTCGTCAGTTTCTGCAGCAGTTTCTCCTTCGCGAGCTTTCTTGATGCTCAGAGTGAGTGGTGCCACTTTGAATGGTTTGTGGTGGGTTGAGGTAAATGATTTCTTAATCTTCTCCCTTCTTTCCGGAGAAACAATCTTTGTTCCGATCTTGTTCATCTTTTTCTCAATATTCTGGCGAGAGAAGGCCTTTTTGAGGCTGTCCACCTTTTTAAGGCTTGATTTCTTTAGTTTCTCAGCCCTCGATTCCCCCAACTTCTCTTCTGTGCTGTCTTCAAGCGCATCGTCGTCATGGGTGATCTCCTCATCAGATGACAGGCTTACTGTGTGCAGGGTCTCCTCCAGCGCTTTGTTCTCATCCAGTGCTTCTTCCTGCCCTTCTGTTCTGCTTGTAACGGATGCAGGCTCTTTGACGAAAACACTGGCAGGAATCTCATTTTCCTCCTGAAAGAGTTGACAATGTGTAAGTGTCAGAAGTCCTGGAACACAGATGTGATAAATGAACATGCGAATCTTAGTAACTATTGTTTTTACCGTGAAAAAGGAAGCATCTTTTCACTCTAACACCGATCATTAGATCTAGGGCCTGGCTTACACAAATCTCTCCCAATCTACCCATTTGATGAGCTTCCAAGCAAGAGGCTTAATGGCGGGAATGACTAATGTTTACATTGACTAGACCATAAATATCTTTTTCATGATTTCTGACAGCGGGATATACTGTGCTGGATGCCTTTTTTTTTCTCCCATTTTTAAGCGATCTTAAAGGGAATGCTGGTGAGTTAGGGCTTCAGTGCAACTTAAGTTGCTTTACTTCTGGAACTCGGGTGGTTTACCTTTATTCTGATATCTGGAAAGTATTATTCTTCTAGTCTGTTATAGAATCCAGCCATCAGCCTAAGCTCTGCAGCTCTTGATCTTCATTCTTCTCTCCCTTCCTCTGCCACTCTTTTTCACTATTCCTTTTTATCTTTATCCTTCCTCTTTTTCTCTTTTCCTCCTTCTGTCCACTGACACTTCATTTCACTGCTGGAGTTGTCTCTTCCCTTACTCTCTTCACTTCGCCTTTTTCCCTTTCCTTTATCCTTCTCTCCTCTTGCCCTTACTTTTATGGTTGATCTTGGCATTTCTATATTCACTCCTGCACTTCATTCTCACTCATCTCCCCTCCTTTCTCCGCATCCTCTTCCCTCTCTCCCTCTATCCCTTCTCTCAAGGCACCCGCTGATTTTAGGAATAGAAAATATTTATGTTTTATAGATCTTCACTTGTTTGCTTTCTCTTTCTCGGATTAACAAAATAAAATTGGGTAAAATTTCACCCCCAGATCTAGAAAATAAAGTTTTTCAGAAATGTATATGTTTGATATGTAGATGAACATGATAAAAGGTAAACAATAGCTGTCGTACTACTAGAAGATGGGGTTTATGCTTTTTAAAAATCTATTTTAAGCTAAATTGAAGTGTATAAAAGTTTGAAAGTATACACTTGCAATGTGACACAAAAGTATGTTTCCCTCATTTCTAGAATCAAGCATGTGGGAGGTTCATATCTGTGTCTCAGAAGTGTTTGGAGTTCGTGTGTATGTGTTGGGGGTAGGAGTGTGTGTGCAGGATCAGCCCATCCACTAGGCAGCTGCCTAGAGCAGCAGACCTCGGTGGGCAGCAGGCCATGTGCTTTGGCACACATGACCTGCCACACCCCCCACCCTCGTGCTGAGCCATGCTGCTGCCCCCTGCTGATTCTGGCAGCAGGGGCGATTTGGCAGCAGTGGTAGGCTATGTGCTATGACACAAATGGCCTGCCACCTCTGATCCCTGAGGTTGTGTTGGAGGTAGGTCAGAAGCAGGAGGCCATGTGTGCTGAAGCGCATGGTTTGCCGCTGCGGCTGAGACACCCCCACCTCCCCCCAAAAAAAACACCATCGGAATTGGCGGCAGTGTGGGGGTGTGGGCGCAGCTCAGCACTGGAGGGGGTAGGGTGGCGGCACGTTCGGGGCTTTTGTCTAGGGTGGCAGAAACCCTGGGTGTGTGTATGTCATGAGTAGTTTCGGGACTGTGTACAATGCATGCCAGGCCATATGGAGATTGCATGCATGTGTGTAATGGGGAGTGTCAGAGGGTGCTTACATATATGTTGGGTGTATATGCATGTGTGTGTCAGGGGTGCATGCATCTGTGTGTGTGTCATGGGCAATGTTGGGGGCTGCTTGCATGTATGTGTGTGTGTGTGATGATAAGTGTTCAGGGCTGCAAACACATTATGTGTGTATGTGTATGTAATGGGGAGGGGGTTGTCACGGCTGTGTGCAAGTGTGTGTCTCTCTATCTCTCTCTCCTAACCCTCCCCCCAGCCTGTCTCAAACTCTCCCACCAGCCTTTACCCAGTCTCTCTATCATAGCCCCTCCCCCCCCCAAGCTTCACTCAATCTCTCTCTCTTTCTTATAACCTTCTTAGGCTTCACACAATGTCTCTCTCTCCTCATTATCCCCCCCCCCCTATCCAGTCGCACTCTCACTCCCCAAGTCCTCTGCCTGGCTGCAGCTCCTGAAATGCAGAATTTCACAATTCCCCCACCATGATCGGCTGTTTGCACGACTGAGCCGTGAGATTTGAAACTTCCTGCATTACATGGTTTAGCTATGCACACAGCCGATTGCAGTGGGAAAGTGCGAAGCATTACCTTTTTGGAGCTGCAGCCAAATCGACAGCTAGCATGTTTATGCATGCGCAAACATGCGTACAGACAGACAATGCTTGCTCAGCTACCTGAACCCTTAACAATAGGGGCTACACCTAAGTGAAACATGCCTAAAAATAATTAAGCAGGAGCTGTTTAAATTTAGCAGTAGAGGATGAAACTTGCCCACATTTCAGTTTGATCCTATGATCACCAGCACACTGAGCTAAGTTTCAGCACCCCAGCATCAGCGCTCTAGGAATGTCGCTGCTTCTGTTTCACTCTAACTTTTGAGCACAATATATAAGATTTTCTTGTACCTCTACATTTTTTGTTGTTGATTAAATCAACTATTTTCCAGAAGCTTTAGTAGTAGCAGTGACATAGAACTCAGGATACGTTAAACTCCAAACCAGATGACACAGAGTAATTATTCTCTATCCCGGATTCGAAGATTTTACCTCCAGGACTAGAACCTGAAAAGTCTTGCCAAAAAACAAAGTAAATAAGAACATGCTACCATCCTCCACAAAGCTCCAAGCTCCAGAAGTGCTACTGAGGGGATCATTTACTAAGCAGGCCTTGATAAATTTTGTGCCGATTTAGCAGCCAGATCAAAATCTTAGGAGCCAACACTCATGGCCTCCTCATGTCCCCCCCCCCCCCCCCCGCCCTGGTTCTCTCACACTGGTCTCATGCTCTCAAGTCTTGTGAGACCAGTGTCAGAGTTCCTACACCGTGCGTCATCTTTAGATAGATAATAACAGCCACAGTTTCAGATAGCAAGTGTCTGTGTGAGTGTGTGCGTGGGATGTGGTGGTGGGTGCAATGGTAGTGTGCCAGTCTGTGCGTGGGATGTAGTGGTGGGTGCAATGGTAGTGTGCCAGTCTGTGCGTGGGATGTGGTGGCGGGTGCCTTTGTGTGAGTGCTGTGCAGGGCTGCAGTGTGTGTGTGTGTGCGTGTGCTGCAGAGCTGGGGAGCTTCTGTGTGTGTGGTAAAGAGGGGAGGTTCCTGTGTGTGTGCACGTAGTGTGGAGCGGGGGTATGTGTCTGTCCTATGAAGGTGGGGTGCCTGTGTGTGTGAATGTGTGCTTGTGTGTTCTTGGGGGAAGGAAATGCACCTTTAGGTAAATAGGCATTCTGCCCTTTTTCCCTAAATTCTCATCCCTTTAACCTATCACTCTTCCTTTCCCACCTCCAACCCCTCCCCACTCTCTGTTCCCCTTCCAGACTCTCTCCTCTCCCCCCTCTCCCCAGTACTCCCAACTCCTTGCCCTGGATTCTCCCCATCCTTTTTTCTATATTTTTTTTAGCTTTTACCCCTTTAAGATTTGAGTTCACTCCTTCCTCTTCCCATCTTTTTTTTTCTTTTGTATTGCAGGCTCTGACCTGCTCAGATCCCTGTGAGCAGCCTGCTTCCCCGCCTGTTCTGCCCACGGGGATCCAAACTCCTGCAGGCAGAAGAGAATGGAACGGCCGCCATTACAGCCCAGATACAAGCTGCCTCCCCGCAGGGATCCCGTCTCCCGCAGTCAGACAGCTTGCATCTGTGCCGCGATCGTGGCTATCCCTGTCTCTTCTGCCCACGGGAGATCGGATCCCTGAAGGAAGTCCGAGCTGGTCCCCACCATATCACGGCCATAGGCGGCATTTCTGCCCATAGAAATGGGATCCCCATGGGTAGCCAAGGCCGGTCATGCTGCTGCACCAGTGTTCCAAGCGCTAGGTCTGATTTTTTTTTATTGCCATGGTGACCTGGCACCTGGGGTTTGTCAAGTCCTGTACTAATGGTTAGCATTCTATCTGCCACAGAGCTTATCTGATTGTATGGGCCCTGCTAATCTGATAGCCTAAGAGGGCCAGGCGGCTGCTTAAGGTGGCAGACTCTGTGTGTGGTGCGGCACCCGCAGCAGCACATGTGCTTTGGCACACATGGCCTGCTGCTGCCGCTGCACACAGAATTAGCAGCAGTGGGGGCTGTGGCTTGGTGTGGAGGGTGGCATGGCTCGAAGTAGGGTGGGCTGTGCAGCGTGGTTTGGCAGGGGGCAACACAGCTGGAGCTTCTGCCTGAGGCAGCAAAAGCCCTTGGGCCATTCCGGGGGGGGGGGGGGGGGTATAAGGCTTAAGGTCTGTCTAGGGTGCCAGCACCTTGAAACAACTCTGGGGCTGGCCCCGAATATGTGCGAGATATATTTGCGTACAATGGGGACAGTGCATGCAAATGTATTTCATGCATATTCATTAGGGATATCCTGAAACCCTGAAGCAGCCCTCCAAGACTGGAGTATGACGCACCTGGTCCAGGGGCTCAAAATTTAGTATATTGGTAGGAGCATGTGTACACAAGACCATACCAAGGGCTGCGTGAGCAATGCAGTCACACAGGGCACGGTGCTGATGTCATCCCAGGCTTCCAGGAAGCCCAAAAAGAGCATGTTCCAGGAAGTGGCTCGTTGGGCACCAGATCCACAAGTCGCACAGAGTGCATTCTAGCTTGGTACACTCCGGGGTATACATGTTTATCCATTTCATACTTTTGATGACAGATTTGACATTTGTAATTGTAATAATGCAAAACTTAAATGTGTCACAACATATACTGTACAGTCACAGTCTGAATAGCAAACAATTAAGAAGGGATGAAATGGACACTAAGCTCCTGAAAAGACTCACTGGCTGCAAAAAGATAGGACAAGAAAAATAAATAGGCTTGCTCACACTTCAGTAGAATGTTAAGGGGGTCATTTACTAATGGTTATCAGAATCTATTGTTTGGCTTTGAATGCCCCGATGTTTGCCACCCTCCCCTCTCCCTGAAGCTGCTGTCCAAGGCAATCGCCTAGTTGTCTGATAGTTTCCCAGGCCCTGCACATCTTCATTAAAACCATCCTGAAATCCAGATTGATTTTTGGCCTTCCAGGGCTGGAGTAGGACACCGCTGCTAGACACCATTAAATTCCAGTCTCATTTTTTTAAGGGTACTGTAGTTTATTCTCAAACAAATGATTATGAACAGTATGACCTCACTCTAGCATTTTTTGTTTTTCATTTATATTTATTATTTGTTCACCACCTTGCATGCTCTCGCATATGGCGGTAAAGAAATGTTTTAAAATAAATAAACATTGAATAACACCACAAGGCAAGGTCCCGTATCTTGATAGAAGCCATAGACATAAAAGTTGTGTGGTCAAAGGATAAAACTAAGTTTAATGTACATTAAAAATGGCAGTGAGGTTGGCCCTATGGGAGTGCTGCCCCCACCATATTTGCTGCAACAATGTATCCAAGTTGTTGCAATTGTTTATCATTTAAAAATGAATGCTGAATAAATAACAAAGCAAGCTAACAGAGCCTTCTTAAGGTTCCTATGCCTGCAATCCCCTGTCCTCTCGATTAAGAATAAATTGCCTTGTTTGTAGTTATTATTATGTGTAGTGCTACCAGGTATACACAACACTTTATGGCACATGAGAGATCCCCCTACCTCGTGAAGTTTAAAATCTAGTAAGATAGATGGCTACAAACACACACAAAACGTAGGTGTTGGCCAGGAATACAAGTATTTCGGTAAAAGCCAAAATATTATGAAATGCTCTTTTAAACCTGCAGTACTAGGATTGCACGTGGCTGTGAGTCCCAGTGGTAAATGTTCATTCTTTTCAGCAGTTCTCTTAAAACCAAGTTACACTGTGTGTTCAGGAAAGGGCTGCTGTAATGAACATTTGCTTGGATCTGCGCACAGTGTACAAAACACAGCACAGTGAATGATCCCTGCTCCTGACATATTATTTCTGCAATTCTAGGCTTTGATTTCTCTGAAATGGCAATGAGTTTGTTAGAAATATGGTAGCTGAGCCCAAGGCCGTACCAAGGTTGAATCGTGCCCTGTGCAACTTGCACAACGGGCGTGCGCCCCCTCCCCCGCGGTGAGAGAGAAGAGGCACACCCACTGTGTAAGTTGCCAGCGCGCTAAGCAGATTTGTCCCTCCCTTCTCTGACGTCGCTTCACAACTGGGGGGGACAGATGTGCTTAGCATGCCATGAGAAGGCTTAAGGGGCGCATTTCAGATGTCTGCTGTTGCCTGCCACCACTGAGTGAAGCAAATGTTGTGGCGGCAGGCAATGGCAGACATCTGAAATGCGCCCCTTAAGCCTTTGCGCCCGAACCGCTCGCACAGGGCTAGGTACGGTCCTGGCTGAGCCCATCCAGTAGTTCTGTGGCTGGGACTCTTGCGTCCAGTGTCTGCTCCTTGGGGATGCCGCAGAGGTTTCCTTGTCACCCTTTTGATGGGGGTGGCCCATGTCAGTGCAAGGCTTTTAAGCTCCCTGGATAAACTTTCAGCCTTGGGCTCTCCTCATTTTTCAGACCCTTATGTTAAACTCACCTTCTAGGGACAATACTGTAAAAATGCATAATTGGACATAATTCTTTTGCACATATATATGTAAAGGCGCAATTTCCAAAAAAACATTCATCCAGGTAAATAGGCTGCTTTAATACTGCCCACCCTCCCAGCAGGTAAAGGTTATGTGCTGATGGTTTTATGATTCTGTTTGGCTATCAGGATGTATTGTTTTACTTCAACTGCAGCTGTTTTTCGCTGCCTCACAGAAGCTGCACCATACTAATTTGTCTAATCGTTAAGCCAGCCGGAAGGGAGTTATGGTGAGCACGTAAGGAGGACACCTAGTGGGCAGACTCAGGTTATACATCTACATGTGCTTCAGAAAAAAAGGCACTCTGGGGCACAATTGCTTTTCCTTTCAGGCTCACGTGTTCACAGACCTTCTCAAAAGGATGACCCTGTCCCCTCTATCTTGACACCCAGAGCCTTTTTGTCCACTCCTTGTGATGACCTTGTGTGGAAGGGAGGGGTGCTTGTGAAAATTGGGGAGAGATCCCAAGCACTTGTACTTGAAGGGCCATAGCATCAAAGCCTAGTAGAAACCAGCTCCTTCTGAGTTGGAATTTGAAAAGTGCACAAAACTGCTGCCCCCCCCCCCCCCCCAAGTGGTTATTTTGTGTCATGGACAAATGCCTGCTTGGATCTTAAAAAGATGTTGCAGTTCACTTATGATCTACACAAATCTGTTAAACTACAGCAACGATGAGCTAATAGGTAGGGGGCAATGTTTAGTGGCAGTGGCCAAATATCAAAGCTGGATATTCAGGGCTAGAATTTATCTGTCATCCAGCACTGAATATCTGGTTTCGCTGGACAGCGCAGTCACTCCCTTGTCAGTGGCGATATGCAGCCAAAACCAGATAATGAAATGCAGATGAAGTTAGGATGGTCATGTTAGCGGCTGACTATTACCCCTGATCCACCCACAAACCACCTTGGTTTTAGCTGGGTGTCTTTTCTGTGATCTGTTTGATGTTCAGCGGCACTGTAGGGATACACCGCGGAATATCGGGAGCCAGAGAAGTGTTTTTTCTTTGGTTTAAAGTCAAACCCACCCTTCCCTTAAATGCCTGTACTTTAATAGGATGGCAATTTAATATATTTAACTATTATGTGGATAACCTGTCCTTTAAGTTGAAAGCCTTTATCAGTCTATCTTTCTTTTTGATTTAGAATTTATTAGTCTTCCTATGTCAAGAAAATAAAGATTAAAGCAAGTTTAAATCTTTGGCCATTTTCCACTGATTTAAAAATGTGTCTACAAACCAGAAAGGAACCTATGAGACTGGGCTTGGACTTGTTTTCCAGATCAATGCATCTTAAATCCAGAGGGTCGCACTCTACAGACAATGAAAAACAATGTACATTTTTGCCATTTCAAATTTTAGCCCGTTGATGGGACACAGAATTTCATTCACCGTCTCCTCTTGGTTTGAAAGATGAAAGGTAAAGCCAAGATATACAGCTCATGCCCCCTCTATGCACTGCTGAGGACAAGATCGATGCCAAATGAATGGAAAAAGTTGAGCAATGTTGGAACTGGATATGCAAAGGGAGTGGTCAGCTTTTGAAGTCCTTCAACCCAGCAGAACAAAGAGCAGGGGGTTTACCTCGGAGACCACAACGCCCCCGCGTAGGCAGAGCGGAGTCTGGTCACCTCTAATACTGTAACCGCCGAGCCAGGCTCTGCTAATGTGCCAAAATGAATTCTGACAAACTGCATGCTGCGATTTCACACCGGCCGTGAGAGTTCCTCCTAGCAGTGGATTTGCAATTCCCTACGGCTCCCTTTAGCTCCAACTCAGCTGCCAAACCGCTTGGACTGATATTTTACAAAGTCCGGAAAACACATCTGTCAAACTGTCTTTTCCCCAACCACTGCTATTGTTTTAGAATATTTTATATAAACAGGTAGTAGTTTCAATCTGGCATGAAACAAAACTATTGTGTGGACTGTCATACCTAACTGATGAATGTGCTGCACTGTGTGTGTGTGCTTTGTTCCGGCCCTGGGGTGGGTCTGCGTGCCCCCTTTTTCATGCATATCAAACATGGGTATCCCATCTTTCAGCAACATCTTTCTCAAAGATTTCTCTACCTTAAGATACAAAACGCCCTATATAGCTATTTTGTCCTGGTGATGCACAGAAACATTTGCTTTTGCTGTGAAAGGATACAACACACTCCAGATAAGTTGATATTAGTAACCATTGCAGTGGGAGAACAATACGAAACATAACTCCGTCTCTACTGCTAGTCACCATAACCTAGCCTGCCTGGAGCAGAAAGGTGTGGTGCAGGTAATCAGAGAAAAAAGAAAGGCTTTCATTAAGTGCTACACCAGAGACAAGAATGGAGTAGGATGTTTGTAAATGGTCTTAACAATTTCTAGGAAGTAGGTGAAAATGAAAGGATCCAGGCTTTGACCCAGACCCGAATAGGGAGAGGAATGGCCAGCAGAAGAAAGGAGGTGATAGTGCCTCTGTATGAGTCTTTGGTGCGACATCATTTGGAGTATTGTGTGCAATTCTGGAGACCGCACCTTCAAAAGGATATAAACAGGATGGAGTCCGTACAGAGGGTGGCTACTAAAATGGTTTGTGGTCTTCATTATAAAGCATATGAGGACAGACTTAAGGATCTTAATATGTATAAGTTAGAGGAAAGGCGGGATAGAGATGATATGATTGAGATGTTTAAATACCTCCATGGCATAAATGCACAGGGAGAGAGCCTCTTTTGATTGAAAGCAAGTTCTGCTATGAGGGGACATGGGATGAAGGTGAAGGGAGATAGATTCAGGAGTGATATGCAGAAATATTTCTTTACGGAAAGAGTGGTGGATCCGTGGAATAGTCTTCCAGTGGAGGTGAGGACAGTATCTGAATTCAAAAAAGCATGGGACAAACACAGAGGATCTCTAAAGGAAAAAAGGGGACTGTTGTAGTGATTGATATGGAAGGACAGACTAGATAGGCCCTGTGGTCTTTTTCTGTCTTCATATTTCTATGTTTCTAATGTCTAGTGTGAAAGAGTAACCTGAGATGGTTGTTTATATGGTGGGTTTGGGGTGCTTCTTGACCCTATAGACAGGCTGCCAAAGAGCACTGTGCTAGGCTTTGAGCTCTGACACCCCCCCCCCTTCCTCCAACGTGGGGGTACCCACTCCACAGTGGTATGGTGCTGTCCAAGCCATACTCCGAGGAAGGAATGCAGTGTGGAGGCCAGGCCATGCCACCCCTATCAGAAATCTTGTACTGTGTTCCCTGCAGCCAAGGTAGACAGCAACATCTTGGTGCCTCGGGATGATGCCTTGGTGCCTGTCTTTTCTCTTTCCTGTCAATATATGGCGTTCTTTTCTGTTTCCTATCTGCAGTATTGTTTATTGTAACCCACCCTGATGCCATGGCCTGGGCGGTATATCAAATGTGAAATAAAGATATACCTGTCCCCCATGATGTCCACTGTGAAGACCCTGCCTGATTGCATACAAGGTCCCCTACATCTCCAGATGCCACATTTGCACCATATCTCTCAGTTAGGAACGCAGCACAAACCCTCTGCATATGTTTGCTTTCCAGATTTGTATGCCCCACTCTCTAGCACAGCGGTTCTCAACCTCTGGTCGTGACCCCCATGGGGGTCGCCACAGGATTGAGCGGGGTCGCCTCACTCCGCCGTTAAAAAAAAGTTGCTGCCGCTGCCAAGTCCGCTTCTCGACAGCACCAAACTCACCGCCTCCCAGTCCCTTCTAATGCAGCCCCTTTGCAGGTTCCCTGCCCCCTCCTCCCCTCTCCCTGTCTGCCTGCTGCTGCCCTGCTGTACAGCCACGGCTCCCTGTCTCTTAGGGAACCGCGGCTAGGCCAGTAGAACCGTTGCGGAGCTTTCCTGTCTCTCGACAGGCTCTGTGCAGCATTGTCCCGCCTCCAAAGGAAGTGGTAACAGCTTCCTTTAGAAGCAGGACAATGCTGCACGGAGCCCGTCGAAAGAAAGGAAGGCTCTGCAATGGTTTTTACAGGCATAGCTGCGATTCCCTAAGAGACAGGGAGCCGCGGCTGTACAGCAGGGCAGCAGCAGGCAGACAGGGAGAGGGGAGGAGGGGGCAGGGAACCTGCAAAGGGGCTGACATGAGGGAGGGGGCTGACATTGATGGATGGATGGAGGAGGGCTGACATGGACAGGGGGGCTGACATTGACGGAGGGAGGGGAGGGCTGACATGGAGGGAGGGGGGAGGGCTGAGATGGACAGAGGGGGGCTGACATGGAGAGAGGGGGGCTGACATGGAGGTAGGGGAGCTGACCCCCTTCCAGCATAACTTCAGGGGGTCAGAAGTGGGATGCCATGTGTGCCAAAGCACATGACCTGCTGATAAGCTGAGTCATGCCCTCCTTGACCCCATCACCGGAATCAGCGACAACGGGGAGCGATAATGTGGCTCAACATGGGGGGATGCGGCTCTGTGAGTGGGAGGGGGTGGCATGGCTAAGCATGCGGCACAGTCGGATCTTCTGCCAAGGGCGGCAGAAACCTTTGGGCTGGCCCTGCCATGCACAAAGTGTGCATATGCTGTGTCTGCGCTTTCACTACTATCCAAGCCTGGATTTAGGCATAGGCAATGTAGGCAACTGCCTCTGGCACCAACTTCTGATAGGCGCCGGAGAGTTACTGTTGTTGCTATGCCTCAGTCTGGGCTGGTCATAGAACAGTGCGGCAACAACAGCAACAAATACAAAGTAAAGCGCCATTGTAGTGTATGCAAACCCCCATGCTACATACAAGATCTGCAGTGCCTCGCCTTTCTTCTCATACGCATGAGAGGATGGGCGGAGCACCACAGGGGATGTCCGTAGTGCAAGGGTTTGCCTGCCCTGTGCTGAAAGTTTGACTGCTATTCGCAACTGCTGCTGATCCAGAAAGAGGGTGAGCTGACAGGACTGGGGGAGTTGAGGACAGAACACGGAGCACCTCCCCCTCCACCCATTAGCAAAAGGCAAGCTTGAGGAAGAATGTAGGAATGCCCCCCCCCAAAGGCACACACATTGCCTATGGGCACATGGGCACTAAATCCGACATGGCTACTCTTGAGCTAGTGATGCTACTGGCAGGATGGTAGTAGTGTGCTACCGCCACGCCGCTGGGCTCCACCACAGTAGGAACGCGCTCTCTACCATATTTTAGTAAACATGCCCCTTTAGGGGACAGTAAAAAAACAGAATATAAATGACTGGAACCAAATTCAAACAACAGAACAGGTTTACTTGGCTATAACTGAGGAGTGTGTCATTCTAGCGTGAACATGGGAACATCACACCATGGTGACACTGCAGCTATCGCATGCAATTTTCCGTGACACTGCATTTCGCAAGTTAGCAGCATGAGTGGGCAGAGGGTAGGTGGAGAGTGCGCCTGTAAAACGGCTACCATGGGTGTTGACAGCACGCAGTAATCACATATTTTGCAGACATTGCGGATGCCACTAATACCACCGCTATGGGCGATACGGCCTCGCCGCATATCAGCCTTTCAACTGGCATCTGCCTAGAAATAAAAGATTAACATAAAAGGGCCTCAAAGATTTACTTTGTGTAAATGATAAATGCATTTCTCTCTCCCCCACCTAAAAAACCCACCTTGCTTCTGGCAATGATACCTTGACTGTTGTAGTACCAATACGTACAAACAAATCGATGCATTCCATTCTGCAACACTTCCCAGGCTCTCAGTATATCTTCTCAGCTTCATGCCACCTACTTCCATGTATTTTGTACACAGTCATACAGGGACTTTAGTCAGTGGGGAAAAATAATCCCAAATTTGTCAGAATGTTCGAGCATTTTTCAGCAAATTAAGCAGCAATGATGGCTGCATCCAAGGTTTGAATTTTACCTTCTATGTTTAGCCAAAGCGTTTAAGGTCTCTGGAAAATGTGCACAGGGCCATGTAAGGCAATGCTGGAAATATTCGTAGTTTCCGAAATCCCGTCCTGTGCAATGCCTTTAATGAACATGAGGGAACATATTGAATTGTGCCATACTAATGAAATGGTTATTCGTACTTTACATTAGAGAGCAGCTAGCGGGTGTTCCCCAGAGAAACAGGTTTCTTCAAAGCTAAAAACTTAACTGCTTCAGATAAACGATTATTTTTCTTTTTACAGCAAACCATTCCGTTAAACAAAAATGCTTATTGCTAAGCAGACCGTTGTGGAACTGTATGTCACTAAAGTAGAAAATGTTCAAGGCTGTGATGGAATGTTTTAGTTATGAAACTGTCTAACAAGCAATTGCAAAGCAGCTACTGAACGGATCTGGGTTTCCTTCGCACTATATCAATTTGTTGTCTGGAAATTTGCAGGCGTGTAAGCTCGGCGGAGCAGGGGGTCTTTCTGCTTCTTGTGTGTATCCGTACAGCGCTGTGTACCCTCTTGCAGGCTTTACATTTGGTGTTAGCAGTAGTTGTAATAAGCTTCTAGGGCGCGAATGTTTCTTCTGTTTAGCGTTTCAAGGTTCAACCCCTTTGTAAAGAAGGAGACTTCCAAAAAATGTTTTCGTTTTGCTTTACAAATCAAACTATATAAACAGAAGAATGCATTCGGATCTGAATATGGAGGACTACTTTTCGTTTTCAGAAAACTTAAGCAGCGCTTAAACTATGCAAAATGTAATGGACCGTATACTTTACCCTACGTGCAAATGCCACACCCTCACGAACGATAGAACTGCAGATGTTCTGCCTATGATTCAAGAAGGGACAAGTGCTGATAATGGAAGAGTTTGGGTATAAACAGGAACAATACCGAAAAGGCCACAGCTCCCCCCCCCCCCCCCGATCAGCATCTGGATCCGATTCATTCCAACGGAGTGTGCCAAGGAGATGGGACGGGGAGGGAAGACAGAGGGGGCACTGACCTGGAAAATGAGCACTTTGAAGTGGTTCCTGCGCAGCAGCAGGCTATGGTTGCTCTCCAGCCTCTTCACCTGGTTGCACTGCTTGTCCATGCGTTCGCGCACTTCCCGCATGTGCGCGCTAACTTTGCGCGACTTCTCCAGCAACTTGCTAACGGCGTTGCTGGTGGAGCTGTGGCTCTTGGCCAGCTTGGTGACATCGGCCTGGACGCCCTTCACCGCGTGCTCGAGATCGATCTGCCGCTGCTCCATCTTGTGCTGGTTCTCCTGCACCGAGTCCAGCATGTGTACCAGTTTGTCCAGCAAAGTGAGCACGGTGATGGCGTTGACGTGCGAGCCGTCGCCCGGCGGCGGACTGGGGCTCGGGGACTCGGCGGGGCTCGGGCTGGGCACCAGCAGCTCCTGGCTCTCGGGCCCTCCGGAGCCCTTCCGAGCGTCGGCGCTGCTTTTTTCGGCCTGAGCCGCATCTTCTCCCATGCTGCTGCTGTGAGAGTCCTTCTTCCCTGGCTTGGGGCTTCAAATCTCGATGCAAAACCCTCCCAGCGAGCTTTAGAGTGCTTTTGGGGAGGGGATGTGGCCGCGATCGGGGGTCTGCACTGAGTAGATCAAGCGAGAGGGGGGTGTGAAAAGTGCCTGCAAACTACATTCCGGGCTCCGGCTTTAACGAGGGCTGCACTACTCCACCCAGTGGGAGGCGAGAGTTGTAAAAGTTTCGCTGTCCCAAGTTGATTAATCGGTAAAAATCCAGCGCACGCCTTCCTCGTTGAACGCTTAACTTCTTTTTCAGTCTACAAGTGGAATGCCATAGCTCAGTCATGACCTCATCCAGCCGGAGATAAACACCCAGCCTTGGCTCGGAGCCGCCGCTGCCTATTGGCTGCGGGGAATAAACTTTTCGCTGGTTGCTCTGGTGCAGTGGGAACACTGAACATGTTTTTTCCTGGATCTAGTTATTTTGAGGGGGCATTGTTCGCGTTTGCTCAAGCTTTCTAGCTTGGCCGTTTTACCCCTTGTAAATGTTCCCACCAGGTGATCTAACGTGGCCCCGTGTCTTGCATCCACTGCAGTGCACGCTACTGGGAACTGTAAAATATGAAATTTAGCAGGCGTTGCACTTTGCATATTAAATAGCGACTGTACCTGAATTTAATTCGCTTTGAACTGATTCTGGAAAGGTGTGAGCCAAACGCAATCCGAAATGCAAATAATATTTTTTCCAGTTTCTTTACTCTGGTGGTTAGGCACAACCAGGTCTGAACTAGAAGATATGAAACTTGAATGCAATATACGGTACGAGCACAAAATCTGTTCTTTGTGAAACAGAAACATTAAAGTTAAAAAAGTATCCAAAAACAGGATTTATTAAATAATAAATTCACAAAGCTCAACGTCTTTCTGTTTCCCTTCAGCAGATCTCCCTTGGACGGCTTTAAAGGTTCAGGGTTCTATTCTAGCCTCCTCTCAACTTGAAACTTGGAAGCAGTGAAGGAATTCAACAGCTAGGTGGTTTGGGACCCAGGGAGCAGTGATTATTGTTACTGAGGTGGCTGTCAAAAGACAGGCAGACAAAAAAAAAAGACCAGTGGACAGAGACAAATGCATTTTTTCCAAAAGTAAAATACCAAGAGCCAAAAAGAGCAAGAGTCTGCTGTTGGAAATTTTCTTTGGTCTATGCAAAGTACAGCAGGCAAAATTCCTTCCAGGGTGGGTCTCTTTAAAGCAATACATACTTTAAACTGTTTCATTCCAGAAAAATCAATCATTATTGTCATTGCAGTCTGCAGGGTTTGCAGTGGTGGTGGTGAATGCAATCTTTTAACAGGTTATCCACTAAAAAGGTTCCCTTTGAAGCCCACAGATTGAGTGAAGGAGAATTAGTAGTGTCAGTCCTGCTGAAGGAGTTTAGTGGAAATTAAGCAGGTGTGTAGATGGATATATGCAGATTTTGACCTTAAAGACTCTTGGCTTGGTTGCTAATTATTTTCTTAAACCGGAGTGCTAGATGCCAGCGTGCCTTGCTTATGGTAAAGCCTAATTGCTGGCCACATTAAATCCAAAAATTCCAAATCCAGATGCGTGCACAAATCCATTAAGACAAGTTCTTACATGAACCTGGCAGGAAAGGCTGACAGCTTGGCCATTCATTTGTTTGAAGGGCAGTCAGACTCGGCTGTCTATTACTGCTACAGCACAATGACTTGAGGGTGGCTATGTGAAGAGGCTTGAGAATGGTTAGGATCAAAAGGGGAATGATCATGCTTGACTGAAAATGTCAATTCCTCCCTGCTGTTCTTGATACCTCATTGACTTTTTAGCCACGTCTAAATAATCTGTGTTCCTGTTACAGTATTGAAAAATGACTGAAAAGTAGGGTGGGATATTTTTGTTTGTTTAACTACCAGCAGGTGGCAGAAAATACCACACAATCCATTACTGGGTATGAGAACATAAACCTTGGTACCCCTTTGCTAAAACCCAGAGCCTATGGAATCAGGGCCCCAGCATTAATGAAAAAGACATTGCTCTTCTTAAGCTACAGGCAAGAAAAAGAACGGCGACATAAACTTTAGAGGCTGCTGAGATTAAATATTATAAAACATTATTCAAGATCTTCTAGCAATAATCTCACTTTGGGATTTTCTTTAGGTTGATGAGCAGGGTTTGCTCAGAAATCTGTTTGCCATCTGTTTCTTCCAAAGCTTCCGTGGTCCTGATGCATCTGGTGGGATGGACGGCGGACCTCTGCGAACCAGTTGCTTTGCTAATCACGTATTGCAGAGATTTGAAGGGTGGACTATCCCAAAGAGTGAGATTATTGCCCCAAAAAGTGAGCTGTTTTAGACAGTGTGTCTGGGCTATTAATCTAGACTGATTTAAGTGGTTGTATTGCAAATTAAATTAACATGATATTAGCTTTTTTTGGTGCTTCTGAAATGATATAGGCAGAGAAGGAAAGGAATATGAGAAAAGTTTTAAATAAATTCTCTGGGCAGAAACTTGCCTTCCACTCAGTGGCTAGAAGTATACCTATAGGTTTCACCCCACGCACACTTGCACCTGAAGAGAAAAGAGACAAGGTGAATGGAGGCAAAGTATGTAAGGGGATTTGTTACTAAAATACAAAACAGGTGCCTATGGACTTCACCACCCTGAATTTTCAAAGGAAACTATTTACAGAACACAGTTTCCACTAGAGAAACAAAGAGAACCACATGTTCCAAGAAGATAATTTTATAACAAGTCACCTAGATTAATAAGGAAAAAGGTGCATACATAGATGGCACGGCTATTTATGCTTGATCGGAGGCAGGATAAACGTTAGCATAGAAAGGCGGCCATTTTAAAAGCCCTATTCATGATTTCCATGTCTGAAAACATCCATTCATACATGGACGTCCCCAGAGCCATTTTAGAAAGCCCTAATCTACATGTCTGGTGTGATCATGTAGAAGTCACATGGGGGCATGCCAATGGTGTGTCTGGGGTGGGACAAAAAAGATACACATGTGCTCCCAATTTTAGACCAGCACTGTATGTCTTAATTCACTGTTGGAATCATCCAGGGCTATACCTGCTTCAGGGTATGAATAGGATTCTGAAAAGTGCTCGTTTTGGCAAACCAACAACTGTAAGAAGAAGGGGGACATTTTTGCTCCTTCAGAAAAACATGGCAGTAAGTAAAAAAGCATTCGTCCTAGTTTCTATGCCACTGCGTGTCCCCCTTTTCAAGATGGTAGGCAAGGACATGTATGTGGTGGGAGATACATGGGCACGTTCCAAAACAGGGACGTGGGATGTCAACTTTCCCGGAGTGGCAGATTTCTAAAATTGGGTGAAAACCTACACATGTCTGACCCATTCCTCTGCACGTCCCCATTTTCCCTTTTATTTTTTGGACACGTATCTTTTAGGGTGGGGAATGACCAATTTCACAAGGCACTTACACATGCCCGCCTTCTCTGCTGCTCCTCTCACTGTTTTTGAGATGTTTTGACTTGGATGTCTCAGATTTCACCTACACAGCCTTTCTAAAATGAGCCCTAGTGTGTGTATATAAACACACATTTGACAAAATACGCAGGTAGAAAAGGCAACGGCAAAAGCTAGAAGGATGCTTGGGTGCATAGGGAGAGGAACGGCCAGCAGAAGAAAGGAGGTGATAGTGCCTCTGTATGAGTCTTTTGTGTGACCTCATTTGGAGTATTGTGTGCAATTCTGGAGACCGCACCTTCAAAAGGATATAAACAGGATGGAGTCCGTACAGAGGGTGGCTACTAAAATGGTTAGTGGTCTTCATTATAAAGCATATGAGGACAGACTTAAGGATCTTAATATGTACACCTTAGAGGAAAGGCGGGATAGAGGTGATATGATTGAGATGTTTAAATACCTCCGTGGCATAAATGTTCAGGGAGAGAGCCTCTTTCAAGTGAAAGCAAGTTCTGCTACGAGGGGACATAGGATGAGGGTGAAGGGAGATAGATTCAGGAGTGATATGTGGAAATATTTCTTTACGGAAAGAGTGGTGGATACGTGGAATAGTCTCCCTGTGGAGCTGGTAGAGAAGAGGACAGTATCTGGATTCAAAGAAGCATGGGACAAACACAGAGGACCTCTAAAGGAAAAAAGGGGACTGTTGTAGTGATTGATATGGAAGGACAGACTGGATAGGCCATGTGGTCTTTTTCTGTCATCATGTTCTATGTTTCTAAATAAATTGCAGCTTCACAACTGTTCCTCCCTTGAGCATTGCATGTACTACATGCCTACTTGCACAATGAACACTTTTAGTAGTGACCTAATTTTAGAAGTGATCTTTTATGCATGAAAAAGGTTTATAAAATTTCCTGTTAAATGGAAAGAAGAGAGAACACTCACATAGATATATGTTTAACTCTCTACCTCTGCTTTGAAAAGTGTTTCTCAAGTTACCTAATCCCCACCCCTCAGGGCTGATTGGTTTACCTAGCTCCTGAGAACCAATCAGCTGGTGGAGGCAGGAAGTGAGCCAATCAGCTAGTGGAGGCAGGAGGGTGTGTTCCAATTTCTTCCTACTGGTGGACCCTCCTGGCTTCTCTTCTTTTATGCTTGCCTCTGGTGAAAGCAGTGATCGGGATCAGTGCATTAGTACTGAGGCTGGAAAGAGTGAGATAGCTGTCAAATGAGGGTGATACGCTCCTGGTGAGTGAGATTCATTTCTGGAGGTGTCTTGCAAAACCTCCATCCATTTCTCACTTTCGAATGACTGGATTTGAATTATTTGAACTGGATTTCAGACATAGAGGAATGAAGCAGATGAAATTTTATGTGGACAAGTGCAAAGTTACACACCTAGGAAAGAACAACCCAAACTATGGTTACACGATTCAAGGTTCCACATTAGGAACCACCACCCAGGAAAAAGATTTATTCAAACCCTCCACCCAATGTGCAGTGGCAGCCAAGGAGGCACATAGAATGCTATTTATCATAAGGAAAGGAATGGAAAATAAAACAAAGGATATTATAATGCCTCTGTATTGTTCCATGGTGTGACTGCACCTTGAATATTGTGTGCAATTCTGGTTGCTGTATCGTAAAAAGGATATAATGTTATTAGAAAAGGTACAGAGAAGAGCCACCAAAATGGTAAAGGGGATGGAAGGATACCCCTATAAGGAGAAGCTAAAAAGGTTAGGGTTCTTCAACCTTGAAAAGAGTCGGCTGAGGGGAGATATGATAGATGTCTATAAATTAATGAATGGAGTGGAATGGGTAAACGTAGATAAATTGTTTACGCCATCAAAATATAGAAAAACTAGGGGACATGCAATGAAGCTACGGGGTAACCTATTTAAGACTAATAAGAGAAAATATTTTTCACTCAACGCGTAATCCAACTCTAGAATTCATTACCGGAGGATGTAGTAAAAGCTGTTAGTGTAGCCGGGTTTAAAAAGGCTTGGACAAGTTCCTGGAGGAAAGGTCCAAAACCATTATTAAAGGAGACCCAGGATATCCACTGCTTGCCCCAATATAAGCGTTGTGGAACCTGTGTCTTTTGGGGAAACTGTTAGGTACTTGTGACTTAGATTGGCCACTGTTGGAAACAGGATACTGGGCTTGATGGACCTTGGTCTGACCCAGTATGGCATATCTTATGATCTTAAGCTAGCTTTCGAAGGTTCATTAAGTGTTCCTTGTGATTTGAATATTCACCCTTCTAAATCTGAACTCAGGCAATTTACAGTCAGGTAGATTGTTCCCTTTCCAAGGAGGCTTCAATGTCCTGTCTAATTTTTGGAAATCTGACAGGTACTATGAGCTGGATTGGTCACTGTTGGAAACAGGATACTGGGCTTGATGGACCTTTAGTCTAACCCAATATTGCATATCTTACGTTCTTATGTAAGGGCTAGATTTATTACAATGTGCTACCATCTTAGCATGTGTTATTAATAAGTAGGTTGCAGTGCATAAAATGGGACCTGCTGTAAATAATTTTAGTCCTGAATTGTACCAGAGACGGTGGAGGGTTAGGTCATAGCAAGCATTAGTGAAAAAAGTAGGATTTGAACCCTGGCTTTTCTGGGGAACTGTATTCTGTTCTAACAAACAGTTTACTTCTCCACACGCTTGCATGGACTTATGGCCATTCCCATTTAATTGTGATATTTTATGTCTCTATAAAGATGTATTTTCAGACATCATGATTTTTTTCATATTTCAAATATTTTTATTGTTATAATAATGATTATTAGAATTCATATACCATCTATAATACATAAGTAAACAAGAAAATGATCACAATAAACAAAGGAAAATGATTCAAGATGCTTAATAATTAAAAACAAAATAATTAAAAAAGGGAAAAAACACAACTAAAGAAATACCAGCATAAGAGATAATACACCAAAATAAGCCGGCAGAGAAGGAAAACAAGGTTCAGGAGTCCAGATCAGAGTCGGCTGAAATATCCTTAGCATGACTAACTAAAAGAGCCTGTAGATGAGTTGAATCAAAGAAAACATATTGATTAGAAGAAATAAATATTTAACTTTGCACTTACAGGGATAATTAAGGGAAAGGTTCGCCACCAGTGTTAATACATGCTCAGTAGTTGTAGTAGGCCTTAACTGTCGATGCCTCAATTGTGTGGCATAGGAAAGATCTAGACAAATTCTAATTAATTGACCCCAAAACATTTGATATCTACAGGGGAAAAACAATCTGAAAATCCAGTCTCTATCAATAACGTTGCCTTCTCCAAAGACTGGGGAAGAAGCTGAACAGAGCGATTTCCTGAATCCAAATCCATTGGTGGAGAAAAATGCCCGCTTTTTACAAACATATTTTAACTTTTGTTAGGAAAGGCAAATAATATTCTGTTTTCAGGGGAGGTAAAGAACCCTCGGGAATTTCCAAAATGTCCTTCTTGTATCTTTCAGCTCCCGCCCCGTTTCTCTGCCTCACTGCTTCTTGCACCTCCCCATGAATTATTTATGTCAATTCAAATGACTGCTTTTTGCCTTTAAGCAGGAAATTCTATAACCTCTGTGTGAAGTCCAAGTAGGCGTCTATTTTAAGCCTATTTTAGAAATCAGGGTGCCATAAATCCCAGGCATCAGATCGCCATGGCGACTAAAAAAAAATCAGACCCAGCACTTCAGGCTTGCATGCAGAGCACATAAGGCAGCCTCTCTTAAAACAGCACTGGGACCATGCAAATGATGAGACGTCATTGGTGAGCAGATAGCCTGATCAAAGCAGCAGGTTTTAATTGGCTGGTGCTGGAAGTGTCATCAGTTAGCACCCACTAAGGGGTGGCGCTGGGGATGTCATTGTCCCACGACACTGAGGCAGCAGTGAGGCAGTGACATCAGCAATGAATTTGAAGTAGCAGCCTACATAGACCATTGCCAAAAGAAAACCCTCAGTGCTGTTGGCATGATTTTTGAATGAATTTGAAAATGTGGAACATACTCTATTTTGGCAGGGCAGAGCATGAGAGAGGGTTCTTTTTGGATGAGTGCTGATGCTGAAGGCTCTGCTGCTGCTGGGGGAGGGGGTATGAATGGATGAGAGAGGCTGAGGCGGGGGATGCATCGGCTTGGATGGGTGAAGGAGTGGCCAGAGGCTGAGGCTCCTGGGGTGCATGAGTGGATGGGGGGATTCCAAGAAGCTGAGGCTGTGGGAGTGCATGAGTGGGTGGGTAGGTGTATGGCCAGCAGGGGCGGCCCAAGGGGGTGCGGGGCCATGTGCGGAGACTCGGTGCGGGGCCTCATTTGCATAAGTGGTCTTATTTGCATAAATATTTGCATAATGCTAACATACACTAACTTTTAGTAAACATATCTCTTAATGAGTGTATGGATAAAGACAGTCTAAAAGATATCTACATTACTATAATCCAGTGCCAACCGCCAGGCACATTAGGAACTACTACAAACACTGCCCATTTAGAACCCATAGCAAACCCGCCGTATCCTAACAGCACTACCAGGACTCACAAAGCACCATACCCTACCTATCAAAAGGCAACACTGCAAATATTAAACCAATACATTTCAGAGAACAACAATACATGACCTACTGGGGAACGAGAACAAGTGGCAATGTCTAATAGGAATTACATAAACAGAATACCTCAGCTCAGTTACACATGCAGAACATAGACCATCACCAAACAAGGAATCACAATTTAGAAACAGGAAGGCAATAATTAAACTGGGAACCCCAAAAGCCAAACTTGGAATGTACAACAACACTGTAGAAATAAAACTATAAATTAATTTCCTCTTGTACCAAACAAAGCGCAGACGTTAATGATGCACATTTCCCAGAGCTTTCATATTCCAGTTAATAAATTCAAAATAAAGAGATATCTTTCTACCTTTTGTGCATTTTTTTTCAGTTGCAATTGCTCCAGCCACTTTCTTCTGGTTTCTTCATATTTTCTGCTAACTCTCCATCATCTGCTGTCCATTTGTCCTTTCTTCTCTCTTCTAGTTTTTTTTCCATTCTCTCTCTACATCTGCTTTAACATACTAATCTTTCTCCTTTTGCTCTTTCCTCATATCATCCACTCATATCATCCATTCCTATTTCATCCACTCAAATTTTACCCCTCCATCCTCAATCCCCACTTACTCTCCCAATACCCGGCCAATTGTAGATTTTTTATCCCTCCCACACAAAATATTTTTCCCCTCTCCATTTTACTCTCCCAGCCCCATCCCATTCTAATCCTCCCCCAACATCAGCTCCCTTCTAGTTCCAGCCTCACCCAGTATCCATTCCCTTCTAGTCCCTGCATCAGCCCATTTCCAGTCCTAGCCCCCCATCAGCCCATTTCCAGTCCTAGCAACCCCCCAACCCAATACCAGTCCTAGCCCCCCATCAACCCTCTTCCAGTCCTAACCCCCCATCAGCCCACTTCCAGTCCTAACCCCATCAACCCATTTCCAGTCAGCCCCCCATAGCCCATTGCCAGTCCTAACCCTCCCCCCATCAGCCCACAGCCCATTACCAGTCCTAACCCCATCAGCCCATTTCCTGTCCTAGACCCCCATAGCCCATTATCAGTCCTAACCCCCCATAGCCCATTACCAGTCCTAACCCGCCATCAGCCCACAGCCCATTACCAGTCTTAACTCCATCAGCCCACCTCCAGTATTAACCCCCCCATCAGCCCATTTCCAGTCCTAGCCCCCCATAGCCCATTACCAGTCCTAACCCCACCAAAAGCCCACAGCCCATTACCAGTCCTAACCCCATCAGCCCACCTCCAGTCTTAATCCCCCAGCCCATTTCCAGTCCTAGCAACCCCCCCAACCCATTACCAGTCCTAGCCCCTCATAGCCCACTCCCAGTCCTAATCCCCATCACCCAATTTTCAGTTTAAGCCCCCCCCATACCTCATTACCAGTCCTAACCTCCCCATCAGCCCACTCCCAGTCCTAATCCCACCAGCCCATTTCCAGTCCTAATCCCCCATCACCAAATTTTTAGTTTAAGCCCCCCATAGCCCATTACCAGTCATAAACCCCCATCAACCAACTTCCTGTCCTAATCCCATCAGCACATATAAAGACTTAGCTCCCCCATAGCCCATCACCACTCCTAACCCCCCCCCCAGCCCATCACCACTCCTAATCCCCCCCCAGCCCAGCCCAGCCCAGAGAAAATATTTTTTAAAAAAAGCAGTCTTCTCCCGCTGCCAGGGCCGCTGCGGCAGAATCGAGTGTGCCGCGGGGCCCCCCTGCCCAGCAGAGCCTGCCCTCCCCCGTATCACCTCTCTCTTCGTAGCTGCAGTCAGACGCGCCGGCTTTCAGAGCGCGAGGGGAGAGTTTCTCCCTCGCTGCTCTGTTAAGCCCGCGGGGGCTGATGGGAAGTTCCCATCAGCCCCCGCGGGCTTAACAGAGCCGCGAAAGGGAAACTAGTCCCTTCGCGCTCCGAAAGCCAGTGCGTGTGACTGCAGCTACGAAGAGAGAGGTGATACGGGGGAGGGCAGGCTCTGCTGGGCAGGGGGGGCCCCGCGGCACACTCGATTCTGCCGCGGCGGCCCCGGCAGCGGGAGAAGACAGCTTTTTTTTTTTTTTAAATTTTACTTTAGGATCAGAATGTTTTTTGCGCGGGGCCCC
Source organism: Ichthyophis bannanicus (assembly GCA_033557465.1). Taxonomy (NCBI): domain Eukaryota; kingdom Metazoa; phylum Chordata; class Amphibia; order Gymnophiona; family Ichthyophiidae; genus Ichthyophis; species Ichthyophis bannanicus. The sequence continues at coordinate 562,359,539 of CM066036.1, forward strand.
CTGAAACGCGGGGCCCTGTGCAAAAAACATTCTCGCTGAATGGACGGGCCAGCCCTGATGGCCAGTGGCATGGTTGGGAGGATGGCCAGAAGTTGGGTTGTTGGGGTATGTGGGTGGGGAGTTCTGGAAGGTGATAGCGTGAAGTTGAGGCTGTTGACGTGAATAGGTGAGTGGTGCCCAAATCCATCTCTTCCTTTCTGAACACACTACCAAAACTCAAATCCACTCCCTTCCTCAGTATCTCCTGCTTAGACTACTTCGGTCTGCGTCACACAGATCTCCCAGTGAATCATGAGTTACCACTGCTGACTAAAATCTTTTTGACTTCTTTCACTTATGTCGCTACACTTACATTAGGGCTTGTCAAATCTCAAGGGTCAGGTGGCCATAGCACGCATTACAGGAACTCTCACACTGGTCTCATGCTCTCAAACTTTACAAGAGTGGTGGGAAAGTTCTTGTATCAGGTGGTTCAAACTCATCCAGAGCTGCACGGTGCACAGAGGAGGGTGCTGCTATTCTGGCAGTGAGCCCAAGTGATAAGGTCAGAGTCACAGTCAGCTGGCCCAAGGGGAGGGGGTGGCTGACTGATGTGTGGGGCTAGGACCTAGGGGGCATTCACTGGGTGGTGAGAGCTGGCTAGGTGGTGGCCAGTTTAAGGGAGGAGGAGGGAGATGATGGGGAGGAACCAGTTAAAAGCGAGATTGGGCCCCAAATTGGCCCAGAAGGGGCACCAAAGCGGACAAGTCACTTTGGTTATGCTCCCCTTCAGTAACGCGACTGCTGAAAGGCTGCAGACATAAATAGAGCCCAGGCAGTTGCTGTCTGATGACACGCCCAGCTCTTCTCCTCTCTGATAGGACGTCTCTTCTCAGGCAGCAAGATACAAAGCAGGACGCCGCAGCCAACACTTCACCTACGGATAACCATGCTCTCAATCAGTGGAAAGGCTGCACAGGCTTAAATAGCGCCCAGGGAGTCGCCATTTGATGACACACCTGGCTCTTCACCCCTTCAATAGAACGTCTCTCCTCGGGCAGCAAGATACAAAGAAGGACACCACAGCCAACACTTCACCTCTGGATAACCGTGCTCTCCAGAACCATCTCTCTTCTTTGGTTCAAGACTTTTTGTCCATTTTTGTTCAAGCTTGAAGATCCAATTTCTTTAAATTGGCTTGCCTTTCTTTGGTCTAGTTTATCTCCTCTATAAAAGCCCATCTTTTCTAAATGCTTATACTATTTACAGCTACTACTACTATTACTATTTAGCACTTATAGAGCGCCACGCACGCAGCGCTGCACAGTTAACCTACAAGAGGTGGCTAACAAACAAGAGACAGTCCCTGCCCATCAGAGTCATGCTCATCAGAGCTTACAATCTAGTTAGAACAGTACAGAGCATTAGTCAGTTCTGTGGAAGATACGGTGTGGTACAGTTTGGTACAGCTTGGCCTATAATTTGGTCAAAACGTTGACGGGGGTTAGGGTAGGATGAGGATGGAAGTCAGGATCTGAATGCAACGGTGGCAGAAGAGGTGGGTCTTCAACCTGGACTTGAAGAGGGCCAGGGAGGGTGCCTAGCGCACAGATGTAGGTAGGCCGTTCCAGGCATGTGGCGCAGCAAGGTGAAAGGAGCGCAGTTGGGAGTTTGCGGTGCGGGTGAAAGGCATTGAAAGAAGTGATTTGCTGGTGGAGCACAAATTTTGTGAGGGGACTAAGGAGAGATAAGGGATATGAGGTATTGAGGGGCCATAGAGTGAATGCATTTATAGGTCAGCAGGAGAAGCTTGAACTGGATGTGGAATTGGACAGGGAGCCAGTGAAGTGACTTGAGGAGGGGAGTAATGTGGGCATGGCGAGGCTGGCAGAAGATTAGTTGAGCAGCGTGATTTTGTATAGATTGAAGGGGAAGGAGGTGGATCGCGGGGAGACCAGCGAGGAATAGGTTGCAGTAATCGAGGCGAGAGGAGATTAAGGAGTGGATAAGCATTTTGGTAGTGTGTTCAGAGAGGAAGGGGCGGATCTTGCTGATGTTCTAGAGGAAAAATCGGCAGGTCTTGTCTACAAGCTGGATATGGGCGGAGAAGGAGAGAGAGGTGTCAAAGATAACTCCTAGATTGCAGGCCGAGGGAACAGGAAGGGTAGTAGATCCATCCACATGGACTGAGAGAGGGGGAAGTGGGGGGGGGGGAGGAATTTGGTGGAAAGACAAGGAGTTCAGTCTTGGCCATGTTCAGTTTCAATCGGCGATGAGACATCCAGGCAGCGATGTCCGAAAGACAAGCAGAGATCTTGCACTGGGTTGCCAGAGAGATATTAGGTGTAGAGAGGTAGATTTGGGAGTCATCGGCATAGAGATGGTACTGAAAGCCATGGGAAGAGATAAGCACGCCAAGGCCTTGGGTATAGAGAGAGAAAAGGAGGGGGCACAAAACATATCCCTGGGGTACACCTAACTGGAGCGGGGTAGGGGAGGAGGCGAAGCCTCCAGAGCATACACTGAATGAGTGATGGGAGAGGTAGGAGGAGAACCAGGATAGCATGGAGTCCTTGAAGCCAAGTGAGGAGAGGGTGGTGAGGAGAAGGTCGTTGTCAATGATGTTGAAGGCAGCAGAAAGATCAAGAAGGATGAGGATAGAATAGAGGCCCTTAGATTTGACCAGGAACAGGTTGTTGGTGACTTTTGTAAGTGCCGTTTTGGTGGAATGTAGGGGGCGGAAGCCTGATTGTAGTGGGTCCAGGAGGGCCTGGGAGGTGAGGAAGTCAAGGCAGCGACGGTGGACTGCTTGTTCTAGCAGTTTGGATATGAAGGGAAGGAGGGAGATGGGTCGATAGAAGGGCATGTGGGATCAAGTGAGGGTTTCTTGAGGAGGGGTGTAACAACAGCATGTTTGAAGTCAATGGGAACAGTTGCAGTGGAGAGTGAAAGGTTGAGGATATGAGTAATGGAGGGGGCAATGGTGAGGGAAATGGAACGTAGGAGATGGGTGGGGATAGGATCTGATGAACAGGTGGTGGGTTTGGAGGAGGAAAGAAGAAGTGCAGTTTCTTCTTCAGAGATCGGGGAGAAGGAGGAGAGGGTGGCAGAGGGAGTATGGATGGGGGAGGAGAATTGGGGGGGAAGTGGATGAGGGGGTAGGGAATTGGAGAGTAATTTTGAGGATTTTGTCATGGAAGTAATCGGCTAGAATTTGGACAGAGAGGAAGGGAGGGGTCAGGGCGGGGGGATCTTGAGGAGAGAATTGAGGGTGTTAAAGAGATGGCGAGGATCAGAGGCAAGGGAATTAGTCAGGTGGATGTAGTAATCTTGTTTGGCAAGTGCTAAGGCTGACTGGAAGGAGCCAAGCATGAATTTGAAGCGTAGAAGGTCTTCCTGGGAGCGGGATTTGGACCAGGCTCGTTTGGCAGAATGGGCACAGATGTGTAGGTAACGGATTGTGGGTGAAAGCCAGGGTTGGGGAGTAGATCGTTTTACAGGACGTGAGGTGGGAGGAGCAAGAGTGTCAAGGGCTGAGGATAGTGTAGTATGAGGATAGTGCCTTGTCGACGGACTCAGATGATAAAATGGAGGAAAGAGATGGAGAAATGGTGGAGGAGACAGTCAGGGGATCAATATTATGAAGATTTCTAAATAGGACGGAGTAGACAGGATGAGGTTGGGATGGCGGGAGCTGAAAAGTAAAAGTTAAGATGTGATGGTCAGATAAGGGAAGGATTGATTTGCGGAAGTGTGAGGGAGAGGAATTGGAGAAGAGTATTAGGTCAAGGCAGTGGCCGTGTAGGTGTGTGGGGGCAGTGGAGCAAAGTTGGAGGTTAAACGAGGAGGCAAGAGTGAGGCACTTTGAGGCATGGGGGTCGGAGGGGTTGTCGACGTGAATGTTGAAATTGCCAAGAATAAGAGTGTGGTAGGAGGGATCCATAAAGGCAGAGAGCCAGGAATCGAAGTCGGTGAGGAAGGTTGATTTGGAGTAGTCGGGTGGGCGATAAATAACCACTACTCGGAGGGGAAGTGGTGTGAGGAGGCGAATGGAGTGGACTTCGAAGGAGAGGGGGGAGTGTGATTGGGGTGGCAGGAGGGGTTGGAATTGGCAAGAGTGAGAGAGTAGGAGGCCAATGCCACCACCGCGACCAGTAGATCGAGATGTATGGGAGACTTGATAGCCCCCATAGCAGAGAGAGGCAATGGATACGGTGTCATCTGGGGGAAGCCAGGTCTCGGTTAGGGCAAGGAGGTGTAGGGCATTAGAGATGAAAAGATCGTGAATAAAAGAGGTTTTTTTAATGACTGAGCATGCATTCCATAGGGCACAAGTAAACGGGAGAGCGAAGGTGGAGAGGAGAGGGATATGGATAAGGTTGGATAAGTTACGTGCGGATTTCTTATTAGAATAGCGCAGGGGTCTATTTTTAGGGTAGTAGCGAGCTTTAGATGGAGGAGGGTGAGGGTGGGTATGTTTGGGTGTATGTGCTCCCGGAGAGGGATATGAGTGTGGGGGCGGGAAATGAGGGATAATTTGATGGTGCCAGGTAGGTTATGTGAGGGATTATTTTTGGGGGTAGGGTCAGTGTGCTTAGCAGTCTTGGCTGTGAGTTCTCCTTTGTAAGGCATCCTGGCTAGGCTGCTAAATAAAACAACATTTTTAAACAAATTTACCAGTACAGTCAATACTAACTTTTAAAAATTTAGAGTGCATATAAATTGTTGCTATAAAATAGGAAAAAAACCACCCTAGCAAAGCACTTGAAGCTCAATGCAAACACTTTCCCATTTTAATATGGTCTTAATATTAGGAGTGGGATTAGATGCATAAACAACCTTCCATTTACATGTCCAGTGTGTCAAAAAATACATGTGTGTGTCTAAACTGAAGCCCTCTTTCTGGACTGCCCATTTAGATATCAGCCTAATCTTATCTCAAATACATAGAGCATTTGTGTAGTTTGCTGTCTTTTTTGGGAGGGGGGGGGGGCAAAGGGTAAGGAACTCGTACTGGCAGTGAGAGCAGGGGAACCAGTTCACCATTAGTGCCTGCAACATTTGGGGGGAACCCATGCCCCTGCCAAAGCGGAAGCTGAAGTATGTGAAAATGTGTTAGGTCGTGAACTGATCCAGAGAGGCATCTAAGTGCAGCTTTTTAGATGCTTGCTGCTTCTGCATTGTGCATACCGTTAAAAGGCTTCTGTTGGCAACAAAGTTGCTTCCTCTTGAGGTGACAGAATGGAATTGCCCATGGATCTTCTGCAGCTCTTCAGTGATCTTCACTAAACAGATTCAAATAATTTCTTTGCCTTGGAGAAAGGAGTATGCTCATTTTGCTTATTTGCTGGTCCACTCAGTGCCAGCCCGTCCATTGAGCAAGAATGTTTTTTGCACAGGGCTCCGCGTTTCAGGGGGCCCCGCGCAAAAAACATCTTTCATCAGCCCAGCTAGGTTAAAAAAATACAAACCGGCTGCTGCTGCCGTCGTGGCAGCGGCAGAATCGACCATCCCGCGGGGCTCCCCTGCCCTGCAGAGTCCTCCATGCAGCCTCAGTGTTGGCTGTCAGAGCCGCGCGAAGAGAGAGAGCTTCTCCTCTCGCGGCTCTGTTAATCCCGCCGTGGGGCTGATGGGATTTCCCATCAGCCCCACGGCGGGATTAACAGAGCCTCGAGAAAGGGAAACTCTCCCTTCGCGCGACTCTGAAAAGCCCGCGCTGAGGCCCCACGGAGGACTCTGCAGAGCAGGAGGGACCCAGCGGGATGCTCAATTCTGCTGCTGCCATGGCGGCAGCGGCAGCAGCAGCCGTTTTTTGTTTTTTTTAACCTAGCTGGGCTGATTGGGGGGGGGGGAGGGGGTTAGGACTGGTAATGGGCTATGGGGGGGGGCTAAGACTGGAAGTGGGCTGATGGGGGGGGGGGGTTCGGACTGGTAATGGACTATGGGGGGGGCTAAGACTGGAAGTGGGCTGTGGGGGGGGAGGGGGTTAGTACTGGTAATGGGCTATGGGGGGCTAAGACTGGAAGTGTGGTGTGGGGGGGTTAGGAAAGGTAATGGGCTATGGGGGGCTAAGACTACAAGTGGGCTGATGGGGGATTAGGACAGGTAATGGGCTATGGGGGGCCTATGGGGGGGCTAAGACTACAAGTGGGCTGATGGGGGGTTAGGACTGGTAATGGGCTATGGGGGGCTAAGACTACAAGTTGGCTGATGGGGGGGGGTTAGGACAGGTAATGGGCTATGGGAGGCCTATAGGGGGGCTAAGACTACAATGGGCTGATGGGGGCATTAGGACTGGTAATGGGCTATGGGGGGGCCTAAGACTGAAAATGGGGTGATGGGGGATTAGGACTGGAAGTGGGCTGATGGGGGGCTTAGGACTGGTAATGGGTTATGGGGGGCTAGGACTGGAAATGGGCTGATGGGGGGGGTTAGGACTAGTAATGGGCTATGGGGGGTTAGGACTGGTAATGGGGTGATGGGGGGCTAAGACTGAAAATGGGGCGATGGGGGGTTAGGACTGGAAGTGGGCTGATGGGGGGCTTAGGACTCGTAATGGGCTATGGGGGCTAGGACTGGTAATGGGCTGAGTGGAAGGGGGGCTTGAACTACAAATAGCTGATGGGGACAGGGGCTTGGAATGGAAATGGGCTGAGTGGAAGGGGGCTTGAACTGCAAATAGCTGATGGGGAGGGGGGCTTGGAATGGAAATGGGCTGTGAGGGGAGGGAGTTAGGACTGGAAATAGGCTGAGTGGGGGGACTAGGACAGGAAATGGGCTGATGAAGGGGCTAGGATAGGACTGGAAATGGGCTATTGGGGGGGCTTGAATTGAAATGGACTCATGGAGGGGCTAGAACTGGAAGTAGGCTCATGGGGGGCTTGGATTGGAAATGGGCTGAGTGGAGGGGAGCTAGGATTTGACATGAGCTGATGGTGGGGCTAGGAAAGGACTAGAAATGAGCTGATGGGGGGGCTGGGATTGGAAATGAGCTGATAGAGGGACTTGGATAGGACTGGAAATGGATGGGGGAGCTAGGACTGGAAATGGGCTGATGGTGGGGCTAGGATAGGATTGGAAATGGGCTGATGGAGGGCTAGGACTGGAAATGGGCTGATGCAGGGACTAGAAGGGAGCGGATGCTGGGTGGGGCTGGAACTAAAGGGAGCTGATGTTGGGGGAGGATCAGAATGGGATGGAGCTGGGATAGTGAAATGGAGAGGGAAATATATTTTGTGTGGGAGGGAAGACAAATTTACAATTGGCCAGATATTGGGAGAGTAAGTGGGGATTGAGGATGGAGGGGTAAAATTTGAGTGGATGAAATAAGAATGAGGAAAGAGCAAAAGGAGAAAGATTAGTATGTTAAAGCAGATGTAGAGAGAGATTGGAAAAAAAACTATAAGAGAGAAGAAAGGACAAATGGACAGCAGACGATGGAGAGTTAGCAGAAGACACAAAGAAACCAGAAGAAAGTGGCTGGAGCAATTGCCACTGGAAAAAAAATGCACAAAAGGTAGAAAAATATCTCTTTATTTTGAATTTTTTAACTGGAATATGTCAGCTCTTGGAAATGTGCATTATTAACGTCTGCGCTTTATTTAGTACAAGAGGAAATTAATTTCTGGTTTTATTTCTACAGTGTTGTACATTCCAAGTTTGGCTTTTGAGGTTCTCAGTTTAATTATTGTCTTCCTGTTTCTAAATTGTGATTCCTTGTTTGTTGATGGTCTATGTTCTGCATGTGTAACTGAGCTGAGGTATTCTGTTTATATAATTCCTATTTGACATTGCCACTTGTTCTCGTTCCCCAGTAGGTCATGTATTGTTGTTCTTTGAAATGTATTGGTTTAATATTTGCAGTGTTGCCTTTTGATAGGTAGGGTATGGCGCTTTGTGAGTTCTGGTAGTGCTGTTAGGATACAGCGGGTTTGCTATGGGTTCTGAATGGGCAGTGTTTGTAGTAGTTCCTAATGTGCCTGGCGGTTGGTACTGGATTATAGTAATGTAGAAATCTTTTAGTCTTTCTTTATCCATATACTCATTAAGAGGCATGTTTACTAAAAGTTAGTGTATGGTAACATTATGCAAATATTTATGCAAATGAGGCACCTTATGCAAATGAGGCCCCGCACCGAGTCTCCGCACATGGCCCCGCACCCCCCTTGGGCCGCCCCTGGGTCCACTAGCAGTTTTTTTAAAATTCTCAGCACTGTTCGTACACAGGACAATTACCTTTGGGAGTGGTCCTCTAAAAGGGAGACGTTTGCGACCAAGTTCTCCTTTCCGTTTTAAAGGTGTCCTAGTATTCAGCTTTATTTCTCAGTGCGCATGCTTGCACATATCTTAAGTGTAATGAAGGCCATGTGAGGTGTAGTATTGAGTGCCAACAGAGCTAGACAGTTCTTGGAACTACCGGTATCATGTAAGAAATCCGAAGAACAATCAGTCATGTTCTACCATCCTTCAGCATTGTCGTTCATAAGTCTTTAGAAGGAGAATGCCAGCTGGCTGAGATGGCAAGTGCTGTGTTATGTCTTGTAGAAAGTCCCTACTTTGTTTATTCAATTGGGTCTCTTGTCTGCCAAGTGGTATGGGCATACTGTGCAAGCAGCATGTACAATCCCTGGAGGAGGGAGAGGGGAAGGAGTTTCGGTCATTATGTAAGTGTGACCATGGCTGGATTTAGGACCTAAGATTGCAAGGGTCCTGAAAGGAGCCCTGATGCATGGGCCCAGGTCCAGAAGAGTCACTGCAGTGATCAGATCAGATGCATTTGGGTGGGAGAAAAATCCCCCCATAGTTGTGAATGAAGGCTCATGGTACCGGATTTCAGCCTTGTAAAGGAGTAGGAGGAAATTACCTAGCCAAAAAAAGGATAGTGCTAGCTAGATATGCCAGTAGTTCTCAAAATTGAGCTGGAGGACCCCCAGCTAGTCCAGTTTCAGGATATTTACAATGAATATTGGGGATGTGCATTTCCGAGTGTGCATTCAGTTCATTTTGATGCCTAAAAATCGAAAGTGCATACAAATCATTTGTATGTGTATGTAAGTATGAATTAAAATGTGTACAATCTATTTGCATGCTTAAAAATGTTCTAGTGTGCATACAGTACGCTCACAGAGAATAAAGAGGTGATGTGAACACCCCCAAAATGCCTGAAAATCAGAAAAGCTTTGTTTAAAATGAGCACAAGCTGAACTTTTTTTTGGCCATGCACATCCCTAATGAAATAGGCATGAAATAAATTTGCCTGCAATAGAGGCAGCGCTTGGAAATGTACCACATGAACATTCATTGCAGATATCCTGAAACTCCAACTGGTTTGGGGTCCCCCAGAACAGTTTTGGGAATCACTGTCTTAGAAAATGCAGGAGGGCAGTGGTATTCATTTTCAATCTTTGAGAGCTGCAAATAAGTCAGGTTACCCTTGGAGGTAACTTCCTTTTATCGGCAGGAACCTGGTGCACAGCAGAAGGAGGGCTTCAAGGCTAGCGAGAGGGAGCACTAGTGATTTGCTGCAACTGCTGGGGATGCTTCATTTAAGGCAAATGAACCACAGGACAAATGGGGGGAGAGAGGAAACGTTGCTGGACTCAAAGTGGGAAGGAGGGAGGAAGAGAGCCTGGACCCACAGGGGAAAGAAGAGGAGGGGGGATGCTGGGCCATGGGAGAGCTGGGTTAAGAATGGGTGTGGGCCCTTTAAACCCACTGCGATGAATCGTGGTTAATCTTAGGTTTAACATTTTAATTGCATTGTCGATTTTAATTAAAATATTTAATTGATGCTTACCCCTATTCCGTGTATAAGAACTTTTAGGATTCTTTCAAGCAGACCAAGCCTTGCACTTAGCCTTCTGAGTGCTCTGTTTTTGTAATTCTTGGGGATCCATCAGCATAATCATTCAGTTTCAAGATTCAAGGATTTAAGATTTATTATCATCAAAATCCTTTATTAAAATGCTTCAGCCTATTATTCCATTCACTCAGTTAAATCCTGTTTGAATCAAAATGCTCTTTGTAGCCTGATATATCCTTGCTATCAGTCGCGTTGATTATGGTAACACGCTCTATCTCATTCTTACCCTCAGCTCAAGTAAGCGTCTGCAAAACATCTTAAGTCTCTCAGCAAATTCAACCACATCACCCATCTTCTTATCACAAAACACTGGAGTCTTCTCCCTTTCCATATTAAGTCTGCAATTTTACTGTTAAGGCATTCTTCACTGGGCTGCCATCTTATCTTGCCTCACATCTGATCACCCTGCAATCGTCTTGGCTTGCCAGATCCACCAGCACAAACCTCTTATATCTTCCCTCTGATTCATGTGCTCAGTTTGAGTCCACTTGTCGATCAGCTTTTTTTTCTTTTCATAACACTTTCCATTGGAACTCCTTACCCCCTTCTCTGTACATGGAATCTAATTCAGGGCCAGTCTGAAAACTCATTGCCCTTTAGCTTTTGATGCTGCCATAAGTATTAAACTTATCGCTTGACCTTTCTGACTCTGGGATGCAGCAGTAATGAAGCTGGAACAATTGCCTGTTGCTTAGTCTCACAGCCCTCTTTTCTTTCCTTACTTACCCTTCCTATCCCTACCCTTTTCAACAAGATTTGAAATGTGACCTTTGTCTCTTATCTGCTTCACTTTCTACTTCTCCACATCCATATGTTCCTACCCTTCCACTTCTACATAAAACCCCCACAACTCACACATTTGCTATATATCCTACACACTGTTCCACCCTCACACTTGCCCACATACAGACACAGTCATAGACTTACATCAGGGCTGACTCAACCATTAGGCAAACTAGACAGTTGCCAAGGGCAGCAACTTATGGGGATAGCAAATAGCAGGGCGTTCATAGCTAAACAATAGATTTTGACATCCAGGTCGGGCATAAGGCTTAAGGTTTGCTTAGGGCATCATCATTTTGAACCAACTCTGGGGCCAGCCTTGACTTATATTCATACTCAGCCCAAATCTCTTTGCAGGGGGAGTGTCCTAAGTAAGATGGCAGCAGCTGACTGTTCGGAGTAAGCGTGTCATTTTCTTCACTCCTGTATGGGTAGGAAACGCAAGGGGAAAGGTGGGTCGTTGCCCTCTCAGCCCCCCTTACCCCTACGCCGCTTGCTGCTGGACCTTTGGATGCTTTTGTGCTGCGCACTGCCCGGGTTCCGGCTGGTACTGGGGAGGAACGCCAAGCAGTATCACCGGAGTCGGGTGACTCGGTGACTGCTTTGGCTGCATCTGTATCCCCAGCGAGCCCGGCGCCGAAAGTGTTCTGGGGTCAGTCCCTGCCTGAGGGGTTCCTGGAGCTAGGCTCCCCCCCCGAAGTTGAGGGAAGCTGTTGGTTCAAGCGGAGGGTCTGCGGAACCAGGAGAGTGCAGTCTTTGGGCTGCATGACTCTTTTCCATCATCGGCGCTGATTGGTGAGGTCTCTCTGCAGGGCAGGAGGTTCCTGTGGCACGACGAGGTCAGACGCCGGTAGCAGAAATGGAAGCTTTGTCAACAGTTGCTGCTCCTGGATTGGCTTTTTCTCTTCAGCGTCCAGAGAATTTTACCCTGGAGGCTATTTGGCGGGCAATCCTTTCTTTGGGAGAAGCGTTGGTGCCTCGGATTACATCGGTGGAGCAGAAAGTGAATAACTCAGTGGCTGCCGTGGAGGAGCTGGAACAAAAAATTGTGGCAACACAATCTGAACTGGTGGAGTCTCGGAGAAAAGTTTCAGTTTTGGAAGACTAATCTGACGCATTTAGGAAGAACTTTTCCTCTATACAAGCTAAGTTGGAACAGTTGGACAATTTGTCTAGAGCTAGTAATATAAGATTAATCAATTTTCCTAGGCTTATAACTGTCTCCTAGAGAAATGTTTAGGCAATACTTGATTGATGTATTGGGGGTCTCCCCTGAATTAATACCACCGTTGGTTAGGATTTATTATGTGCCTAAAGCTAAATTAGTATCTGGTATGGTTAATTCAGGTGGGGGGGGGGGGACCAGGGTCAAGGAAATGTTTTGAATGTTATGGATTTGCTGGAGCATTCTGAAAGTGAGATGCCAGTTCCGTCCACGTTGTTGATTACTTTTGCATTACTTTCTGATAGAGAGTGGCTCCTAAAACTCTTCTTTAAGAAACAAAATTTGCCATTTAGAGGATTAATGGTTTGTATCTACTCGGATTTAGCTAGGGAAACTCAGAGACGTCGCAGGGAATTTCTCCTGTTACGTCCTGGTATCCTACAGTTGGGGGGGCCTTTTTTTCTTAAACATCCATGTAAATGTTTAGTGAAATATAATACTGTTTCTTATATTTTTTATGAGCCCTCTCACCTGACAGCTTTCATTAATGCTCGGCGCCTGGAGTCCTCTATCGGTGCCTCACCTGAGCTCTCCTAATTTGATGGCCGGAGTTTGTTAGCTGCATTTGTTTTCTTCACGTATTTGTCTGATGATAATTAGTGTATATCTCCCCTCTTATATTGTGGGCTAGGGTGAGCAGATATATTGTTTCATTTGAATTACTATGTTTGATTTTTGATATATGGATTATTCTAATTGTATCTGTTCTTTTTTTCTGCAAGAATGTTTTGTAAACTTTCTTGATTTAATTGTAAAAATCTTATAAATTAAAAAAAAAATGAAAAAAAAACAACTTTTTGCATTCCCACTCATTCGGAATACTGTACATCTCATACACACACACATTCCTGCATAGTGTATCTCCTCCCACTTATTCCTCTATTTCCCATTCCCATATATACCCACAAAATACCACACACATTCATATGTACCCACCACACCCACACACCTTTACATATCCACACATCAAGCCACACATATCCTTAGATCTACAGCTACACACTCCCCCATCCATGAACACACACACACATACACACACGCACGTACTTGCATCCTCCCAAATAACTCCACTCATTCTCTCATATGATATATGCTGATGTTTTCCACCTCCAACCACATATCTGAAATACACTTCCACCCACACCCACAGACATCCCTTTTTCATATCTGTATTGGAAAGCATTTTTGAGCCCATTTTACTGCATGTTTTTCCTACTTGTTAGATATGAGCTTTGATTGAACTCCATTTACAATGTTTTTTTTGGTTTTTTTTTAAAGCAGGGATTACTATTCATACCACATTTTAAATCAACCACTGTTCAGAGATTTCTGAAAATTCTTCAGAATAACAGGTTAAATGTTAGAGAGGATTATAGTTACGGTAATTCTAGATTTCTACACAGTTGCTAAATAAATCAGTTTTTTCTTTGTGAATTAGTTCTAGTAGATTAGGAAGTCTCAGCTCACTCCTTGGGACACCCCCCGCCATTCTGGTTTTCAAGATATCCCTAATGAATATGTATGATGTAAATTTGCATGCATGCAAATCTGTCTCATGCATATTTATTGTGGCTATCCTGAAGACCTGAGTGGCTGAGTGTGTTCACAGGACTGGGTTGAGAATCACTGCACTAGATGTTAGTAGTTCACTGCCAGAGTTGATAAAATGGAAATGCAAACATCTTTCATCCGGCAACTCAGCTTCCAATCTCACATAAAAAGAACAACCAGAACAGCCTACCACAAACTAAGGACAATAGATAACTCAAACTTCTACATAGTGAGAGCGATTCCAAGCAGTATGTCATCATAATAACACCCATAATAAATTATTGTAACACAATCTACCAGGGACTCCCCTAGAAAACAATACTCCCTCTACAACTTGTGCAAAACACTGCAGCCTACGTTATCACCGGAACAGCAAGATACAGCTACATAGCTCCAACATTGAAGCAACTACACAGGCTCCCAGTCACCATGCATTCCAAATACAAGGCATTTACAATAATCTTCAAGATAGTCAACAACTTATCACCTCCTATGCTCCAGTCAATGATCAAGAAAAAACAGCAGACCAGAACAAGAAGAACAACTAATATCAACACCTTGGAAACCCCAACATGCAAGATGAAAGCCAGACAATCTACATGCAAAGGAGTCTTTTCCATATACGCTTCCACATTATGGGATGAACTGCCTGCCACTATATAGCAGACTTTAGGAAAGCTATAAAGACTCATCTCTTTATGGAATACTATGGACCCACACCATGACCACACAGTTCAAACATGCCAGACTATGGAAAGCTACAAAGGCTCAGACCATTATGAAACACAATAGACCCACCCCATGAGAACACCGACCACGCTATCTCATCGAAACCCCCTTGGACTATACCCTTAACCAGATATAACAACATCAGATAGAAACATCACTGCCTTCATGTAAATAGTTAAAAGTTGTCTAATGTATCCTTCGTACCCCATATAATACTCCAAGTTCAATATCCTGTTCTATGTACAAGTTGTTTTTGCTGTGATTTTCTTTGTAAGCCGCCCTGAATTAATGATAGGGCGGTATAGAAAACCTGTTGAATAAATAAATAAAATAAATACATCTTTAGCCCCTTTGTTTTTGTATCTTAGTGTTCATTTTTACCACTCGTTTAGTTCTATACTTTATTTCTTTCAATAGTTTAGCAAAGATTTCTAAAATCAAAATTTAAAAGTGTTTTTTGGACATGGTGGGCCCGATATTAAGTGGCGGTGGATAGTGCTTCTGAAGCGCAGCCATCACTGCTGAAGACTAACCCCGGATATTCAATGCCGGGCCATATCTGGCCACTGGTATTGAATGTCCAGGGTAGCTGTAGACCCCAGAAGCTAAATGGGCATTGGTAATATTGTGCTATTGCCCAGTTAGCTTTCCTGTGTAAGGTTAGGCCAACATTTGCCACCCCTGACTTTACCCACAGGTCGCCAACTAAGCCATGGCAATATTGAGCCGCTGCCCATTTGGTGACAGGTGTTGCCTCTGATCCACCCTGGAGTGCCCACAACATGCCCGATGCTAACCGCGTAGCATCGGGTCGTGTAGCGGTGGCACCGGCAGATATTCTGAGGCCCTGTGTTAGTGCCACTGAATATCCTGCTAACTGCCTTTGAATATCGGGCCCGGTGTGACTTGTTTTTGACTGTGCTGCAGAAGCAAAGATGTGCAGATCCACATCCAGTGGTTCCAAATGCAGTTCTCCAGCATCCCTTAGGTCAGTCGGGTTTTCAGGATATCCATAATGAAGATGCATGAGATAGATCTGCCTACAATGGAGGCAATGCATGCAAATCCATCTCACGTGTATTCATTGTGGATATCCTGAAAACCCATCTGGACTGAGCAGTACCGGAGGACTGGGTTGAGAACCATTTATCTTACAGAGGCTCAGCAGACTAGGAACATGCTCATTAGGTTGGACCAGATGCTTTTTTTTTGGCACCAGCAGTTTTATACGACGTATTTGTACATCCAGCTCAACTGGAACCATGGCTGGAATATGGCACCTTGAACCTTCATTTGCAACTACCCAGAGATTTTCCCCCTATTTCTATAATTTCCCTTCTTCAAACATATCGTGTCTAGTCATTACAGTACTGTCCTTGGCTGGGGGCCATGCACCTGTGCTGCTTCCGGCACTCTGTAGTCATGGGCTCTGAATCCAGTTGCCAAAAATGACCCTGGCTCCCCCCTCCCTTTTTCCACAGCATTCCCATCTCTAGCTGATTCCTTGACTAGATTGCATTGGCCACTTCCCCAGGGCCGTGCACAGCACTTACCACCTGAATCACTGCGTCAGAGAAGGGTGGACCATTTCTAATTTATTTTTTTTGTGCTGCTGCACCACAGTTAAAAAAAAAAATTCTTCAGTTTTCCAGTCCTAGTTAAGTAATCTGTTCAACACTCTGCGCGGCTAATCTGCCAGCCTCATCATGCTCATATTACCCTCACTTCATTGGTTTCCTTTCCGTTGCCACATCCAGTTCAAACTTCTCCTGCAGACTTATAAGTGCATTCACTCTGCAGCTCCTCACTACCTTTCCTCACTAATACCTCCCTGCACCCCTCCTCGGGAACTCCGCTCTTGTGGCAGATCACTCCTGTCTGTCCCCTTCTCTTCTATTGCTAACTCTAGACTGTGTTCCCTTCACCTTGCTGCTCCTTATGCATGGAACAAACTACCTGAGTCTGTATGTCAGGCACCTTCTCTGACCCTTTTCAAATCCAGGCTGAAAACTCACATTTTCGCTGCCACTTTCAGATCTTGACTCACCTAATCTCCTTTGTGTTTCCTTACCACGCCCCCTAGATGTCTACAGCTACTGTGTTGCCAGTCTTGACTAGATTGTAAGCTCTGATGAGCAGGGACCATCTTTGACATGCAGCGCTGCCTACATCTTTATTTATTTTATTTATTTAATATTTATTTAACATTTCTTCTATACCGCGCTATTATAATCAGTGCGGTGTACATCGAACAAAACATACTACAATGCATACAAGCAACATTGAGTTTACATAGAACAGGAAAAGAAACATAGGACAACCGGGGTAACTATTCACAGGGTAACTATTTACAGGTTAAATTAGTATTGTCACCAATACTCTAAGCTAATTTGGTATCAGTATTTGTTCAGTAGTAGTAGTAGTAGTAATCCTGAAAATGTTTTCTAATTCAAATATTAACAGGGAATAGAATTTCTCTCTTACTTTCTCTTATCTTACCTCATTGCTTTTCCTTGGCTTATTGATTTTCTCCGTTATTTTGCAGTCCTGAACATATGAATGGTAGGTCAAAGACACTGAAAACTGTATTAAACAGACTGGAAGGTTTTCCAATGTCTGTCTTGTTTTCCGCCTGGTGGTTTGACATGAGAAACCTTTTCTGATGATAAATGATTTCAGGTAGTGAAGATTTGACATGAATTGTGAGTGTGTAATTAGCTGCGGTATGTGTGAGTGGCCTGCAGCCTTACATTTGTCAGTGTGGGCAGACTAAATAAATTCATGTTGTACACTTGTTATATATATTTAATTATACTAAAACCAAATGGTAAATGAGCAGCTGGATGGAGGATTAGCTAATCAAGAGCTCCGTTTAATTAAAATTCCCCTCCTCTTTAGCCAAAAGGAAACTGGACTTATAAGATCATCTTGCACTTGTGTGTGTGTGTCTCTGGGCCCTCCCTATGACTTTTGAAATGGCTCCATTCAAATATTTGCCATACAGAGTTCAGCACACAGCAACCTTTAGCTTGCACCTTTAGGTGCTAATTTTATAACAGGGTGCCTAGCTTAATAGGGAAGGAAGGCAATTATTTTTAGCTTATTTTAGAAAGACACATAGATTCCTATGCAGGGCCATACCAAGCCATAATTGCGCCCTGTGCTATTTCCACATCTAGTGTGCCACCCCCCCACCCCACCAGTTGCTTGCCCCGCCTTCTCCCCTCATGTTGCCCAGCTGCCGCCGCCACCTTTTTGTTTTCTCGGAGGCGGCGGCAGCAGGTCACATCAGAGGAGGGAGAGACCAGGCAAGCCATGCAAATGCTGAGTTGCAAAGACCCACATTTGAATGGCTGGCTTGGTTCTTCCCTCCTCTGATGCAACCTGCATCAGCGAAGGGAAAGAGGGCCCCAATCTACCTACAAACGTGGGTCTGTCTCACTGCTGCTGCCGCCAACACTCTGACTGTGGTAGCAGCAGTGAGTGGCAGCAGCAGAATGGCAACATGGGGTGGGGGGGGGGGGCGGGGCCGGCAGTCTGACATGTGCTCCTAAACCTTTTGTGCCCTGTGTGGCTGCACCACTTGTCCGGGGTTAGGTACGGTGCTGTGCCTATGTGTCTTTGTAAAACACTACAGGTAAACAGGAGAAATTGTGGCTAGATTGAAGGTGTGTAACCAAAAAACACAAGAGTGGCAGGTTCACACACAACACCTTTATTTAACAATCATAGGTGGCCAAACCCAACACAGGACCGTGTTTCATGTCGTACTTCATCAGGGGTTGTGAGGGCACACTAAAACATTTAAAACCATAAATAAATAAATATGTGTTATAACCAATGTATATCTAAACATAAAAATATAAATATAGACATAAAAATAGGCTATAATATCATAACACATTATAAATATAAAACATTGAAATACATCAATGGACTCTACCATAAAAAAATGATTGAAAGAAGGATTCTTTAAGAGGTACATATATAAGAATACACTAAAATACATTAAAACAAGGTGCAAGCTCACAATATTATTCAGCACATAAGAACCAAAGGAAATAAACACAAATCAAAAAAGAGGGAGGAGGAGGACAAATCATGGCTGTACTTAACATAGAAAACCATATAGGTACTAAAAAACTAAAAAGAACAAATAGGAAGCAGAAGTGAGTCAGAGATGTTACCTTATAGGTAATGCTTTATAGTATTTGTTTACTATGTCGCAGGAGATGTAGTTTTTTCAATGTTGTTAGGTTAGTTTGCCAATTCTTCCATTTAGATTAGGAGGGGCTTCCTCCTAAAAGTTCATTTATAACAGTTTTTCCTTTTTATGTTTCGTATGGCACTTTTTATTCAAACTTTTATCTTATTTATGGGTATAGCATGGTGGTTGGTCCCCTTCCACTTTAGAATGACTAATGGTTTTATAATGTGGTCTTCAAAGTTTCTTTGAGTTCCATTGGTCTCTCTATAAGAGTCTATATTTTCGTACACATGCCCTCTTTTTAGTTTTGGCTTTTATAGGCTTTGTTTTTTAATTTTTAATTATTATAGGGTAACCGCCCCCCTCTTCCTTTTTTATGTTTTCATGGACCGCATGGCACTATTTATTTATTTATTCATTATTATTCTTTTATCTCGATTTTAGGCACAGTATGAGCACACAGTTGATTTGCCCCCTTTCTGCAGAATGACCAATGTTTTATAGGGCTGTCCATACGGTTGTAGGGCATACGGTTTTCAATGATGGCTCGATCGGGTCTTTAACAATTTTTCTTGTGCTTTTTTATTTTCATCTCTAACTGACCCTAAGAGCATAGCAAGAGGTTTTTTTACCTTTTTTTACCTTTTATCATTGTTTGACTCGTATCATATGTCTATTTTTCATAATTTGGCGAATCATGAGCTTCCGGCACCGTCTGCATTATATGCGCATTTATTTATTCATTATCATTCTTTTATCTCGATTTTAGGCACAGTATGAGCACATAGTTGATTTGCCCCCTTTCTGCAGAATGACCGATGTTTTATAGGGCTGTCCATACGGCTGAAGGGCATGCGGTTTTCAATGATGGCTCGATCGGGTCTTTAACAATTTTTCTTGTGCTTTTTTATTTTCATCACTAACTGACCCTATGAGCATAGCAAGAGTTTTTTTTATCTTTTATCATTGTTTGACTCGCATTATATGTCCATTTTTCATAATTTGGCGAATCATGAGCTTCCGGCACCGTCTGCATTATATGCGCATGCGCTGGCGTTTTTTAGAAGCTTTCATTCCTTTGGAGTATCATACGCCTTCGGAACGGCACTATTGCGGGCCTCCAAACTTCAGGTATTATTTCCTTATTTGATCACTTTATATTCATTTTGAGTATTTTGAACCTCGTTGGACAATTTTTAAGAATCAATTATTGTTTTATTCTAGTGAGGCTTCCTGTTAGTTTTTGGGGTTTTGACTCTCTGGAATTAATACGGTCTGCAGAGGTGTTTCTGGCGTCTTACATGTCCCAGGTAATATGCATATTCTCTCATGCGCTCCTCGAGATATTTTCAAAATTTTATACATATTCTTAGTTGGTTTTGCCATTTTTTATAGAATTCCTCACTCTTGTTTATTTACACATTAGTACAATTTTGAATAGTACTGCTCGTTTAGCTCCGCGCTCAAACTAACATTTGCTTTTTTGGTGCGGTTTAGCACAGCAAGGTCCTCTCGGGGGATGAATTCATTATTAATTTTGTTTTTAAGGCACTTTTTTGTGCATTTCAAGAGGCGGCTTTCTCATATGCCGTCAGAATTTTTAACATCTCTCTTCTCTAGCTGATATTCCTGTCAAGATAATTGGTTTCTTTCCTCAGGATTTCCAGCTTTGAACTTTCGCTTTAAATTTTATCCTCTCAGTTGGGTTTCATGTGCTTTATAATGGTTATTTTTAAAATATTATACTCACATCACTCAAATGGCAATGACACAGACATTGTTCCAATAGCAATGGTTTTTTGATATGCCAAATTGAGATATAGACGCTATTAAGCCCATGTTTCAATCCATCCTTTAGATGGTATTCACCTCTAGGGTTGTCTTCTTTAGTATTAGCTTAATATAAGATTTCCAAAATGTATATATTTTTTTTCCAAAAAATTTTTTTCCACATTTTTCCATCATATTGGATAATCCGTTTTAATTTGAACATTTGTATTATAATGTTTTATTTTTCTTTTTGTTTTTCAGAGGCATTCTTAGCCCTTGTGGCAAGGGCTTCAACCATATTTTACAGGATATTATGAATTTCAATATTACCACACACTTCTGCTTCCTATTTGTTCTTTTTAGTTTTTTAGTACCTATATGGTTTTCTATGTTAAGTACAGCCATGATTTGTCCTCCTCCTCCCTCTTTTTTGATTTCTTTTGTGTTTATTTCCTTTGGTTCTTATGTGCTGAATAATATTGTGAGCTTGCACCTTGTTTTAATGTATTTTAGTGTATTCTTATATATGTACCTCTTAAAGAATCCTTCTTTCAATCATTTTTTTATGGTAGAGTCCATTGATGTATTTCAATGTTTTATATTTATATTTATAATGTGTTATGATATTATAGCCTATTTTTATGTCTATATTTATATTTTTATGTTTAGATATACATTGGTTATAACACATATTTATTTATTTATGGTTTTAAATGTTTTAGTGTGCCCTCACAACCCCTGACGAAGTACGGCATGAAACACGGTCCTGTGTTGGGTTTGGCCACCTATGATTGTTAAATAAAGGTGTTGTGTGTGAACCTGCCACTCTTGTGTTTTTTGGTTACGTTTCTGCTGAGTGTGGCTGCTGCTGTTTTTTCTGTTGGTTCTAGATTGAAGGTGTGGACATTACGCCTGTTCAAGGGCAGGTGTACAGTTCTGGGAACCACACCTTCAAAAGGATCTAAGCAGGATGCAGTCAGTCCAGAAGGTGGCTACTGAAATGGTCAGTGGCTTTTGTCATAAGGCATATGGGGAAAAGGTTTAAAGATCTCAATATGTATGCTTTGGAGAAAAGGCAGAAGAGGAAAGATGTGAAAAAGACATATAAATACCTCCATAGTATCAATGTGCAGGAGGTGGAACCAGGGGTCATAGGATAAAAGCAAAAGAGAATAGACTCATGAATAATCTGAGGAAGTATTTCTTTACTGAAAGGGTAGTGGATGTATGGAACAGCTTCCCGGTGGAGGTGGTGGAGATGAAAACTGAATCTGAATTCAAAAAAGTATAGGAGAAATACCGAGGATCTCTGAGAGCGAAGAAAGGATTGCCAAACTCAGGGCTTTTTTTGAGATGCTGTGTGCTCCTGAAGTAAATACCCCCAAGTCGCCCAACTGTATACAATACAGCCACGGCAGCCTTCCTGACTTCCTAGCCGAGTTCCTGCCGCAGCGTTGGATAAACAGGCACATGCTCAGCTCCAGGGCAAAGAAAGCAATCCAGGTGCCTTCCTCTCAGCATGGGCCAAGAGTTTTAAAAAACACAAATGAAAGTCTTTAAAACTTTTGCAGCTGTGAATGGCTGTTAAATTAATGCTGTCTAGCATGCCCAGCTCAGTCATGGCAATCTGCACTGCTATTACCCCAGAGCAACTGTCCCTCTAAAAATATCACAGCCCCTTTGCTGCTTTTGCCCCAGATTCTGTTCCTCACAAATACAGTCCTCACTGCCACGCCTCTCGGGACTTGTAGTTCCCTTGCTCATTGGCCATGCAGGCCACAACACGCCCTCACTGCCCCTTTAATGATTCTCTCCCGTATTATGGTCTCCCTCTAGGGTTCGCCAACTGACTCCAGATGCGCCCAACAGGCTTGATCCAGTCCTAGGTTTACTCCATTGCCTGCAGAGACATGTAGTTCTGATTTCTCCATTGCACTCCATAAGAAAAGCAAGACTACAAGTCCCTGTATGCAATGGGGTAAACACAGAACTGGATCAAGCCTGTCGGGCACATCTGGAGCCAATTGGCAATCCTATCTCCCTCATGCAGGCCATGAAACCTGACCTCTCTGTTCCTCCCCTGTCTAATGGTGTTGCTAATATACAGCAGGGAAAATCAGGCCCTTCATGTTTTGTACAATGTGATCATAATCTTTTAAATGCTTGCATAATGGGGCTCCTGTTTGTTTATCAACTTTGCTTAGGCCTTAAAGTCTTTTGCATCCGTTATGATCTCAGGATGTGCATTTATTAGCTATTTCTCCTTTTAAAAAGATTCATCTTCAGTCAGTACATAAGAGAATTTTTTCTGAGTGCTCCATTCCGAATTAATTACATGCTGAAGCAGAGTTGATGGTTTTTCGGCAAAAACTAAAACATATTTATTTCAGCAAGCTTTCCCTGGATTTGTTTGATTGGTAAATGAAATGCTGTGGGCAATTATATTTATTGTAAAATTAATTCAGTGTGGTTTTCAGATGGCTTTTTTTTTTTTTAGTTTTAATTTCATATTGTGTTATTTTATTTCATATTAATTTATTGGTATGTTATTATGTATTGTGTATGTTTTTTGTTAATTTTCTCGGTGCGGATTATAAATCCTTTTAAATAAATAATATTGGTTTAATGTTAGCTTTGGAAAGTGAACATACAGATTGACAATATCTTTCTATTTTTCAGTCGTAGATGAAGTGCTTCTACAACAGTGTTGCAATGAGGCAGAATCAGGATTCTTGGGATTTCTGGTTTTTGTTTTCTCTTTCTGATTTGCAGTGACTTGTTTATTTGAGGGTCTGCTTGTATTCTGTGCATGCAACTGAGTAAAGTATGTGAATTTTCTGTGCATGGAAGGGAACTATAACTATCCAGCATATTTTATTTTTCCAATGGAAACTAAATTATTTTTTTAAAGGCCCAATGTATAATTGGTAAATCACAATGCTGTCTTTTATAGGCACAATTGATGTTGTTTAAGTACTATGGGCTAGTACCTTTATGGTATGGCAGGTTTGTTAGATCAGTTCTGAGGTTTCTGTGTAGTAAATCCTGCTTGTTCTAATAATAGGTGGGGTAGGTTAGTGTTCTAGGGAATGGTGTAACATTTGTAGTGCTTCCATCTGATATACTATGCGGCTGATTGAAAAGGGCGTGGCTACTATGGTAAGGGGGTGGAGCTATAGTCACTCCATCCCAAGAAAAAAACACTTGATAAACTTAATAGCTCTTATGGATGGACAGACTGGATAAGCCTTCATTTTCTCTGTTTCTAGGTAAAGGTTAGTGTATATACTTTACAGGTGTACATCTGTATTTTATAAAATACACATTTAAATCTCAACTCCATCCAGACTTCTTCCAAACTCCACCCTTAAAAATTCTAAAACTTTAAAAAACCTGTTGGCAGTCATTGTACATTATTCTCAAAAAATGTGTTTTCAACTTTGCATGTTTTTACCTTTCATGCTAAAAAAATAGGAGGAACAAAGAACAATTCTTGCTGACTTTGTCATATTTCATGCTTTACATTATTTCTTTGAAAAATAGCACAAGCTCATTGACAGAATGTTCCATAATTGCTTTAAACCCCAGAATCATACATTTAAACGAACAACAATTTACAGGTTTGTGACCACTGAAACGTAGAAGTCAGTGCAATAAACTGAATTAACATTTACTTATTTATAATACTGAAACATAAAAAACCCTAGATAAAAAAATGTTCTTCATATTGCCAAGTACAAAACATGATAGTTTGACAAACCAGCTGATATACAAAAGAACCCTTAAAATAACTTTTCATAAAACATCAAAATCAAGGACATTTTCTGAAATCAAGAGTAAACATACCGAGCATGCTGGCAACAAAGCTAAAACAGAGTAAGCTGGAAGAACCACATCTTCACAGCTCTCCTAAAAGCAACATACTCTTCTAGATTTCAAGTAACGTTTGGTAAGGAATTCTAAAGCAGTGGTTTCAAGGGTTTTGGAGATGAATTTCTTTCAGAGAAGGCCATGGAAAACCAATTCCAAATCTAAAGCCCACTTCCTGCATTATGATCTCATCCACACGTTAAGACCTGGGAGCTCAGCCTCCCTTTAGTGTTCTATGTGTGACTTCCAGAACTGTCCTCCTGCGCATTCTCATGTCACTGGTACCCATGTGTACCTGACAGATATCTTACACCCAGCATTCTCTAAAATCCTACCTATATGATGCGTGGGGTCCACTACCTTCGTATCAGGCAGGCAACTTACCGAGCAATCACCAGCTATCTACATTCCTAATGATCAAATTTGCCAATCATAATGGCAGTCTCAGTCCTTTCATCAACTGCAGCAGTGCATCAACATTATTTGCAAAGTTTTGAATCTTATTACCTTATTAGCATAGATTTTGCATTAACACATCAGCTAGTTCATGCATAATGTTGTTAATATGGGTTAAGTGCTTTTGATCGATAATGCAGATGTTTAATGCATATTAATGTATGTGTTATCATCTACATGTTTTAGTACACCGGCCCCACTGTATGGTAACATTGGATCTTATTTATCCATGGCTTTCTTCCACAAGCAATGGATGGGAGCAAAGTGTTGACTGTTGCAAGGTGGAGGCACACACAGAGAAAACTTGTGCCATACCAGGAGAGGCCCAAAGTAAACCAGTTTGCTGATGGTCTTTATGTGAGCATGTCATGAATCAGACCTTAAAGTAACAGCCTCATTTATTAGCCTGCATTAGTATGAGTTAACGCATACTATTTAATGCAAGCCCATTAATCTCACTAGGGCCTATTTACTAATTAAGCACATACACACCGATGTGCGTAAATATGTCAGTAAATGAGACACAGGTCAATAAATGAGACACAGAATATGCTAAACAAGGCTAAGTTTTTTCTCATGGTTGAGGAAACTGAGCAAGGAGGGTTTGGTAAATGAGGCACTTAGCTACCACTTGCACATTTTGCTTTGTTTGTACTTGATCTATGACAGCAGTCTTAACATTTATGATTCACCTCCACAATTTGTATATTTGTGCCTTTGATGACTGGTTTATAAAACTCGGGGGAGGGGAGACATATTTAGCGGCTGCGGCCATCACACTCAAAGCAACTGGCCATCGCCGCTTTAATTTACAGTAAACCTAGATATTCAATGCCAGAGCCATATCCAGTCATCCAGGGCCGGCCCGACTATCAGGCAATCTACGCGGTTGCCTAGGTCAGCAGCTTGTGTGGGGGTGGCAAAGGCATTCAAAGCTATCCAATAGATTCTGACACCTAGAAGGCACAAGGCTTAATCTCCTTTCTGCATTTTGCATCCTACCACTTCTCTCTGTTCTTCACCATCTCTGTCCTTCTGTTATCACTCTATGAGCTTTGTTGTCTGGCAACATGGAAATACATCCCTAGCTACTGCTTCTCCATCTGCGGTGATGTCTCTAATACGCTTTGTACTTTGAGTTGCATAATGCCCTAGTCCTTCACTCTTCTATATTCTTCCTCCTTCCTCCAGTGTTTTTAACTTTTTCCTCTTATGTTCCTTCTTTTTTTTTTCTCCATCTCCCTTCTCTGGCATTTAAGTTTCTCACACCTTCAGGAGATTTGTAGTGTGAGTAGTGAGTGAAAGGACATGCTCAGTCCCAATGACAGGTCTTTCTTCTCCCTTGAGTGCTTCTTGTTCCAGCTTACTGAAGAGGGCTTTAAACTAGATTCATTGGGGATGGGTGAAGAGAGCCCCCAGGTAAGTGAAACATTAAATACCGCTGTAGAAATGGGAAATAGGGGCAACATCTGGGAGGCAGTGGGTATAAATGCCAGTAGCATGGGAAATAAGATCCCAGATGTTGAGGCTTTAATGGAAGAGGCTGACTTGTATTTAGTGGCAGTTACAGAGACATGGTTCACGGAAAACCATGACTGGGATGTAATTATACCACCAGCTTTTTAAAAGGAACTCCTGCAGCAGAAACCTGCCTTTTCCTCTGCTCCACTGGTCTCCGATCGGCATCTTCGAGGGAGAAGGGAGAACGGGAAGTAAGCTTCTCCCCCGCTCCTCTCTGACAAGGCCAATTGGGCCCACCTGCCATACCATAAAACTCACAGTGCAAGCAGGCGTGCCCGTGCCTGGTGGGCCCATGCCTGAGGGCCTCGCCAGAAGGCTCTTTGGTGTGGCCCTTAGGTGAGGCGATTAGGAGACAAGAACTCGCTGAAGACACTACTACCTAGATGGATGGACTGCCTACTACAGATAACCCAGGTATGAGGAAACTAAACCACTCCTTCTGATCAATTTTCCAATGCTTATTCACTCTCAAGTCACCCAGAGCAAAAATATCTCAAGGCTGAATGGGCACCCCCTCAGCCCCTCCAGAACTAATTCTCAGTAACCTAAGTACATGCTAGCAAATTGCTCATCTATAACTCTGCCTAACTCTCTCTAATAATATTGCTCTACACCAGAGAATCATTCAAAACATGTAAGCATTGCCATTATTTTAGTAGCATTATAGAAGCATATCCACAGCAATGGCAGTTTATATACCATGTAACAGGGTAGACCCTGTACAGACAGAGGAAATGCAGGCCAGCACAAGTGAAAACAGAAAAACTGACAGGGAAAACAAGAAAGTGTCAGATAGTTACCCTGAGCAACGCAGGAACACGTGCAGAAGCTCAATCAAGACACACCCAGCTAGCACAGGAAGGGAATTCATTTCACCTGACAGGGTTCAGCTAACTAAGGGTGGAGCAAGCGAACGTGGGTTTAAAACAAGCTCTCAGACATTCAGAGACAGTTTTAGATCCGGATTAGGATCAGGAGTAAGGCAAAGCCAGGAGCTGGTGCCGGAGCTGAGAGAGAGAGAGAGAGAGAAGCTGTGGCAGCCAAGGACACACTTGGAGAAAATACAGAGAGGGCAGCTAAAGCCCCGGGAAGTATGGCACAGGTATGTGAATGCAAGAGAGAGTGATAAAGAAACTCTGGAGCAATTAGAGTGCCCATATGAAGGTCAGAGGGAACCCGAGGACCTGAATAAACCAGAAAGATATTCACAGCCAAATAGTGTGTATGAACAAGAGGAAAGCTTTTACTTACCAGATAAAGCCAAAGAGTTTTGTAATTGTAAGTTCACAGCTCCGTCTGAAACTCCGTCACGAGCACTCAGATTCAGCTCAGCTGGGTTACAAAAGGGAAACCTGGATAGGTTGGAAAGTTCCCTTAATTATCCTACGAGCAGAGCAAGTAAGGGGCTAAGCTCTACTCAAAAGTACCAGCAGGGGCAGTGCCTGGGAAATCTCTATTCCCGTATATATGGTAATATCCAGAGAGGCTCTAGCCCGGTGAAAGAGAAGAACTTCCTGGTTGACGTGCTTAGGCAGCAAGTCTCTCATAGTACTCCCAAAGTACAGAATGAATATACCAGTCGACCAGAGATGATGGAATACCAGAATGCTGAGGAGAATGATACACAGGAATTAATGGATTGTTCTTTATCATTAATTGAACCTGAATTCTCCCTGAGATAAGGAAAGCAACTTAGTGTCTTAACTTCAGTGATACAGCAACAAACCTGTAACTCTCTCTCTCGAGGCAGAACAGAGGTATGCTCTACTCATAGCTACCAGGGAGAGAAGCTTACAGCAATAGTTAAGCTTTTTGTTCTTTTGTTGATTTATCCTTTAAAAGCTGAAGAAAGCAAGTTATGTTTACATTTGTTATTGTACATGAGATGTCCAAGCAAAGCATATAATTTATGTTCCTTGAAGATGAAATACCCTCAATGGGACGGGGAATAAAAACCCTTTGATTTGAAGAAAGAAGTGTTTGTGATTATATTCATAAAGGCACAACTACCACCCTCTAGGGGCCTTGCAATACAGGAGGCTACCGCTAGGCCAGAGGGACTGTGACAACCAATAAGAACAACTCTATGTCTAGCTAATTGCAAACAAAGAATCATTCCCCTACGGATATCAACCTTTACAGCATTATATCTCTTATGCTTGGAATATTCAGACATACTATCTACACCCTGATCATTTGTTCAATTGACATCAATTGTTCTATGTAACTTTGCATAAATATTTTGCACTTGATTGTCAACATACCACTCACTCTCTGTATAATCATACATGCTTCAGTTGTTTGCTAAGTACTATTCATATTCTTACAAAATTTCATTTGTTTGTTAATTACCATTCATACTCTCACCAGTTTGCTTATGCTATTCTTATTTGTTCAGAGCATTCATCCTAGGTATAACTCAGTTGTTTGCAAATTACCATATATACTATAAATATTCATATCGGTGCATATTTTTCCTTCTCATTACTACCCCATCCCTAATTAACCCAGCAGCATATATCATCCCCGCCCAGCATTCAATCTCTTTCATTCATAGAAACTTCCTCTACATACAATGGCCAAACTAAAGCACATATTCCTCATTAGTATCCTTCTACAGCTAGCATCAATAACTGCTTTGCTACAACATCAAGACCGCTACTACCATATACCCATTCTATCACACCACCAGAGAAACCCTCAGTCATTCCTCTTCCAAACCCCATTTGCTGCCCACACAAAATGCTCCCCACTAAGACTAATTCACGTAATCCCCATCCATACCCTCCCTTATCCGTAGACAAATAAGACTACATGCCCAATAAAAATTGCTCTCATCAATGCTGGGTTCATCAGAAACAAAATACCTGCAATAATTGATCTCCTCAACGCTAACAATCCAAACATACTTTGCTTAACTGAATCCTGGCCATCCAACTCTGACAACATCTTATCCAACCAATTAGCCCTCTCCAACCTCAATGCCCTGACCAAACAAGCGCAGAAGTGGCGTATTAATCTTAGCAAAAAAAGACCTCTAATTCTCCCTCCAATTAAACAATACTATAGAAGGTATGGACACACTAATCATCAACAACAGATCCACCTCAATCAGTCTGATCTACAGACCCCCCTCCCACAACCCAGACAGCCTATCCTCTGTGCTAGAAACCACGTGCACTTCAACCCCAAGCAAGCACCACATTATCCTTGGTGATTTCAACTTACCCTCACTCACAAACACTCTACTCATTTCATAAATGCCCTTTATGACTTAGGATTTCAGCAAATTGTCCAATACCCTATCCACAGGAAAGACAACATGCTTGATCTCATCTTTCTCCCACACACCATTCACCAAGACATACACTTCTCCCCTCCTCAAGCACTCCCTCTCCTGTGGACAGATCATTTCCTATTAGAGTTCACCATCCCATCCACTACACCTCCCCCTGAAACCAATGAAACAAACCGCTTCAAAAAAAAATTTAAAGCGTTCAATAAAGAATCATTCCTAAATGACACCAAACCGAACATAAATCCCTCCACAATGGAACTAAATGACCTCATAAATAACTAGAACTCGACCATCGCCAAAGCTGCACAGACCACCGTAACTCACCATATAACAAAGCACAAAGAATCCAAATCTTGGTACACTTCTGAACTAAGAAAGTTAAAACAAAAGCTCAGAAAACTAGAAACCAAATGGAGAAACACAAGGGCTGACACTGGAAATCTGCTGTACATGTACACTCTCAGAGACTACAAAGATGACATTAACAAAATATAAAAAGAATACCACACCAAACCACTTACAAAATCTCTCAATCAATTTATAGAGCTTTTCTCGATTGTCAAATCTTTAACCAAATCCCTCAGTTATGACACTGAATTTCCCTCAGTAGAACCCCAAACCATAGAAAATTTTCCTCAGAATAATAGGCTTGCTCATCCCAACACCCATGCAGTCAACCCCAGCCAGACTAAGCCCCATGACCAAACCATCTGGTCCTCGTTCCACCACATAAATCTCAGACAACTAAAGAACACTACTACAAACATCAACACAACCACCTTTCCATCA
Organism: Ichthyophis bannanicus; assembly: GCA_033557465.1. Taxonomy (NCBI): domain Eukaryota; kingdom Metazoa; phylum Chordata; class Amphibia; order Gymnophiona; family Ichthyophiidae; genus Ichthyophis; species Ichthyophis bannanicus. Next base: position 562,389,579 of record CM066036.1, read on the forward strand.
GATCCTTGCCCAGTCAGCTGGTTCAAGATAACAAAAGAAGAGTTTTCACCTATTATCCTTGAAATAGTTAACTGGTCACTGAAAATAGGACAGCTTCCATCAGCACTAAAACAGGCAATCATATGCCCTATTTTAAAATCCAACGTAGCAGACAAAACCCTCCCAAACTCATACAGACCCATCGCCAGCCTACCATTCCTGGAAAGAATCATTGAAAAAACAGTTCAAATCCAATTGGAGTGGAGGAGTGGCCTAGTGGTTGGGACGAGGTACTTCAGGCTGGAAGGTCAGGGGTTCAAATCCCACTAGAGGACAGCAACCTTGTATACCAGTATATAAGAGAATGTAAATAAATAAAATACAACAGTCCCCTTTTTTCCTTTAAAGATCCTCTGTGTTTGTCCCATGCTTTTCTGAATTCAGATACCATCCTCATCTCTACCACCTCCACTGGGAGATTATTCCATGGATCCACCACTCTTTCCATAAAGAAATATTTCCGCATATCACTCCTGAATCTATCCCCTTTCAACCTCATCCCATGTCCCCTCAAAGCAGAACTTGAAAGAGGCTCTCCCCCTGTGCATTTATGCCACGGAGGAATTTAAACGTCTCAATCATATCACCTCTATTTTGCCTTTCCTCTAAGGTGTACATATTAAGATCCTTAAGTCTGTCCTCATATGCTTTATAATGAAGACCACTCACCATTTTAGTAGCCACTCTCTGTACTGACTCCATCCTGTTTATATCCTTTTGAAGGTGCGGTCTCCAGAATCGCACACAATTCTCCAAATGAGGTTGCACCAAAGACTTATACAGAGGCACTATCACCTCCTATTTTCTGCCAGCCATTCCTCTCCCTATGCATCCAAGCATCCTTCTAGCTTTTGCTGTCACCTTTTCTACCTGTTTAGCTACTTTAAGATCATCACACACAATCACACGAGGTCCCACTCTTCTTTAGTGGACAAAAGTACTTCACCCCCTATACTATATTGCTCCCTTGGATTGCTGCAGCCCAAATGCATGACCTTGCATTTTTTAACATTATATTCCAGATGCCAAATTCTAGACCATTCTTCAAGCTTAGCTAAATCCCTCCTCATGTTATCTACACCTTCCTGGGTGTCTACTCTATTGCAGATTTTGGTATCATCCACAAAGAGGCAAAATTTATCCGACAGCCGTTCCTACTATATTACTAACAATGATGTTAAAAAGAATCAGACCAAGGACAGATCCCTGGGGCACACCACTGTGTGGAGTGAGCTCCATTTACCTGTACCCTTTGTCGCCTCCCACTCAACCAATTTCTAACCCAAGCAGTAACTTTAGAGTCCATCTCTAGGGTGCTCAGTTTGTTTATAAGTCGCCCGTGAGGAACAATGTCCGAGGCTTTACTGAAATCTATGTCCACCAGGAAGGAGACAGCAAACTGCCACGCAAAGTAGCAGAAAATCCAGTCCAAAGACGTCCAAAACTCACAACCTTTATTGGTCCTTATTTGGTAAAGGTGGCCCAAACCCAACACAGGCCATGTTTCGTAAGATACTTCTTCAGGGGTGAGGCCCACTATAAACTATAAAAACATCATAATAACATGTTAAAAAAACATAAAAATGAAAATAAATATATTATTAAAATCATAAGAAAGCAATGAATAAGATATGCGGATTGTAAACTAAATAAACTAATACAAAAAAATGTGTACAACAATCCAATAAATAAACAATAAAAAACATTGTAAAAAAGTACAGAATGACAGACATGTAGCATGTTAAAACAATAAATACCACATAGCAAGATGTGTGTGTGATCAGTATGCATATGAATTGTTAACATTATCAAATGTAAAAACAAAACAATGATAAAAGATAATAAATAATAATAATTATAGTTAAAAACATATACTAATAATACTATATTATGTATTGAAGTACACTAAAACCCAAAGGGAAAAACACCGGGAAGAGAAGCAGGATATAAAAATTGATTGAGAAGGTGCATCGAGCACAAGGAAGCAGCAGTAAATCAGAGACAATTTACCTTAAGGCAGAAAATCCTTTGCCAACTGAAGAGACCAGTCAAGGGGACCCTAGGCCATTTTGTTATTTCTACTGTAAAATCAAAATATACCTTTCTTAAAAAGCTTAAATATAACTATGTGCAAAAATAAATATTGAATGTGACTATTCAAATTAAAACAGTGTCAGATGAAACACGGGTATAAAACAGATTTAATGCAATAACAGGAAGGAAAAATCAAAAAGTGAACCTGACAGAGGAAGCCGTGCCACATCAAACAACTTTGTGAATTGTAAAAAAACGCTGACGCATGCATGATTATAAATACGTGCCTGGCCGTGGGAGAAGACTGAATACTACCTCCCATACTGACACCTATGGGAGGTAGTATTCATTCTTTTTTATTTTTCCTTCCTCTTATTGTATTAAATCTGTTTTTGTTCCTCCCTTTTTTAAAAAAAATCTCTTAATGTATTTTTCTTGATATTTGATTTTAGATTTCATTTTATATGTTGATACGGTTGTTTCGTTTTGACATATGGTTGGGTACTCCACATGCATATTTATTCACATAGACATTCTTATTAGTTTTAACAATTTTAATTCTTTTTCGATAATTGCCGTTCATTTTGTTGTTCTATCCAGATATATATTGTGATGGTGAAAGCCCTATGAAAAGCCTGAAAGGGGATAAAAATCCAGAAATCCCCATGGAAACGGATGACAATGCACAGCTACAAGGAAAACTCAGCCTATGTCAGAGAAAAAGGCAGTTCCCTGTAGGAAGCAAACCACGCCCTAGTGCAAGGGTGGAGACTAACCCCTGTTCTGATTGGTCACAAGGAAGCAGGAAGCCAGGGTTAAAAACCACGTGCAGTGGGAAGGAAGAGAGATCTGGGGGGAGATCCGAAGAAAGACCTGAGGTGAGACCGGAGGAGAGACCTGGAGACAGAACCGATTGGAGAACCGATTGGAGAACCCACAAAGAAGTTGGTCAGGGAAATATCCAGAGAGTCAGTTGGAAGGCAAGAGAAAGCCAAGACCAGAGTCTGAGACCAGAGAGTCCAGGCAGAACAGCCTGGGTGAGAGAAGGTGCCAAGGGAAAGGCACGCTCTCAGACAAAGCCAGCATTCAAAGGTAAAAGCACAGACAATTGGAGAAGCCGTGCAGGCCAGTCAAACAGTTGCTACAGCTGGGAGGATTGGAGAGGTGGAAAGAGCACCAGTGCTGACACAGAGAAACAGCCTCAGGGTAAAACTGACCGTTTTATCTCTGATAAATTGGTAAAAGAGATAAAGGCTAGTTTTATTGAGCAGGAGCTGGAACCCTCCCCCTCTACTGTGAAACGTTGGATTGAAAGCCTAGTACCTGCTGCAAACTCCAGACCAGATAACTCTGACGTTTGTGAAGCTTCTAAATTAGGGGCACTGCAGAGACTATTCTCTAGTGAGAGGATTCAAACCCCTAGTACCAAAACACCTGAAAAGGCTGACTTGCTGTGGGATCACTTCCACCAGTTTCTAAAGAGAGAAAAGCTAAAAGAAGTCCCCACATATGAGAAAGACTTTGGTAATTCTAATGGCATTGAGGAAATGCAAATATAAACCACTGTGCCTGAATGTGATGATTTTCCTATACCAATGGACTGTTGTTTGACTCACAAGAATACCACAGTAAGAAAGGGAAACAGAAGAGAGTTTTAAAAGCCTTTTAATAAGGTAGCTTTTACCTGTGACTCAGAAGAAAGCAGTGCTTTGCTGTATTCAGTGTTGAGAGTAACGGAGTTTGGGAAAACGTTGTTTGGTGAAAGTGAAACCAGCTGTGTTTAATTCTGCTGCAGTATAGTGTGTGACCACACGGAGCAGTGCAGAGAACAACAGAGAAGAAAAGTTTTGTTTTTCATTTCTCCTGGTTTTTCCTGTGTTCATCCTTTCATTTGGACAAGTTATCCGAGTGCATTTGTTGTGTTTTGAACCTCCGTGTGCCTTTGAAAATCCCCATTGTATAAATAATAAAAATCTTGCACAGCCTTACCACCTGCCTCAACTACAATTCATTCCTACAGAGTAAAGAACTTTTATTCTAAAGGACAGTAAGGCCGCCTATCGGCTGTCAGCCTCTTGGCCCAGCCGGTGGGTGTCGCAAGTTGGCGTAGTATTTAGGATTTTTTTTTCCACGCGTGCGCGGGGATTTTGCTTCAGGATTTCCACTGCAGGAGAAGCTTTGCTGAGGAGCCCAGCTGACGAGGGTCCAGAAAGCAGGTCCACAGTGCCCAGGAGACTACGGTTGACCATTGGAGGTGTTAAGCGCGAAGCTTCACCCACACCAGGTATTGGGTACCAAGCCGAGGGTCGGTTGAGGATACCAAGGGCACGGGTGCAAGCACTAGCCGTAGTGTTAAAATAGCAAAAACCAAAGAGAGGGGAATACCTTCTTGTGTGTGTGGTCCTGCTCTTGGGTTGTTTGTTTGTGTTTTGTAGGTAACCAAGATGGCGCTCCAGATACCAGACATATTAAAATGGATGTCGCAGCAGTTTGAGCGCCAGGCTGATTTGTCCCTGGAGGCGCAGAGGCAGAGTGCTGCGCAGATACAGGTCCAACAACAGCCGCTGCTACAAATGTTGGAGGCTTACCTGGCCGAGCAAAAGAAGAAGACCGGACCAGAGACCACGTCATCCAGTTCCAGTACACCAGCTGCTTCTCTAAAGTTGGACTTGCAGGCTGGTGGGGCATTCAAGATTGGACAACTTACACCAAGGGACGATATAGATGACTTTATTGAGGGATTTGAGAGGGTGGCGCACCTTAGTGGTTGGCCGCAGGAACAGTGGGCCATACGCCTGGCCACATCCCTCACGGGGGAGGCCCTCGCTGCCTACCGAGCTGTGCCACCCATGTTTGCTAGTGATTACAGCGAGCTCACTAAGGCGATTAGAGAGAGGTTGGGGCTCACTCCTCTAATATACCATCGCCAATTGAGGGCTGTAAAATTGCAAGCAGGCGAGACACCAAAGGCCCTATATCATAGAGTCCGAACCTTGCTGAATAAATGGCTGATTCCGGAGGGTAAAACCATGGAATCAATAATTGACAGTCTTATACTGGAACAGTACCTGGATGCTGTACCCCAACAATTAAAAACCTTCCTCATACTCCAGAACTGCAAGACCCCACAGGAGGTAGTAGCGCTGTCAGAGAGGTTTATGGAGGCAGAAATAAGTGCCCATAGTCACGACAGTACCTCCCAGGTGGCAGTAGGAGGAGTATTAGAAAGGAGGAAAAGGAATACTGATAATGTGAAAGAAATATATAAACCCTCATCAAAAGGTTATGTCTCTCATAGGAAATGCTATAAATGTGTGGAAGAAGGACATATCCAACGTAATTGCTTTGTGAGAACTGCATTGATAGCGGAGAATCAGCCTAGGGAGAAAGAAAAATTCTTCCTGTCAGTGGAAGTACAAAGGATTGCAACCACTGCGCTTTTGGATTCGGGTGCTCAACATAGCATGCTATTCAAAGCGCTATGGCAAAAAATTGAGGCCCAAAGTGGGAACACAGCAATTCAGCCCATCACTCAGGTAAAAATCTGCTGTATACATGGAGGTATCTCCAGCTACCCAGTTTATAGTCTGAGAGTGAAAGGCTTAGGCGTGAATAGATATATGCAAATAGCTATGGTACCTAGGCTACCGCATGAATTGGTACTAGGGAAAGATTGGCCACAATTTTGCAAAAGCCTGAGGCAGGACCTGGTTGCCAGGGAAGCCATGATATCTACAAGGGCCCAGTTAAAAGCCTTGGAAAGTGGGGAGGAATCCCAAGAAGAATCTATGGAGGAGCTTCCTTTTCATGAAGATTTAATAGGGTCTCCAGCATCGAAAAGTAAAAGAGGGAAGGGGAAAAAGGGAAGAGAGAAGCAATCTCGCTCCCAGGAAAAGACCAAAGCTCAAGGGGGGCCGGGTTTGCCATGGGTACCCGCAGAGTTAATTGCCAAGTTCCCTACCTTCTCCAAAGAACAGAGTGCTGATGCCGCTTTAACCCAGGCATTTAAGCATGCTCAGAACGGAAGGGATGTCCTTTCTAGATTCTTTGTAGATACGGGAATACTTTATAGGAAAAGCTGAGATCCCCACACTGGTACAGACCGCAAGCAATTGGTAGTGCCAACAACGTTTAAAACGTTAGTCCTGAGGTTGGCACACGACCACCCCGTTGGAGGACATAAAGGTATCCAGGGAACCCTGGACCAAATTATGGCCCGGTTCTATTGGCCAAGGGTATTTAAGGAAACAGCGAGATTCTGTGAAGCGTGTCCAGCATGCCAGAGGGTTTCGGTGGCGCATCCAAGGGAGGTACCCATGGTAACGGCCCCAGTGATTTCGTAACCCATCCATAGGATAGGGATGGATATTGTAGGACCCCTAACTAAAACACCTCGCGGGTTTCAATACATATTAGTAATTGTAGATCACGCAACCAGATTCCCGTGGGCCATACCACTGCGCAATATATCCGCCAAAGTGGTGGCCGGGGAGATCATAAAGTTGTTTTGTGAAATAGGGTTCCCACGGGAGGTACTCACGGATAGAGGGAGTAATTTCCTATCGAAATATCTTGCCCAAGTGTGGGACGCCTTTGGAATTAGGCATATTAAAACCTCTGCCTACCACCCCCAAACAAATGGGTTAGTAGAAAGGCAGAATCAGACATTGAAAAGGATGCTACGGCGTAGCTTAAAAGGGGATATGGCCAATTGGGATACGGTGCTCCCCTTTGCCCTATATGCCTGCCGAGAGAGGAAACAGGCCTCTCTGGGAACCGCTCCGTATGAGTTAATGTACGGCCGATCTCCTCGGGGCGTTTTAGATATTTTAAGGGAGCAGTGGGTGGAGCCTGATATAAAAGAAGTGGGAGTGCCGGAGTTTCTTAGAGACCTAAAGGGCAGGTTACGCCGTGCCTCCCAGGTTGCAGAGGGGAATCTTAAAGCTAGTCAACATAAGCAAAAAGTATATTACGATCGGGGCACAAAGCAACGTCAGCTGCAAGTAGGCGAAAAGGTCATAGTAATGGTGGCCACTCCTGCTTCAAAATTTGAAAGCCAGTGGAAAGGTCCGTGTAGAGTCATAAAGCCCGTAGGACCAGTATCCTATTTAGTAGAAAATAGAAGAGGCCGCAGGCAAGTGTATCACGTGAATGTTTTAAAGCCCTGGCATGACAGAATAGCTTTGGCCCATCTAACTACAGTAGACCCCAGAGCAGAGAGCGTAGTGAGAGCACATCAGTCTACAGACCCCTCAGAGGGTATCACGAGCTGTGCCAATATTATTGAGCCAGCCCGTCATATCTTAAGGGGGGGGGGGGATCTGTGATGGTGAAAGCCCTATGAAAAGCCTGAAAGGGGATAAAAATCCAGAAATCCCCATGGAAACGGATGACAATGCACAGCTACAAGGAAAACTCAGCCTATGTCAGAGAAAAAGGCAGTTCCCTGTAGGAAGCAAACCACGCCCTAGTGCAAGGGTGGAGACTAACCCCCGTTCTGATTGGTCACAAGGAAGCAGGAAGCCAGGGTTAAAAACCACGTGCAGAGGGAAGGAAGGGAGATCTGGGGGGAGATCCGAAGGAAGACCTGAGGTAAGACCGGAGGAGAGACCGGAGGAGAGACCTGGAGACAGAACCGATTGGAGAACCGATTGGAGAACCCACAAAGAGGTTGGTCAGGGAAATATCCAGAGAGTCAGTTGGAAGGCAAGAGAAAGCCAAGACCAGAGTCTGAGACCAGAGAGTCCAGGCAGAACAGCCTGGGTGAGAGAAGGTGCCAAGGGAAAGGCACGCTCTCGGACAAAGCCAGCATTCAAAGGTAAAAGCACAGACAATTGGAGAAGCCGTGCAGGCCAGTCAAACAGTTGCTACAGCTGGGAGGATTGGAGAGGTGGAAAGAGCACCAGTGCTGACACAGAGAAACAGCCTCAGGGTAAAACTGACCGTTTTATATCTGATAAATTGGCAAAAGAGATAAAGGCTAGTTTTATTGAGCAGGAGCTGGAACCCTCCCCCTCTACTGTGAAACGGATTGAAAGCCTAGTACCTGCTGCAAACTCCAGACCAGATAACTCTGACATTTGTGAAGCTTCTAAATTAGGGGCACTGCAGAGACTATTCTCTAGTGAGAGAATTCAAACCGCTAGTACCAAAACACCTGAAAAGGCTGACTTGCTGTGGGATCACTTCCACCAGTTTCTAAAGAGAGAAAAGCTAAAAGAAGTCCCCACATATGAGAAAGACTTTGGTAATTCTAATGGCATTGAGGAAATGCAGATAGAAACCACTGTGCCTGAATGTGATGATTTTCCTATACCAATGGACTGTTGTTTGACTCACAAGAATACCACAGTAAGAAAGGGAAACAGAAGAGAGTTTTAAAAGACTTTTAATAAGGTAGCTTTTACCTGTGGCTCAGAAGAAAGCAGTGCTGTGCTGTATTCAGTGTTGAGAGTAACGGAGTTTGGGAAAACGTTGTTTGGTGAAAGTGAAACCAGCTGTGTTTAGTTCTGCTGCAGTATAGTATGTGACCACACGGAGCAGTGCAGAGAACAGAGAAGAAAGGTTTTGTTTTTCATTTCTCCTGGTTTTTCCTGTGTTCATCCTTTCATTTGGAGAAGTTATCCTAGTGCATTTGTTGTGTTTTGAACCGGCAAATTTGTGCTGGGAGTGTGGTACTGCTTGTGGAGATCACCTGGATGTGAACCCATTTCGGGATGGTGTAGGAGGCTGCCCCAAAGCCGGGGCCTTCATTAATTTTTCATTCCTCAGCAAGATGAGGGTTGAGACCGGTCCGAATAGAGGAGCCCAGATGGAGTCCATGTGGGGCCCGGGAGCGCCAATGGAGTCTGCGTGCAGTCCTGCTGAAGCCTAAGATTGACCGCAAAGGGAGGCGAGGCACTCGGCTCAAGGGGTAGCCCATCCATGTCAACCTGTGGCGAACTTGCCTGCTGCCTCAATGGGGACAGATAAGGACTGAGAGATGAAGTTATAATGGAGAGCCGGATAGATCCTTGCTACCGCCTGAGTCCCGAGTGGCATAGGGAACAAGTCAGGTGCTTGCTGCGTCATCCTTAAGGAGGCGGCATAAACTTAAACGGCGCGGCATAGGGAGAACATCCACTTAGACGGCACGGCATAGGGAGAGAGGAGTGGAGCTCTCCTGAATGGACTGCAGTCGTGGACCCGGGGTCGGCAGACTCAGTGTCCTCCTTCATGCGATTTGGCACAGGGACGCTCCTACATCGGGAGCTTATGCTGCGGCGGCATCCATTGGTGTGTTTCTAGCCAATGGCGCCGTGGGGGCTTGTCCCCACCTAGGCACGGAGGTATTGGCAGTGCAGACACAGAGTGCTGGCTGTTTGCGGTGCCGTCCATTGGCGTGGCTCCAGCCAATGGCGCCGTGGGGACTGTCGAGTCTGTCCAATCCTGCAGAGGAAGATACCGGGAGCGTCGGCAGAGGCAGAGAAGGCTGGCCCGGGGACAGAGCCAATGACGTCGCAGGCGGGCCCGATTGGCCAATGGGTTGGATCTCAGCAGAGGGGGCGGTGACTTGCAGGACCGCATGTCGGATCAAGATGGCTGCCTCCATGGTTCCCCACGTGTTCCAGGGTAGAGGAGGGATGCGCCGGAGCTGCAGCTGGCCGGGGACGGAGGCCCGTAGGCGCATCCTGGGCTGCCGAGTCTCTCTGAACAGGCCCGCCTCTCTGGAGCGGCTCCCCAAGTCCGGAGTTTAAGGTCCTCGATCAGTCGGGGCGCCGGAGCTGCGGCTGGCCGGGGACGGAGGCCCGTAGGCGCGTCCTGGGCTGCCGAGTCTCTCTGGACAGGCCCGCCTCTCTGGAGCGGCTCCCCAAGTCCGGAGTTTAAGGTCCTTGATCAGTTGGGGCGCCGGAGCTGCGGCTGGCCGGGGACGGAGGCCCGTAGGCGCATCCTGGGCTGCCGGGCCTCTCTGGAATGGCACGCCTCTCGGAGATCAGACATCGATCAGCGCATCCGCTTGCACGATGCAGGCCTGGGACCAAGGCAGCGGCCACAGGAGGGCAGAATCATCAGGAGTCCCGAATCCTTTGAGCTGCCTAGGCAACTGGGAGCTCGCGGCTGCGGATGGAGGCCCCAAGGCACATCCGGAGCAACACCAGCACTTAAAGGATGAGCAGCGCTGCATCCGATCTCTTGAGCGTGGTTCAAGCATAAGGCTGGTCAGAAGTGAGAATACTGGAACAGATCTAAAACAAGTATTAATGCAGTTTTAATACATAGGCAAGCAAGGTGAGACTTACTCTTCTTGTTGTTTTAGTAGTTTCTATAGTGCAATTTTCAGTTGGAGAGTAGGAAAAACCGTCTTGCTGGCAAGGCGGAAGAACTGAAACTGAAACTGGCTAGCTAGGGGCAGGCCGGGGGGCAGGGCCAGTTGGCCCATGCTCAGAAGGGCGAAAAGCCCTTCTGAGCTATGGAGAGTACTTCCGTCTCGGCGCCGTCGGATGACGTCACCAGGTGTGGCTGACTCATCCTGCTTGTCCTTGGAGAATCATCCTTTCATTTGGAGAAGTTATCCTAGTGCATTTGTTGTGTTTTGAACCTCCGCGTGCCTTTGAAAATCCCCATTGTATAAATAATAAAAATCTTGCAAAGCCTTACCACCTGCCTCAACTACAATTCATTCCTACAGAGTAAAGAACTTTTATTCTAAAGGACAGTAAGGCCGCCTATCGGCTGTCAGCCTCTTGGCCCAGCCGGTGGGTGTCGCAATATTTGGAATCCCTGCATGCGTTGATTCATTACATATGCAGGAAGTATATTACATTTGTGAGTGATGTACATCACATAAATAGTTCATGGTATATATTCTATAAGTTATACCATAAGGTTTATCTGTTCAATACTTTTCCCATGCATTATGCGCTAGATCAAGTAGGCGTTAATATTCACTCCTTAGTCCAATGTAATGATCATATCTTGTAATCCATTTGCCCTGTGTTTCATCTGACACTGTTTTAATTTGAATAGTCACATTCAATATTTATTTTTGCACATAGTTATATTTAAGCTTTTTAAGTAAGGTATATTTTGATTTTACAATCGAAATAACGAAATGGCCTAGGGTCCCCTTGACTGGTCTCTTCAGTCGGCAGAGGTTTTTCTGCCTTAAGGTAAATTGTCTCTGATTCACTCCTGCTTCCTTGTGCTCCATGCACCTTCTCAATCAATTTTTATATCCTGCTTCTCTTTCCGGTGTTTTTCCCTTTGGGTTTTAGTGTGCTTCAATAGATGATATAGTATTATTAATATATGTTTTTAACTATAATTATTATTATTTATTATCATTTTTTATGGTTCTTTTGTTTTTACATTTGATAATGTCAACAATTTATATGTATATTGATCACACGCACATCTTGCTATGTGGTATTTATTGTTTTAACATGCTACGTGTCGGTCATTCTGTACTTTTTTACAATGTTTTTTATTGTTTTATTTATTGGATTGTTGTACACATTTTTTTGTATTAGTTTATTTAATTTACAATCCGCATATCTTATTCATTGCTTTCTTATGATTTTAATAATATATTTATTTTCATTTTTATGTTTTTTTAACATGTTATTATGATGTTTTTATAGTTTATAGTGGGCCTCACCCCTGAAGAAGTATCTTATGAAACACGGCTTGTGTTGGGTTTGGGCCACCTTTACCAAATAAGGACCAATAAAGGTTGTGAGTTTTACTTGCTGCTCACGTCTTTGGACTGGTTTTACTGAAATATAAACACACCACATCTAGGGCTTTCCCTAGGTCCAACTCCCTGGTCACCCAGTCAAAGAAATCAAACACCCCATCTCGACTACTGTAATAGCATTCTTTATGGTCTTCCCAAAAATCCATCCATCAACTCCAACTAGCACAAAACCTAGCTGCCCGCATTATACACAAAGCTCACTACTCCGACCACATCACGCCACTCCTCCATTCCCTCCACTGGCTACCCATCGCAACAAGGGCTAAGTACAAATACATTGTAATAACCTTCGACCTGTACAACAAAATTGCCCCTTCATTCTTCAGCTCCCTCCTCAACTCACCCAATACTATAAGAACCATGAGGCCTTGTTCCCAAAATATCCTAACAATTCCAACCCACATCTGCAATGTCAACAAAACCATAAGCAATAAAGCCTTTACTTACATTGTCCCATCCATCTGGAATGCATTACCAGACAACCTAAGAGCCAGGGGCGGCTCAAGGCAGTCTGCTGCCTGAGGCGAAGAATGAGAAGGCGCCTCCCCCATCACCTTAGAGGGGGTGGGGCTTTTTCAGAAATCCAATCAGAGACTGAACCAAATCAAAAAGCCGATTAGATTATATGGAGGAAATGCAAGATGTCTGCACACAGGGCCGTATCGAACTGCAATCGCCCTTATGCAACTTGCAACTCGGGTGCCCGCCCCCCCTCTCCCCCATACCTCCATCCAGCGCTGCCTGCTCTTTCCCTGCTTCTTCCGCCCCCTGTTTTTTTCACGGCGGCGCCGGCAGCAGGGAAAGTGCAGGCAGCACTGGAGGGAGGTATGGGGAGGAGGAGGGGGGCATGCACCCAATCTGAAAGGCGCCGGCACTCTAAGAAGATTTGTCCCTCCCTGCTCTGACATCGTGTCAGAGGAGGGAGGGACCAGACCTGCTTAAAGTGCTGCGAAAAGGCTTTGGGCGCATTTTAACTGCCTGCTATTGTCCTGCCAGCGGCAGCAGGGCAACAGCAGAGAGCCAAAATGCGCCCCCCAAGCCTTTGCGCCCTGTGCGGCTGCATTGCTTGCACAGGGCTAGGTACGGTCCTCTTTGCATACCAAGGAACTAAAAGACAGCAAGAATCAATAGCACAGTTTATAAAACTAAATTATAACCCATTTTTATTTTGTTATAAACTGTGTTATGGTTCTCCCTTTTTCTTTTTCAACATATATTTGGATCCACAGTAGGTGCAGAGCAGAACCAGTACATTCACCCACAGAACTCAATATTAAAAAAAAAATCTGATTCTGATCATCTCACTAACAACAACACCAAACACTATTCTCCAGTACCAGGCATATTGTGAACTAATAAAAAACCTTACAACAAAAAGCAAACCTACCATACCATACTATATTAGCACAAACTTCCAAAAGTCACATAAGGAGCCCATCCAAAAAAAAGCGTCACTGTAAATACTACAGTGGGCCCTGGAACATCCATACATCTATTTGAAAAGCTGAACAAGTCAAATTACTACAGTATAGTATAGATCTTTATATACAAACTGCATGTTAACAGAACCTCTGGCCTCAGTCACACACTCACAACATTGACCTTCACCAAGTACAGAATAAGTAACCACAATCTAAAGTAAAAATAAAAATATGTAGACAAAATTTAAACTGAAACCCCAAGAAGCCAGAGTCCACATGCAGTGCAACATCAGATAAATAAGAGATTCAGTTCCCCAATACTGTGTAAATATAAAAATAGCACAAAGTCCAATCACCAAAATTAAATAAAATTATTTTTCTACCTTTGTTGTCTGACCATTTTATTCTCTGATCATGCTGGTCCCAATCTGAGGCTTCTGTTTTCCTGTCTTCTCTTAGCTCTCTTTCTGTGGTCTATGGTCCATGGTCCATCTGCCATTTCTTATCTCTTCTTTTGTTTTCTTCACTACCTTCCATCAGCCCATTTCCAGTTTCAGTGACCCTCCCCAGTATCAGTCCCCTTTCCAGTCCTCCCCTCCCAGTACCTTCCAATGTCAACCACCTTGCATTCCCATGACTGCCACTTGTGTCCATTCCCTTTCAATCCCCCTCCTTTCCCACTGTCCAGCCCCTTCTAGTCCAAATACCATCCCAGGTATCAGCTCAGGTTCACTCTCAGTGCCACCCCCCAGTCAGCGCCCTTCCAGCCACCCTACCCTCTGTCCATCTCTCTTTCAGTGCCATTCACATGTCAGCTCCCTTCCAGCCTCCTCCCTATTACCCAGCTACCTACCACTCCCATCCCCAAGTGTCAGCTCCCTTCCAGTCCCCCTTCGGTACATTCCAGGTATCAGCTCCTTTCCAGCCCCCTCCTACCCTTCCTGCCCCATCCTTTCCCTGGCAGACCCTCTCAGTACCCCCCCCCCCCGCATCAGCCCATTTGTAGCCCTAGCCCCTAGTTTTCTTCCAGGGCCAGCAGCACTCTTCTCCCCTCCCCTATTAGCCCATTTCCTGTCCCAGCCCATTTCTAGTCCTATCCCCTTTATCAGCCCACCCTAGTCCTAGCCCCCCAATCAGCCCATTACCAGTCGTAACCCTCCAATAAGTCCATTTTCAGTCCTAGCACCCCAATCAGCCCATTTCCTGTCCTAGTCTCCCCCATAGCCCATTACCAGTCCTAACCCCCCCATCAGCCCATTTCCAGTTCTAAACCCCCATCAGTTCATTTCCAGTCCTAGCCCTCCCCTGATAGCCCATTACCAGTCATAGCCCCCTAATCAGCCCATTTCCAGTCCTAAGCCCCCATCAGCCCATTTCCAGTTCTAACCCCCCGATAGCCCATTATCAGTCCTAACCCCCCTCCTGATCAGTCCATTTCCAGTTCTAAACCCCCATCACTCAATTTCCAGTCCAAACCCCCCATCAGCCCATTTCCATTTGTACCCCCCATAGCCCATTAACAGTACTAGCCCCCTCCCGATCAGCCAATTTCCAGTATTAACCCCCCATCAGCCCATTTACAGTTCTAACCCCCCATAACCCATTATCAGTCCTAACCCCCCCATCAGCCCATTTGCAGTTCTAACCCCCCCAAGAGCCCATTAACAGTCCTTGCCCACTTCCTGATCTGTCAATGTCCTGTTCTAAACCCCCATAAGTCGATTTCTATTCATAACCCCCATCAGCCCATTTCCAATTCTAACCCCCCCATAGACCATTACCAGTCCTAGCCCCCCTCCTGACAGTCCATTTCCAGTACTAACCCCCATCAGCCCATTTCCAGTTCTAACCCCCCCCATAGCCCATTACTATTCCTAACCCCCCATCAGCCCATTTCCAGTTCTAAACCTCCCAATCAGCCCAGTTCCTGTCCTACCCCCCCCTATCAGCCCAGTTCCAGTCCTAGACCCCTCCCCCCAACCCAGGGAAATTGAAAAAAAAAAAAAAACTCTGGCATAAGAAGCAGCTGCTGCTGCTGCTCTAGTGGCAGCAGCAGCAGAATGAGGAGCCTTGCGGACGCCCGCCTGCCCCCACGGAGAGCCTGCTGGTTTCCCCAGCTCTGTTTTGCAGAGCCGTGGCGAAGGGACAGTGTTTCCCTTAACCGCGGCTCAGTTAAAGCTGAGCCATGGCACTGATTTGAAACAGGAAATCCTGTTTCCCATCAGCACCTTGGGCTCAGCTTTAACAGAGCTGCTGTTAAGGGAAACACTGTCCCTTCACCGAGGCTCTGCAAAGTGGAGCCGGGGAAACCAACAGGCTCTCTGGGGGGGGGGGGCAGGCGGGTGGGTGGCCGCGGGGCTCCTCATTCTGCCGCTGCCACCACTGGAGCAGCAGCGGCAGCTGCTTCTTGTGCCGGAGTTTTGGTTTTTTTCTTTTATTTTGAAGGCTGAGTGAGGCGGTGACTGCAGTCTTTTTGGGGGCAATTTTGCCGCCCCCCAAAAGCCCAAAAAGCTGCTGCCTGAGGCCACCACCTCACTTGGCCTCATTCTAGAGCCGCCTATGGTAAGAGCTATCAAGGACCTTCAAACATTCAGGAAAGAGCTGAAAACATACCTATTTATTGAATACTATCATTCCTCCACCAACAACAATCAGCCTCGAACCTCTCATCTCCATTGACAAGATCTATTCCCTCTATCCCCTCCATCTGTCCCTTCTTCGCACTAATACATATTCATTACATTATATGATTATTGTATATAATTATGCTAATTGCTTATCACATTTACCTTGTAAATAAGTTTCTCCAATGTTATAATGTAAAGTTCCTGTTTGTTCTCTCTAAACCGCCACTGATCTTTGGAAGTGGCAGTATATAAGTTCTAATAAATAAATATATTTTAAAAGGGTAGGAAGAAGGGAAGGGGAATGGCACCATATGTCAAAAATAATATTAGAGCTATAGAATTGCAAGGCTTAAAGGGAAGAGAGGAAGCATTGTGGGCTAAACTAGAAAGAAGGAAAGGGAAATCCATTTGCATTGGAGTTATATACAGATTCCCCTCACAGGGAGTAGAAGTGGACAGAGATTTAATAGAAGACATGCACAGTATTGCCATGAAAGGAAAAATGCTACAGATATGTGATTCCAATATGCCAGATGTGGATTGGCACCTTCCTACTGCAGTGTCATCTAGAAGTAAAGGAGATCCTGGATTCTCTACAGGGAGAACTATTCAGGCAACTGGTAACAGAACCCACACGTGATAGGGCCATACTGGACTTAATGCTTACCAATGGGGAAAGTGTTTCTGATGTCATAATGAGAGATCGTCTCGCATCCAGTGATCATCAGATGGTATGGTTCAGTATTAGTTCTAAGGCTGATAAAATCCATTCAAAAGCGAGGGTCTTAGCCTTTAGGAAAACTAGCTTTTGCAAAGATGGGACAATACCTCAGAGAGTCGTTAGCAGGATGGGCAAAACTGAAAGGGAATATTTTAAGGGCAACAAACCTTTTTGTTAGAAAGGTAAATAAATGTAAAAAGAAAAGGAGGTCGCTATGGTTCTCAAAAGAAGTAGCTGAAAGGTGAAGAAAAAAGGGAGGCCTTTATGAAATATAAGAGATCATAGACAAAGGAAGACAGACATCTGTACTTGGGAAAACTTAGGCGTATTGTAACCCCCATAAGGGGTTACGATTTCTTTTTACCTGAGAGGCAGGCAGCAGCGTCTAGCCGCGATCTTTTCCGACGCGGGGAGGGGCCGAATAGGGCAGAGAGGCAGCCATAGTTGAAGAGGACTTCGGGCCGTGCATGTGCGCGTCACCGCATGCATGCGCGCGTTCGCGGTAGGCCCGGAGTGAAGCCGGGGGCCTCGAGTTAGCTGCTGCTCAGGTAGAGTTCCAGGCGAGTTGGAGGTAGGTGCCTCCGATTTGATTTAGGCACCCGACGGGATTTAGGGGTCCTAGAGACTCGGGAAAAGGGTTGACTGTCAGTAAAGGGACCATGGGAAATCCGATTCCGGGGTCAGAATTTGGAAAATGTTAATGTTTTATGGCTCAATTTTACAGGGTTGGTAGTAGAAGGGGTTTAATCGGTTGGAAAATTATAGATTTGGACTCATATAAAATCGGGGGTCCTAAGTAAAAAATTAAAAGCAAGTTTGGTATGAAAAGTTTACTTTATTTTTTAGTTATAGCCTATTTTGTGTAATGGGGGAGTATGGTGTTTCGATATTCCGATTTTAATTTGAATTGCGTGAGGTGAAAGCTGAGATTCCAATTTAATTTTAGAAAATGAAATGGGATTTCAGAAATTTATTGGGTAATGTTAAATTGATGAAATGTCATAGCGGAGAGCTGTTTAGGGTTAAAAACTTGTGAAAACAGTGTTTAATAGTCAGTCGGTGATTAATAAGAAAGGGATAATTTTTTTTGGAGCATATACTATTTTTCCTGTTTAAATATGATATAGATTTTTGATACCATTATTTCTAATGGGAGTTTTGAAAGGTAAAATGGAGATTTCAGCTGCAAAATAGAATTCATGGCAACTGATGTTGTTGGAGTGCCGGTGCAAGCATGCTTTTCATTGGCTGGAGGACCCTGGATGATGTCATTTGAGGCAGCGTTGCCTTGGTTGCGGCTGGGAGAGAGTAAAAAAAGAGAGAGAGCTGTTTGAAACCGTGGGCAAGTGTGTATTAAAAAGAGCTCCTGGGTGAGTCTAGCGACTGAGTGACCTGTGTGAATATGATTTTAGTAATAGAGCGGAACTTTGCTTTTGTATGGTGGCAGAGTTTCTGAAAGGGGATGCAGAGATTTGGAAGATAGTAAGAATCACACCTTTACTTATAAAAAGCCTTGTATATTATAATTTCTCCAGGACCAAGCAGGAAGTCAGTCCTCACATATGGGTGTCATCGGCGCCGATGAAGCCCCAGCGGAGCATTTCCCCAGCTCCGCCGGGGCCCGAGTCGGTGGCTGCTGCGTCTCCCGAGCTGAGTCTCAGGATGACAGCCTTGGAGAGCAGATTGTCTGCCTTCATGGAGCAGCAACGGGCACTGATGGCCAGCCTGTCTGGTGCATCTGCCCCGACCACCGGGACATCGACTTCGAAGTCGACCCCGGAGACCGAGCCGATACTCGAGTCCATTGTGGCTTGGAGTCGACCTCGGTCGCGGTCTCCCTCGACCTCCCGTTCGGGACCGAGGGCATCGACGCCGGTGCCTCTGGCGTCGGGGCGGGTGCTCCAGGGCCCCGCGGGGTCGGACCCTGACTCCTCCTCGGATGAGTCAGCTTGGGAGACGGAGGACGAGGAGTCTCCTGATACCTTCAAGACTTGGTGCGTCCCGTCGGACTCACCGCAGTCTGAGCCCTGGAGTAGGTCCCCCCTGGAGGATACTCGGTTCTCGGAGTTCGTCCGGGATATGGCCGCTGCCTTGGCTATTCCGGCGGACCCCAAGGAGGAGCCTCGAGCTGAAGAGCTCGAGGCCCTACAGTATGACTCTCCTCCGAAGGAGACCTTTACTGTTCCGGTTCCTTCGATGCTGGAACGGCTCCTCTTCCGTTTGTGGGAGGCACCGGCCTCGGCGCCGGTTCTCAGCAAGTGAGTCGATTCGATCTATCGACTCCGGAAGAGTCCTGGTTTTCAAAAGGCACAGCTACCACACCATTCTAGGGTTGTGGAATCGGCCATGCATCGTCTGAAGAACCAGAAGATGCACTCTGCGGTGCCCTCTGGCAGGGAGGCCCGGAACCTCGATGGCGTCGGTAGAAAGTGCTTCCAGGGCTCGATGCTTGCTTGCCATGTCCAGTCCTACCAGCTGTACATGGGCATGTACTTGCGGGATCTGGCCAAGGAATTGCTGGTCTCTCCGGGGAGCCCTTGCAGAGATTTAAGTCCTTGTCCTCGGGGATTCGGGACTGCTCGAAGTTCATGTCCTGCGCCGCCTACGATGGCTTCGTGGCTTCGGCCCAAGTTGCGGCTAGCAGTGGTGGCGGCCTACCTGAGAAATCAGGGAATCTTTGTCTTCCCCTATCTGGACGACTGGCTCATCAGGGGTCAGACGTGCCAGGAGGCCAAACATGCCACCCTCAGGACTATTGCTCTTCTACAAAGCCTGGGGTTTGTCATAAACTTCGCAAAGTCCACTTTGCTCCCCTCCCAAAACTTGGAGTTCATAGGGGCAAGGCTGGACTCTCTGCTGGCAAAGGCTTTCTTGCCAGTAGACAGGGCCCAAAGGTTGATGGCCTTGGCAAATCAGTTTCTCAGCAGGTCCCTGGTCTCCGCCAGGCTCTGCCTGAGGCTTCTAGGCCACATGGCTTCGACAGTACATGTGACCCCCAATGCCAGGCTCCATATGAGGCCTGCACAGTGGTGCCTTCGGGCTCAGTGGTCACAGGCCACAGGCAGCCTCAGAGACAGGATAAGGGTGTCCAGACCATTCCTGCACTCCCTCTCCTGGTGGCTTCACCCACCCAATCTTCTGAGGGGGGTGCCTTTTCAGATTCCAGGGTACACAGTAGTGGTGACCACAGATGCCTCCCTGCAAGGCTGGGGGGCTCATTGTCTAGGCAAGTGCACCCAGGGCCTGTGGTCTCCCTGGGAATCTGCACAGCAGATCAATCTCCTCGAACTCAGAACTATTCGATTAGCACTCAAAGCGTTCCCTCCTACCCTGGCTCACCAGTCTGTCCTTATTCAGACAGACAACCAAGTTGCCATGTTTTATGTGAACAAACAGGGCGGAACTGGGCCAGGATCCTTTGTCGGGAGGCTCAGGACCTTTGTTCCTTTGCCCTCAAGCACAACATGCTCCTCAGAGCTGTGTACCTTCCAGGCCAGGACAACTACCTGGCAGACAGATTAAGCAGAATACTGCAGCCCCACGAGTAGTAGTTCAGAGGATCTTCCTGACATGGGATCTTCCTTTGATAGATCTCTTTGCCAGCCCCATGAACAAGCAACGCCAAAGTTCTGCTCCAGGCAACCGCATCCTCTGCGGATAGCAGCGGATGCTTTTCTGATATCCTGGTCTCAGGGCCTCCTGTATGCGTTTCCTCCCACACCATTAGTGGCCCGAACTCTATTCAAGATTCTTCAGGACAAGGCCTCGGTCCTGCTGGTGGCTCCCAGGTGGCCGAGACAGCCTTGGTTTCCTCTTCTATTTCAACTGGCGGTGGAACCTCCACTACCTCTGGGGTTGCAACCCGACCTTCTCTCACAGGATCAGGGTTCCCTTCTGCACCCCAATCTCAAAGCTCTCAATTTGATGGCCTGGAGGCTGCAAGGGTAGTCTTGGCTC